>JAZEWT010000010.1:15077629-15088658 GCA_036362905.1 Mordacia mordax
GGATGCCTCCAACGTGTGAGGCGAAACGTCGCGAGGAGAGGAGAGAGAGCCATCGACGCGGCTGTCCCGAGAGAGCAGCTTTTCGAAGCAATCATCAGTATATACTTTGTTAATGAAGTTAATTTGAGTTCTATCATGGGCCAGCAAATCAACCGTTGGCTCAGGATGTAGCGAACTCGGGAGGTCCCAACTTGGATCATTCCCGAATTGGGACTTGGGGGACTGAAGGCCTTGGTGTGGTGTGAGAAATGGGACGGAGTGAGACACTCTGAAACTTGCACTGCACACCAGGGTCAGAGAACAAAACTCGTATTTATTTGCTGCTCGTCTACCCCCCCTCACCCCCCCCCATATAGCAACCAATTATCTCACAATCCCCGTTTATGGGTGCCTAATGCACCCTATCTTTCACACGGGGCTAGTTCACTTCCAAGCACACACGTGTTCAACTCACAATATCGCATCTGCACCGAAGCCTAGCGACCCCTATTGTTCACAAGTGATTAGTGTTTCTCTAGATACCACGCTATTACGTAACCCACTTAACACACCATTCACCCAGGCGTATGCGGGCATGTGCTAGACTCAAATACTGCGCATGTCTCTGGATGGCTAATTCTAAACAATACTTATCAGCCCAGTCGATGTGGGTGCGTGTACTTCAACAGTTCAACTGATGTCGACGTAGCCCTGATGACGAAGTCGCTGGTTTTGTACTTTAGCGATGTGATGAACAGAACTGGTGCTGCTAACGATGTGATAAACAGTGCTCGCCCTGTTGACGATGTGGCGATGAACAGAGTCGATCTCGGTGACGATGTAACGACGAGGCAGCTCACCTGAGCGGAGCCACGTGCCGTGCCGCAGGGCGTGTCGCACCGACCTCCAGCTGATGGTGGATCGTGCTGCACTCGATCTGATGAGATTGGCCTTGCAGGCCTTGAGCTAATGAGACGAGTCATCTGCGTTCGCCCTTTACCCGATGGTTGAACCGAGCTGGCCAAGCGTGCCAGGTTAGGTCTTTGGCCGTTCCGGACGAGGTTGCTTGTGCTGGAGTTGTACCGAGC
The DNA here is from genome assembly GCA_036362905.1 of Mordacia mordax. Taxonomy (NCBI): domain Eukaryota; kingdom Metazoa; phylum Chordata; class Hyperoartia; order Petromyzontiformes; family Petromyzontidae; genus Mordacia; species Mordacia mordax. The sequence continues at coordinate 15,078,697 of JAZEWT010000010.1, forward strand.
GAGGCCTCCATGCTGGAGCGTTATCGCCACTTGACACAGTTGCTCTCTCTCTCTGCTCGGTTCGTGACGGCGGTGCTAGCGGTCAAGTGGTTTTCTTCTTTGTGCTCCCTACGTGTCGGAGTCTTCCATTAGTTTAACGCCTACTCTTCTGATTTGTTGACCGTGGGTTTTTTGTATTTCTATTCCTTCACTATTTTTCCCACTCGACTTGACACTGTCCCTTGCCCTCTGTCACCTTCCTTCCTCCGTTGTCTTCTCGCTCTGTGTCACCCTCTTCTTGATTCTGGAGTTTTCCGGTCCTCTCTGCTCCGACCCTTAGGTGGGGTTTTTCTCATTACCATAGCATCATTACTGTCCTAAGTTTTGCCCATGTCTATCTCTTTCTACATGCCCAAATATACAGAGCCTTCTCACGTGCTGCTCCTTGACTCTGGAATGCCTTTCCATTGGAGATTCGGTCAGCTGCGTCCATGGGCATCTTCAAATCCCGTTTCAGGAATCCGTTCCGTAAGGCTTTGAAGTCCTCTGGCTAGGATTATGGATGCGGCTCAGTGTTGTCGTGCCGGGATGATGGCTCTCTTCTGACCTACGCCTGCTCGGGAACTTTATTCCTTTCTTGTTTGTTGCAGCATTAATTTTTAATTATAACTTATTTTTATGTCCTATAATTTATTGCTACTATTTGACGTTTAAGTTGAACCGTCCTGATGTTGTTGACATGTCGTTCTCTCCACAGCTCCGATTTGTGAAAAAAAATACTAAAACGTTACTGTTATTAATTTGACGTTCTTATGTCATTTTTGTTGACATGCCGTTCTCTCCACAGCTCTGTGCAACGCTTTGTGACCCTCGGGTACACAGCGCTCTCGAAATGCAATTATTATTATTACAGTGTCTTACGCACCATTCACACACTGTCTTTAATCTCACACACACTGTATTTACTCTCACGCATACTGTCTTTACTGATCATACATGCACACATGTCCACAGTCAAGCTCGCGTTTGTGAAAAATACAATTATTTGGTGTAATTCTTATTTTTTTCCCCAAGTTAATGGATTCTCGATAAAAGCCTGTGTTTTTACCTATCGGCCTTCCTGGTCTCTGCAATATCGCTATAGCCCCTGAAACTTCTATATTGGTAGATCTCTAGTTTCCCTGGTGACGCCGGTGGTTTGCGTGGTAACACCGTCCGGTCTTCGTGATTACGCGGGCGGTTTTCCGCGGTGACACGCGGTTGGTGTCGGCGTTGTCCCGAGCAGCTGACGCGGTGCCTGCGCTCGGTGACCAAGCAGGAGACGATGCGGCCATCGAGCCGCGTGCAGCTCATGGTGCTCTGCGAGGAGCACCGCGGCAAGATGGTGACCCACCACTGCTGCCCAGGCTGCGGCTTCTTCTGCTCCACGGTAGGGCGACGGCAGGGGCGTGCTCGTGTGACACGGCGCGTACACGACGACGAACGCGCGACAACTCGCACCCGATGGCGCAGGTGTGCGACGTGCGTTCACGACTCACCGTCCTGACCGCACGTCGCACACTCCAGCCGGGACCTGTTAAGTTGCTGAATCGATTGAGAATTGTAATCGACTGTGTATTAATATGTTTATTATGAAGTGGTCCATAACTTAGGCTACTTTAAAATCGGCAGCTGCACGGGGAGGGGGCTCGTTAGCCTTTAATTCTGTCACTAAGAGCATCGATGCATCAAGTTTTGTCCTGTCCTTCCATCGGATGTGAATAAAACTTTTGTTGTTAAGCTATGTTGCTATTAGGGACTGGCAAAATCGATCAAAGCATTATCCAAAGATGATAGACGAATACAAAATAACAACACTGGTGCTAGATAACACGTAAGCCTCTTCGGGTAAGGCAACATTTTCATACGGCATTCAAGTGCCTTCCGTGTTACGTCACTTTGCGAGGACGAACGTTCGTCATCTTAGTGAGAGCTGTGGGCACGTGAGAATGTTTGTGTCCTTTATTCCTTCGTTCTCTTCCCATGCCCACATCGCCCAGGGCACGTTCCTGGAGTGCCACCCGGACGTGGGCATCTCGCACCGCTTCCACGTGCGCTGCGTGTCGCGCCTCAATGGCTCACTGTACTGTCCACATTGTGGGGAGGAGGCTTCGTCGGCACGTGAGGTCACCCTCTCCACCAGTGACGCCGCCACCGCCACCCTCACCGGCTCGGCGGTGCAGTCCGTGCGCGCATTCGATGGCCAGCACATGCGACTCAGTGGCGCTAGGTGCGGCGGGAGCGGGCGCGGTTGTGCAGTGATGGCAGCAGCGGCAGTGTGGTGTGGCATGGCGTGTGATCTTGTTTGATTGTGTGCGTTGAGGTACGGTGAAGAGGGATACATTTCTCACAATATTTCGTAGGTCATTGACAGACTCTAGAGTAGGTGGTATGGGACTGGAAGCCGTAACAGTTGTGTGGTGGGGTGTGGTTGTCTGTGATGGGATTTGGTTATGTATGCCATAGATAAATTTTAGAGTTTGTTAAACGTTTTGTCACTTTTTTGCAGTAGAATTTTTTTGCCGGAGCTATTTCCAGCAACATTTGCCCTAGGGTTGTCTTGTGTCTTGGTGCGTCACGGTCCCACCGCTCGCGTGCAAACCTGCCTGGCCCCAGGCTTCCGCATTTTCTCTTTGTCAAAGTTCATAGCGGACTCCACCGAGATGTCTGTAGCTGAATTGTGGATGTGCACATCCGTCTACCATCAGCGCACGTATGCGTCCGGCACCCGAGCCGAACCGTGCCGTGGCAGCACCCCCGGCTGCTGCCGTGGTGCCGGGGGCAGCGCCAGCACCGGCGCCGGCCGGGAACGAGGGGGAGGTGCCGCTGAGCGAGGGCGAGGTCGCCGGCCCCGTGGCCACGCTCAAGAGCGGAGTGGTGATCTCGGCGACGGGGCTGCCCTCTGCCGGCAGCAAGGAGCTCCTAGAGCAGGCTCTCATCACCCTGCACACGGAACGGTATGACCCTCTCCTCAGACATCCTCCTCTCATTTCCTCTTTCTTCTTCCTCCTATTGCCTTCCTGTCTCTTTTTTCTCCCTACTCCTATGCCTTGCTCTTACTTCTGTCCGCTTTGGCAGTCAGCAAGGGGCCGTGCATGTCAATGAGGAGGCAGTGTGCATGACTGGGAGAAAGGGGAGAGTGACTCCTACTCCAGTGATGGGCATGCATCCTATTTTGAGTCACATCATCATGACCACGTTTGGTATTCTTGCTGTTTTTACATACCAACACTCTCCTTAAAGGGAATGGTTGTGCTACACATATGGGCATCCCTGTATATTTTTTTATAATTTTTGAAATGGGTCTTGTTTCACCAGCTGGGCTTTTCTTAATAGTAAGGTGGGTGAGCAGTACTGATTAGTCACATGTTAAGTCAACGGATCAGACATGTTTTGATCGTTATGAGCTTGGAACTTGGTGCTGAGCCCCAGTTTTCCCTGCGCTTCTCCCCCACAGACCCAAAAAACTTCGCTTCAACCCCAAGCAGCTATACCTGGCGTCGCGGCAGGGAGAGCTGCAGAAGGTGCTGCTGATGCTGGGTACGATTTGACGCTCATGGCTTGCCGGTCAGAACAAATAGTCCGTGACTCTATTTCTGAGTTGATGAGATGATTGTGAGTCCCTGCTGTGATAAGCAATTAATAGACGAACGTGGCGTGGTGCTGTTCACGCATCGCCGCCTTGCGTGTGTGGTTCTGACCTTTGAGAAGTGGTCATTAACATCACTTGCCCTGACAGTTTTGTAGGAGCTGAAAGGGGATCTTTGCGTGCGTGCGTACATGTGTGCGTGTGCAGTGGAGGGACTGGACCCCAATGTGGCTATGGAAGGACAGAGAAAGAAAACCCCGATGCACGCGGCAGCCGAGAGGGGGCACGTGGAGGTCCTACACACCCTCGTGCAGGTGAAGTTTGCACACTTGCCCGCGCACCGGCTACAAGTTAACGCAACCGCACGTGCGTTAGCGCACGTGTGGTGTGGTGAGACGTAGACTGCTTTCAGAACTGGAGCAGAGCGGTCTGTCAGGCATTCGTGAACGGCCCGCGCTGGAACGGATATCGCAGATCAAAGTGTAAAATACCTGAGTTACTCCTGGTAGGCACAGCTGTGGAGGTGAAACTTTTTCACCTCATACGGAGAGTAATATGCACCTCCTATTTTATTTCCTGCTTAGTTGCTTTTCCCAATCAAAATCGGAAGCGTTTGCGCAGTGGCTCTGTCAGTTTGTGCCTAAAATTGGAGACACCACAAATGTTTATAAAGTTGATCCAAACTGAATCACACTTTACTATAAAGCTGTGCTGCTCTTCAGGACTCATCGTATTAAAAACTGGCTTCGTTAATGGCCTTTTCACCAAAATTCTGGAGAGATAATAATAATTGCATTCATAGAGCGCTTTTCACCTGAGGGTCACAGCGCAGCAGCTCTAAAATAATTAGCAAAATGCAGATGCCCTTTGCTCTGACAGCTTACAGTGGGCTATCATATCACAGTCCTGCTATGCGATGGCAATACTCACACGATCCAAGACGCGGACGTGATCATCCGCTGCTTGTTTGTAATTGCAGGCAGGTGGCAACGTAGATGCTTGCGACCAGGACCAGAAGACCCCGCTGCTCCAGGCAGCAGAGTCGAACCAGCTGGAGGCTACTCGTTACCTTGTCAAGGCTGGGGCCTACGTGTCTCACAAGGTGGGACCTAAACGGCTGAGCGCCAGTGTCCGCGTTGGCTCGTCGGAGAAAGCTGTGTGGCGCTTGCTCAGTTGTCCGAGGCGTTCAGTCGTGTCTCTTGTGTGCCGCCGTTTCGACCGTGTACTATTGTCTTTCGGATCTTGGTGATCGCGCAAATTTTACCAGGCATTTGCCATGGAAGAGCCCTACGAGGGTTCCCGATTTACCTCATTGGCATCCCATCTTGGCGACATCAGACCTACCGCTTGGAATTAGGGTATGAAAGATGTTTGTAACCCCAAACATCTTACTCGCGCTAACCGGGTTCTCATAGGTAATATTTGCACTTTAATAATAATGTTTAACAATTTCGTGTTTAATTTTAGCTTGCTCAGTCAATTCTTCCTCAATTCTGTCACAGTGAGAAATGCAAGCCTTTGATTATTTCTTTGCACTCTTATTGGATAACACCTATGTGTGTAATTTAATATGTACTTTGCCACGTAAATCCCGTTCAGGCCTCGCTATGTTAAAAGTTACCCAGTCCTGCTTTAGCGGTAGGACGATCCAAAGCGGTGAGTGGTGGAGGTCACTTGTACGTCAATGTGAGCGCACCTCCTGCCCGCACCCACGCGGTTCTCAAGTGCGGCGGTGCCACACCCGCGTGGCGGCGTTTGTTCAAGCGGCCATCACCGGCGCTGTCTTTAACAGGACGACGAGGGCGCCACCTGCCTGCACCTGGCTGCCAAGAAGGGCAACCTAGATGTGGTGCAGTACCTGGTGTCCACCGGCAAGGTCAACATCAATTGCCAGGATGACGGCGGGTGGACGCCGATCATCTGGACGGCCGAGTACAAGCACGTGGACGTCGTGAAGCTGCTGCTTTCCCGTGGCGCCGACGTAACACTGCGAGATAACGTGCGTCTCCCGCACTCCTCACCGACCCCTCTGCTCGCTCACTGTCTGCTCACTCACCGGCCACTCGGCTCTCCTCTTCCTCACATTTGGTCACCCTGTGTCTGCTCGCCCGCTGTGAGGCTCCCTGCAATACTGCGAGACGATGGGGCATTATAGGATGTTGAGCCCACAGTTTTTGAACGATTTCTTCAATTTTTCAAATAATGATTGGTTTAGATAAAGAGCGTAAAATAAATAAAATTCTGCTAATAGTAATTGTAAATCTGATTGCTATTTCCATTGTGCTCATGCCTTGTATTTAAGACGTTATTCTGACGAGAAAAGAAATTCCACTGAAAGAACAAGGAGAGATGTATTGAATGTGTGTTCGATGTGTAATGATAACGAGCAGAGACGTGCAATATGAATGTACAGATGGATGCTCGGAGTGTGCTTGTAAGACAAGAAAACCAGTTAAGAGACCATGCCAGCATAGAGAAAATAGTGGGGTAGATTGAGATGGGTAAGTCATGTTTAAGATGATAATTGGGTCAAAGTTGCATGAAATGTGAAGTGGAAGCAGGAAAACTTGGTAGAGATTGACTGATCAAACTGTGGCGTTTAACAAGAGAATCCAAAGATAGGAAAACGTAGAAAACAATGATCTGTAGTAATGACATACTCTGATGAACATTATGAAAATCAGTTTAATGATGTGTCAGGAGGCACGGTGATTGACATTAAGGATCTTCTGAAGATGCTTGATGCAGTTTCAAGTGAAACATCACCGGTCTAATTGCTGCTAAGTTTTTTTTATTTTCTGTGAGAATAGTTCTTCCAGCTTACTGGCAAAACGACAATAACTGGTACGTCGTTAAGCACCCATGCACGTGACGGTTTGGGTTGTGTGGCTGCGCCCGGCGGCGGAGGGCTTCACAAGCGTGACCCGTTATGCCACGCTTGCGCAGGAGGAAAACATCTGCCTGCACTGGGCGGCGTTCGCTGGGAGCGTGGACATCGCCGAGGAGTTCATCAATGCGCGGTGCGATCTGTACGCGGCCAACCTGCACGGCGATACGCCGCTGCACATCGCCTCCCGCGAGAACCACTACGAGTGTGTCGTGTGAGTGTTCCACACCGCTAGGAGTGTGTCGTGTGAGTGTTTAATACATTGCTGTAGCATTTGTGCCTTTGTGCGAATGGTGTATGGGAAGCAGTAGTGCAGTTAGCAAACTGCATCACGAACCGCTTCGTCATTGTCAGAGACGTATATTTGAACTGGTGCTCTCCTAGGTCGACTCGGCCTCATATAAGTACTTGGTGTGGCGTGTAATCATTGGCACTGGGAAAATAAAGGTCTTTAGATATGCTCTGCACCCACCCTCTTGTGTGCCATGCCAACCTTTATGAATGTTACTAGCGTAAAGCATTTGATCCTACGGTCTTTTAAGGCTACACAGGAGGGTCCTTGTCTTTGATGCCCAGGCTGCTGCTCGCGCGCGGCGCCAACGTGGACGTGCGCAACAAGGAGGGCGAAACGCCCATGGAATGCGCCTCCGTGGACTCGGCCGTGTGGCTGGCGCTGCAGATGAACCGCAAGCTGCGCGAGATAGTGGCCTTCCGGCCAACTCGCACCGAGCGCATCCTCACCCGGTAGCACCTCACCTATCATCCCCCTAGCACCTCCTCACCCCTCACCGGCACAGCCTGGAGAATACCGCCTAGATTAGCATAGCGCTGCTCGTATTGTGGGTGTCGGGTCGTGTCTGTTTACGCACTTATTTGCGGATTGACGGGTGGGGTTCCAAGTTTGTCGTTACGAGGTTGTAATGATGTAGATTTTCATGGCTCAACATATGAGAACAAACCAAAGGAGCGTGGAAGAGTACTCGACACGGCTGTCCTGAAAGAACGGCTATGGAGAGTTTAGAGGTGTGCTGTTACGGTATTTGGTTAAGCGGTTGCACGGTTACGAGCTGTGGGGTAACGTTGTTTGCTGTTGCACGTGTTTTGCCTGTGCTCACGTGACGTGTGCGGTTGTGCGCGGCACAGGGACATCGCGCGTGGATACGAGAATGTGCCGATCCCCTGCGTGAACGCTGTCGACGAGGAGCCGCCGCCTTCCGACTACAAGTACCTGGCCAGGAGCTGCGAGACGTCGCCCATGAACATCGACTGCAACATCACGCACCTGCAGGTGTGGGTCGCAGGCCCAGCTCCATCCGCTGCCATGCTCAGGCTCACCCGGCAATGCCTGAGCACACCTGGCAATGCCTGAGCACACCTGGGAATGCCTGGGCATACCTGGGAATGCCTGGACCTTGGAATTCCTGGGCCCACCTGTGCATTTTATGATCCTCGGATGAAAAGCAGTCTAGAGGTGCAATTATTATTATTACGCCTAGGCATACATGGGCACATCTGGCCATGCAGGTGGTGAGTATTGTAGAAATCCCAATTTTTCTTTATTAATTTTGAACAAATAGGAAGGAGGGGGGTTTACAACTCACTTTAGGGAGGAAAGAGAGGGAGGGAAGGGGATAACGACAGTAAGATGGAGGGAGACCCCTAGTGGGTCCCAGACAGAAAATTATTGGACTTCTGGCATCGCCACAGCACTCCAGGACATTTATTCTCCTTAGTCCGGTCACCAGGGACAATAGGGAAAGAAAATGTAAAAAAATTCGGTCCTCTGCCCCATTTCCATCCTCCACCATCACATAACCCATACCCCCCCATCTCCCCCCTCTATAAAGGGTGCTTCATGTGTATAAATTTAGAACTTCGGATGACAGGGGAACAGCCCCAGAAGTGAGGTTTTCAGGGCCCAAAGTGATTAGAGGGGCCCAGCCCAGAGGGGGTGCAGTCAGAAACTAAGAATAATGGAAGAGACTGGGGGAGAGGAACATCGATGACATAAGTGAAGAGAAAACATCAAACATCCATTTTCCTTATGTGGAAGATTATCGGAGAGATCTTAAAGGATCTTAAAATAATTCATCCTTTGTGTGAAGACCGTGCAAAGAGCAATAATGACATCTAAACATGTTAGCAAACAGTCGTGAAGTCATCAGCACTGTCAGCAGTGCGCAGCCAAAAAAACGCATTCTGAGTAAGTGTCTGTGAACAACTGATCGTAAGATCATGTCGCACATGGGTCTTCGTGAGCTGTTGTGCGGTGGGGTCAGCCCTTGTGGACAAGGCACCTCTTGAGAGAATGTCAGCATTTCCCGAGTGTGTGTCGGCAATCAGGGAAGAGATCTTGAAATGTTCAAGTGAGTGGTAACAAAGTAGGTATCGGTAAACGGTTCTAATGCTTTCAGTGGGCTACAGAGTGGGTGACAGTGGGAAGCTGTAAGATGAGCAGACGGCAGTAATTAGAGCTGTGTTGAACAGTGGAGGTTGAGCGTGGGGATTGCTGGTTCGTGGAGATAATCCCTTCACAAGATGGCAGTGATGTTCAGCACATTGGATGGAGGGTGGATGTGGCATGACCATCACAGCTTTAGTCTGGGACCAGCCCAGCATCGTTACCGTGGCCTTGATAACGGGCGCACGCAACAGCAGTGAAGCTTCGCGTAGTGAACAGATTGCTCCAGCGCGACGTGATGCTGGTTACCATGCACCGCGCGATAGCGATGGGCGAGCACCACAGGTGCATGTCGGTGACGGGGCCAGACCTGGGGTGGCAGTGACGGTGGACAGACCCCCTACGAAAGTGATTGCTGCCAGGGGTGAGGCCTTGAGCGAGACCCTGCCCACCTTCTCCCCCCCCCCTCCCCGAGGCGAGGCTGTCACAGGGAGTCGGCGATTGAGGTTCTTCCCCACCTGGGAAGAAGGCGTTCGTTGTCATTCTTGCACGAGAGCTACAGGCTGCTTCCGCCGCAGTGGTGATCAGATTGTAACTGCCACGGCGAATGCTTTAATGTAGAAGTGCCAGATAATAAAATTACTCTTTAAAACTTTATTAAAAGACAAGGAAGGGGCAATGAAGAAAATGGGAACGTTTTGGGAGAGGAGGGGAAAAAGCGTAGGGTTGGGTGTAGTGAATAATTAAGATTGTGGCCCCACCGGAAGTCCGGAACTCTGAGTTTAACTCTTCCTCTCTAGGCTGATGCGATGGGTGGCCATGTTTACACTTCTACCTCCCTTATATCCTGTCTCTTACCGTGTGACCTTTGACCTGTGTCTGTGCAGCACTGCAGCTGTGGGGATGATTGCTCATCCAGCAACTGCCTGTGCGGGCAGCTGAGCATTCGCTGCTGGTATGATAAGGTACGTGCAGCAGACCTCTTTGTGCACCTGTGTACCTGTAAGCTGTTTGTCTGGCGGTAGAACGAGTAGCTCGTAATCGTAAGCTTGCGGCTTCAAGTCCTT
>JAZEWT010000010.1:15108858-15119297 GCA_036362905.1 Mordacia mordax
CCGACTCTCCTCCTCGCCACGTGTGCACTCACGTGCGTGGAGTTCACCTGGTTATCCGACATCTAACTGGCCTGGGCGCGGGCCTGCAGTCTCTCGTGCGATTGGTGGCGGATGGTGGGTGTAGAGAGAGACGGTGCAGGTTGGTGCCGGCTACACAGGCAGCGGACGAAACCGGGGCATCGCAGCTCCAGAGATCACTGCAGCTCCGAGATCCCATACCGATCCGCCTGAGGTCCGTGTAGACACGCGGTTACCGCGTGTGTCACGAGGAGGCCCGGCAGAGATCTCTGTGGAGGTGAGGTTATAGACAGGCAAGTGAAGGCCCGGGCACCGGGATGATTCCCGGTTGACCACGCGGGCCGGCCAGCGACAGCAGACTGGGAGCAAGAGGCGTGCAGAGCACTGCAGCACTCAACGCGTTACAACACCCTGTGGGGGTATACACCACACACACCTGCTCACCAACTCATTTACTCTCACCCACTCGTGGACCTACTCACTCACTCACTTATTAATTCACTCATTCACTCAGCCACTCGCTCACTCACCCACTCATTAACTCACTCCTCCACTTGCTCACTCACTCATCTACTCGCCGACCTACTCACTCATTCACTCACTCACCCACTCGCTCACTCATCCACTCGCTGACCTACTCACCCATTCATTCACTCATTCACTCACACTCCCACACGCTCACCTACACACTCACTCGCTTACGTACTCACCCACTCACTCACTCACATGCTCAACTACTTACCCACTCGTTCACCTACTCACCCACGCATTCACCCACTCTCCTATTCACTCTATTACCTACTCATTCACTTACCCACTCGCTCACCTACTCACCCCCTCGATCACCTACTCACACACTCATTCATCCACTCACCCATGCGCTCACCTACTCACCCACTCACTTACCCACATGATCACCTACTCACCCACTTGCTCACCTACTCGCCCAAATGCTCACCAACTCACCCACTCGCTCACTTACTCCTTTGCTCACTCATCCATTCGCCCACCCACTCGCTCAACTACTCACCCACTCGCTCACCTACTCACATACTCATTCATCCATTCACCCACACGCTCACCTACTCACCCACTCACCCACATACTCGCCTACTCACCCACTCGCTCACCTACTCATTCTTTCACTCAGCCAATTGCTCACCCACTCACCCACCTGCTCACCTACTTACCCACATGCTCACCTACTCACTCATTCGCTCACCTTCTCACCTACTCACTCACTCACTCACTCACCCACTCGCTCACCTACCCACTTACTTGCTCACCCACTCGCTCACCTACTCACCCACTCATTCGTCCACTCACCCACACGCTCACCTACTCACTCACTCACCCACACGCTCACCTACTCACCCACTCACTTACTCACCCACTCGCTCACCAACTCATTTACTCATTCACCCACTCAACCACACAATTACCTACTCACCTATTCGTTCATCTACTCACCTACTCACTCACCCACTCGCTCACCCACTTATCTATTCACTCACTCACTCGCTCACCTTCTCAATTATTCACTCACTCGCTCAACTACTCACCAATCTGCTCACCTGGTCACCCACTCATTCGCCCACTCACTCACACACTCTGCTACTCACCCACTCGCTCACCTATTCACCTACTCATTTACTCACTGACCCACTCTATCACCCACTTACCAATTCGCTCAACTCGTTCACTTACTCACCCACTCATTAACCCACTAACCCACTAGCTCACCCATTCATCCACACGCTCACCTACTCACCCACTTGCTCACCTAGTCAACCACTTACCTACTCACCCGCTCACTCACTCGCTCACCTACTCACTCATTCACCCACTCGCTCAACTACTCACCGACCCGCTCACCTAGTCACCCACTCATTCACCCACTCATTCACTCGCTCATCTACTCGCCTACTCATTTACTCACTGACCCACTCGCTCACCCACTTACTCGCTCACGTACACGCTCACCCACTCATCCACACGCTCTCCTACTCTCCCACACGCTCACCTATTCATTCACACACTCACGCACTCACCTACTCATCCACTCGCTCACCTGCTCACCCACTTGCTCACCTAGTCACCCACTTTCACCCACCCACTCACTCACCTCATTTATTCACTGACCCACTCGCTCACCCACTTACCCACTCGCTTACCTACTCACCTACACGCTCACCAACTCATCCACACGCTAACCTACTGACCCACACGCTCTTCTACTCACCCACACGCTCACCTACTCATTCACTCACCCACTCACTCACCCACTCGCTCACCAACACGCTCACCTACTTACCCACTCGCTCACCTATTTACTTATTCATTCGCTCATTCACCCAGTCACCCACCTACTCACCCACTGGATCACCTACTCATTCACTCACCCACTCGCTCACCCACTCACCCGCTCGCTCACGCACTCATCCACTTGCTCACCTACTCACCCACACGCTCACCTACTCACTTGCTCATTCACTCATTCACCCACTCGCTCACCCACTCAACTACTCACCCACTCGCTCACCCGCTGACCCACTCGCTCATCCACACATTCAATCGCTCACCTTTCATCTCACCCTGTCATGTTCTCTCATACGCTGACCAAAAGACAAAGATCCCCCGTGTAGCCTTAACAGACTGTAGGGCCAAGTGCCGTTCGCGAGTCGAACCTATGAAGGTGAGCATAGCATAAGAGGCGGTGCGTATCCACGCCCAGCCGTCTTTGTCTCCCTAGCAGCGATCTTTGTACGGCACCAGTTGCTCACACGGGTGCTTCTCGGTTCTGGAGTAGAGTTCGGAGTTCGGGACCTGTGATTGGGGTCCGCGGGAGGGGAATGTGGGGGTTGGGCCCTAGGGCAGGGGTCAGGAGTTCGTAGGGACTGGTGTCTTGGAGATATCACCGCGGCTCTCCGGCGATCCGGGGCATCTGGAGTCTGGCTGAGCGGCTTCATCTGTCATGCGTGGAGGTGATTGCTCAGCAGAAGTAGCCCTGAGATGAGGGAATCGTCGAGAATCCAGAAATACCCTCTCAGGCGCAGGGCAGGGGTGGGTTGTAGCCCAGTGGCAGCTTGCCCTGTGATGACAAGGTCAAGGTGCCCTGTAAATTGTTCAAATCTCTGACGAGGACCGCAAGTCAGGAGGTCTCGACGTCAGGTCAGTGGATAAAGAACATGAATGGCATCCGCGCGCGTCTCCTGCGCGCTTCCTGCGGCGAGGAGAAACCATTCGTGGCGATTGTGACGGTTCCAGTGTTTACACGAGAGCCTCCCCGAGCGTCACTGAGCCTCCCCGCGTATCTTAGAGCCTCCCCGAATCTCCCCGAGCATCTCCGAGTCTCTCCGAGCCTTCCCGAGCCTCCCTGAATCTCTCCGAGTCTCCCCGAGCCTGCCTGAGCCTCCCTGAGTCCCTCTGAGTCTCCGCGAGTCTGCCCGAGCCACAGCGAGCTTCTCGCGAGTCTCACGGCTCCATCTCTGAAGAGCTGCGCCAGGATTGCGCGGATCTGGCAGCACTGGCGATGTTATCTGCGTGCGAAGCCGTCCGTTTCAGAAAATAGCGGTTACATAATGTGCGCAGTTTGTTGATATATGAGCGGAAACCGGAGAACACGAAAGAATCCCATGTAAAACAAGGGAAGAACATACAAACTACACGCAAAGAGGCGCCGGAGTGGGAAGCTGAACCCGAACCCAGCTGCGAAGCACTGGGGGATGCCTTGCGCCACCAGCTCACTGTTCAAACGCTGCAGCTGATGTTGATAAGAGAGACGATCTCTATCAGGAGTCATCCGCGTGGCTCGCAACTTCGACACATCGCTGCGTCTGGCCGTGAGAGGCTGGGCCGGGGATTGAGAGGGGGAGGGGGGACGTGGGGGGGGCGTGGAGGGGAGAGGGGGGCCGCGTGGTATCCGAGCAACCCGTGACCCCGAGCTGTGGAGGCGGCGGCGAGAGGGTTGGTGGATCACCGCACGGGCGGCGCGAAGCTACCTGTGGGGATCTGCACCACGGATCGCCAGGAGATGGCAGTACAGTAATCGCCATCTGTCCAATCCGTATGCGATAAATCCGCCATTCTCGACCGGTGGGTCGCGACCCATGTGGGCCACGAACGCCACCTAGCGGTCCGTGGAGGCCAGATCCACGTGGACCTTGAAATGTTTAGAACCCCTGCGATAGAGTGTTGCTCCCTCGCACGCGTGGGTGGTCTGCTGGTCAGTGCGGGTTGGTGACGGCGAGGAACATCGAAGTTGAGTCCAACAACGGGTCTGCTGCCTTATGCTGCCCTGTTCTGCCCACCACGCAGCAACGCTCGGCGGAGTTTCTCTGGGAAAGTAAATCGGATGATGATTGTTGCAATTAGAGGTGCGGTGGGAATGTGGGTAAGCGGCGAATGGGGGAGGGGTAGGGGGTGGAGTAAGCAATGGATACTGGGTGTGGCGATAATGATGATGATGATTTGATGATGATGGTTTGCTGATGATGCTTCTGAGCTGGAGGACGCGGATAATGATGATAGAAGGCGGGGAAATATTTTGGCAGAAGCCCGCCCCCCTGTGGAGCGGCTGTAATGATGGGTGGGGCGGGGAGAGAGCAGGGGTCAAGAAGAGGGGTGGGGGGGGTCTGGAGGAGGGGGCGATAGCGAGCTGGGCCTGCGGGAACTCTGATCGCTCCGCGCAGATGCGGCTATGAATCCCTCATCTACACGCCGCGTCTCCTCTGAGTTGGAGTCGGGAAAGGAAGAGACCACAGCCTCCGCAGCAGCATCATGATCATAGGCCACGATCACATATCCCCAGTACTGGTGTCTCTCCACTGGCTACCGATTAAATATAGAATCGAAATGAAAATCCTCTTTCTCACCTCAAGGCTCACAATGGCGCTGTTCCGACATACATCAGTCACCTACTTCAGGTACCCTCCTCAACACATCAACTTCGATCCTCCAATACGGGCTTGCTGCATGTGCCCAGATCATACCTCCATTCGATGGGAGAGAGAGAGCCTTCTCGCGCACTGCTCCCAGCCTCCGGAATGCTCTTCCTTTGGAGATTGGGTCAGCTGAGTCCCTGGGCATCTTCAAGTCTCGTCTCAAGACCCACTTGTTCCATAAGGCTTTGAAGTCTTCCGGCTAGGACTGTTGATGCGGCTCGCTGTTGCTGTGCTTGGATGATGGCTCGCTGCTGACCAATTATTTTTTTTATCACTTATTTTATGTCCTTCTCTAAATTATAGCCATTATTTGACTTTCACATTATTCACTCTAATGTTGTTGACATGCCGTTCTCTCCTTAGCTCAAATTTGCAACAAAAAACGATATTGTTGTTGATTTGCCGTTTATATCGTTGTTGTTGCTGACATGCCGTTTCTCTCCGCAGCTCTGTGCAGCGCTTTGTGGCCCTCGGGTGAAAAGCGCTCTGAGGGATCGATGAACGGACATGAATTAGAGCCATTGTGTGTGAATATCAACGATGGTCATTCTATGGAATTACTTGCACACATCATGGTAACGTGGAATATCCACTACTGGCTTCGGGCCAATGTGAATGACCAGAGCCAGGACTGGATTTCCGGGGCTGGATCTCCAAACCAAGTCCGGATATCAAAATCCAGACTGGATCTTAAAAGTCGCACATGATTAAATAACCCAGACCGAATCATAAAACCTGGTTTGAACATGAAAACCCGGACTGGATCGTAAAGATTGGATTGTATCTCAAAATCCACACTGAGTCCCGAACCGCACTGACGGCACGTCTCCACAACCAGACAACTCGGTTCGACTCCATCGTTGGATCACGACATGGAGCCTTTATTAAACGCATTGTATTCTAAAGCCCCATGCGTGTGTGTATACACACACACACTCAACTTGACCACGAGAAACGTAATTTCCTAACTGTAAAAGGATGGAATGACAATAAAGGTTTCTAACTTGGAATGACACAAAACACGGCTTGGATCTAAACTCTTGACTTCGACGTCACAACCGGACTCGAACATAAATAATGCGGCCTGGATTGTAAATCCCAGCACTGGCCGGCGCACGTCATCGCCCGCTCCCCCCATTCCAGCAGTGGCTGTAATGGATGAGCGCTTGGCGCTGAGTGGAGCTCATTAAGGGCTAATTGACCAGGCGCTGTGAAAGCGCTTTCCCCTTCCCTCTTCAAAGGCTCGCCGCTCGGGGGGGGGGGTCAGCGTGGTCGGGTTTCAGTGCAGAAGACATCGCAACCACGTGGAGATCATCATCAGCATTGCTTCATCCAGCGTCTCGGCGGAGGCGTCTTGCTCGATCCACTGCTGGAGGACGCAACGTGTGATTAGTAAACACGTGTGCGCACTCTACACGCACCAATCGCTATCCAGGCTCCCGAGCTGTTAAACAAGGTGGTCCAGATGTCTCGTGACTCCCATTTAATTAACCCTTATCTTTGTTTTCCTTTGTGCATTCATTTACGTTTCAAATAACCCTTGTTTATTTAAGACGAGATTGTGTACTATTGAGGAACGGATTGTTATAGAAAGGAGCGTGTGAAGCTCGAGATCACAAATCTGGGGAAAATATCTCGGAAAGATATTCAAGAGGATTTTTAGTGAAAATTTTTACAAAGAACGTCCATCAGCACGGATTACACTGAGATGGGAACAGAAGCGGTTTTCCACAGGATCCATTTTGTACAAAAACGCTTTCACAGAATTACATGGGGTGGAGGGTCACAAGACATCTGGACCAACCTGTACTCAGCACGTGGATGGGTGATGACTCTTGTTCATGGCGCGGAGATACGGAGTCATCAGGCGCGTGGATGCGTTTCTTGGCGAAATAATCCACGGTCATGCTGGCTCGGGAATGCCTACATCTAGCAGTGGAACGATCAAAGCTGCTGCTGAAGACGGTCGTGATGACGTGGTAAGCGTGGCCGAATCCTCCTTAAAGAGCCTTGGGGCTCGGCGCACAATTACCCCGATGAACAACAACAACAATAAGAGCCGTGAGCATCCGCCTGCTCGTGGGGGGTCTCGGGTAAAGGCGTCGCTGGGGGGGGGGGTTGGAGAGTGGGGGTCTCTATGCATTGGGCAGTGGCAGTGGGACCCCCCATGACTTGGGGGGTTTGTGGGGGGGGTCCTGGGAACGCACGTGGGCGCGCGGGTGTTGACGCAGCTGTGGCGGGGAGCGCGCCGTGTCCACGCAATTAGCCAGCAATTAATTGCCAATCAGCTGTGATTGGTCAAAGCACCCGTAACGCTCAGGGCATCCCCTTTCTGCTTTCATGGTGGTGGTGCTTGCTGGTAGTGGGGAGCGGTGGCTCAAAGGTTAGCGCGCTTGGCTGCAAACCTGGCAACACAAGTTCGAATCCCGTTCGTGGCCAACACCAGTAATGATTTTCTAAACCGGTCCTGGTCCTCCCCTAGGTCGACTCAGCCTCTATTGAGTTCCTCGTAGCAATGTGGAAACATTTTAATGTTTACATATTGATACGAGGGAGACAAAGGCGGCTGGGCATGGTGCTGGTCACGCAGCCCTCGTGTGCCGTTTCGGTCTTTATTAAGGGCTTGATAACTCCACTTGACTCGAGAGAATATTAAGGCTATACGGGGAATATTTGTCTTTGTGGTGGTGGTTCCGGTGGTTGTAGTGGTTGTGGTTGGTTGCGGTAGCGGTGGTTGTGGTGATGGCTCCCAAAAACAACCCACCTTGTAGTGCCGGTCGGTATCGCTGTGGTGACTGCACTTAAAGCCTCTAGAGCGGCCAAGAGGGCTCTGGGTGGGTGTGGGGATCTAGTAACGCCCCCCCTCCGCCCCCCACCATCACTTGAATTACCACTGAACTACGGAGGAATAAAAGAAAAATCTGAGCTTGTGCCCGAGGCCCCAGGGGACAAGCATTTCTGACGTCTCCTGGCCAAACTCCATTTGGTGGAGCCAGGAGACTGAATACCCACCCTTGGGGTTCCTCCAGAAACTAGAAAAAGCTGCTGCCTATGGCCACGTGGAATGTTCAATCGCTCGTTGCAGAGGAGAGGCTGCGACTCCTTTGTCGGGAGCTGTACCTCTGTGGGACTCAGGAGGTCCGGTGGACTGGTTCTGGCTCCAGTCATCCTCCACTCGGGATAAAAAACCGCCAAATAACAGGGAGTGGCTCTTCTTCTGAATAAAAGAAAGGGGTTTGGGAGCGTGACAGTGAGATGTGAGAACCCATGAGTCTCAGGCTATTGTTATCGCATCCCCCATTTAAAGGGAGGCTAGAGATGGTAGTGGCTTCCTCCCCCACTGTGATGCAGAGATGCAGGCAAGGGCGATGAGTCAGATGCCTTTATGACCTCCTATCCGAGGTGTTGGCTAAAGTGGACCCTCAGGATAGAGTCATCCTTCTAGGTTACTTAAATACCCGAGTGGGTAGTGATACAGACACCTGGGTTAGAGTAATTGGAAGGAATGGGAGAGATCAACTCAAAAACAACGATAGGGGGCGGCGCGGTGGCCCAGTGGTTAGCGCTGTCGCCTCACAGCAAGAAGGTCCCGGGTTCGAATCTCTCGGCTCGGGTGCCTTTCTGTGTGGAGTTTGCATGCTCTCCCGTGTCCGCGTGGGTTTTCGCCGGGTACTCCGGTTTCCTCCCACAGTCCAAAAGCATGCTCCTGGATCGGTTCATTGGCTCGCAGACTAAAATTGTCCCGCAATGCCCGGCGATGGACTGGCGTCCCGTCGTCGGGTGTATTCCTGCCTTACGCCCTGTGTTTCCGGGATAGGCTCCGACTCACCGTGACCCTATATAGGATTAAGCGGTTTCAGATAATGAGATGAGATGAGATGTGTGTGTGTATGGGGACGTGTGTATGGGCGTATATTTGGCCACCTGTGTGTGTTAGTGTTAGAGCCCTGAGTTACGAACTTTGCGATCCGAGTTCGAATCCGGCTCACGACCAACACCAGTGACGATTTTCTGAACCAGTCCCGGGCCTCCCCCTAGGTCGACTCAGCCTCAAATAAGTACCTAGTGCAGTGTGTAAATATTGCCACAAGGAAGACAAAGGCGGCCGGGCGTGGTGTTGGTCACCCACCTCCTCATGTGCCGTGTCGATCTTCATAGGTGCTCGCTAACAGACCCTACAGTCTGTTAAGGCTGCACGGGGGATCTTTGTCTGTGCGTGTGTGTGTGTGTTTACCTGTGTATTCGTGTGCGTTCATGTTCGCAAGTAAAGCGTGCAAGGCAGGGCTATACCCCGGAAGGGAGGCCAGTCCATTGCGGAACACCGTAGGCAATTTAGTCAGCAAGCCAAATAAACAGTAACAGCAGCAGCGTGTCTTTGGACGGTGGTATGAAACCGGAGTACCCGGCGAAATCCAAGGCGGACACGGGGAGAGGAAGAACATGCAAACTCCACACCGATAGGCACCCGAGCCAGGAATCGAACCGGGGTTCGTGCTGTGAGGCAACGTGATGATGCCGCCCGACCAAACGTTCGTGTGCTAGGTTGTGCCTGGTCCCCACTGACTCGGGAGTGAACTCATTCCTCCGCAGTGCGGGGTCTGGGGTCGAGTTTGAGGCACAGCCTCTCCTGAGAATCGCTCTCCATAGCTGCTCTTCCGGAATAGCCGTGTCAAGTGTTGCTGCTCTCTGCCTCGTCACGAGGGGAGGCGAAACGTTCGCGAACGCGAGAGGAGGAACACTCGACATGGCTATTCCGAAAGAGCAACTATGGAGAGCAACATGAAGCCGTGACGAACCTGCACCTTAACCTCGCTGGCTCAGCGCGGCCCGGCCAGTGAGTGGGGGGGGGTGGTACAAGCAGTGCACCACCGTGTGCTCGCCTCCCGTGATCCCCACAGCAGCAGGGGTTGGTGGATCACCGCACAGATGCTGTGAAACTCCCTTCTGCCCGTACGTGGGTATTGAGGTGGAGCCGTACCCTTGCTCGCCAGGAGAAGGCAGTGCAGCGAGCGGACTAATCCCCATCTGTGTCCATCTGTACTGGAATGGGGGGGGAGGAGGGGGGGGAGGGGGCGTCCCTTCGTGCGAGGCATGGGTTTTCTCCGCGTGTTCTGGTTTCAACCCAGGCGAATAACAATCACTCGCCACCAACTGGATGGAGACGTCTCACAAACAACAACCGCAGCTTAGCGGCAGGATCCTCCTGAGAAGAGAGCGTGGGACTCGATCCTGGATAAATAAACGAAACGGGTGCAGACACCGCGATGACGGCGTGTGGCTGCGTGGCGCCGCCCGCCGTCTCCGCGGGAGGCACGGGGGCCGCTACTCGTGCTCGTCCCCAACCGCCATCCCACCGCTCCCCCCTCCATCGACCCCCGCCCCCTCTTCGCAGGATGGGGGCAGAGTCGGCGACTCCCTTCTCGAGTTGCCATTAACTCCCCTGACTCCCTCACCCCTCATTATCTCCCCCCCTCCTCC
>JAZEWT010000010.1:15142675-15153420 GCA_036362905.1 Mordacia mordax
CCCCCCCCCCCCGCTGCAGCGCCTGTTGCGCTCCATAGTTGGGACTCCACCAGGGGACGGGTGATACGATCGTGGGCTGCCTAGGCGTAACTTGCTACTCGTGGCACTTGACCCTGAAGTTTGTTAAGGCTACACGTGGGATGTTTGTCTGTGTGTATGTGTGCAGGGTCCTGGCGGGGTGAGAGGTCCACCGGGCGAGAAAGGTGAAAGGGGATTAAAGGTAAACCCTCGCCCTCCGAGCCCCCTCCCCCGTGTGAGCTGCTCAACAGAAGCAGCGCTTTGAGAACCACGTGGCAAGGGGGAGGAGGGTTTATGTGGGGTTGTGTGGAGGTGTGTGGGGCTGTGTATGGAGGGTGTGTGGGGGCGTGGGGTGTGCGAGGGATGGTGGTAGTGGTGGCTTACGCTCCAACTGAAGATGAACATCAGTGGAGGGATGCAGGCAAGGCCGATGAGTCAGATGCCTTCTGTGAACTCCTGTGCGAGGTGTTGGCTACAGTGGCCCCTCGGGCCACAGTGGGTCATGATGCAGACATCTGGGCTGGAGTGATTGGAAGGCATGGGTAGGAAGCTGCTAGACTTCTGTGCAGCCCATGATCTCGTAATAGCCAACACGCTGTTCCATCATCGGCACATTCACATAACATCTTGGGTGCATGCCGGGTCCAAGCACAAACATCTGCTGAACTTCATAGTGGTGGAGCAGCGGATGTGGGCCCATGTCCTTGACACTAGGACCTATCGAGAAGCTGATCTGACCTCTGACCATCGGCTTGTCATCACTAAGATCCACCTGCCATTCTTCCACAGCAGTGGTGGGCATCCACCAAGGACCCCATTCAAACCCACAGTGGCCTGGTCTCGGCCAGCTCATGAAAGTTGTAAGTGAGAATTTCATCATCGTCTGCAGCTGGAGCTGACATCGTCCCACACTTCTCCCGATGCCGAGGGGAAATGGGTGAGGTTTAGGGCTGTGGCTCATGCAGCTAGAATTGCTTCACTGGGTACATGGTCCATAATTCCTCAAAAACCCTAGCTGACGGAGGAGGTGTTCAAGCTAGACGAATTATAACGGCAGGCCTACTCCCACCGCCTACAACATCCTACGCCCGAAAACGAGAAGGATTACCGCAGTCTTTGCTTGGAGGTTTGAAGAGCTGTGTGGCATTGCAAGGATGAGTGATGGTTACTGGCTGCTGAGATGTTGTCTGCTTCGGTAGCCCGCGATTGCAACGCTGCACCAATTACACTTCTTAACGGGGAAATTGGTGATCCGATCTCAAACACCCAAGAACAAGTTTGCAAATTTGCAAAGCATTTCTGTAAGATCTTGGGGGAGGGGAACCCCCCCCCAGCTTAGTTAACACCGTGGCACAACATGGGGATGACCCTGCTGGGGTTACAGTACCTAGGATAACGGAAGAAGCAGCTACACCCTGTGAATAGCTGGCAGAGGTGCCATCTGTAGATGAAGTACGTAAAGCAATCCAGAGCATGAGACCAGGAAAAGCACCGGGCAGAGATGATCTTCCAAGCGAAATGCTGAGGGAAGGTGGTGCTTATCTGCAATCTGCCCTGTATGACATCATGAAAACCGTCTGTAGAACAGGAAGCGACCCGCAAGAATAGAAGGATGCTCTAGTGGTCCCCCTCTTTAAGAAGGGGAGCAGCACCGATTGTAATAACTACAAGGGGATCACGCTCCTCAGTGTACCGGGAAAAAGGTCCTGGGAAGGAACATTCAACGTCGCCTTGCTATGCACGCTGAGGAGAGGATTGCGGAACCCCAATGTCGTTTAAGGCCGGGGCGGTCTTGCACAGATACCATATTCACTGTCTGGTTGCTACGCAGAGTTGATACCATCAGTAGGCCAGGGCTGTGGATTGTTCTTCGTGCATTCGGGATCCCTGACACCCTGCTCATCATGAGGGTGGGCAAGCTTGGATAAAGCTACGTGGTCGGGAGTCAGCGGCATTCCCTGTTCACCTTGGGCTATGATAGAATACCCTCTGGCTCTTACATTATTCAACATCTTTTTTGACCATATAGTTCGAGAGGTTTTCCATGGATGTTCCAGTGGCATTTCCATCTGGTACAGCTTCAATGGGAGGCTAATCGATGCCCGGGTGCGGTCAAGGGATGGCTTCCTATTGGTCAACCATGTTAGCTATGCCGATTATTTGGTGATTGCTGCTCATTCTGAGTAGGAGTTGAGAGGCTCTGCTGTTGAAGCTGGAGCATGCTGTTGAACTTGGAATATAGGTGGTGCATTTGCCAGTTAGCTCAGTCAGACAACCCTTAACACCTGGGTCTGTCCCTATACCTACTCTCGGCGAGCCTTCGACACTTCACGTGGCTCCAAGGTGCATATGGCCTGGCACATGCGCTGTGGATCCTTTGTGCTGGGCGGAGTGGTGGGGGTAACACTGCAGTTACTGACATTGCTGTGAGTAGCGGCCCCCTCCCTCCACTGCCCTCCCTCCACTCCCCTCCCCACACAACCCCTGTAACAACTGCTCTCGTAGCCACAAGCAGAGTGGGCGACACTGAAGCTCCGCGCAGTGACTCTGATCGTCAAGCAGAGCCTATCCCGGGAGACCCACTAGGTTGGGCTGTATGCCCCTGGCAGGGAGACTTTAGACTCGGTGACGGTCCCTTGAGTAAATGTCGATTCCGTCTTCTGTCGCCTCCAGGGCAGCGAGGGGGAGGAGGGATTCCCCGGGGGATACGGAATCCCGGTACGGATGCCTGCGACACTCGTACACGCACGCGTGTACACTCACTCGAACATGTACACACACACACACACGTGCTAATTTCCTCGCTCATCTGTGAAACGCGCACGGGAACGAGCGGTGTTGCTCTGCGCGACAGCGATGGTGATGATGATTGTGGAGGTGGTTGTTGATGATGAAGGTGGAGGTGATTGTTGATGATAATGGTGGAGGTGATGGTTGCTATTGCACACTGTGCCCCAGATGTTGCCTTGCGGCAGTCTGCCCGCAGAGCTCAGTGAGATGCAGTCCCCCCTCCTTCCTCCTCCCCCCTCCTCCCACTCAACATTCATCCATCATTATCATCAACAACAACATAATCATGGCCCTCCATAGACAACTCTTCCCCATCACCTGTCCATCGCCTCCACATCACTGCGTCACTCAACCGAGTCGCTATCACCCGTGCGTTACTCTCTGCATCACTCCCATGAGCTTTCCTATCACCTCCACCATCGCCTTCCCCATCACTCCCATCACCTGTATCATCACTCTCCCCATCATTCCCATCAGCTCCCCTATCACATCCACTATCATTCCCATCAGCTCCCCTATCACATCCACTATCACTCCCATCTGCTCCCACATCACATCCACCGTAACTCCCATCACCTTCACCATCACTCTCCTTATCACCCCCATCAACTACCCCATCACCTTCACCATCGTTTTTCCCATCGCTCCCATAAGCTCCGCCATCACCTCCACCATCACTCCCATCACTCTCCCCATCACTACCATCAGCTCCCCCATCACCTCCACCATCACTCCCATCACCCTCTCCATCACTACCATCAGCTCCCCCATCACCTCCACCATCACTCTCGTTACCAAGGGCAGCAATGAGTCTGTGCAGCGTCAGCATCTGCACCTCACAGAGAGTTCTGTCCGAGACAGTTCGATTCCCACCTCGGGTGTCTGTGTGGAGTTTGCGTGTCTCCCCTGTTCTCCGTGTGCTTCCTCCGGGTTCTAGAGTTTACTCCCACAAAAAAAAACTCATTCATTAATTGGTCGATAACATTATGATATACAGGTCGCTCAGTGTGGCAATGTTGGCATCCGCCGATTGCCCTCCACCCCCCCCCTCCACTACGGTGTCCTCACTACGCCTCTAAACGTGTCTCGTTCATGGCTAGACCACCATCTCTTCCATCACCTCCATCACCGCTCACATCACCCTAATCACCACGACCACCATCACCCGCATCATCACCCCCATAACCACCACTATCCCTCTCTTCCCCCGCCCATCACCGCTCTGTTCTCACGGTGAGGCTGAGTGGCCGTGTTGTGATCCCTGTGTTGTTGTTGTTGTTGTTTTATATAATTATTGTTGTCACCGCCGTCCAATCAGAGGAGCGCGAATGACGAGGGCGGCGCGAGTCCCGTGGCCTCCAATTAACTCTTAATTAGCGGGGGGAGAGGGAGGGGGGGTGGAGAAGACGAGAGAAACCACTGTCCGTGGTAATAAGTTATTGATTTGATGGAGGTGATTGTAATGGTAGTGATGGTAATGCTGGTGATGGTAGTGACAATGATGATAGTGATGGTAATGGTATTAATAGTAGTGATGGTAATAATAATAATTGTACTTCTAGAGGGCTTTTCATCCGAGGGTGACAAAGCGTTGCACAGAGCTCTGGAGAGAGCGGCAAGTTAACAACAACAATATTAGAGCAGTTCATTTGAAAGTCAAATAATGGCTATAATTTAGAGGACATACAATAAGAGATTTTAAAATATTGTTAAACAAACGAAGGAAGGAATAAGTGTTCCTGATCAGGTGCAGGTCAGCAGCGAGCCATAATCCCAGAATAACAACAGTGAGCAGCATCAACAGTCCTGGTCCGAGGATTTCAAAGCCTCACGGAACAAGTGAGTCTTGAGAGGAGATTTGAAGATGCCCAGGGACTCAACTGACGGGATCTCCAATGGAAGGGCATTCCAAAGTCTGGGAGCAGCGTACAAGAATGCTCTGTCACCCTTCAAACAGAGGTGCGATCTGGGCACATATACCAAACCCGTATTGGAGAATCGAAGTGACAGATGTATGTCAGAGCAGCGCCAGTGAGAGCCTTGTAGGTAAGAAGGAGGATCTTGAATTCGATCCTATATTTAACCGGTAACCAGTGGAGAGACACCAGTACTGGAGATATGTGATCGTGGATGGGTGTGCGAGTGAGAACTCTAGCAGCCGCATTCTGCACACATTGGAGACGATTTCTTCGGTAGGCAGGGGTGCGAGGGAGCAGTGCATTGCGATAATCGATTCGAGAAGAGATGCTGTTTATTTGCTTCTCAGCATTGGAGGGTTGCAGAATGTTGCGCAGTCTGGCTATGTTACTGAGATGGAAATAGGCTACTTCGTCACCTTGTTGATATGTGTCTTGAAGCTGAGTGAGGAATCAAGAGTCACTCCTAGATTCTGGACTACCTTAACAACTTCAATAGTCTGGCCGTCAAGCATCAGTTGAATAGGTTCAGCCTTGGACAATTCGTGCAGGGTGCTGACAAGCAAAACTTGTATTGTCGCCATTTAGTTTCAGGAAAATTTAACTGAGCCAAGCCTTCAGTTGACAGTGAGGACGACATGCAAAGACCAGACGCATTGATGGATGACTTTGTGTGCATATAGATTTAGATGTCATCGGTATAGCAATGGTAGCTGAGATTGAGGCTGCATAGGATATGGCCAGGGGCGGCATGGTGGCCCAGTAGGTAGCGCTGTCGCCTCACAGCAAGAACGTCCCGGGTTCGAGTCTCGGCTCAGGTGCCTTTCTGTGTGGAGTTTGCATGTTCTCCCCGTGTCCGCATGGGGTTTAGCCAGGCACTCCGGTTTCCTCCCACAGTTCAAAAACGATGCTGCTGCATGGGTAAATTGGTTTGCAGATTAAATTACTCACTATGGACTGGCGTCTCACGTGGGTATATCCCTGCCTTGCGCCCTGTGTCTGCCAGGATAGGCTCTGGCTCATCGCGACCCTGTACAAGACTAAGCGGTTTCTGACAATGAGATGAGATGAGAATATAGCCAAGTGGTTCTGTGTAGATACTGAAGAGAAGTGAGCCAAGGACTGAACCGTGAGGAACTCTAGACAAAACAGGATGAATCTCTGCGTTACATCTTCCGAGGCTGACGAACTGCTTCCAGTCGGAGAGGTGGGAGCTCAGCCAGTGCAGGGCACAGCCAGAGACCCCTATGCCCTCCACGTGAACGATGAGGCCAGATTTTCTCCAAGTCCGTTCGGCCCTGCTTGCATTCGCCTTGAGATCCCTAAGTTCAGCAGTGCACCAGGGGGGTGGTTTTCCGCCTGATACACAGTGTGATTTTAATGGGGCCAATTCATCCAGTAGGCTTGATAGCAGGATGTTGTAAGTTTCAACTGTCGCATTAGAGGCAGAGTGAGCGGAGGCAGAGAGTGATGAACTGTTGATTGCAGCGGTGAATAAGTCTGGAGTGATGGCGTTAGGATTTCGGAATTGGTTTTGTTGCTTGGTGATGGATGGTAGTGATGGTAGTGATGTTGATGGTAGTGATAGTTATGGTATTGATAGCAGTAATGGTAGTGATGGTGATGGTATTAATTATAGTGATAGTAGTGACGGTGATGGTAATGATTGTAGTGATGGTAGTGATGGCAGTAATGATGATGGTAGTCATGGTAATGGTACTGATTGTAGTAAGGATGATGGTAGTGATGCTGATGGTAGTGATAATTATGGAATTGATAGTAGTTATGGTGATATTATTGATAGTGATGGCGGCGCGGTGGCGCAGTGGTTAGCGCTGACGCCTCACAGCAAGAAGGTCCCGGGTTCGAGTCTCTCGGCTCCGGTGCCTTTCTGTGTGGAGTTTGCATGCTCTCCCCGTGTCCGCGTGGGTTTTCGCCGGGTACTCCGGTTTCCTCCCACAGTCCAAAAGCATGCTCCTGGATAGGTTGATTGGCTCGCAGACTAAAATTGTCCCGCAATGCCCGGCGATGGACCGGCGTCCCGTCGTCGGGTGTATTCCTGCCTTACGCCCTGTGTTTCCGGGATAGGCTCCGGCTTCACCGTGACCCTATATAGGATTAAGCGGTTTCAGATAATGAGATGAGATGATAGTGATGGTAATGGTAGTGATGTTGATGGTAGTTATGGTAGTGATGGTGATGGCAGTGATGGTGATGGTAGTGGTGGTGATGGTAGTTATGGTAGTGATGGTAATGGTAGTGATGTTTTGCAGGGCATGCTGGGACCACGTGGTCCTCGTGGTCTACCCGGGCCTCCGGGACCAGAGGTGATACACTCACCTGTACACTCACCTGTACACTCACCTGTACACTCACCGCGATACTCACTCACCTGTACACTCACCTATACACTCACCTGTACACTCACCGCGATACTCACCTGTACACTCAGCTGTACACTCACCTGTACACTCACCGCGATACTCATTCATCTGTACACTTACCTGTACACTCACCTGTACACTCACCTGTACACTCACTGCGATACTCACTCACCTCTACACTCACCTGTACACTCACCTGTACACTCACCGCGATACTCACTCACCTGTACACTCACCGCGATACTCACTCACCTGTACACTCAGCTGTACACTCACCTGTACACTCACCGCGATACTCACCTCTACACTCACCTGTGTGGGTGGCGCGGTGGCCCAGTGGTTAGCGCTGACGCCTCACAGCAAGAAGGTCCCGGGTTCGAATCTCTCGGCTCCGGTGCCTTTCTGTGTGGAGTTTGCATGCTCTCCCCGTGTCCGCGTGGGTTTTCGCCGGGTACTCCGGTTTCCTCCCACAGTCCAAAAGCATGCTCCTGGATAGGTTGATTGGCTCGCAGACTAAAATTGTCCCGCAATGCCTGGCGATAGACTGGCGTCCCGTCGTCGGGTGTATTCCTGCCTTATGCCCTGTGTTTCTGGGATAGGCTCCGGCTCACCGTGACCCTATATAGGATTAAGCGATTTCAGATAATGAGATGAGATGAGACACTCACCTGTACACTCACCTCCATACTTACTCATCTGTACACTTACTGACCTGTACACTCATCTGTACACTCACCGCGATACTCACTCACCTGTACACTCACATGTACACTCACTTTGATCCTCACTCACCTCTATACTCCACTATATATTCATCCACCTGTACACTCACCTCTACACTCACTCCCTGTTCTGTAACTCAGCTGTATTCACATTCAATCACCTGAATTTACACTCATGTACCTTCACACACCCACATGTAAACACTCACTTGTATTCTCGTATAAAAACACTCACGTTCACCTGTATACATACACTTGTATACACACCTGTACACTAACCTATTGATACGCGTGCGCGCACACCTATCCCCACACCTGTAGACACATAAGTTCGCTCCTGCAGACACGCACACGCCTGTACAGATGCGAGTAGAGGTGTGTGAATGAGTGTGTGTGTGTGTGTGTGGGCGCGCCTTACAGGCACCGTGTGCACACACACCTGCTCGCTGATTCACCAGGTGTTAACGGTGGAACGTGCGCGTGTTCTCAGGGCGGATGTGGAGACGAGGGGAGACATGGAGCTCGAGGCAAGACGGTGAGACACGCTCTCCTGGGACTAACTACGACTCGGCTGCTGATAAATCCGTTGGAAACTCCGTACCGTGTTTTCCCGATGTCAATAAAAGATCTACAGATTGAGTCGCACAAATACGCCCCATTTGGCCTCGAAGAGGCTGTTTGGAAAAATACTGCCAGCGAGCAGATTTAACCGGGCATGGCACACGGTGCGGGAGGAGGGGATTGGGGGGGAGGAGAGGGGGGATGGGGGGCGAAAGAGGGGGGATGGGTGGGGGGTGAAAATCTGACGTGAAGTTGTTGTTTATTGTTGTTGAAGGGTCAGAAGGGTCCCCCTGGGACCAATGGCATCAAAGGTTACTCGGGCCTACGGGTGAGACCCCACACCTCCCGACACCTCCCCACACTTCCCCACACCCTCACCCGCGGAGCGACAGAAGGTGCTCGCGTTCTTGTGCTAGAGGATTGTCGTGTTGTGGGGTTGCAAGGGCTGGCAACAGCTTGGGGAGGGGGGCCTTCATCAGTAGATAGAGCCTGGCTGGTGGATACATCTCCGCGATCCTCCCCCCTCTGCCCCCTGTCGCAGGGGGAGCACGGGAGCGCGGGTCCCCCGGGCGCTGTGGGACTCCAGGTGAGAGACGGGAGGTGCGCGAACAAGTGTATGTCACTGGGGAGACAAAGGTGGCCGGGCGTGGTGCTGACCACCATCCCCTCGTGTGCCGTGCCCGCCCTCAGATATGCTTGCTTGCAACACTCGGCTCAACGGTGTGTTAAGGCAGTGTGGGGATCTTAGTCTCATTAATGTGGAAATGTTGTTGACATGCTCTTCTTTCCACAGCTCTGTGCAGCACATTGTGACCCTCGGGTGAAAAGCGCTTTAGAAGTGTAACTATTATTATTAACACTGAAAGCACGTAGTGCACCTGCTTCAACTCACGTGACCCGCACCCTCCTCCTGCCAGCAGTGAGCCTCACAGACTTTCCACCTGATAGCTTTGAGGTGCACCTAGCCTGGCACAAGCACTCTGTGGTGCTGTCAGTGCCGCTTTCAGTGGCGAATGGTGCTGTCGTTGTGAATGTTTCTGTTGTTGTTGCTGCAGGGGCCGTTGGGGCTCCCCGGCTCCAGGGGTCTCACGGGGAGCCCTGGCCTGCAGGTGAGGCCCCTCTGCGCATACACGTGCTCCATTACACAACGACAAACAAACGTCCCCCGTATAGGCCTAGTGGATTGTTGGGGAAAGTGCTGTTAGCGAGTAGCACCTATGAAGGCCGGCACGGCACACAATGGAGGTGGGCAGCCAATACCACGCCCAACCACCTCTCTCACCCTAGTACTAATTTGTTCTACGGACCACGCTGGGTACTCATTTAAGGCCAAGTCGACATATGGCAGGCCCAGGATCGATTCGGATATCCCTAAATCAAACCCGGATCGCTGAATTCGCAGTGCGGTGCGCTAACCGCTGCACCACCGCTCCCCACGCGAGCGTGCTCACACGTACAAGCACGTGGCTGATGAATTGCTACACACACGCATGAATATTGAATGATGGCTACATGAGCGATCATACCGCCTGGTCCCGATACAAAACAATAAAGCAACGGGAATCGCCTCTCCCCTTAGAGAGACCGAGCAGCAGCCAGCGAATGACAATGTGATGAATTATTAATCTCTGTGTAGTTACACACGTGTCTGTGTGTCTGTGTGTGTGTGTGCTCTGTGTCTGTGTTCAGGGAGTCCCTGGTCTGAACGCGTTGCCAGGGGAGACGGGAGACCCGGTTCGTTTGACAATCCACCGGTCCTCCACCCCTCCAAAGATTCCCTAGCGAACCCCATCAACCACAGTCGTCCTACAGCAATTTTAGACTCATGCAGAGACTCTGGAACTCACAGACCCTGGTTTCGATGTGAGTCCCAAAGTCTCTGGGTGAATCTATGAGAGCTGAGTCACAGAGACCCATAGACTCAAGTGGAGATACATAAACCCATAAATACGCATAGACACAGAGACCCATAGACTCATGGATGCCCATAGACTCACAGAGACCTATAGACTCACACAGAGACACCTAGACTCACAGAGACCTATGGACTCACACAGAGACACCTAGACTCACGTGGAGATACATAAACCCATAAATACGTATAGACACAGAGACCCATAGACTCATGGATGCCCATAGACTCACAGAGACCTATAGACTCACACAGAGACACCTAGACTCACGTGGAGACCTATGGACTCACACAGAGACACATAGCGTCATACAGAAACCCACAGACTCACACGAGACTCGTAGACTCATGTGAAGACCCATAGAATCACACACAGACCCACCCCAAGCATCTAGGCCACACCAGTGTTGGCTAGATTCCGGTTAAAGGCATGTGAGGTCAA
>JAZEWT010000010.1:15164830-15175054 GCA_036362905.1 Mordacia mordax
AGGGATGGCTCTGTACTGGCCAACCTTGGAATATATTTAGTGATTGCTGCTCACTCTGAGGAGGAGTGTTACACCTGAAGTGCGTCACAAAGAGTTGGAGTCTTACCATCAGCCCCATGAAAACCAAGCACCTGTCTGGGTATTTTATGCCACCAAACACTCCACCCCTTAGCTCTCCATGAGTGATGTGACAGTTTTGAAGAGAGTGGAGAGGTTTTCATACCTAGCCAGTATGCTTATGACCGGCTCTGATTTGGCAGTGGAGATCTGGCTCCGAATCAATCGGGCGGAGTTATCGTTTCGTCGTCTGCGTAACACTATGTTGAAACTGCCTAGCCTGTTGCTCTACACGAAGCTTTGAGTCTTCTCAGCTGCAACCATATTCTCTCTTCTCTTTTTGCTATGGAAATGTGGACCCCCTTCCTGGTGGAACTGGTGGAACATCTGCGCCGATTTAAAACTTCTCGGCTGGCCTGCCTTCGATCCATTATGGGTTTGACCAGATTGGCTTGGGTGAGGAGCTTCTAAATTCTCGAAATGGTCCCATAGAGCCATAGGTGAGCTCCTCCGACTAGCGAGACTGCGGTGGCTGGGTAATGTGGTCTGCATTCCCAGCCACCGCATGTCCAGTAACTTGTATTTGGCTGGATAAAGGGGGCAAAACGTGCATGGCACGGACTGGAGAAGAGATGGACTGATCGGCACAGGAGGACCTGGAGCTGGGAAGACTTGCTGAAAACTGGTACCAGAGATGTCACGATCGACCTCTGTGGAGGAGGCTCATAAATGACGCTACGGGGCAGTTGGAGAGAGTGGCTCTCCAACAAGAACGGAGAGTGGAGGAGCGTCGCTCACAACAACGAGCGAAGCAGCAGGCGGCTAAAACCCAGCAAGTTGGCAGATCGCCGGTGGCACATCTGCTAGTCATCTCAGTCAGCAGCTCATAACACCTGGGTCTGCCCCGTGACCTATCGACGAGCCTTTTACTCTTCACGTGGCCTGAAGGTGCACCTGGCCTGGCACAAGCACCGTGGTCACGTCACCACCACTTAGTGGCGAATGGTAGTTGTTGTTGGGTGGTGGTAGTTGGTGGTGTTGGGTGGTGTGGGTGGTTGTCGTGGGTGATGGTTTAAAAATGATGGGGCACGAGTCTTTTGGTCACTGAGACCACGAACCAACTCTTGCTTCACCCAATCAATATGACCTTGAGCTGGGTGGGAAAGCGGTCAGTGGAAGGGTCCGGGTTTCTCCACGTGTCCGCGACAAACACAGTGGCAAACAAACACAGTGTCTCAAGTTCGACTCCTGATACCGGCCACAATCAGTGACAAGTGGTATCCGAACTTATTTTGGCCTCCCCTAGGTCGTCTCAGCCTTATATTAATACCTACCCCTGTATATGTGATTAACATCAGCAGTGGAGAGACAAAGGCCGCCGGGCGTGGTGCTGGCCACCCACCAACACTATTCATGATGTCAACTGTAATATGTGCTCGCTGACATCACTTACCCTAACAGTCGTTTAAGGCTGTACGGTGGATCTCTGTCTTTGTGTGTCAGGGTGTACGGGGGGACCCTGGCCCGCCAGGATTTAACGGAACCCTGGGCCCTCCGGTGAGAGGTTCCGACAAATCACATACACGTCCACACACACATACGCACCAACAAAGACACAGATCCCCCTTATAAACTAACAGACTGTTGTGCTCCTAGCGAGCACTCAGATACGCACACACCACTACCACAACACCCGTTCACCCACCTTCTCAATGCCTCCCCATCTCCAAGATTACGAACCCAGACAACTGAGTTTGAGTCCCAGCTATGGCTAAAATCGGTGGCGAATTAGATCTGAACCGCTGAACTGGTCCTGTGCCTGCACTATGTCGACTCAGCCTTAAATGAGTCTCCGGTGCAGTAAATGTGAAAACATCCGCACGGGAAACGAAGGAAGCTGGGCGCGAGCAGTACTTGACCCAACGACCGCTAAAGGCTACACGGTGATCTTTGTCTATAGTTGTGTGTATACGTGTGTGTATCCGTGTGTATCCGTGTGCATATGTGTGGTGGGGAGCGGTGGCCCAGCGGTTACCGCGCTGCTCTACAAACCTGGCGACCCGAGTTCGAATCCCGTTCACGGCGAACGCCAGTGACGATTTTCTGAACCTGTCCTGGGCCTCCCCTAGGTCGACTCAGCCTCAAATAAGTACCTAGTGCAGTGTGTAAACATTACCACTGAGGAAACAAAGGCAGCCGAGCGTGGTGCTGGTTACTCACCTCTTCGTGTGCTGTGTCGATCTTAATAGGCGTTTGCTAACGGCACTTGACCCAACAATCTGTTAAGGCTACATGGGGGATCTTTGTCTTTGTTCCTGTCTATGTATCCGTGTATATATATTCATGTGCATCTGTGCGTGTGTGTGTGTAGGGTTTACCTTCAAGTTCCGGAAAGCGGGGAGACTCGGGGCTACGAGGAGAGAGGGTGAGAGCCCTCACACAATCAACCGCGCGTCACAGTGACAATAATTTATTATATTAATTGTACTTCTAGAGCGCTTTTCAACGAGGGTCACAAAGCGCTGCACAGAGCTGTGGAGAGAACGGCACGTCAACAACAACGACGACATAAGAACAGCAAATCAGGATCAATAGTGAGTTTTAATTTTTTACAAATCTGAGCTATGGAGATAAACGCATGTCAACAAAAACAACATCAGGAGAGTTCAACTGAAAGTCAAAGAGTGGCAATACATTATAGAAAGACATAAACTAAGCGATAAAAATAATCATTCAACAAGGAAGGAATAAATGTTCCTGAGCAGACGCAGGTCTGCAGCGAGCCATCATCCCGGCACGACAACATGGAGCTGCGTTAACAGTCCTGCCCAGAGGACTTGAAAGCCTTACGGAACAAGTGACTCTTGAGACGAGATTTGAAGATGCCCAGGAACTCAGATAATAATAATAATAATAATACATTTTATTTAAGGCGCCTTTCTGGGCACTCAAGGACACCGATGATCAAATCTCTAATGGGAGGGCATTCCAGAGACTAGGAGCAGCGCGCGAGAAGGCTCTGTCACTCATCGAATGGATGTGCTATCTGGGCACTTGCAGCAAGACCGTATTGGAGGATCGAAGTTGTCATGTTGACGAGGATACCTGAAGTAGGTCACGGATGTATGTCGGAGCGGCACCAGTGAGAGCTTTATAGGTGAGGAGGAGGATTTTGAATTCAATCCTGTATTTAACCGGTAACCAGTGGAGACATCACTACTGGGAATATGTGATCGTGGATGGGTGTGGAAGTGTAAGAGCTCTAGCAGCCACATTTTGCACACGCTGGAGACAATTGATCAGCTAGGCAGGGATGCCAGGGAGCAGTGCATTGCTGTAATCGATTTGGAGGGGATGAAAATGTATATTAGCTTCTCAGCATCAGAGGGTGACAGGATGTTGTGCATTCTGGCTATATTTTTGAGATGGAAACGGGCTACTTTTATCACCTTTCTGATGTGTGTCTCGTAGCTAAGCAAGGAATCAAGAATTACACCAGACTGCCTTAGCAACTTCAATGGTCTGGTCATCAAGCATCAATTGGATAGGTTCAGCTTTGGACTATTGATACGGGGTTCCTATGAGCAAAGCTTCTGTTTAGTCGCCATTTAGTTTTAGGAAAATTTGAATTGAGCCAGGCCTTCACAGTTGACAGTGAGGACGACATGCAAAGACCAGACACATTGATGGATGGCCTTGCGTGGATAAAGATTTAGATGTCATTGGCATAGCAATGGTCGCTGAGATTGAGGCTGCGCAGAATATAGCCAAGTGGTTGCATGTAGATGTTGAAGAGGAGTGGGCAGAGAACTGAACCCTGAGGAACTCCGGACAAAACAGGATGGATCTCTGAATTTTGTCCTCCGAGGCTGAACTGCTTCCGGTCAGAGAAATCGGAGCTCAGCCAATGCAGGGCACTGCAAGAAACCCCTTTACCCTCCAATCGCTCAAGTAGTATCAGGTGATTAAAGGCAACGCTCAGGTCCAGGAGGACAAGAATACTTGGCAAGCCTTCATCAGCAGTGACGAGTAGGTCATTAACTATTTTGACCAGAGCAGTGATTCAGTACGATGGTCGAATCTGAACCCAGGTTGGAAGGGATCGAGCAGGTAATGGTTGAGAATGCGTTTCTGGAGTTGCGTAGCTACTGCACGTTCAAGAATCTTAGCGAGGAATGGAAGATGTTACAATTGAGGCCAGATTTTTTTAAGCACAGGGGTAATTGCGGCACATTAAAATAGCGAGGGGATGATGCCAGAGCGACCTGATTCTTATTAAAAGAGATGAGTGATGAAAGTGGCAAGGGATTTGAAATTTGCCCGGATGACTTTGTCCAGGGAACCGTTTGTGGGCTGAGATCTCGGAACAAATGAAGTGACATCAGATTCCATTAACTCAGATAATTCCAGGAGTGTTGAGGTCAAGGTAGGTGGAGGTAGTCGTTGGTGGTTAAGGCTG
This sequence comes from Mordacia mordax, assembly GCA_036362905.1. NCBI lineage: Eukaryota > Metazoa > Chordata > Hyperoartia > Petromyzontiformes > Petromyzontidae > Mordacia > Mordacia mordax. Next base: position 15,169,347 of record JAZEWT010000010.1, read on the forward strand.
GGTAGAGATACGGTGGGCTTCAGTTTTTTCTGAGAAAAACTGAATCAACTGATCCACCTGATCTTTATTAGTGAAGAGAGGTGAGGGTGAGTGACTGTTTGGACGAAGGAGCCGATTATTGGAGAAAATAATCTTGATCTTGTTGCAGGTATCAGCTAGAATGCTGGAAAAATGGTTGGTATGGGCAGAGTCAAGTGCCTTCCGGTAGCGGTTGAGCTGTTTTTTAAAAATTTGAGCATGAACGGTGATGATTGCTTCGAAAAGCTGCTCTCTCGGGACAGCCGCGTCGATGGCTCTCTCTCCTCTCCTGCTCTCTCTCCTCTCCTGCTCTCTCGGCTGTCCCGAGAGAGCAGCTTTTCGAAGCAATCATCATGCATCGAGCCGTGAAAACCTACATCATTACATGAACGGTGAGGCCAAATTTTCTCAAAGTCTGTTTGGCTCTGCATGCATTCCCCTTGAGATCCCGGAGTTCAGCAGTATACCAGGGGATGGTTTCGTGCGTGAGATATGGCGTGATTTTAATGGGGCCAAATAATCCTGTATGCTTTATAGCAGGCTGTTGTACGTTTCTACTGTCGCATAAGAGGAAGAGTGAGCCGAGGCAGAGAGTCATGAACTGTTGATTGTAATGATATAGGTTTTCACGGCTCGATGCATGATGATTGCTTCTAAAAACTGCTCTCTCGGGACAGCCGCGTCGATCGCTACCTCTCTCCACCTCGCGACATTTTGCCTCACACGTTAGAGGCATCCTCAGGCACAGTGTGTGTGTCGTGTGTGTGACACCTATTTATATGTAGGTACGATGTATGTGTTTAGTCACGTCCACAGAGTTGCTGCATTCCAGGATCTATGGACGACTGTCGGGGTCCACTTGAAAGGGTTCCATGTCCTGCTCACACCCCAGAATCACATTAACCCCCTCCTCTTTCACCGTGACTAATCTCCTAGTTTGCATTCCATGAAAGAAGTTCCCAAACACTTGGTAATTCCCCTCTGATGTCCGCATTTCAGAGCTCTTTATCTATGTATTACTGACTTCAATAACTGGCCTCCAGGTTTGGCTGAGCTTTTTCCTCATTTCTTGTTTGCGGTTCATAGTATTTTCTGTCTTGTGACCCTCGATTACTGTTTGCCTGATGTACACGTCTTTAGAGTTGCTGCAAGGAATGCAATATATGCCTTCTGTCTGTAATGGCAGTCGGTCTTTGGGTGATTTAACTACGTCTTGTATCTTCTGTTGATTGCTGCGGTGAATATGTCTGGAGTGAGGGCATTGAGGTTTCTAAATTGGATTTGGTGCTTGGTGATGAAAATGGGAGGCAGTACTTATAGATCAAACCACACAGTAGAGTGGTCAAACAAACCAGAATCAGTGACGGACTGATTGGTTACCGATATGCCCCATGAAAAAAACAAGTCGAGAGTATGGCCCCATCTGTAAGTGGCAGATGTCAGCAAAGTGAGTTAAAAGTGTCCATGAGATCCTTAACAAGAGGGCTTTTAAGAGAGTCAAGATGGATGTTGAAATTGCCAAGAATTAAGATCCTTTCAGAACTTGAGCACAGCTTAGAAAGCAGCTCAGACAGTTCATGGACAAAAGAAGTAAAGGCTCCAGGTGGGCGGTAGAGCAGCACCAACTTTACAAGTTGAGCCGACCCCCAATCCAGAGACATATGCTTGAATGAATTAAAGGTCGGTGACGGAATCTGTCGGAAGTCGGCGGAAACATGGTGGAGAACTGCAAGGCCACCACCACGGCCATGCAAACAAGCCTTTTGATGGAGTGTAAAGTCTCACGGTAGAGCCTGATTCAATGTAAGAAAATCATCTTGAAGATGCCAGGTCTCTGTTCGGCAGAGTAGGTCCAAACTGTAGTCCGAGATTAGCTCAGCGATGAATGGGGCTTTTTAAGTGTTCAGAGAGTGCACATTAAGCAGGTCAAAGTGGGTTTCAGTTGCAGACAATGTGTGTGCTGGAAGAGGGGGACCAACCAGCAGTTTCTTTGGCAAGCAAGGTCGAGCTGCAAATGGTCTAACTTGTTGTTTCCTCAGCAGCCAATATGTAGGGCTTAATATTGGGATGGCGGCAGGGAAATCAATGGTAGGTAGGTAAATGGGCTTTTTGTTGCCAGCGCCCCGATGGATGTAACGAGAGTGTTGACGTAGCATCAGCTTACGACCAATGGCCAGGGAACTGATGTAGGAATCAAGTTCTTTGTACACGTGCACGTGTAGGTGATCGTATCAAAGAGGGGGCCGGAGCCCACCGCGTCAGACACGGGATAGAAGGAAGGGCCTCACCCAGGATGACACCAACACATCACAGGACACCTCCCCTGGTGCAATTTACTCAGCAGGCCAATCAACCTAGAGAGTTGTGCATTGCTGAATGGAGGGAGGAATGGATAAGAGTCACGGTATTCGAGATGGGAGTCGCAGTTTTCTAGATGGGAGTCAGAGTGCTATAGATGGGAGTCATAGTGTTAGAGATAGGAGTCGCAGTGTTAGAGATGGGAGTCACAGAATTAGAGATGAGAGTGAGTGTTAGAGATGGGAGTCAGTGTTAGAGATAGGAGTAACAGTGTTTGAGATGGGAGTCAGTGTTAGAGATGGGAGTCACAGTGATTGAGATGGGAGTTATGTCAGTGTGTTTGTCTGTCTGGATATATTCATGTGTGTGCGCGTGTACGTGTATGCCGAAAGAGTGGAGAAGTTTCCATTACTCGGCAGTGTGATTATGGTCGGTTGCAGTTTATCAGCGGAGCACTCCCTCCGAATCAGTCGAGCGCCATTAGCATTTGATTTGCTGCGTAATGTTGTGTGGAAGTTACCTGGCCTGTGGCTGCACACGAAGCTTCAGGTCTTTTCAACTGCAATAATGCCACCTATTCTCTATTCTTACGAGACGTGGACACCCCTGGCGGAGCATCTGCGGCATTTAGAAACTTTCCGGCTGGCCTGCCTACAATCTCTCCTGGGTTTTGACCAGGTCGGATTGTGTGAGGAGCTCACAAATTTACGAAAGATCTAGACAAAGTCCCATTGGTTGGTGAACTTCTCCGGCAGGCGAGGTTGCGGTGGCTGGGTCATGTTTGCCGCTTGACCAACCACTGCATGCCCAACAGCTTCTGCTTGGTTAGCGGGCTAAACGGGCACAGCACGGGCTAAAGAAGAGATGGACTGATGTGGCACAGGAGGACCTGGAGTGGAGTGGACTGATTGAAGACATCCCAGTGGTGTAAAGATTGGCCCCTATTGAGGAGGATTGTGAAGGATTCTACGGGGCAGTAGAGTCCTTCACAGAGAGTGTTAGGACTCTACTGCCCCGTAGAGAACAAAGAGTGGAGTGCTGGGCAGTTGGAAGAGTAGGGAGCATAGGTGGTGCATCTGCGAGTTAACTCAGTCAAGCAGCCCACGGCACCTGGGTTTGTCTTGTGATCTCCTGTCGGCGAGCCTTTGACACTTCACGTGATAGCCTCAAAGTTGTTGCTGATTTGCCGTTATGTCGTTGTTCTTTGCGTGCCGTTCTCTCTGCAGCTCTGTGCAGTGCTTTGTGACCCTCGGGTGAAAAGCGCTCTATAAATGCAATCAATATTATATGGTCTAGCACAGGGGACGTGGTGACGTCACCGCCATTTCTTGGCAAATGGCAATTGTTGCTGTATCTATGTGTACGTATGCATGTACGTGTGTGTGTGAGACAGGGTCTTCTTGGATCCCCAGGTCGTCAGGGACCACAGGGTTCTGTAGGGGTGCATGTGAGTGTCGAACGCACACAGCAGCACGCACGGCAACGCACACACACACACGGAAAGATAGATGCAATACGCATGTATGGAGAGCACAGGGTGAGTGGTGCGTGTGTGTGGTGAGCACGCGGTGAGTGGTGAGCAGCACGGAGTGAGTGGTGAGGACGGGATGAGTGCTTGTGTTCTGACAGGGATTCCTGGGTGAGCTGGGTGAGCCGGGTCCACCGGGAGCCTTGGGTAAAGAGGTATCTCTTCTCACCACCACTGACCACCACCGCTCACCACCACCGCTCCCCACCACCGCTCCCCACCACCGCTCCCCACCACCGCTCCCCACCACTGCTCACTCTTTGGCGGCAGTGCCGTGACCGAGTGCCGGCGCTATCCTGCGCCAGTCAAACGAGCGCAATGTTCTGTCTCCGCCAGGGACCGCGCGGGGACAAAGGGGACCCTGGGGAGATTGGGGACCCAGGCACCAAGGTGAGGTGGACTCCACGCCTCCCCCCCCCCCACTGCAGCCCACACTGAGCCCCACGTGGAGGATGGGAGGATGGGAGCGGTGGCAGTGTGGTTAGCGCACACCCTGTTAGTTGCACGTGGGATCTTCAGTCTGTGTCACGTGGCAAGTGTGGTGAGCATGGGGGAAGTGATCCAATCGCTCCCAACCAGGACGTTCTGTCTGGCAGGGGGTGCCTGGGCTGCCGGGGGAGGTGGGAGCTGGTGGCCTCCAGGTGAGCGCACCTCACCTACAGCCTCACCAGCCTCCACGCCTCACCAGTCTCCTATCCTCACCAGTCTCCCAGCCTGACCAGTCTCTCATCCTCACCTGTCCCAGCTCCACCTATCGTTGTACTTGACTCTGTGTTTACGTGTGTGTGTCCCCGGGGAACCTTGTCTTTATTCCCTTAGGGTTTACAAGGGGAACCCGGACGAGAAGGCTTCCCTGGATCAACTGTGAGCACAGCACAGCCATTCCCACTCACCGGCATCAACATTACGAGCGATGATGTCACGATGACGAATGATGAAGAGGGGGATGTACAGTACATGGCGATGCTGATAAGGAGTGTGAGATTCATGATGATGAATGGGAGCGATGATGGTGATCCTGGTAAGCGTGATGAGTGTGTAATGGCAAGTGCTGCTGGTGTTGGCGATGACGATGGTAACGGATACATATTCTCGATGATGATGATGACTTCTCTTCCTCAGGGGGAGCCTGGCAAAGCGGGGACAATGGGATCCACGGGGCCTCAAGGGAAACAGGGGGACCCGGGCCCCCCTGGAGAACCAGGCCCCGCTGGGCTCCCTGGCACCCCTGTGAGTGGGTGTAATGTGTTTGGGTGTCTGGGGAGCGGTGGTGACTCAGCAATTAGTGCACTGCTCTACAAGCCTGGCGACCTGAGTTCGAATCCCGCTCACGGCCAACACCAGTGATGATTTTCTGACCTGGTCCTGGGCCTCCCCTAGGTCGACTCAGCTTCACATGAGTACCTGGTGCAGTGTGTTAACATTACCACTAGGGAGACAAAGAAGGCTGGGCGTGGTGCTGGTCACCCACCTCCTCGTGTGCCGTGTTAACCTTCATAGTTGCTCACTAACAGCAGTTGACCCTAGAGTTTGTTAATGCTGTACAGGGGACCTTTGCCTTATTTGTACGTCTATGCATGTGCTCATGAGTGGCGGTGTGTGCACTTGTGTGCGTGTGTGTACGTGTGTGTGCTGGTGTGTGCTGGCGTGTGTGTGCTGGTGTGTGCTGGCGTGTGTGTGCGTGTGTGCTGGCGTGTGTGTGCGTGTGTGCGTGCATGTTCGTGCGTGTATGCACTGGCAAAACAACCTCCTCCCTCCTCGTGGTGCCGGTTGGTAACGCTCTGAAGGCGACTCTCACAGCTTCCACAGCGGCCAAGGGGGCTCTGGACTGGTGTGGGGGGCTCGTAACTCCCCCCCCCCCCCC
>JAZEWT010000010.1:15175081-15191635 GCA_036362905.1 Mordacia mordax
CCACCTTCAAATTGCCTACCACGAGACCACGCAAAGAAAAATAAAAACTTTAATTTGTGCCAGAGGCCCTGGGGGGATAGGCGCTTACGACGCCTCCTGGTCAAACCCCGCTTGGCGGAGCCAGGAGACTGAGTTCCCATCCCCGGGGTTCCTTCAGAAACAACAAAAAGCCGCTGCGTGTGGCCACGTGGAATGTTCGAACGCTCGTTGTAGAGGAGAGGTTGCCACTCCTCTGTCGGGAGCTGGACCGGTACCGCCTGGACCTCTGTTGGATACAGGAGGTCCGGTGGACTAGTTTTGGCTCCAGTCAGCAGGAGGGGTGGACAATCCTCCATTCGGGACAGGAAACTGCCAAGAAACAGGTAATGGCTCTTCTTCTACATAAAAAAATGAATGGAACATGGCAACGGGGTGGTGAGGTGTGGGAACCTGCAAGTCGCAGGCTACTGTGGGCTTGTCACCCTATAAATGAGAGGCAAAGAATTGTGGTGGTGGTGGCTTATGCTCTAACTGAAGATGAACATCAGTGGAGGGATGTAGGCCAAGCTGATGAGTCAGAAGCCTTCTATAACCTCGTGTCCCGGATGTTGGCTAAAGTGGCCATTCGGGATAGTTATCTTGATAGGTGATTTTAATGCCCGAGTGGGTCATGATGCAGACATCTGGGCTGGAGTGATTGTAAGGCATGGGCCAGATCAGCTCAACAACAACCATAGGAAGCTGCTAGACTTCTGCACAGCCCATAGTCTCGTAATAATCAACACGCTGTTCCGTCATCGGCGCATCCACACAACATCTTGGGTGCATGACGGGTCCAACCAAGAACATCTGCTGGACTATATAGTGGCGAAGCAGCAGATGCAGACCCATATCCTTGACACCAGGACCTACCGAGGAGCTGATCTGACCTCTGACCATTAGCTTGTCATCTCTAAGATCCGCTAACCATTCTTCCATTGCAGTGGTGGACGTCCACCCCAAGGACCCCATTGAATCCCACAGTGGCATGGTCTCAGCTAGCTGATGAAAGCTGTAAGTACAAGTTTCATCATCGCTTACAGCTGGGGCTTACATCGTTACCCACTCTTCGGAGGTTCGGTGAACTGTGCAGCGTTACAAGGATGATTGGTGATCGCCAGCTACTGAGCAAATGGAATCTACCTTGGTGGCTGCTCATCAAAATTCACTTTTTAAGTCAAAAGATTGACTTGCAAAGCTGCACCGAATAACTGTCTTAAAGGGGAAAATGGAAATCCGATCTCCGACCCTCAGGAACAATTTTGCCAATTTGCAGAACATTTTGTAAGGTCTTGGGGGAGGAGAACCCCCCGGATCAGATAACACCATGGTACAACATAGGGGTGACCCAGCTGGGACTGTGGTACCTCAGATATTGCAAGAAATAGCCACACTCTGTGAGCAACTGGTGGAGATGTCATCTATAGAGGAAGTACGTAAGGTGATCCAGGGCCTGAGACCAGGAAAAGCACCAGGCAGAGATGATCTTCCAAGCGAAATGCTGAGGGAAGGTGGTGCTTTGTCTACAGACTGCCCTGTTTGACATCATTAAAACTGTCTAGAGCACAGGAAGGGTCTCACAAGAATGGAAGGATGCCCTGGTGATCCCCCTCTTTAAGAAGGGGGACCTCACTGATTGTAATAACTACAGCGGCATCTCGCTCCTAAGTGTGCCGGTAAAGGTCGTGGGAAGCATCATTCAACATCGCCTTGCTATGCACGCTGAAGAGAGGCTGGCGGAACCCCAATGTGGTTTCAGGCCGGGGTGGTCTTGCAGAGATGCCATATTTTCTGTCCGGTTGCTACAGCCGAGTTCTGGAAAACTCCAAAAGCACCTTCATCTCTGCTTTATTGACCTGGTGAAGGCCTACAATACCATCATCAGTAGGCCAGGGCTGTGGACTCTTCTTCGTGCTTTCAGGATCCCTGACACACTGCTCACCATCATTAAGGACCTTCAAGATGGTGGGCAAGCCTGGGTAAAGCTACGTGGTCAGGAGTCAGAGCCATTCTCTGTTCACCTTGGGGTGAGACAAGAATGTCCTCTGACTCCTTCCTACATTATTCAACATCTTTTTTGACCATGTGGTTCGAGAGACTTTCCATGGATGTTCCAATGGAATTTCCATCTGGCGCAGGTTCAATGAGAGGCTGCTCGATTCCCGGGTGCGATCAAGGGATGGCTCCCTGCCGATGATTTGGTGATTGCTGCTCATTCTGAGGAGGCGTTGGGGGTTCTGCTGTTGAACCTGGAGCATACCAAAAAGAGGTGGTGTCTTACCACTAGTTCCACTAAAACCAAGCACCTGTTTAGGTATATAGTGTCACTTCCTCAGCTCTCCATGATCGATGGGGCAGTTGTGGAGACAGTGGAGAAGTTTACATACCTAGGCAGTGTGCTTGTGGCCAGTTCGGTTTGACTGCAGAGGTCTCGCTCCAAATGAGTCGGGCAGCATTATCGTTTTATCGGCTATGTAGCTCTATGTGGAAGCTACTTGGTCTGTCGCGCCACACGAAGCTTTGGGTCTTCTCAGCTGCCGTTATACCCTCTCTTCTCTATGCTTGTGAAACCTGGAGCCCCCTGGTGTAACATCTGCACCATCTTGAATCTTTCCGGTTGGCCTGCCTACGATTCATCCTGGGTTTAACCAGGTTGGATTGTGTGAGGAGCTCACAGATTCTCGAAAGATCTGGACAAAGTTCCATTGGTGAGCTCCTGTGGCAGGCGAGGCTGCGGTGGCTGGGTCATGTAGCCCACATGCCTAGCCACCGCATGCCAAAGCAGTTGCTATTTTGCCAGATAGAGAGGCATAAACGGGCACGGCACGGGCTAGAGAAAAGATGGATTGATGCGGCACAGGAGGACCTGGAGTTCAGTGGACTTGCTGAAGACTGGCACCAGTGGTATCCAGATCGACCTTTGTAGAGGAGGATCGTGAAGGATGCTATGGGGCAGTTGGAGGCATTCGCCCTCCAACAACATCTGAAGGTTGAGGAGCGACGCTCACAACAACGAACGGAGCGTCGGGCGTCTAAAACACATCAAGTTAGCACAGTAGGGAGCATAGGTGGTGCATCTGCCAGTCATCTTAGGCAGCCCATAGCACCTGGGTCGGTCCCGTGACCTCCTGTCAGCGAGTTTTTGACACTTCACATGGCTTTAAGATGCATATGGCCTGGCACAGGCGCCGTAGTGATGTCACTGCCACTTAGTTGTTGTTGTTGTATGCGCATGTGTGCAGGGCAGAGATGGGGAGCAAGGCCTCGCGGGGCTCCCCGGCGTCGCAGGGACGAAGGTAGAGGTCACTTGCCCACTGCTCATAGACAAAGGCTACGGAGCCACGTGGCGGCCAGGCCACCGTTTCGATGGTGCACCGGTGACACAAAGGGCGAACCGCCCACGTGGCGGGTTCCATGGGAGGTGCTGTGGTCGGCACGAGCGGCCCCCGAGGGAAATTGCTCACTGCCGCTCCGTGCGCCACCGCGAGGCCACACACCACCCCCCGTGTGTCGGGGTCACGGGGTCGTGGGGTCATGGGGCCATCGTGCACGGGGTCATCAGAGTGAGAGAGGAGCTCTGCATAACTGGCGGAACAGCCAGACTTTGAATGAATGACTGGGAAAATAACAACTCAATGTGATGGGGGATAATGGCGGTGATGGCGTTGATGGAGGTGATGGGGGTGATCGTGACGGGGGTTGTGTTTCAGGGCGACGCTGGTGATCAGGGAGAGCCAGGTCCCTGGGGTCTCAAGGGGGATCCGGTGAGACACAGCCTGGACACGAGGGCTGAACCTAGCATTGGCCATTAACCCAGGCCTCCTGATAACCCTGGTTCCGGTCCCACCGTTATCCTACTGTTATCTCACCGTAATTAACCCCAACCTTAACACCTCAATGCGTACTCCTTTACCCCAACTCCTAATCCTAACCCTGGCGCCACAACCGCAACCCTGGCGCCATAACCATAACACAGACCCTATTCTTTAAACATTAACCCATTAACCGTGACCTTCCCTGTAATAGAGTCCTCACCCACACACCCATCTACGATCATATATCCCCAGTGCTGATGTCTATTCACTGGCTACCAGTTAAATACAGCTATGAATTCAAGACGCGCCTCTCCGACATGCATCCGTGGCCTACTTCAGGCACCCCCATCAACACGATAACTTCAATCCTGCAATACGCGCTTGCTGCATGTGCCCAGGTCGCACCTCTGTTTGAAAGGTGACAGAACCTACTCGCGCACTGCTCCTAGACTCTGGAACTCCCATTGGAAATTCGGTCAGCTGAGTCCTTGGGTACCTTCAAATCCCGTCTCAAGACTCACTTGTTCCATAATAATAATAATTTCACTTTTCAAGGCATTGGAGTCCTCTGGCTAGGACTATTGATGCTGCTCACCGTTGTTGTGCTTGGATGATGGCCAACTCAGGAACACTTATTCCTTGCTTTATTTGTCTGACATTTATTTGATCTGATGATTGCTTCGAAAAGCTTCTCTCTGGGGATAGCTGCATTGATCGCTATCGCGAGAGAGCAGCTTTTCGAAACAATCATCATGCATCGGGCCGTGAAAACCTACATCAGTACTTGTATTTTATCTGTTATTTTATGCCCTTAGTTGATTTATAGGCATTCTTTTACTTAATTTATCTCCTTTGATGTTGTTGTTAACATGCCGTTCTCTCGACACATCTGTGCAGCGCTTTGTGGCCCTCGGGTTAAAAATGCTCCAGAAGTGCAAATATTATTATTATGATTATGATTAATACCGCACGGTGGATGTCTCCGTTCTGACCTCCGCGTGACACCGCGTGCCCCACTGCTCCGTTTCGCTCTGTCTTCACCCACGGGAGGTGATGCGTTGACCGGGTCTCCCCGCAGGGCTCCCCGGGACCGCTGGGCTGGCGAGGCGCTGCTGGGGACAAGGGGGTTAAGGTGAGCGTGACCCTACGACCTCGTAGCTACAATGACCTATGACTCCATTTAAATAACCTAGAAATCAAATGATCCGCCATACGTTGTGAATCGTTACGAACAGCCCGTTAAGACTGTACGTGGGGTGCATGCATTCGTCTCGATGTGTTTGTGCCCCTGTCTGTACAAGCAGGGGGCAAAGGGGGACCCAGAGGAGCAGGGCCCCAAGGGGGCTGTGGGGGAGCAGGGGCAACGCGGAGATCTGGGGGTGGAGGGCAGTCCTGGAGATCGTGGAGTTAAGGTGTGTGTGTGTGCGTTCAGGCGCATGCGTGCGTACGTGCATCTCTCCTAGAGAGTGTCGGTGGGCTGGTCCGCAATACCACCCAACGAAGGCTGCAGCAAGCTGAGTTGAAATTCAAGCCAGGCTTACATCGGTGGTCAAGTGAGGTCTGAATGGTCTCATCTCATTATCTGAAACCGCTTAATCCTATATAGGGTCACGGTGAGCCGGAGCCTATCCCGGAAACACAGGGCGTAAGGCAGGAATACACCCGACGACGGGACGCCAGTCCATCGCCGGGCATTGCGGGACAATTTTAGTCTGCGAGCCAATCAACCTACACAGGAGCATGCTTTTGGACTGTGGGAGTAAACCGGAGTACCCGGAGAAAACCCACGCGGACACGGGGAGAGCATGCAAACTCCACACAGAAAGGCACCCGAGCCGAGAGATTCGAACCCGGGACCTTCTTGCTGTGAGGCGTCAGCGCTAACCACTGGGCCACCGCGCCGCCCAGGTCTGAATGGTGCTGGTGCTTAACTGGGGCAGTACATAAACATCGCCGGGCATGGTGCTGTCCACCCACCCCTCGTGTGCGCCGCCAACCTTAATCGGTGCTCGTGAACACCACTTGCCCCAGGAGTCAGTGACGGCAGGATGCGGGATCGTTGTATGTATTTTCGGGTACGTAGAGCGCATGCGTTTTTAATCGGCGCTCTCTACGTAGCGCGAGATGCATTTTTACAGTCAGTGAGTTTTTATTTAAGCTGGTAGGAAACGTTGAGCTATGCAGCTCTTCTTTGCAGTTGTCCAGTGGAGAGGGGTAAGTAAATTGGCAATCATCAGGTGCGTGAAGCATGTAACGGCTTGATTCGTTACTGAAGATTGTATAACGCGACGAGACGTGCTGTCCCATCGCACGTGGCCACGCCAGCCTGGCATGGCCACGTGGCTGCGCCCAGTGCCCAACGTTGCCCAACGTTGCCCAACGTTGTACATGAAACGTTGGATGGCACAGCGGTAGCATCTGCGCCTCACAGAAAGAAAGTCCTGCACGAGGCAGTTCGATTTCCACCTAATGCGCCTTCCTATGGAGAGTTTGTGTGTTCACCACCTGTTCTGCATCGATTTCCTCCGGATTTATTCGGTTGCCTACCCAAAAAATATATACAATTAATTATATCGCCGATATGATCATGCTATATAGGACACAGTGTCTGGCAAATATTAGCACCCGCTAACCACGTGGATGCCTCCCCGGTCCCCGCCTCTCCGCGAATTCTTTGCGCCTCCGAGACCTCTCTTTGAATGAATGCCTTCGGAAAGGCACACGTGCCACGCATTTTATATTATTCTTATTATCACAAAACATTGCTCGGTGTTGCTTAACGTTAGGCTATGTTCCGTGCTGACTAGAGCGGTGGCGGCGGTGCCGTGCGTGTACCAGAGTTAGCCAAGCTGGTTTAAAATGTGCGTGCGTGCGCGCGTGTGTAGTTCCCCGGTGGTAATTGAACCGCTGTCGAGTGGGCGCGGTAATTATTTCGAGAGCGGCACGCACGTTAATCCCACTGTGAGCCAGCCGTGTTTTTGTGTGTTTTTTTTGTTTTCAACTCAAATATCAACTCACACGGTGGCATCGCGGGGATCGCGGCAGCGGCGGCGGCAGAGACGGCGGCGTGATCGCGGCACGTGTCTGCTGATGATCCCCGCGCGGGGCGATGCTCGCCGAGTGTGCCCATGTGCAGGCGACGGGGCGTTGCTCCATCGCACGCTGCGCCACTCTGATTTTACGTGGCCAGGTGAGGGGCCTCATTCTGCAGTGAGAGCGACCAGGAGCGTTGGTCAGCTGTCAATACGAATGTGCGATGATGGGGAGTCCCGACTGAGTAATTTTCGGGGAGGAATTCGGCAAAATGTGTAAACTGACACTGGCACGCGATGGCATACGCCTCCAAAGAGTGTAACGGGATATTTAGCATCCACTGTGAGTGAATCAGATGGCGTGCGGTGGACTTGTAATGGTTATTCCACGCACTGCGTTATTAATCGAGCGGTCGCTGGATTCAAACCTCTGCAACATGGGATGAGCACGCCACCAGCAGGCTGCGTCACCACTCAAAGCATCGTGAGAGATACAGATGGCTCGAGGAGGACTTCGTCCAGCAGTGGATTGATCATAGCTGACGGTGATGTTGGTATTGCTGTAAGTGATGTTAGGAACGATGGTTATGTCGCTGGTGATGGCTATGGTCACATAGGTGATGTTGATTACGACGGTGATGGGATGACTGTACTCTAGCCAGGAGTGTGTCACGGAGTGTCAAGACTCTTGCATGAGGTTGCTGCTATATTAGGACATCTGTCCATTAATAGTGATGTGAGGGATGACGTTGGTCACGATGATTGGAGTTATGCTGATGTGATGATGATGAGAATGATGTTGTGATGATGATCATGGTCATGATGATGATATAGATATGCTGGTGGCTGCAGTAGAAATCTATATAAAAAAAAACAGTTGTCAATCTTTGTCCGTCCATCTGGTCAGGTGATGCAGTTTTAACCCACAAAAGTCTGAGTTTCAGTATTTCCATAAAATTAAGTTTTATACTCGATTTCCCATTATTGTCACACACAGATTGTTTATTACACTGTCATTTATGCATTTTAATCATGCCACACAAAGGACGTGACATGCAGCAGTCAGAATATGGTTGAACAAGAGATGATTTTGCGCTGTCTTTCGTCACATTTCGGACACGTTGTGAGATGTGACGATGACAAAGCAGTGCAGCTGTCACCGTGATGAAAAGAGACGAGGGGAGGTGCGGTGAGACAGAGATGAGGGGACACGCGAGGATGCGACAGGAGACACAGATCAGGGAAGACACGGAGACGAGGGGAGACGCAGAGACGATGGGAGACACGGACACACACACACAGCCTCGTATTTCCAGGAGCCTTCTGTCGTTTGAGACACACGGGGATATGGGAAGACACGGAGACACACGAATAACACAGGTACAGAGACATAAAGACAATGCAGTACTTGAATATACCATGCTGTTAGTGGTAACTTTTAACTTTTTTACTTTCTAACATATTACAATACTGAACACAACATAATATGCACAAAATAGCTTGGACATAAAACACAACGGTATATAACGTCAGAGTATCAGGACAAAGTAGCCTTGTAATGTTGAAATAATCACGATTCTGACAATGGGCAGCACGGCGGGGCAGAGCTGTCGCCTCACAACAAGAAGGCCCAGGGTTCGATACCCTGCTCGGGTGCCTTGCTGTGTGTGTTTGTGTGTTTTCTCTCACCGTGTACTCCGGTTTCCTCCCACCGACCAAAGAAATGCTGCTGTCTAGCTTTATTGGCCTGCTGAGTAAATTGCCCCAAAAAGTGTGACCTAACGATGTATTAGCATCACATCTTGGGCATTCTCCCGCCTTGCACCCTCTGTTGGCCGGGGTAGGCTCTGGCCCCTCTCCGACCCTGTACAGGATTAAGTGGGTATTGATAATGAATGAATGGTTGTGACAACATTGTTATGGTATATCTGATGATGATGATGATGATGCTTTCCCATCAGGGGCAGGCTGGGTCACTGGGCCCCAAAGGGGACTTAGGGGAGAGAGGGGAAGAGGGAATGAAGGGACCTCGGGGCCCACTCGGTCTCCTAGGCAGCAGGGGCCTCCCAGGCATGCAAGGATCTCCTGGGCCACGGGGCGAGACGGGAAACTCCGGCTTTGCGGTGAGAACTTTTGCAACTCGCACGCTCTCACAATCCCGTGCCTCCTGCAGGTTTGCGTCGCCTTGCTTCACCGTTATTACATTATTACATATATAACAACAATCGCCATTTGCCGCTAAGAGGTGACGATGTCACCACGGCGCCCGTGCCAGGCCAGTTGCACCTGGCAGCCACGTGAAGTGTCGAAGGTTCGCCGACAGGCAAGGTGACAGACGTAGGTGCTTTTGGCTGTCTGACTGAGATGCCTGACAGATGCACCACCTCTGCTATAAATACACACGCCCACACGCACCCGGATATGCATGCGTTATTAGAACAATGACAAAGTTGTCCAGTGTAGCTGACTCAGACTTTTGGGGCAAGTGCTCGTCTTGCTAATGACGACGGCATGGTGTGGCCAGGAGTGCGCTAACGACTGCGCCACCGCTACACGCGGTGCGCTAACTACTGCGCCACCGCTCCACGCCGCTGCACACTCACGCGCGCGAGCACACACCGCAATCACGACCGGCTGCCGTCTGCCACTCATTGGCTATGAAGTCTCAACAACCCTCGTGCCAGGCTAGGTGCATGCACGCACCCATGCTGCGTCATTTGTTTTTTTCAGGGGCCGTCTGGTGTCCCGGGTGTCTCTGGTCAAGAAGGTCTCCCCGGAGCAAACGTGAGTTCTCCTGGCTCTGCCCTGTTGCTGCTCCACTGCTGGATGACATATGTCATGGTCCTGGTGTGCATTGACAATCGAGTGGACAGCAGCGGCGCAGCGGTTAGCGCACTGCACAACAAACCCAGCGACCCGAACTTGATTCCCACTCATGGCCAGCATCAGCGAGAGCGGACATCTAAGGAAGTACTGCCCCTCCCCCAAGTAGGTTCAGTCTTGAATCAGTACCTGATGTGGGTGTGTAAAACATCAGCGCTGGGGAGACAAAGGCGGTCGGGCTTGCGTGGTGCTGGCCACCCACCCTCGTGTGTGCCGTGCCGCCCTCCATAGGTGCTCAGTAACAGCACTTTCGTGACGACCTTGAGAGGCTCTACGGGAAATCGTTATCATTGGTGACGTTGCCACCGTGTTAACGTTGGCTTGTGTCCATCGTGAGCCGGAGGGGGTTGCTCACAGTGTCTGTGTAACGCTGTTGCAGGGTCCCCCAGGGCGCTCCGGACCCACGGGCCCCGATGGGCCCCCAGGAGGAACGGTACAGCACCCACATCGTCACCATCGTCACCATCGTCAACGTGATCAGCACCGACATCGCTGTCCTCATCATCGTCATCATCGTCGTTACCCTGGGGTGTGGTCTCCGTGTGCAGGGCGAGACGGGGGATCGGGGTGCGCGGGGGAGGCGCGGTACGGACGGGACACAGGTACGCACACACGCGAACATGCGTGCGCACACACAACGTACACACGCACACTCACACGCACGCGCACACGTGAGCGCACGAACGCACATGCGCGTGTGTGCGTGCACGTGCGCGCGTACGCACACACGCGCGCACACACACGCACGTGCACTTATATGCACGCCTGCACACGCACACAAGCGTGCACACGCATACACATGCACACACGCACACACATGCGTGCACACAAGGCAATAGAGAAAAAGGTTCCCTTCTAGCATTTCACTGATCATTGGGGCAAGTGCTGTTAGCGAGCACCAATGAAGGCCAGCACGGCACAGGAGGGGGTGGGTAATCAGCACCACGCCTGACCACCTTTGTGTGCCTAGTGGTAAAGTTTACACACCGCACTTGGTACTCATATGAAGCTGAGTCGACCTACAGGAGATTCACGACTGGTTCATAACATCATCACCGGTCGCGGGTTCGTAGCGCGGTGCGCTAACCGCTGCCCCACCGCTCCCCACAAGACACAGGCGCTCGCTCACGCACACTCACGCACGAACCAAACCGGAGGTCCCCACGCAGTGCAGAGAGCAGTCCGTGACAGATCTGCGGGAGAGGGCGGCGCAGAGGCGCCACTCGGACAGCTCGCAGCCGTAACAACCTCCCTCCCGCACGCGCGCGCGTGTGTGTGTGTGTGCGCGTGTGTGTGTGCGCGTGTGTGTGCGCGCGCGTGTGTGTATGTGGGTACATGTGTGCGTGCGCGTCTATTAAAACATGGGGAGCAGTGGCTCAGCGGTTAGCGCGCTAGGCTACAAACCTAGCCACCCGAAATCGAATCCCACTTACAGCCAACACCAGTGACAATTTTCTGAACTGGTCCTGGGCCTCCCCTAGATCGACTCAGCCTCAAACGAGTACCTAGTGCAGCGTGCTAATGACACTTGAGCCTAATGTCTGTTAAGGCTACACTTGGGATCTTTGTCTTTGTCTATTAATGTGTGTGTGCGTGGGAGGATGAATGTGTGTGTATCAGTGCGAGCGTATAAACCCGTGTACCTAGCACATGTCTCTGTATAAAGGTACGTGTGTGAAAGACGTCTCTATATGTGTGTGGGCATCAGATGGTGTCTTTTATTAAATGTGCCTTAATAGGTTCTCACTAACAATACTTCCCCGCAGTCTGTTAAAGGATATAAGGGATATTTGCCTATGTGGTGGAGAGCGCAGGTCGTGCATCTGTCGGTCTTTTCTCTTGGCCAACCCATAGCGCCCAGCTCCACCTCGTGGCCTCCATCCTGGACCTCCAACCTTGAACGCTCGCCATGACGTACGGCCGGCAGCGAGTCCTTTCCGCGCAACGCGCGACTGCGCAGAAGTGCACCTAGCCTGGCACGAGCAGCGTGGCGAATGAGCGCACCTCTGACGGGTCGTTAAACAGGGGAACTTCGTCTCTTGCCGCGTGTGTCTCTGTACGCGTGCGTTCGTGAACAGGGCCCACCGGGAGCGACTGGGGAGAGAGGGCACAGGGGTCCCCCAGGAATCCAGGTAGCACATGATCATCAGCCGCGTTCAATCCACTGCTGGGTGAAGGCCTCCCACCATCGCCGTCTGTTGCGATCCCTTCCGCATGCCAACAATTTCTGCAGGCTCATTATATCCCAGAGCAGACATAAATAATATAACGACCGTTATCATTGTTATTCTCTTGTATTGATGCAGTGTTACACGGCTCAATGTATGAAAATTGCTCTTGAGAGCTGCTGTTCCGGAATAGTCGTGTCGAGCGTTCCTCCTCTCTCCTTCACCACGTTTTGCCTCCCGCATTGGAGACTTAATCAAACGGCACTCAGAAGTTCCACACAAATGGATTCACGAACCCTCCCCCCCCTTGCTGTGCTGTGATATCCGGCCACCTAACGGGCTTGACGGGGTTCAGGGACATCACAGAAACGTACGTGATTCACCAACCCTCGGTGTGTTCTTTCCCAGGGCGCCGTGGGAGCGGAGGGCGACAAGGGGTCCCGGGGACTCAAGGGACCCCACGGGGTCCAGGGGTCGAAGGGCGAGCGAGGGATGATGGGGGACCTGGGAGCGGAGGGAGTCAAGGGGCCCAAGGGGTCGGCGGGACCCCAGGCCCCCCCTGGACTCCAGGTAACGTCATTTAAATGAAACGTAATTAATCACCGTTATGTTCGACGGCCCGTGCTCTATCCACTGCAGGATGAAGGCCTCTCGGAGACATTGCCACCGCTTGTGGTCAAGCGACGCAGCGATGCACCAAGCACGCAGACTGATTCCGTCACCCCCTCTCTGTTTGCAACGTCCTCTCTGGTGCATTCCCTCCTTTAGCTGCCATTCCGCCGTCAATCTCGACCGCCCCCCCAGTCCCACTCACTTCTCGTGTGCAAGTCCTGGCGATCCATCTCCTCGTATGCCGTGCCGGCCTTCATGGGTCCGTGCTCAACATCACGTGCTGTGCAAGGGTGTTGAGGGTATACGGGGGTCATTGTCCGTGTTTGTGTCCCACAGGGGGCCGTGGGGAGGAGGGGAGGATGGGGGCCCAGCGGCAGGGTCGGGGTTCAGGTGAGTACCCCACAGTAACCGGTAAACCCATAAACCCAGCACCAGAGTGACCGATAAATCCATAAACCCGGGACTGGAGTGACCGATAAATCTATAAACCTGGCCCCGGAGTAACCGGTAAATCCATAAACCTGGCTCCGACGTGACTGGTAAATCCATTAACCCAGTACCACAGTGACCGGTAAACCCATAAATCCGGCCCCGACGTAACCGGTAAATCCATAAACATGGCACCAGAGTGACTGGTAAACCCATAAACCTCGGACTGGAGAAACCGGTAAACCTATAAAGTCGGCCCCAGAGTAACCGATAAACTCATAAACCCGGCACCAGAGTGACCGGTAAACCCTATACACCCGGCCCCGGAGTAACCGGTAAACCCATAAACCTAGGAGTGGAGAAACCGGTAAACCTATAAAGTCGGCCCCGGAGTAACCGATAAACTCATAAACCCGGCACCAGAGTGACCGGTAAACCCTATACACCCAGCCCCGGAGTAACCGGAAAACCCATAAACCCTCCCCAGAATAATCGGTAAACCCATAAACCCGGGATCGGAGTAACCGGTAAACCTATAAACCTGGCCCCTGAGTAACCATTAAACCCATAAATCCGGGACTGGAATGACCACTAAACCCATAAACCCGGCCCCAGAGGGACGTTTTGGACGTGAGTCCATGATCATCCAACAAGCCTGGCTATGCGTATGTGCGTGTGTGTGGACGTGTGGGTGCGTGTGGGTGCGTGTGGGTGTCCGTGCGTGTTTGTATGTGCATGTTGGTGTGTCTGCGTGTGGGTGGGTATGTTCGTGTGGGTGTGTGTGGGTGTGCGTGCGTATGTCCGTGTGCGTGTTCGTGTGTGTGCGTGTATGCGTGCGTACGCGCGCTATACTCAGGGTCCTTCGGGGCTGCCAGGTCTTGAAGGATCAGCAGGGATTCCAGGGTCAAAGGTGAGGAGGTGGGTTGGTGAGGAGGCAGTGTTGATCGACGAGCACACCGGGTTCCCGTAATGTTTGCGCTCTTGCCGACCCGGCAATCTGAGTTCGACACCTACTCACGGCTAAACCAACACATCCTGAAATAGATACCTGGTTCGTTGTGTGCGACAAACTGGTACCTGGTTCCGCGTGTATAAGAAGGCGGCTGTATGTGGTGTAGGCACCCACCCACCGCATCATGCGTGTGCCATACCGGCCTTCATAGGTGTTTGCTAACAGCACTTACCCCAGCAGGCTGTGTGGGCTACACTGGGGATCTCTGTGTCCGTGTGTGCGTGCAGGGGGAGAGAGGCTACAGAGGGAGCAGAGGCTCTGTGGGAGTGCGAGGAGCTCTGGTGGGTGGGTGGGTCATGCCTGGGTGTGTGGCTGGGTGTGTGGATGGGTGATTGGGTGTATTAATTTCAGACAGACCTGGCAGTGGTCAGTGGCAGTGGGTGGGAGTGTTGGCAACAGTCTTGTTGATGGTGTCGTTGGCGATGGTTGGTGGTGGGGTGAGCGCGATGAAGTTTGTGCTTGTTGGCAGTGTTGATGTTGTTGTGTGTAGTTGACCGTTGCTGATAATGATTGTTGATGGTTTGGCCCCGTTGCTCGTGACTGCGCTGTCGTTACAGGGAGAGCCAGGCCCTCCGGGTCCAACAGGGATCAGGGGTCACCGAGGGTTAAAGGTAACGACCCAGCATGAACTTGAGTTAAATCAGGATGGTGACGAAGGGTTAGGGTGGAAAATTGGGGTTCAGGGTCGGAGGTAGATTCTAGGGTTAGGGTGTAGTGTGGAGTCGTCTCGCTGCACTCCATGCTCCTCTTGCCCAGGTGTCTCTACCTGTCTTGCGAGCGCTGCGCATGTAACAGCGGACTCCATCCCTCCCGGGCGTCATCTCGATATGCACTCCCCTCCCGAGCGTACCCACAGAACAATAATTACCACGGGTCCGCTCGCGTCCTCACGCACACTCAGCGCTAATGCCTCGCGCGCAATTCCGGCACCCGCTCGCTTCACGAGCGCGCACGTACCTCGACGAGCAGCAGAACCGCTCACTTGTTCAATCACGTGCAGCCATCACAGTCGCTATAACGTGTCGCACACGCTCTTGCAAGAACAGACACTACACTGCCTTCCCGGGACTCTCTTTAATGACTTACTGCCCGGCTTCACTAATCGGCGCACTGCTCTCACCTGGTGTCACGCTACCGCCGTGTCGTCACGCACTCGACAACGGCCTCGCTGCCTCCCTCATTCTCACAGCGCAGAAGCGCTTTGTCCCCAGCGCATCACCAGCCCGACTTCCCCAGATTGCCCTCACCACTCCTTGCTCCTCTCTCTCCCACGTAGAAGACCACACCCTTTGTTCCCGCAATCACTTCAGTAACTGGGTCTCACTTAGGTGCTTATTACAGACTCATCACCTCGCCGCAGCTCCCCCATTCAACCCCCAAGGTACTGAAACTTTCCATCTTCATTTGTTCCCACCTTTTAAATGTGTGCCGCTCCTTTCACCAAGTTTCCTACCAGCGCTCCGCCCATCATCTAGATGCTAACTAATATCCATACCCGAGTACAGGCTAAACTAAATAAGGCTCCTCTCCCTCGATCTCAAGTGTGCAACGCGATGACCATCCTGCCCCGTGCGGCCGTGTGGCCCCCTAGCCGACCATAATGATGACCCCCCTTTTACTCGATTACCCCCACCGCCCCCCCATTTTGCACACAACACCTAAACACATTGGAGTCTCTTCTCTGCAAAAAAAAAAAACCCGCTCCCGGGGGGGATTTAGGTGATGGTGGGGTTAAACTAAACGGTGCTTTCACGACAAGCTGTGGTCTGAGCCTGGTGTGTGCTGCTCGTGTGCTGTGGGGTGAATGTTGGACCGGGATGAGCAAATAGTCATAGCAGCGATCCTGTCGGGTCCACGTGCTTGGGGTCGATTGCCCGTGGCACCACAGTAGTGTTCCGGTACAGAATTAGGCTGTAAGATTATGGTTAGGGTGTAGGGTTAGGCTGTAGGATTATGGTTTGGGTGTAGGG
Organism: Mordacia mordax; assembly: GCA_036362905.1. Classification (NCBI taxonomy): domain Eukaryota; kingdom Metazoa; phylum Chordata; class Hyperoartia; order Petromyzontiformes; family Petromyzontidae; genus Mordacia; species Mordacia mordax. The sequence continues at coordinate 15,191,021 of JAZEWT010000010.1, forward strand.
TTAGGCTGCAGGATTTGTGTTCGGCTGTCCCGGGTGAAGCATAACGCGCAGGCTGGGAATACCACGTGTGCTGAATGACAAAGCTGTGTGTGCTCTCTGCCCCCCCTCTCTCTCCTCCTCCCACAGGGTACACGGGGCCCAGTTGGCAGCAAGGGGCCCCCCGGACCACGAGGATTTCTGGTGACTCCCCCTCCTGCTCGCAATCCCAAAACCTCCCCTTCTCTCCACCCCCACCCCCGCCCCCCCACCACCCATGTGGTTGCATTCCGCACGTCGTCATCACTCGACGAAGAATCACCTGGTGTCCACGGTTGATGTTTCTCTGAATCAATTTAACTCTGAATAGTTTCCAAAAGTGATTTGTCCGCATAAAATTTCATTGCAAGTAATGTTTGTTTATTTAATAGGGTTTTAATTTTCGCACGTTTTTTAGATTTCCTCTGCCATGCGATTGCTTTTGTCCCAATTTCTGTTTGCTTCCTGGCCGTGCTCGGTATTTACATCATCGTGGTGACCCGGCACGGTAACTCGCGCGAACGGGACGCCTGTTCTCGTCTCTTTGGCTCTCTCCTTGTTTCGCAGAATCAACGTGAAACCCCACTGTAATCCCCCCCC
>JAZEWT010000010.1:15192253-15204830 GCA_036362905.1 Mordacia mordax
AGTTACTGTGAGAGTGGTTGTTCGAATGTGCGCGTGTCAGTGTGTGCCTGTGCGACAGTGCAGATCTATCTGTGGCAACAGCAGGGGCATTTCTCTCCTCTTAGTTGCTGGCAAAGTCCTGGCAAATGTCATGCTCCGCAGATTGATAACTCAGACAGGTCTCTTCCTTTTTTGGAAGGCTGAGGAAGACAGTCTTTGATAACAACAACCTGCATCTACACATCAAAGTTGCCATCTAGCAGGCAGTTTGCATATCCACACTCCTCTATGGATGTGAAGCCTGGACACTTTACAGCCGCCATTTAACACAGCTGGAACCCTTTCACATAAAATGTCTTCAACGCATCCTGAAGGTGACCTGCATGCCACATCTGGGTGTCCTGCAGAAGGCCAACTGCAGGGGCAGTGAAGCCATCATCACTCAGCACCAGCCTAGATGGCTTGGCCATGTCATTCGGTTGCCAGAAAACTGCCTGCCATGGAAAATCTTGTACGGCCAATTGCAACCGGGCCGCCTCTCAACAGTTGGGCAGAAAAAACGCCAAAAGGATCCGCTAAAGACCTCCATGAAAAGTGATGGCTAAACCCTACAACACTTGAGTCTTTTGCTGCCCACCGTCTCGCCTGGCATAGGCTCTGTCACCAAGCAGTGACTGCTTGAGAAAAGGAGGACCGAGCTTCGCCAGGCGAAGCGGCAAAGAAGACACGTGGCCAAGGTTGCCCCGGCCCCAACGGGCCTGGACTTTGTGTGCTCCGTCTGTCAAAAGCAATGTGCATCTCGCATCGGCCTCTACGGTCATTCGAGAGCTCACAAACAGAAGTAGCAGAGGAAGTAATCATCAGACACGATGGACAACCTGAAGGAAGGACGGGATATGTTGCGCATGTGTGTGCCACTGTGTCTGACAACGCACGTGGGTAACTGCGTTCGTGGGGAGTAGTGGTATAGTGATTACTGCGCTAGTTCGATTGCCGCTCACAGCCAACACCAGAAACGATTTTCTGGGCTTCCCCTAGGTAGACTCAGCCTCAAATGAGTACCTATTGCTGTAATAATTATAGGCAATATGGAGACAAAGGCGGCCGAGAGTGGTGCTGAACACCCACTTCCATGTGTTTCTCTGTCAGCCTGCATGGCTGCTCGCTAAGAGCCCTTGACCCTATGGTATGGTAAGGCTTTTTGTGAGATATTTGTGCTTGTGTCTCTCTGCAGGGCCCCACGGGCAGGATGGGAGAACCTGGGACACCTGGAACCAAGGGACTCCAGGTACTGCATACCCCCACCACCCACCCTCACCACGTACACTCACCGCCACACTCACCACGTACACTCATCACGGAGTGTCGTTGTGTATGTGTTGTTGTGTGTTGTGGTTTTGTGTTGTCTGCAGGGTGACATTGGATCACAGGGTCTGCCCGGTTCACGGGGGCTACTGGGATTACCTGTGAGTGACACCCATCCTCTCACAAACCCAACCCCCTCACAACCCACCCTCTCACTCACCCACCTCCTCACTCCTCATTCTCCATGTTCTTCCCACACCAAGAAGCAAACTCCCTTAATAAGCAGACCTCGTGGCCTACTATCCCCAGTATAGCCGCTCCCTCCTGATGAGGAATCCTGAGACTCAGCGATGCTATTATGGCTAAATACAGAATAGCGCAATTGTTGTTGTTATTACTGGTGAAAGTCTGCGTTTTCTCTCATCCCCCTTAATTCATCTCTGTGCGTGTCTTGTTTGCAGGGAATGTTTGGAGAAAAGGTAAACTCTAGTCTCACAAAGTCACTAATACTCTCGTAAAATAAGCTTAAACCCACGACGCTGTACAGGATCGAGCTGGTCGTAATGATGATGACAAAATAATTACAGTTGCCCATAAATGTCTGACACATTTCACTCGAATAGAAATAGAAATGTGTCCTTTATTTGTGGCCCACCATTAATATATTTCGCACGCATTCAGAAGCCAGAATGGTTTCTTGCTCAGCCACGCGTGAGCCACCGCGCGTTCCACGCATTGCATCTCTTGCCACGTTCGTACTGGAGTCGTGCGGAGCTATGCGTGTGTCGCGCGCGGGGCTGTGCGTGTGTCGCGCGCGGGGCTGTGCGTGTGTCGCGCGCGGAGCCTGCGAGCGTTCCGTGCCGTGTTACCGCGCGCACGCGCACGCGAACACATGCACACGAGCACAAACGTCCTCACACACGGATGCGTGAAGATGCACGTTCCCGCGCATCTCCGCGCGCGACACCGCCATCCCGCTTGTTGACGCCGTGTTCATCCCTACCAGGGAGAAAAGGGGATGCGTGGGGAGCGAGGGGAGAGAGGACCCACGGTGAGTACCCACGCCCAGAGGTTCCCCCTCCACCCGTGTACCCTGTAACAGACTGTTGGGGAACTTGCTGTTAGTGAGCATGTATGAGGGCCGGCACTGCACACACGTGAGGGGGTGGGTGGCCAGTACCACGCCCGGCCCAGCCGTGTTTCTCTTCCCTGCAATAATGGTTATACCAGGGGTTCCCAACCTATTGCACCTCATGACCCACTTGGCCCGGTGGTCGCCACGGACCACTAGGTGGGGTTTACGCACTAATGGCTTGCAACCCACCAGTTGAGAATGCGAGTTTACACACCTCGCCAGGCACCCGTTTTGGCTGAGTCAACCTAAGGAAGGCCCCAGGACCGGGACTGGCTGGGATATTTATCGCCGTTAAGCCCCCTCCGACCCTCCCCCCCCCCCACGCTGACACGCTCCAGCCACGATTTCCTGCATGCGTTATAGCAATTACAGATTAATTACACGCGTGGCCAAATCGTTCCTGCGCTGGCGGCTCAATCACCGTTTAACAGGTGCATGTAGAGACAGTCGCTTCCATCCCTATTACAGCCCCTGACAGCTTAATGAGTGGCGCGAAATTAATTGATGGGGTGGCGGCGAAGATGATGATGATGATGATTTGGTGGTTGGGAGGGGTTGTTGGGATGCGGGGTCATGGATTCACGCCGCTCGTCCCATCTGTGCGTCTGTACCCAGGGCCCTCCCGGGCGTCCAGGGCCCCCCGGGCCCCCAGGTCCGTCGTTGGGACTTCAGCACCACCACTCTAACGCGATGCTACAGCCGTCCTGGGTAGGTGCGGTGCGTGAGACACACAGAGAGACAGCGGTGGGGGCTGCCCCTGTTTATAATACGGCTGCGTAAATGCATAGCGCTGTGTGCCAGGTCAAGCTACTGCTGGATGAGGGCCAGCCCAAGCCATGTGGGTTGTGAGGATTGTTTGACCATACTTGTTTGAAAAACTTGTAACAACATCCCCGACTCTGCAGGATTCCCAATTATCCTGAAAAATCCTTAAAATTGAGTTTAGATTCAGAATTCCCCAAAATCTAAAATGGAATCAGTACAGATTGACCCTAAATGAGGTCACACTTTTTGTCACGCCTGTGCTTGTATTATTATTATTTAGCAGACACCCTTATCCGGGGCGATTTCTATGAGAATCTCTGTTAAGAGCTGCTCTCTTTGGAATAGCTGTGTCGAGCATTTCTTCTCACTTTCAACGTGGGAGGCAAAATGTCATGAAGGAGATCGGAAATCGGTCGACGTGGCTATTCCAAAAGAGCGGCTCTTGAGAGCAAAACATTCCCACACTCCTTCCCCCGAATGTGGTGTCGTCACGTGGCAACGGGTGCAGAACTTCTGTGAGCCCTACTATGCATCGCAGTCAGTTCAATATTCCGAAAAAGAGTCGAAATTATCATTAAACTTTCCGAGAACCTGAACACGTTAGGTTCGTAACTCAACCTTCGTTGGGTTCGCGTCGCGTGATTGTTCTATAGGAGGGACTCGAGTCCAGGCCCCCGAGGCCACCTCCGCGCAGCGTGGAAGGCTCCGGCAGGGCCCCGGCGGGCGTGTCTGGTGATGCGGGCGAGCACCCGCCGGCCACGTGCCACGAGCTGCAGCTGTGCCGCCCGGGTCTCCCTGACGGTGAGGCCCTGCTCCGCCGAATCCTCTGCCGTCTCCCGTTGCAATCAGAGTCACAAAACAGAAAATCCATATGGACCATGGCATGGTGGGGGGGGGGGGGGGGGGGGGNNNGGGGAAGTGGAGGGAGGGACAATAACCCCCATTGCTCACCCTCACCCCTGTTTGACCTCTCGCAGGGCTATGACATCAGTCCTTCGTGGTAGAATCCGCCTGCAGGGAACTTTCCTTGCCATCCCCTGGTGTGAACGATGGGTTTACTGCGGGTTCTCTGGTTTTCTCCCTTGTTTAGCAACACCATCCATAAATATGTGAATGTAGCAGGATCCCTGTGTAAAATGTCTTGAGGGTCCTTGAGGCTTTCCTGGCTGAATGGATGAATGAACAGATGTCATCAAAACAGGGGTTCTCATCCTTTGGCACCTCACAGTCCACTTGACCCATTTGGGTCTGGTCTCCACAGTTCGATAGTTGGCACTCACTGCACACCGGTTGAGAGTGGTAGTACTCTTGTACACATGGTACAGGCACGACTGTTGGGATAAGCAGCACCTAGCAAGGCTAGCAAGGAGGAGGCTATATCAGGCGCTCATTTGAGGCGAAATCAATCGAGGAAAAGTCCAGGACTAGTTCTTATCTTCGTTACTGTTGGTCGCAAGCGAGAATCGAACTCGGGTCAAGTTCGTAGTGCCGCACGCATGTACAAACACACAGCGCAACACACAGACGTACTCGCACACAGAAACACCTTTGCACATCCCACTGTTACAATCAGAAGCCATTTCGGAGCACTATACATCATAGTCACAAAGACCTCGCACACATTGAGCTACATTTATTTTATAACACAGTTACTAAGACCCAAATCCCCAAAGGCCCCTGACGGTTGGCGGGAAGCAGCGCCATCAGTTGTACCAGATGAATGGAAACGCTGGCTAAATTCTGAACTTTGTGACACTGCTTACTTAGTTAATTAAGCATTTCCACTGGAAGCCAACCACCATTCCCAGGAGTTAAATGCATAACTCATCCCCAACACAGATGCTTCCTGAAGGGTGGCTTTTACCAATTAGGTGTGATTATTGTAAAATCTGCCCAGTTTTATTATTTGTAATGTCCATGAAATATTCCCAATGGCTCTCTCGGTTATGAATTTCCCTCTTATCATATCTCCCCGCTCCACTCCACCCCGACTCCCCCCCCCCCCCCACATCTCCGTTACCTGGGTAACGAGACGAGAACGAGGGGGAGGTGAGTTGATCGATGGGGGACTCGCATGGCAGTAAAACTCGGGTGTCGTTAATCGATTGCGTGCCGGCGATTACCCGGTGAGCCTCGGAGAGCCGCCGAGTAAATGTGCAGGCAGTGCAGCTGCACCGGGGTACCCGGGTTGGGGGGCACCGGTGCTGGCCTTTGCAGAGAGAAGGGGAATTGGATAGGACCGTTGGACCAACGTTGCTTCAACATTGGCCCATACATCGAGATGTGAAAACCTACATCGTTACTCTGGTCCAACTCCATGTTTGTCGTCGAGGGGTTTTACTGCTCAGCTACCGTCAGCGGCGAGGGAAGGATGCGATGCGAGCACGTGGAGAATGTCGGACCTGCTGAGTACACTCATAGGACATCTGGCTTTGAAAACACGCAAGCTCATAAGAGAGGTGGCTTCTGCTTGAGGAGGCCTTCATCTAGCAGTGAATAGGTCGCGGCTGATGACGCTGACAACGATCCGTCATCCCCAGGGCACTACTGGATTGACCCCAACCAGGGCTGCCCGCTCGATGCCCTGCTCGCTCGCTGTGACTTCTCGGCTGGTGGCGCCACCTGTGTCGGAGCGGCAGCACCGCCAAGCACCCGCCATTCCCCACCGCACCTGGTCCTTGGCACCGTCCAGCTCAAGTTCCTGCGGCTACGCAGCGGGCGAGTGTGGCAGCACGTCCGTGCCACGCGAGGAGGTGGCACAGAGGAGGCAGAGGGGGGAGAAGAGGAGGGGCCGACGCTCGTGGGAGACGACGGAGCTGAAATGGGTCCGGGCCATGGCGCGTACCGCGTGCTGCGACGTGATTGCACGCAGGTACTGCGTCATCGCCGTCATCACAGAGATTGTCTTCGCGATTTTACTTTGTCATTGTCGTCGCCGTCATTCTGATTGTGATCGTTAGGTCCACTTTAACGGGTTTGGTGAACCGCGATCGTGTCCACACGTGTGCGCGTGTATGTTCGTGTGTCCTTCTGTGGACGCACGTGTGTCTATGTGTGTGTGTCTGCGTGCATGCGTCGACTGGGCGTAGTGGTTTTCACCCACCCCCTCGTGTGTCATACTGGCCTACATAGGTGCTCACTAATAGTACTTGGCACTACAATGTGTTAAATATATCCAAGGGATCTTTGTCTTTCTGCATGCATGCGTATGTATGTGTGCGTGCGTATGCGCACGTGTACGTGTATTTTTCCGTGTGTGCACCTGCCTGCATTCTTGCATGTGTACACGTGTCTGCATGCATGCGTGCGTATGAATGCGTGTGTGCGCGTATATATCTGTATGTGTGCATGTGTGCCTGTGTCTACATGCGTGAATCTGCACGTGTATTGGTGTGTGTGCATGTGAGTGCGTGTCTATATGTGAATGTTTACACGCGTGTCTGTGTGTGCATCCGTGTGTGAGCACGTTTGTGCTCGTTTGCATGTGTACGCGTGTGCGTGCGTGCGTCCAGGCCGGCACGCGGGACGAGGTATGCGTCCTGCACCTGGTCGTTTCCACGGCCAGCACGGACTCCCTGCCCATCCGCGCCGTGTCCCCTAGGGGTCCCCATCGGTGGGGGTCCCTCTCGCTAGGACCTCTGTGCTTCCTCTAGTGGGGGCAGCGACGGGGGGACAGCAGGGATGGGGGGCTGCAGAGGTGCTGTTGTGTTAACGGTGCTGATAATGGCGCTGATTGTAATGGTGATTATGCTGTAACGTTGGAGCTGCTGGTAGTGTTGGTAACAGCCAGCTGCCACGTGCCACTAAGTTTCAGTCATGTCTCCATCGCTCTCGTGCGAGGCCAGATGGACTTGTGCACTGTCAGGTCACAGAGCATATCCTGAGGACTGGCGGATGCACCACCCGTGCTACCCACTGTGCCAACCTGATATGGTGGCGCCGGTGATGCTGCTGGCAGCGGGATGCTGGTGATGTATGGGCGCGATAGTGGTACTGGTGGTAGTGCAGCCGGTGTAAGTGCTGATCGGTGTTGGTGCCGGTGGTCCTTCGACTACTACTAGGCATGTGCCGCGACTCCAGGTCACAGAGATCTGTCTCAGGTTTTTCAAGAAAGAAATCGTTTATCTGCAGTCTCCCAGGAAACCCATCACAGCGCAGCTTCCCAGGAGCACAGATCCCGGAGGGGCATCCCCTCCGCGGTACGATTGCGCTCTGAATTACTCAGTCACCCGCTAATGGCGCCGGCTACTACGGGAGCTGACGTCGAGTTAGTTCCCATGCTGGACAGGAGTTATGGCAGGTTACCGGATGCGACCGTTGTCGCTCCAAGTACCCCATTCCAAGTAGTCCCCACTGAGCACACCGCTCCGGACGGTCTGAGCTTTCCGCTCCGAGGGTTCCACTCCGAGATTACCGCTCCGAGAGTTCTACTCTGAGAGTTCTGCTTTGAGAGTTCCACTCTAAGCTTTCCGCTCCGAGAGATACACTCTGAGTTTTACACTCCAGGGGCCTTGAGTATTCCGCTCCGACCGTTCCTAGTGTCCTCTCCGAGCGTTCCGAGGGGCCACCATCGAGTGGTCCACTCCAAACACTGAGTTATATTTTGCCTGCTACGCGTGCTGTCAAAGCTGCACGTCACTCCGCATGCCGGTTCTTATTTAGGACACCAGATTTTTTAGAACACATATATAAACGTGCCCAGTTTAAACCAAGAGTCTTTTGCTGTGTCGAGACTATTTTTCATTTAAAAGACATCCTGCTGGCAGTTGCACGAAACAATTTAAATTGCCATCAATTACGGGAGATTTTGCCTCAAGGGCTTTTATGCAGCGGCCCATTGGCATGCTGCTGCTGTGTTAGAATATTGATGGTGCTAGCTAGGAGTGATAGGAGGGAGGAGATTAAGGGAGACAAATTGGTGAGCCTAGTGAGCCCAGGCGATTCTGTGGGGGGTGAGCAGGGCGTGTTGAAGGAGTGGGTGTTAGGAAAGGCGGGGGAGAGAGGGGTCAAGTGAGTGTAATGTCTGGGGTGTAGGGTGTGAAATGGGGAATCGGAGATGGGAGACGGGTGAACGATGAGATGAGAATATCTGCCTTAGTCTGGAGGCTCTTTTCTAGGAGGGTTCTGCTAGGTTTCGCTGGGGGGGGGGGACGCTGTTGCTGCTGCTGTGTGTAATCCTGATGTAATCATTTGGAGTGTCTTTTTTTGTTGCAGTGGGAGGTTTTGGCCAATATCAGTTACATTTTTCTAGCCATAGGAGGATGAGTCAGAGAATCCGGAGGCAACCCTTGCAGAACAAGGGGAGAACATATGAAGTCTGCACAGGTACCCGAGTTGGGGACCGAACCCAGTCACCGCTCACTGTCACGAGTAGTAACCATAGCGCCACCACGCTGCCACATACCCCATACTACCGTGTGTGACATAGCAAGTCTGCCAGTAATGTCAAATTCTACTTTACCTCGTTATATTTATTTTTTGTTGCAAAATGTGCTGCCTTTAGTTTGTTTTCACATTCATTTAAAAATAAATAAATGTTGATGAATTAATACAGCAATAGCAATGCTGTATTTGTCATTCGAAGTCTTCACGAGGTGAGATCTCGTTGAAAGCCAAGCCTCGGTGCGTTGTCGAGAGGGAGGCCGCACTGCAACGCATGGATACAGAGACACGGGCGCCCACACAGGAACAGGCGGAGCGTGGAGACGCTCCTCACTCAGTTTATCCCGACGGGTTTCTCGCCACGGGTCTCGTCGGTATTAAATGACATCACCAGCCACTCTGAGCCTCTCTCACACCCCAGCAAACAGCGACCAGCGCGAAATGATGAAGCTAAACCCTTCTCCACGACCATATCTCGACTTCTGGAGGCCCCAGCAGGGGCACGACACAGCCGTATATGTGGCTGAACATGAGCCAGCTCCTTTCGGATCAGCGACCCACACAATTTATGCACCCGGTGAACCACATCCAGCATACCTCTGGCTGTGACTGCGAGGCATGTGACGACTGCAGTCGAACCGCTGCTTGTTTTATGTGGGTCCCGTCTTCATTTCAACTTCACTCTCTTCACCACCACCCCACCATTTGCCCACTACCGACGCAACCGACAAGAAGATGATTTCCACAACGAGCCGCGGCTCTCGCGCAGCAGTATCGCTGGCGAGGGCAGCAATAGCTCTGCCATGACCCTTGACAACCGTCGGAGAGCGGAGCACCGACCATCAATCATAGCTCGCGGCATTCCGGGGTTCCGTAATTAGCCTCGAGACGCCGGCACTTGTCTCGCGCGTCGCCTTCCCCACGTACGCGTGGCGGGACGGGCGGCGCTGCCCCAGCGGACTCCGGTTCACAGCTCCGAGCGAAAGTCCGTAACCAGAAACCACCTCCTCACTACCACCACCACCACCACCGGCTGCGTGTGTGCAGTCACAGAAGACACCGCCTAATTTTCTCGGCTGAATAACCGTGAGGTGATTTGATCTGATTGCATCGGCGTTGAGAAATAGAAGAGAAGGCTTTGTTGGTCATGTTTGAAAGGCCAAGCTGCGTAAGGTGATACGGCGCTTGTTTGCGATGATTGTAATCACCGTAATTATGGCGGTATTGCTATTATTATTCCGCTTGCAAACAACCGAAATGGTCGCGTTCTGAACACACGAGACTGGAAGCAAATGCCCTCTCGCCCGCTCGCGAGGCACTGTGTGGCTCGTTCACAGTAATATTACCTGACACGGGAATGTAAGCGAATAACTTAATTTTGGGTTTGGCCGCGCAATGGTCGTCGGGCTAAATCCGTGCTGTTGAGATCTTTCACCACCCCGACGCGGCCAAACGGTCACGCACTGTTCAACAACGCGTCAATTATTATTCTTCCAGCTCGCAATTTTCACAACCAAATGTAGCGATTGAGAATCACATGTTTCCGGGATAGGCTCCGGCTTCACCGTGACCCTATATAGGATTAAGCGGTTTCAGATAATGAGATGAGATGAGATGGTGCCACTGCCTTTGACCACCACACCACGTAGCGGTGGGGCCCCATACTCGGCTGTAAAACCGTTAAACCACTGCCACGTGCCACGGATAGCAGTTGGGAGAGACCAGGCATCGCCGGGTCGGTAGCACGCGTGCGGTTAACCGAGTTGAGCGTGGACAGCCGGCTACCATGGCTGATGGAGTCGTGGACTTTGCGGCGCGACTCTAGCCTAGTCGCGCCCTCGTGGTGGTACAGGCAACCGATCGCGGCTTCCGCTTGCCTGTCGTCCCCAGCCTCGCGCTGGCGCTGAGGTCACGCAGCTCTCTGGCTCTTTGTCTTGTAGATGGACGACTCGCCCACACCGCTCGGATCGGAGGTAATCTCGATGGCCTCGTCCACGAGCTCGCTAGGCTGCGACGCGCACACTCGCGTGTACGTGTTAGGCACAGGTTGCTTGCTCCATCTCTCGGTTTCCCCTTTGGCCAGTTCCCGAAATATTAAGCGAGAAGACAACGGCAGGTAGGCGATGGTGACGGCATTGGTGCTGCCGTCACCACCCGCTCTGCAGTGGCAGCGCCGTCTCACTCCTACAAACATCACTCGCCTTAAAGAAGATGTCGCTCCTCCACTGGATTCCAATCCAATATGGGGATCAAAAGATTTGGCACCCCTCCCCTCTTATCTGTCGACTCCCCTCCACACTCTCCATTACAATAACCAAGGCTTTCTCTCGAAGCCTCAAGTGAACCGTCGTGCAATGTGAGCCGCCCAATTCCCTCTGCTGCACTTCCTCTGGCCATCCAATGCGTCCACATTCAATCCCAGGATCAACAGCTTCATTTTTATCTGCTCCGTCTAGAATTCCGCCTTCATAAAATAGGACACGGTGCCGCTTCGGCTAACGCGTCAGACACAAGCGACGAGAGCCGTGGCCGTGAATCAACTTGGATTGCTGGGTTCATAACGCGTTGCGCCACCGCCGCAATCGTTGCGCCACCACTCCACCCTCGCCATTGCACTCTTTGGCATCAACACATTTACAATAATTACCAACACACATCTAACACGTTTGCATTGGGACCGTTGTTATGCGTTGCAAGCGAGAGAAAATTGTATCACGATGGTTTCCCTCGTGACGATGCGTGACCGAGTGTGATTATTTAATGCGAGGCGAACGTATTGGTGGGGTGAGAATGATTAAGACTCGCACACTGTGATCACAGCGCAGTGAGTGGCGCGATTAGACGAATAATCTCCTTCCGCTACACGTGGAGAAACTCGCGCATTCACGTGGGGCGCGACAGCCCAGATCACCCCCTGCTCTTGCTGCTGCAGATGCGTTGGCAGCGAGGGGTGCACAAGCAGAAACAACAAAAACAGACGAAGCGCGTCGGCCGTAATAACGTTGCGAGGCCGTGGAAAGGAAAATTCTGTAACTGGTGGCGCTTCGGGCAATGGCAATTTTTCACAGCACATGGCTTGATAATGTCCTGATGGACAGGATCGCACAATCCACTTAGTGATGTATTTATGGGTTTAATTCCCATTTCAATAGCATTAGAATGCCTAGAGCGTGTGTACACCACCTCCATCCAGTCTGTACACCTACACCCTGGTCACGCGACACGGTAATATGGAAATCGGCCCACGGTTGCTGCTTGCATCCAACAAGGCTGCTGTAATAATGCAATCACAGAAGGAGGCCGGGTGTGCGTGGCTAAAGCGAAGTGTAACAATAAAAGTATTGTTGTACGTTGGGGAAGAGGTATGTGAAGGAAATGTATTGTCTGCTGGAGACGGATTATGATTATTGTTCAAATCATCCTCTCCTGCAATAGCGCCACCTGGTGCGCGAGCGTTAAACAGCAAGACTCTGTTTACTTGATCTCTGCAGCTACGAGTGGCCGCTCCTCTCACCAAGTGTCAACAACAAATCAGAATCTTCAAATAGAATCACGAAATGAAACATTCGCCAATGCATCACTTGCATCCTTCCACCTCTTTATCGCCTAACTGGATGTGATGAGCAGGCTATTGGAGCAAGTTCCCTTAGCGAGAAAGGTGACATGACCAGAATCACTCCCGACCGTCTTTGTCTCCAAAGTGGTAATGGTTCTTTCACTTTCTTATTTTCAACGTTTGTTTTTTTGTACACACACCATGCACGCGAGATGAGCCTGACGAAGGAAGCGGAAATAAGAATGGATCCCCCAGCTGGGCTACGGAGACGACCGTCCAACGCGTAACCAGGACACGAAGCCGCCGATAAACGCAGCTCATATCAGATAGTTGTGTAGCACCACGACTCGGACAGCAGACTCGTGGCGGCTCGACGATAACGGCCACGGCGAGGATCAGCGTTCACTCCACGATCTTTCAGCCGGCGAGCAGAGACTTCTTGTCTTTTGATGTTT
>JAZEWT010000010.1:15226659-15244438 GCA_036362905.1 Mordacia mordax
GGCATGACCCCTAGCCTTTAACCTCCCCTCCCACCTGGCCAGCCCCTTCTTACAAAAAGACACGCACGCAACCACTGTGCGTGTGTGTTGTGCCACAGGATTCCCGTGGTGCGATTGTTACTGTTCAACATGACTGGTGAGAGGGACTCGGCCACCATGCTCAGTCTGCTACAGGTATGGCATGACCCCTAGCCTTTAACCTCCCCTCCCACCTGGCCAGCCCCTTCTTACAAAAAGACACGCACGCAACAATCCGCTGTCGATTCACGTGGTGGCGTCGGAATAAGGCAGCATGTCGTCACTGGACACAAGCAGTGGGCGTGTTAACTTTATTTTCTGACAATGTCTCTCTCCATGCAATCCCCCCCCCCGCCATAACAGGCCTGTCAATTTGATTGTGCGATGTTCTGCCCAAATATCACCGAACTCTCACCAGACAGCTCGGGTGAGTAGTTAAAGAAAAGCACAATTTTCGTATTATTCCGCCTTTCCTTAGTTGCTCTGGCTTTCGAGCTCTTTGGTTGATACAAGAGGACAAATTATTAAGAGTGGATTTTGAGTGTTCCATTGAAGTTACTGTTATGTGAGTTATCGATGTTTTCCAGGATACCTCTCCAGTATATAATGAGGACGATAAACAGGAAACGAGCACAGTCATCACAGTGGCAGCACAATCCAATACAAAAGTTCTGTTGAATCACTTCTATGAGCATTGTTGTTTGACTTGAGAAACCACTGTTCCTGTCGGCTCTCACTGTGCGTCCACAGATCAGGTTAACTACACGGTCTCCCCAGAGCGGGTTATGGCTCAGTGCATGGCGAACCGTGCGACGTGGGATGAACTTCACCGCAACGGCATGACGTCTTCCCGCGTCACCGCCCTCTCGACGCCGGAGCATGACGCGTCCCCATGTGATGCCGTCCCAGACCTGTTCTCCCTCGCAACCTCTTGCAAATCCGCCATCCCCTCGTCCGCTGTCTTCTCATGCATCTCGGAGGCCCTGCGCTGGATCCTAGTGGAGCGGGAGCCGGAACTCGTGCGCGTCGTTAGTGTGAGTGGCGCCGGCAGCCGACAGGGACCGTGCTATGATATCACCCCCAACCAAGAAATAATTTGCATTCAAGTTCTCATCACAGGCAGCCTGCACTTGGTCGGAGGCGCGTTAAAATGTCTAGAGTCTGGCTTCTCGTAAGATCGTCTGATCGTGACCCTTGAATATGGTCTCGGGCCCCTGCCAATGATGTGGGTTTCGCTGTTGGTTGTTGTCCGGTGGTAGTATGCTGGCGAGGGGCACTGTCTGGCATTTGCCCGTATGATTGCCTGCCCCACCCCACTGCAACATACATCTAGGGGGTTTTCACTGCTACCGTGCTTGATTTTTAATTCAAGCTTCAAAGCCATGAGTTTTTAATGAAGAGTTCTGTTAGAGCTAAACATTGATCTGTGGTTATTACATAGCGACATAAGGAGGTATTGTGAATTAACACTGTTCAGTGGCTGTGTGGTGCTTGTAGGAGCGATTTTGAAGTTGTAATGAGTAGCCAAGTGGGAAGACTCGTGTGCAATGGTTAAGGGGAAGCCCTAAATTAATGATATGGCGTTGTCCTGTTGTCCAAAAATCAGAGCGAGCATCTGCCGATCCTGTCCCCTATTCTCGCTCAGCTATGTATTCCTGCATCACAGCTGCCAGCTCTTCCGAGCAAGAATCTCACCAAATGTGTCTGCATCTGATGATGAACCATCACGAGATTGTGCGAATTTAATTAACAAACTCTGAACTCTGGAAGAATGCTCGGCGCTCCTTCCCATTATCGACGGCTGTGGGTTTTTTTTCCTGATGCAGGTGGAGAAGGAGTGTGAGCCGGAGAAAACGCCGATCATTATTTACTGAGTCCAAATCTAAGCATGCTGGCATCCGAGCAGCTGTGGTGCAGTGCACACGATACGGGGCGATGGGGCACAATGCCGAAACTTTCAGAGCCAAGCCTCCTCCCATAGGGTTGGGAAATCTTAAGAGTAAAGCCAAGACTTAATGGCTGAGGTCGATTAAGCCCTCGCATGACTTGGGGTGCTCACGTTCACTTTTGTTTTTGCCCCAATTATGTCACTGCCATAGATTTAACTTGTTCATCTCATCTTATCTCATGGTCAGAAACCACTTAGTCCTGTACAGGGTCGCGGTGAGCCGGAGCCAATCCCGGCACACACGGCGCAAGGCAGGGATATACCCACGATAGGACGCCAGTCCATCACCATGCACTGAAAGCAAATTAGTCTGCAAGCCAATTAACCTATGCAGCAGCATGTTTTTTGAACTGTGGGAGGAAACCGGAGTGCCCGGCAAAACCCACGCGGACACGGGGAGAACATGCAAACTCCACACAGAAAGGCACCCGAGCCGTGATTCGAACCAGGGACGTTCTTGCTGAGGCAACGGCGCTACCCACTGGGCCACCGTGCCGCCCAGATTTTCCTTGTTTATTTCTTTTAAACCTTTTCCTGTAAGACCATTTAGATTAGGCCATGACAGTCAAGGCAGTGCAAGTCCACGGATATTAGGTTTCCAGCATCCTGTAGCAACAACAATTTCTAGTGTCTGTTACTCAGGCACAGCGTTACTGTTGATAACGTCATATTAATGAATAGCAATCGTTCAGTGTGGTCAGATATCAAATGTATGGGAGATGCGGAAGTGAATGTTAGAGATGTTTCACCTTATCACCTCGCTTTTGTGCGTTTTGCTTTACATATGGATCCTTCAGATATGGATCCTTCATTATCAAGACCCGCTTAATCCTGTACAGTGTTGTGGGGGGCCAGAGCCTTTCCCGGCCGACAGAGGGCGCAAAGTGGGGGAATACCCATGATGTGAAGCCACTACATTGCAGGGTACACTTTTTCGGGCAATTTACTCAGCAGGCCAATTAACCTAGGCACCAGCGTGGCTTCGGATGGTGTGAGGAAACCGGAGAATATGGATAAAGATTGCAATCCATGTAATGGTAACAATGGAGATTTGTTCACCGGTTCCACTTGAAGTTGTTTACCAAACGCTTGCCGCGGGGTCTTCTCGAGTCTGCGTTTGCAATAATCTGACCCGGGAGTCATGTGATATCCCGATGTGGTTCATTAAACAAGCTGCATTGCTTTTTGTTTTGTGCGCCAAGTTTATCCATATGCCATCGATGTCATGAGACGAATAATCCATTTGGAACTCAGAGCCTTGCAAGAACGGACCACGGAAGTGAATAGTGCAGAGCTACCTCGAGAGCCCTTCAAGGGACATCTAATCCACACAGGAGAGGGCAGCACCTACCCACCCGCTGTTCTGCTGGGAATGTCCATTGCATGAGTGAAACGGATATTTGTTACGATTTGCAGAGTAGGAATTTAGCGCAGCTTCCATTTGAATTGGATGGATGGCTTTTTGATACTTTCAAACGTGATCGTGGTTTGAAGGTATGATGTGCCTTGAGAGCGTAACGTCTCTGGACACTTGGGCTCAAATAAAGTAGACTTGTACTTTTTTCTGGATGGAATTGTTGCAATAAATCGCCCTTGTGATGTACTTGCTGTGTAATGCCTTTGAAATGTACATATGTGTAAATTAAAAATTGCATTTCTTAAGCGACTTTCACTCCAGGATCACAAACCGCTGCACAGAGCTGTAGAGAGAACGGCATGTCAACAACATCGGAATAGATAAATTAAGTAAAAAAATGACTAAAGCAATGAAGGATAAATAAAATATTTTTAAGACAAATCAAGGATGGAAGAAGTGTTCCAGAGCGGGCACAGGTCAACAGCGCGCCATCAACCAAGCACACAGCTACCCCAGCTGTGGCTAAGCCTAGTCCCTAAACATGTTGCTTGAACAATACATGTACAATTATTTTTACTGGTATTGGCCAAACATCCCCAGTGTCGAACAGTCACTTAAAATGTCCTCCACTGGGAGCACACTGCAGCAACGACACCACTTGATATTAATAAAAACCTTGAACAAGATCTCATCTCATCAGAAACCGCTTGGTCCTGTACAGGGTCGCGGTGAGCCGGAGAATATCCCGGCAGACAGGGCGCAAGGCAGGGATATACCCAGGATGGGACGCCAGTCCATCACCGGGTACTGTGGACAATTTAGTCTGAAAGCCAATTAACCTATGCAGCAGCATGTTTTTTGGACTGTGGGAGGAAATCAAAGTCCCTGGCGAAAACCCACGCGGACACGGGGAGAGAACATGCAAACTCCACACAGAAATCAGCGCCTGAGCCGAGACTCGAATCCGGGATCTTCTTGCTGTGAGGTGACAGCGCTACCCACTGGGCCACCTTGCCACCCCCTTGAACAAGATATGAGGCTCGGGAAGACACCTTCTTAAAAGAGCGGGATGACGATAATAAAGCATCAAACAATAGATTTTTAGGGTGAAACGGTGACGTGGTGAGTAAGCGCTGCCGTCTCAGCAAGAATTCATCCAGATTCGATTCCCGGTTCGGGTGCCTTTGTGCAGTTTGCGTGTTCTCGCCGGCTCCACGTGGGTTTCCGCCAAGCTCTTCGGTTTGCTCCCACAGTCCAAAGACAACGCTGCTGCTGCTGCCAGGTTAATTGCCCTGTCTATTGGATTGCCCTACGGTGAACCAGCGACTCAACTTGGGTGTAGCCCTGTCTTACGCCCTGTGGCTGCCCGGACAGGCTCCGGCCCCCTGCAGGACTGGGCGGGAACTGATGACGTCGGGCCGCGTACCTCGTGACGTCACGCGCCGGATGGACCCGTCGCTATGGTGAGCGAGGCCTGGCCCGTCTCCTCGGGGTCGAACTCTGGTTCCGTCTCGAGTTCCGCGCGTCCCAATAACAGAGAGACTCTGCAGAGTCGGTTCCGTCTCGCTAGGTTTTCTCTGAGACCTCCAGGCTTCGTAGGGCCACCCCGGAACGAGAATACTCGGTCCCCACTGCAGGCCTCCTGTCTAGGGCTGATTTTCTGCGGGGGTAGGGGTGGCTTTCCGCGGCGGCAGCCGCTAGTCGAGAACGGGGCAAATTCGTGTTTCTCTTAGACTCAACATGCTTGTGGGTTTTTAAGTTTGGTTATGGCTAGTTTAACAGAGGTTTATAATATGATTAATAAATGTGTTGGGTTCATTCATCCTAAGTGGTAAGTGTGGCGGCGAATCCGGATAAACAGACGGAGATGGCTGTTGAATGACTCTTCCGATGAATGTATTTCCTGTCATGCCGAGCGCGCGGTGGGAGTTAATTTGACCATACTTCATCACGCGGGTCAGTGAGGGTTTATGAAGATGCTGTAGGTAGACGCGAGAGCTTATAAGTACCGTACGGCATTTAATTTTGCTTGACTGCCATCATGACTCGGAAGGATCACGCATTGGGAAACCGGAGTCACCGGTATCACTCATCCACGCATTCACCAGTACTGCCAGTGTGTGTGTTGTCATGGAAGTGAAACATTTATCACTTCATTTGTTTCATGCAACCAGTTTCGGGGTTGCCTGCTGTACTAGTAACAAGGAGAATCAGCTTGCATCTGTGATGTGTTAATGGCCTTTACTCAGCAGAGCCTCTTGCATTAGAATGTTTCGCTAATTCTATCAACAAGTCTCTTTTGCACGTTATTGGAAACTAGAATACATGGAGAAAATCCACCTCGCTTACGATGGGATAACACTTAAAGCGCCACACAGATTGGTTACAGAACACAGTATAGGTCATCCCCTAGCAATTACAACCCAGGAAGTTTGTGGAGTTTAACAAATATCTACGCTGTTCACTGATCCTTGTACTACCGCCAGGCCTGCCCCGGGTGTAGCGATACGACATTACGTTACCTGCACGGCGATCAGTGTATGGAGCAGGTGTGGGCACAGCAACACTAACGCACTATCTCCGCTGTTGCCCAGGGAACTCCTGTTAAGGACGTGGTGATCGGACCTAACGCACCCAGCTCCCTGCTGCTGGCAAAGCATGCGGACTACATCGCCGAGTACGGCTCCAAGAAGGACGACTATGTATGCCAAGAGTGCCTCGCACACGCATACGCTCCACACATTTGTACCCTGACACATTCGCGCCTTCATCCATTCACACCTTTACGCATTTTAACCCTCGCACCGTCATGCACTCACACACCGCCCTCTTGTGTGCAGGAGTACTGCATGACGGAATACCTGCGCATGAGCGGCGTGTACTGGGGCCTCACTGCTATGGACCTCATGGGCCAGCTGGGCCGCATGGACCGCGACGAGATCCTGCGCTTCGTGTCCGAATGCCAGCATGAGTGCGGCGGCATCAGCGCCAGCCAGGGTCATGACCCCCACCTGCTTTACACGCTCAGCGCCGTGCAGGTAACTATGGGCGAGATATCTGATTACTGAAGTGTGTCCATCATTCAGTTATCGGTTCACTTACACGATTTATCAGACAACGTGAGAGTCAAGTCATTTGTATAGGTCTGTTGAGTGTCGTTCCTTAAGTCGTTCGCCCAGAGCTACTAAAATGTCAAATAAAAGCAACAGCATTGCCTGCCATAGACAATTTTTCAATTACAATTTACAATGTGGAAAAATGCAGACATTTCGGTGGTAAACACGATAACACCACCCCTATTATCTACTGGCTCCAAATTCAATCCCATCCCACACCAATTTTGTGATCGCATTCGACATCTTCAAGTTTATCGAATGTAATTCCCACAATTCGCACAACGTGGGGAGGCACTGATCTAGTAGTGGATTGATGCGGGTTGTTGTGCACTGTGCGCCATGCTTGTCTCGTCATCACCAGATCCTAGTGCTGTACGACAGCCTATCAAGCGTGGACGTGGAGAAGGTGGTAAGCTACGTTCGCAATCTGCAGCAGGAAGACGGATCATTCGCCGGCGACAAGTGGGGTAAGAAGATAGCACAAGGGTCCCTCTGCCTCACCAGTGTGAGATTGTGTTTTGATATCGTAGAAGTTAAATTCAATTTTAACAGGCTGAAGTTGTTGTGAATGTGTGGTCCAATGTAGAGTGGATTTGTATACATGAGTTGATGTGTCCGTGTTGAAATTGACGTATTTTGCCACACAGGGGAAATCGACACGAGGTTTTCCTTCTGTGCAGTGGCAACGCTCGCACTGCTGGTAAGACACACTACTGTTCATTAGCAGAGTAACGACTCCACAATCGTTTCTTCAACCGACTCAAGTGGGACCCACACAACCATATCACTTTCTATGTCATTGCCGTGTTCCGCACGCAGGGCCGCCTCGATGCCGTGGATGTAAACAAAGCCGTCAAGTTTGTCCTGTCCTGCATGAACTTTGATGGCGGGTTTGGGTGCCGCCCGGGCTCGGAGTCTCATGCAGGCCAGGTGATTAATCCAACCAGTTGCCCACTCACAGACTCACTCACTCACCCACCACCCCACTCACTAGCTCACATGCTCACTCTCATGTCCACTTGCTCAGTCAAACTCTCACCCGTCCACTCATCCACTCACCCACTCACCCACCTGCTTCCTCATCCATTAATGTTCATGTAAATGTGCTATTGGTGTCATGTTGGAAATAAAATAATTCATTAGGACCCTTAAAGAGTGTTGCAACTGTCCCACCTCGTCCCACTGTGTTATAAAATAGTCCACCAAAGCGGACATCACACAGCTACCTCTGAGCTCTTTTAAATTACATCTGCACCACATAGGCAGTTTCTTTTCCGGATATACATGTTATTTTCAACATCCGGATATACATCTTGCTTTCATCCGATGTCATCAGTATGTTTTTTGTTCGTGTCCTGAGCCCAAATTTGATATTCTTATTTTATTTAATTGGGAGCCCGAGGAGGGAATGGAGTATTTAGATGAAATGGGTCTCGCCTACATATGTGGATGTAGATCTACTGCTGCGTGGGCTTCCTGTCAGTGACTGGGCAGCTTCACCACATCAACGCCGATGTTCTGGGTTGGTGGCTCTGTGAGCGGCAGCTGCCATCTGGTGGGCTCAACGGACGGCCGGAAAAGGTGATACCACATCACACACCACACCGCCTCACTTCATACCACATCAGACCATGCCACACTGTGTCACATCACATTGCCACACAATGCACCACACTTCAATTTGATTATCAGTTATGGTAAGTTATTCTCCTGAAAATTCTCTTGTTGATGTCATAATGTTATTATTCCACTTGTTGACCAAGGAATGCCTGACCGTATTTCAAGACTCCTTTTCAGGAGACACTTGCCAAGTTTCCACAGCAGCCATATATTGCTGTGTGTATGATTGCAATTGAAAGCTTGGTGGATTCTGCTTGCATCGCAGTGATCTTGACTGTTTGTGACATGACATTGTGTTTCATTGTAACTGAAGTTTATTTTTCAGGGTGGTGCAGTGGTAACATATGCACCTCACAAAAAGAAAATCTTGCCCGGGCCGAATTGATTCCCACCTCGGGCACCTTTCTGTGTGGAGTGCGTGTGTTCTCCAACCTGTTTCCATAGGTTTCCACCAGCTTATTCAGTTTACTCCCACAACTATAAAACGCTCATTCATATATCCATAATATATAGGAAGCAGTGCATGGTGGGTTGGCACTGGCTGACCACCTGGCAGACCCCTCCCCCTCTGCGATTTCCTTGCACCTGCCTATCCGTGTGTCGCCAATGACCAGGCATAGAATTTGTGCACGTTGTGAATTTGAATTATCTTCTTCTTCTTATTGGTTAACAAGGTATCTAATATTGTAACGAGTAGAAGAGGTTTTTACTACTGCTGGCAATAATTGCGGTGTTAAGATCTTAAAACACCAACATAGACACCTTTCACAAAGTGTCCAGTTTGCAAAGCCACAAATGCTTGTGGCAAAATATGCAAACAGGAAGCTTTGATAACATATGCATTGTCCTTCAAACTGATTGGCCTACACCAGACATGGCTTTCTTTTGAGCCTGATTGTCAGTGTTAGCCAGATGTTGCCAAAAGGCAGTTAGCTCAGGACAATGCAATATCAGTGCTTAGTAGCTCAGGTCGAGCTGTTTAAGCTATGGTACTTTTTGCCAGTCTACATATGTAATAAGTAGAAAAGGTTTTTACAATGTCTGGCAATAATAGAGGTGTTAAGATCTTAAAATACCAACATAGCGGTGTTAACACCACTATTATTTCCAGAAATGGTAAAAACCTTTTCTGTTTGTTACATATGTACACTGACAAAAAGCACCCATAGCGTATCTAATATTGTTAACGAATATCGCGTCCGAGTGTAATGAATGCTTTTACACTGTCCATGGCCGACAATCAAACTCAAGATAGTCAGGTTCAAAGTTCAGCGTGCTATCCACTGCACCACCACCGTGTGCTCCCTTAAGTATGAATTTAAAGAGTAAGATCATTGTCATATGGCTGTTCCGTCTTTAACGTTTTGTTTTGAAACTCCCATTTGTTGTGCTCACCCTGCCGTTGCCGCAACTTTGCGCTCATCGCTGCCACCAGCTGCCAGATGTGTGCTACTCGTGGTGGGTGCTGGCGTCACTCCAGATGATCGGGCGCCTGCACTGGATCGACCCTGAAAAACTGCGGCGGTTCATTCTCGCGTGCCAGGACGAGGAGACGGGTGGGATTGCCGACCGCCCGGGAGACATGGTGAGCTCTCGGGCGTGGCGTTGCAGTTGTGGTTTGATAGCTCTGCGACATAATAATAACAATTGCACTTATAGAGTGCTTTTCACCCGAGGGTCGCAAAGCGTTGTATAGAGCTGCGGAGAGAACAGCATATCAGCAACAACAACGACATAAGATCATCAAATCGGTCTTGAGATGAGATTGAAAGATGCCCAGGAACCCCCAATGAACTCCGTTGATGGAATCTTCAATGGAAGGGCATTCTAGAGCCTGGGAGCAACGCGAGAGAAGGCTGTGTAACCATAGTGAATAGAGGTGCGATCTGGGCACATGCAGCAAGCCCAAATAGGAGGATCGAAGTTATCGTGTTGAGGAGGGTACCTGAAGTAGGTCACGGATGTATATTGGAGCAGCACCAGTGAGATCCTTGTAGGTGAGGACGTCAATCCTGTATTTAACCGGTAACCAGTAGACTGACATAAGTACTGGGGATATGTGGTCGTGGATGGGTGTGCGAGTGAGGACTCTAGCAACCGCATTCTGCACACGTTGGAAACGATTGATCAGGTAGGCAGGGGTGCCAGGAAGCAGTGCATTGCAGTAATCGATTTGTGAGGAGATGAAAATGTGTATTAGCGTCTCAGCATCAGAGGGTGCCAGGATGTTGCGCAGTCTGGCTATATTTCTGAGATGAAAATAGTATACTTTCGTCACCTTGTTGATGTGTGTCTCGAAGCTGAGTAAGGAATCAAGAGTCACACTTAGACTCCAGACTGCCTTAGGAACTTCAATGGTCTGCTCATCAACCAGCAATTGGATAGGTTCAGCTTTGTACAAATAGTGGAGGGTTCTGACAAGCAAAACTTCTATTTTGTCATCATTTAGTTTCAGGAAATTTCAATTGAGCCAGGCCTCCACAGTTGACAGTGAGGACGACATGCAATGTCATCGGCATAGCAATGGTAACTGAGATTGAGGCTTAGCAGGATATGGACAAGTGCGTGCATGTAGATGCTGAAGAGGAGTGGGCCGAGAACTTAACCATGAGGAACTCCAGACAAACAAGATGAATCTCTGAGTTTTGTCCTCCGAGGCTAATGAACTGCTTTCCTGTCGGAGAGGTAGGAGCTCAGCCAATGCAGGGCACAGCCAAAGACCCCTATACCCTCCAGTCGCTCAAGTAAGATCGGGTCGTCAATGGTATCAAAGGTAGCGCTTGGGTCCACTACAAGAATACTTGGTGAGCCTTCATCAGCAACGACAAGTAGGTCATTAACTACTTTGACCACAGCAGTTTCAGTACTATGGCCGAATCTGAACCCAGATTGAAAGGGATCTAAGAGGTCATTGTTGAGAACGTGTTTCTGGAGTTGCGCGGCTACTGCACGTTCAAGGACCTTCGAGAGGAATGGTAGATTTGAGATGAGGCGACAATAATCAGGGATGTTGCAATCGAGACCAGGTATTTTAAGCAGAGGCGTAACTTGGCACATCTGAATAGTGGGGGAATGATGCCAGAGCAAAGTAAGTTATTAAAGAGATTAGTGACGAAAGTGGCAAGGAATTTCACATTTTCCAGGATAATTTTGGATGAGAAGGGGTCCAGGGAGAGATTTGGTAACTGAAGAAAAGACATCGGATTCCATTAATTTTTGAAAATTCCAGGAGTTTTGAGGTTAAGGTAGGTGGAGGAACATTTGTTGAGCTATTGGTTGGTGGTTGAGGCTGGGTAGAGATACAGTGGGCTTCAGTTATTTCTAAGAAAAACTGAATCAACTGATCCGTCTAATCTTTACTATAGAAAAGAGGTGAGGGTGAGGGACTGGTTGGATGAAGGAGCCGATTAATGGTCGAGAAAAAAATCTTGGGCTTGTCGCAGGTATCAGTCAGAATGCCTTCTGGTAGTGGTTGAGCTGTTCCTTAAATATTTGAGCATGAACGGTGAGACCATGTTTTCTCCAAGTCCATTCGGCCCTGCATGCATTCGCCTTGAAATTTTGGAGTTCAGCAATATACCAGGGGGGTGGTTTTCTGCCTGAGACATAGCGTGGTTTTAATGGGGTCAAATCATCCCGTATGCTTGATAGCAGGCTGTTGTAAATTTCTACTGTCGCATCAGAGGCAGAGTGAGCCGAGGCAGAGAGTTGTGAGCTGTTGATTGCTGCGGTGAATGTCTGAATTGGGGGCATTAAGGTTTGGAAATTAGATTTGGCGCTTGGTGATGTAAATGGGAGGTGGCACTTGAAGATCAAACCAGCCAGCGGAGTAATCAAACAGACCAGAATCAGTGAGACAGGTTGGTTAGTGATATGCCCCATGAGAAAACCAAGTCGAGGGTATGACCGCATCTGTGAGTGCAGATGTCACGTGTTGAGTGAAGCCAAGTAAGTTAAGAGTGGCCATGAGATCCCTTGCAAGGGTTTTTTTTAGAGAGTCAGCATGGATTTTGCAATCGCCAAGAATTAGGATCCTTTCAGAACTAGAGCACAGCTTAGAAAGCAGCTCAGAGAGTGAATTGACAAAAGAAATAGAAGCTCCAGGTGAGCGGTAGTGCAGCACCAACTTTACAGCTTGAACCGACCACCAATGCAGACACATGCTCGAATCAATTGAAGGTCGGTGACGGAATCGGTCGGATGTCTGCAAACACAAGGTGGAGAACTGCAAGGCCACCACCACGGCCATGCAAACGAACTTTTTGATGGAATGCAAAGTCTCACGGTAGAGCCTGATTCAATATGAGAAAATCATCTTGATGATGCCGGTCTCTGTTCGGGAAAGTAGGTCCAGAATGTTGTCCGAGACCAGTTCAGCAATGATTGGGGCTTTTTCGGTATTCAGAGAGTGCAATCTGAGCAGGACAAAATGGGTTTCAGTTGCAGACAATGTGCGTGCTTGAAGAGGGGCATCGACCAGCGGTATAACTTGTTGTTTCCTTGGCGGCCGATATGTAGGCCTTAATATGGGAATGGGGGTAGGGAAATACATTGTAGGCAGGTAAATGGGCTTTTTGTTGCCAGCGCCCCGATGGATGTAACGAGAGTCACAGCGTTAGAGATGGGCATCACAGTGTTTGAGATAGGAGTTACAGTGTTAGAGATGGGCGTCACAGTGTTAGAGATATGGGTTACAGTGTTAGGGATGGGAGTCACAGTGTTTGAGATAAGAGTCACAGTGTTAGATATGGGAGTCACCGCCTTAGAGATATGAGTCGCAGTGGTAGAGATATGAGTTTCCGTATTAGAGATTGGAGTCACAGTGTTAGAGATGGGAGTCAGTGTTAGAGATGGGAGTCACAGTGTTATAGATGGGAATCACAGTGTTATAGATGGGAGTCTCAGTGTTAGAGATAGGAGTCAGTGTTAGACCACTACGAACTATAGAAGAGTAAACAGAGATAAGTGATAACATGTGAAACGCACTTCATAAACACTGGCGGCTAAAGGCAATTAAGGGACCGTTGCAAACCGCTACATGAGACATAGTGTTGAACTATAGTAGTTGAAAGTCTAGGCCTTAATACAGTTAAATTAATGATATGTGGAGGGTTCAATGACTGATCGTGAGGTGCGGGTGAGTAGCGTTTTGAATCAAGGCGACTGATCTACAGATACTGGTTCACACGAGCCGTATAAAGACACTGTTGTAGCGGAAAGCAGGAGCCCAGCTGTTGGAACACGTGGCGAGCAAGGCTTGAGTTCGCCCTCAATAGAGAAGGCCCCAATGGTTTAAGCGTAAAATGTAATGATTAAGAACATTTAACAATGACTAGAATTTAAGGAAAATAGAAATTAAACAATGGTAATTGATGATAAAGTGATTAAGGTTGTTTCAAATACACTCAAAAATAGTTTTTTTACCTGTCGGTTATCAGAGCGGCAGAAACTCGCCCGCGTCCCCGACATCCGGGTCTCAGATGCTTGTCTTAGTGGGATTTCTCTCTTTTCCCAGGTGGACCCTTTTCACACGCTGTTCGGCATTGCGGGGCTATCGCTTTTGGGAGATGCCCAGGTGCGGCCTGTCAACCCCGTGTTCTGCATGCCTGAGGAGACGCTGAGGCGCATCGGCCTTGAGCCCGAGATGCTGGACTAGGTAGGGTAGTGCCCCCCCCCTTCACTACCTCTCACGAGTCATGTAACACGGGGACATCGCAGCTGCCCTGGTGTCAGGGAAACCCGTTTACCAGCCACACGACCAATGTCAGAGCCAACCCAAAACGTGACCAACAGGCCTGTACCGATTAATGGATTAATATATTTAAACATTTATTATTGCACTTCACCTGAACCCAGGTTTGCAATGGCTTATCAATTGAAGTTAAAATCCAGCTTAACCCTTCACTTGTGAGTTGTTTCGTCAGTTTTAAATCAAAAGTTCAAAAGAGGCGCTTTAAAAAAAGAATTTCTCTAGTCCGAATGTGTAACATCTTCAAAATAAAGTCTTGTTAATAGGGATTAATATGGTCACTTGTGGTTTTATTTACAGTGTGAAGTTTACAAGCTGTTATGCTTTTATAATTATTCGGCAAGTGGGATATTCACCATGCATACGCTGACTTTCTTACTTTAAATAGAACAATATTTTTTGCATATTTTAATAATAATAATTACTGCATTTTTATAGAGCCTTTCACCCGAGGGTCACAACACGCTGCACAGAACTGCGTAGGAATGGCACATCAACAACGAGATAAGAACGGCAAATCAGCAATAACGTTTTTTTGGAAGTTTTTTTTTTTACAAATCCGAGCTGCGGAAAGAACGATATATCAACAATATCGGAACATTTCAACTGAAAGTCAAACGGCAACAAATTTTAGGACGTAAATAAGCGATAAAAAGAAACAATTCTGCAACAAACAATGAAGGAATAAATGTCCCATTTTAATGAAAATATGATACGTCAAATTTTTTGGTGCCGAAAATAAATTGATAATTCATGAGTCTTGAATATGTAGCAGAGGAAGGCATAATGTAGGAATTAACTTTTTATGGTACCGATGTAGGTTTTCACAGCTCGATATGTGATGAGAATTGCTCATCATAGCTGCCCTCGGGATAGCCGTGTTTAGGCTCCTCCTTGGTGACGTTTTGCCTCCCACGTTAGAAACATGAATAGTTTAGCAACAACGACTTAAGAACAGCAAATCAGCAACAATAACGTTTTTGGTTTTTTTGTTACAAATCTGAGCTGTGGAGAGAACGCATGTCAATAACAACATCAGGACAGTTCAACTGAAAGTTAAATAATGGCAATAAATTATAAGACGTAAAATAAGTGATAAAAAATAATTCTTCAACAAGGAAGGAATAAATATTTCCGAGCAGGCGCAGGTCGGCAGCGAGCCATCATCCCGGCACGACAACAGTGAGCTGCATTAACAGTCCTAGCTGGAGGACTTGAAAGGTGAGTAGGAGGATCTTGAATTCAATCCTGTATTTAACAGGTAACCAGTGGAGAGACATCAGTACTGGGGAAATGTGATCGTGGATGGGTGTGCGAGTGAGGACTCTAGCAACCGCATTATGCACACGTTGAAGACTATTGATCAGGTAGGCAGGGGTGCCCGGAAGCAGTGCATTGCAGTAATCGATTTGTAAGGAGATGAAGATGTGTATTAGCTTCTCAGCGTCAGTGGGTGACAGAATGTTGCACAGTCTGGCTATGTTTCTGAGATGGAAAGAGGCTACCTTCGTCACCTTGTTGATGTGTGTCACGAAGCTGAGCGAGGAATAAAGAGGCACACCCAGACTATGGACTGTCTTAGCAACTTCAATGGTCTGGTCGTGTTGAGGGTGGTGACGGAGCTTACTGGCTCTGCCCCATGCAGACGAGGGCAGAGAAGCTGTTGCTCTCCCACAAAGGCAATTGGACCTGCACTCATTGTGGGTGCCGGGCTGCACGACCGCTATTTGAGACAGCAAGGCAGAACCAGTCAGCCATTGCCGGCTCGCTACAGGCGAAACACGGTGATGAAGGCAGGTGGCAACTGTGTGGCTTCACAACGTGCTACTGAAAGTGACAAACGTGTCCAACCATCTCTCCACAACGATGGTGGAGTGTTTTTTGATGACATACTGTGAGACATTCACACCGTTAATCGCTGAGTCAGGGCGGGTATATTAACCACCCAGCCAGCATATTAGCGTAAACCTGTGAGATTGGTTGTACGGATGGGAGGTGCTGTAAACTTGTGTACAATCGTGCCAGTATGTTGATTGCGAATGAGAGCAAGTGAGTCTGTGATTTCGAGTGGAAGGTAAAGAGAATTTAGTCCCCGCTGAGATCCTTCAAGAGGCACGAGACAGTAACAGGAATTATGGAAACGCCTCCTCTGAAGTGGTAGAAGGGAAACACGAAGTAAAGTTAAGCTTACAGAAGATATTTACACATGGAGTTGGAGTATATTGGAGTGTCGTTGAGTTCCAGCTAAAACTTCCCAGTGGAGAAATCTGGAGTGACAAGGGGTCATGTGAGGACAGCTGGGATAGTGCTTCACTTTATAGAAAACATCACGTGGGTTG
This sequence comes from Mordacia mordax, assembly GCA_036362905.1. Taxonomy (NCBI): domain Eukaryota; kingdom Metazoa; phylum Chordata; class Hyperoartia; order Petromyzontiformes; family Petromyzontidae; genus Mordacia; species Mordacia mordax. Next base: position 15,242,807 of record JAZEWT010000010.1, read on the forward strand.
GAAAATTGGTGGGAACAGAGGGAGTCGTGGAAAGTTGTGGTTGGACAAGCGCGTGGCATGAGGGTGACGCTGGTGAGGATATAAAGCGAGGCGTCGGAAACGGGGGTTCAGATTTGCTTGTGCGATCGAAGCAACACCCGTGTGGTACCATTTTTAGTACTGTCCATGCGTTGTCTTTCGGGTTCAACGCCGGTCAATTCACGATTCGGGGTTAGGGATTTGTGGGTTAATAAAGTTGACTGGTGTTGAAACATTGGTCTATTTATTGAGTTCCTAAGGTCTCACATGAATTCACCCACTCCACACTAACAACCCAACCCCCAGAAAGGAAGGGGTGTTGCAATCAAGGATCCCTGTCGTCGCGATGCGTACAGTGAGTGACTTTCCTGGCCACTCCCACAACCGAGCGTGTTGCCTTGCGTGACGCCCTCCCTTGTGACTCCCACGCGGACACGGGGAGAACATGCAACCTCCATACAGGTGTGACACCACGGCTTCGACTGCGGACTTGTGACGGCTTACAGCGGTAACACCACGGCGAGGATCAGCACCCACTCCCCGATAGATCAGCCAGCGAACACGGACGAGCAGAGACTTCTTGATTTTGATGCTTTATTGAAACCAGCAAGACACGGGCTGGAGTGTAGCGACATACGACGAGCAGCCTACATCCTGACGATCCTTCTCGTTCCCCCAGGAGACTCTGTCCTTTTCCATCCAATTCTCACCGCTTATATATCCCCGCAGCCCCCTCCAGCGCCCCCCAAATGACATCACCCCTCACGGGACATCACGAGAAGGCTGAGTCACCACATCACGAGACATCACGAGGCACCGCGAGACGAAAACAGAAAGCCGACGCGCCTCCCCCCCCCCGTCTATATTCCTTAACTCTACACAGGCACCCGAGCCAGGAATCCAACAAAGGTCTTTCTGACTGTAAAGCAACAGTACTACTTATTGTGCCACCGCACTGCTCTGTATGTGATGCAGTAACTGTATTATTGTCTTTGCAGTCTAGCAGAGTACCTGCCCTACGGGCAATTTCGTTCCAATTGTCTCATCTCATCTCATTGTCTGAAACCGCTTAGTCCTATACAGGGTCACGGTGAAGCCGGAGCCTATCCCGGCAGACACAGGGCGCAAGGCAAGGATATACCGACGATGGGACGCCAGTCCATCGCCGGGCACTGCGGGGCAATTTAGCCTGCGAGCCAATTAACCTATGCAGCAGCATGCTTTTTGGACTGTGGGAGGAAACCGGAGTGCCCGGCGAAAACCCACGCGGACACGGGGAGAGCATGCAAACTCCACACAGAAAGGCACCCGAGCCGAGAGATTCGAACCCGGGACCTTCTTGCTGTGAGGCGACAGCGCTAACCACTGGGCCACCGCGCCGCCCCGTTCCAATTATGAAATCTTTTTTATGATGTCAGTGTGGCCGGCACCAACCTGCACCGTCTCTCTCTACACCCACGACGCGGCCGCCGATTGCACGAGACTGCAGGCCGGCGCCTAGGCCAGTTAGATGTCAGATAACCAGATGAACTCCGCGCACGAAGGTCCCGGGTTCGAATCTCTCGGCTCGGGTGCCTTTCTGTGTGGAGTTTGCATGCTCTCCCCGTGTCTGCG
>JAZEWT010000010.1:15251242-15266648 GCA_036362905.1 Mordacia mordax
TCCCCCCTCGTCCCCCTTCCCACCTCTCTCATATACCCTTCCCCCAACCAGCCAGTAAAACTTGTTTCCCGATAAATATCAGCAGGATATTCGTGATCACGTTCCTCATAAACGCTACGAACAGTAAATCCACACTCAGCGAGCCGATGGGAGACAGGGGGTTACGGACTCGATCTCTGTAATGTTGCACCCCTCTTTGATGTTGCGTGGCCAATAACAAATATAGTGATAAACAAAATATGAATGTACAGTGTACTGTGATGTACATACCCGTAATAAAGATGTGATGGTCAGTGAGTAGTGCTGCCGTCTCACAACAAGAAGGACCTGGGTTCGAATCCCGGTTCGGATCCTTTCTGTGCGGAGTTTGTATGTTATCCTGGTGTCAGTGTGGGTTATCACTGGATACTCCGGTTTCCTCCCACCGCCCAAAGATATGCTGCTACCCCTCATCCGCTCACAAAAAATGTTAAAACTTCCTCGACCAAAAGTGTAGCAAATATGCTTATCCGAATTTCTATTTTTACTTAAACATGACTCAAAAACCTTGAATCCACTTTCCTGCATTAACGAGGACAACTCTTCAGATTCCGTAATATGCATACATTCAATCATTCTCTGTTTTTTTACTGACCCACTCAGCTACCATTTACCACCGATGTTTACCACGCCAAGTGATTGAACTCAAGACGTCTCAGCCCATAGTGCACTGCTGCTGTCTATTGCTCCCACGTGTGCCACGGTAAGAGTAAGAGTGTCGAGACGTCGAACGCTAGGCACTACCAGCATCACCGCACGCGCTCGCCCACACACGCAAGGCCCACAGTACAAACACCGGTGCCTCACGCAAAAATAAACAGACGTCAAAAGGATGCCCAAGCCTTCAAGCACATCGCAGGCTTCTCTATAAATAAATACAACTCGACAGAGGCACGAAAGCAGATTGGCTAGGTCAATGACAAATCCAGATGCCACTTAGCACAGAGATCCTGGCGATTTACACCCATAATTAAAGCAAAACCTAGCACAGCGGAGGTAAGAATTTCTACGTGAGTTTGCTGATGTTGATAGGTGGGAATAACAACTCACTCTCCGACCACTTGGACCCCTGGTTTCAAGTATTTAACAGTAGTCTAAAATCAGGGAGGGGTGGCACGATCGTGAACCCCTGGCTTCAAATATTTAACAGTAGTCTAAAATCAGAGAGGGGTGGCACGATGGTGTTATGAGTAGCGCTGCTGCCTCACAGCGAAAAGACCTGGGTTCGATTCTCGGCTCAATTGCCTTTCTGTGTGGAGTATACGTGTTCTCTCCGCTTTTTCTTTGCCGGCTACTTCGTTTTCCTCCCACCGTCCAAATACAAGCTGCTGCATGGGTCAATTGCCCCGCTTGAGTGAATTCCCCCAGAAGAGTGCCCTGTGATGCACTTGTGTTTCTTCCAATGTATAGCCCCGCCTTGCGCCCTGTGTCTGTCGGGATAGGCTCCGGCTCACCGCGACCCTGTACAGGACTAAGCGGTTTTTGAAATTGAGATAATACTGAACTAAAAAACAGGGTGCATAGTCTACGAATGAAAATATTACCCCACACTGGCACCACTCAGATCCTGGGCTAATATGCAGGTTTCACCCACAGCCTGTTATCAAACTGGGCTCTCAAGTTGGGTGAGCTGATGGTGTCAGCCCGGTCAACAGTCACTCAGAGAGACCTAAAAAAAACTCCCATACAGAGATCCAGACTCACAGGGAACTATAGACGTCCATAGACATCTATAAATTAACCTCACTTATCGACAATGGATGTAATCAAACCATTAATGGGCGCAATTTATGTACTGGAGTGGACCATTACCCATTACGTTGCCATATAGTTTTATTATTTTATATTAATTATTACTTTACAAACGCCCTTATCCAGGGTGACTTAGATCATTATAGAGGTGCGAAAAAACCACAAACAGGCGAGGTAGAGGCAGCCATGCATTCAGCCAGCACCAACATTTGCCAGACACTGCATGATATCACAATGTTATCGATTAATTAATTAATGATTTCTTTTTTTCTTGTGAGGAAATCGAAGAACCCGGGAATAACCCACGCAGAACAAGGGGAGAACACATTAACTCCACACAGAAAGACGCCCTAGGTGGGAATGTAACCGCCTCGGGCAGGACATAGTTTCTTCGAGGCGCAGATGTTACCACTGCGCCACCCTGCACAGTTTTGTGTCTTTTCAGGATACAGTACTGTAGATCTCATCTCATTGTCAGAACCCGCTTAATCCTGTACAGGGTCACGGTGGGCTGCAGCCTATCCCGGCAGACACAGGGCGCAAGGTAGGGATATACCCACGATGAGACGCCAGTCCATCACCGGGCACTGTAGGCAATTTAGTTTGCAAGCCAATTAACCTATGCAGCAGCATGTTTTTTGGACTGTGGGAGGTAACCGGAGTGCCCAGCGAAAACCCATGCAGACACGGGGAGAACATACAAACTCCACACAGAAAGCAGCACCCGAGCCGAGATTCAAATCCGGGACCTTCTTGTTGTGAGGCGACAGCGCTACCTACTGGGCTACCGTGCCGCACACAGTACTGTAGATGAGCGAGTCAAGTTTTTGATTGTTAATTGCGCTCGCGCACCATCGCTAAAGTAACACCAATTTGTTTAATTACAGGAGAGATTCATGGACTCACAGGATCCAATAAAGCAACACAACCGAGCTGTAATTAAAGCAGGCTCTTAAATGTAGTGGGATAAGTGGGCTCAGCCCCACCATCAATAACAGCACAACCCCCTTCCCCTCCATGATCGCACTCGTGCGAGCAGACTCCCCCCCACTCCACGAGTGGAGGTTGCAATAACAACCGGCATTCGCCACTAAGTAGCGGTGACGTCACCACCACGCCTGTGCCAGGCCATATGGACTTTGAGGCCACGTGAGAAATGTCGAAGGCTCGCTGGCAAGAGGTGACGGGAAAGACCCAGGTGCTATGGGTTTCCTGACAGATGACTGGCAGATGCACCACCTGTGCTTCCTACGGTGGTTGCAACATGCACACATGTAAGGATGCACACATGTCCGTAAACATGTGCGCAGAGGGTGTCTCTGGCAACACGGGTAGTAGGATGATGGGGGGGAGGGCGTGGTAACGAAGATCTTCAGGAACGCGATAAAAGCATTGGCGCCCGGCCGAGGAAGTAAACAAACAAAACCAACGCAGTGCCAGCGCAGAGGTGGGCACAGTGCCACAAGCTCTGGCTTAGTGCCTACCCCTGCCCCTCCTCTCCACCACAATCACCGGTGGGATGTGGGGGGAGTAGTGGGGAGATGTGGGGGGAGGTGGAGAAGGTGGAGGGAGTGGCTGTGTTCTCACTCAGTATTCGAGTGCCCGGCTTGAATTTCTAATTTCCCCTGTGGCCACAGCGGCCATCTGGCAAGACGCAATGCCACCATAACCACAACCGTCGAACTGTATAACAGTACAACCACAACTCGCCAAAACCGTAAAACCACACCCCACCGTCCGAAATCATGCGGCCTGTTCAGACGTATCCGTCTCTAGAATCAATCGTGCAACGCAGCGTGCCGGAGTGGTTTGGTGTGTGCTGTGTGTGCATTGTGGTGTGCAGTGTGGCATATACAATGCAGTGCGGCATCACCTGGCGGGATGTGTGGTGTGCAGCCGTTTCAGGTGTGGCATGGTGTCGTGTTGGTGCAGCGCAGTGTGGTGCTACGTACTCATCACATGTGCGGAGGAGATGCTGTCCGTGCAGCGTCACATCGTGCCGAGTTATGATGAGGTTTGGCGTGGCACGTTGCACAGTGGCACGGTGGGGCCCTCGGTACGAGCACGGCGTGTGGTGGCATCGCGTCGGCGCGGCTTTGCCGACACAGAGCGATGTGATGCGGACGTGGCACCGAGGCAAGGGGGTGGCACGGCGCGGGTAAGTGCGGCGGGCCGGCACGGTACGCCGTCAGGACCTTGCCCCCACTGCTGGTGACAACACCGCTAGAAGATGAAGGTGAGGTGCTTGGCGCCGTACGCCTTGAAGAAGACGAGCAGCACGAGTGCCCAGAGGGAGAGGATGAACGCGTTGGGCGGGTGCCACTCGCGACGCTTGCCCTGCCACCGCACAAACCGGGACGAGGCACGCCAACCTGAGTTCGAATCCCGCTTACAGCCGATATCAGCCACAAACATCGGAATCGGTTTCAGGGCCCACCCTTGGTCAACTCTGCCTTACATAGGTACCTGGTGCAGTGTGTGATCGACACTTGAGAGACAAAGTCGGTAGGGCATGGTGCTGAGAACCACATATCCTCGTGTACCCTTCTGGCCTCAGTGAGTGTTCGCTAACAACACCCAAACAACCCGTTAAAGGCTATACAGGGGACTTTTGTCTTTGGTGTGTATGGTGGTGAGGGTGTCGCTCACCATGCGGATGATGTCTGCTACCGGTAGTGGATCCACGAAGTCAACGTCTAGTGGAGGTGATGTGGGAAGCATTTCTTCTGATCTGAAATCCACAGCAGGCCCAGCAGCTCTACGTCACACCAGGCAGATACTTGAATCCTGTGAGCTCTCCTGGTTAATACTGCGTTGTAGGCATTAACCGTGAAATACTAACTCTGAACCATCTATTTCACAGTGGAGTTTAGAGAGATCCCCCTGACATCCCGGTCCCCCAACTGGTTAAAGTGAAGCAGCCGTCGCCCCCTGCTGACGAATGTTGGTAGGAATACGCTGAAAAAAAGTCTTCAGCCTTTCCTGGGCAAACAAGTGTAAAAAAAAAGAATGATCATCAGAAAAAAATCTGAAATTAAGTCCTAGACCTGCCACCTCCGATTGTCACGAAAACTCTCTATCTGGCACAGTCAGGCAGAGCACTCCAGCACAACCATCCTGCACATCGATACAGCATTGATATCTGGTGCGACCCGGCACAGCAATCCCGCACACTGGACCGGCGTAACCATCGGACACTTGCAGTCTGGTGCAGCGACGAGCGAGCCTCACCGCGGGGCCTCGGCGAGCGGGGCGTCGATTTGCCGCGGCACCACGACCGTCTCCAACGTGAGCTCCACGTTGCGCACGCTGCCGAAGAAGTCAGTGATGAGCACGGAGCCCGGGTCGCGAGTAAACAGGTCGGTGCGCCAGCCCGGCGTCGAGATGCAATCACGCTGGGGGCAGACCTGGAACTGGAGACACACACACGCACGCGCACACGCACGCAGTTACTACACACGCGGGCATGCACGGAACTATGGCACACGCGGAACGTGCACCGCTCTCATACGCAGACCTGAACTATCGAGCTGGTGGTGACGGTGATGGTGGTGTCCTCAGCCGTGGTGGGGGGGATTTTGGCCATGACGGTGGTGGTGACTGTGACGGTGGAGGCGATGGTGATGGTGAAGGTCGTGCAGGAGGAGGGTGAGGCTTGTAACGCACCAAGTCGGCCATGGTTCTGTGGGTGGCCGGGTGGATGCTCTCCAGGAAGTCGAGCAGGTGGTAGGTGTAGCGGTCGATCACAAACACGCCAATGCTCGAGTCCATGTGGTGCTGATCGACCGAGGGCAGGGGTTGGGCATAGGGGATGAGACAGTGGTGATGTCCGTTGGCAGTGGAGCGTTAAAGTTAATGAGCGTGCAGTGGTGAAACTGTGCACCTCCCTCCTGTCCCCTACGGCCAACGCGATTGATTGACCCCCTTCAGAGTCACGACTGGATTCACGTTTCTACTGATGTTACAGCTCTACGGTTTGACCCCGACGGCATCCAAGCATCACAAGACGAATAATACGTTCGGAACCCTCAGAGAACAGAACAGCTCACAGAAGTGGCTATCACAGAGCTACCTCTGAGATCCCTTCTGCATGCAAGTTCATTCTGATGATCGGAGTGGGAACATCAATTCACCAAGCAGTGTTTCCCAGGAAATCCTCATGACCCTGCAGGCGAGGACCTGCCAAGTCTGTGCGGGATGGGGTGATGACGATTGGGCTGTGAACTGCGATTTAGAATTCTGCAGGAACCACAGATGGGGAACGCGGTGCTCGGGGGTATGTGACCTCACAAAACAACCTGGCCACCTCGCCGGCTGCTCATTTTAGGTTGAGTCAACCTGGAGAAGGTCCACACCGGGGTAGGGAAACGGGTGGAGTGTCGAAGGCGGGGGTGAGTTACGGGGCGGTGCTCACCGAGAGGGAGTCCTCCCCGACCTGGCTGCTCCCTATCGCCATGATGTTAGGCGAGTAGAAGTGTTGGTACAGAGACACGGCTTGGCATGTGTCCACAATGAAGAGCACTTCATGATACCTGTGGGCACACGCAATACCCTGCGATACCTCACACACTCTCTCCTCCCATCGTGTCTCCTCTCACCAGCTCCCACACCCTCTTTGGGTATCGAGGCAATCACAGGGGTCGCACGTGGACCCATAGACTTACACAGAGACCCAATGATGCAAATACGGGACCCATAGACTTGTACAGCGAATGCGAATGTGAGAGGAGTATGAGCTGCCACTGGGGTGTAGCGAGACTCGAAAAATCACTGCAAATTTTGTTTCATCGCTGGCCGTGTTTGTAGCAAAGCGCGCTAACTCGCTTCACCACCGCTCCCCACACGCACTAACGCGCGCACGGACATGCGCACATGGACATGCGCGCATAAGCGGTTGGCTGAGACAGTCGGAGACGGACAGAGCGGTGTCCAGCACTACAAAAGAAAGGGTTTCACAAACACTCTTTGGATTTTGTTTTTTTTCATCGACATCTGACGAAAGCTTTGCTGCAGATAAACGCGAACGCCTTCCAACGGAATCGCAAAGAAGCCGCACGCATCGGGTGCATGCATGTGGGCGTGCACGTGTGTGTAGGGAGCCGTAGTGCAGTGGTTAGCGCACTGCGCTAACAACCCAACGACATGGTTTTGACATCAGCTCATTACCAATTATAGGGGTTGCTTCAAACAGTCTGGCCGGTCTCAAAGTCGATTCAACCTTAGATTCCTCCGCTGTGGATTGTGTGATTATCAGTAAACGGGAGACAAAGGCAGCCGGACGGTGCTGACACCGCCCCCACATGAGCTGCGTCTGCCTTCCCAAGTACTCTCTAATACTTGGATGATGGCTCGCTGTTGACCTGTGCCTGCTCAGTAGTGTTTCTTCCTACCTTTATTTGTTAACAATTATTTTGTTATTTTGTGTCCATTGATTTATATTCATTATTTTAATTAATTGATCTACTCTTTTGCTGTTGACATGCCGTTAGTAATAATATTATTATTACTAATAACACTTGCCCCAACAGGCTGTTAAAGGCTCCACGGGGGACATTTGTCTCCATGTGGGTGGCGCTAGATTCAGCCTCACCTTTGCTTCTGCCACATCTGCTCAAACGCGTCGGCGAGCTCCACATTAGAGATCTCCTCTGCGTCCTGGAACTTCAGAAAGCCATCTCCACCGTGTCCTGAGTGCATCACACACACACACACACACGGTGAGCATCACACACACACGGTGAGCATCATACATACCCCATACACAGTGAGCATCACATATAGTGAGCATCACATACACAGTAAGCATCACACACACAATGAGTATCACACACACAATGAGCATCATACAGACCCCACACATAGCATCACATACACACAGAGCATCACATACACAATAAGCATCACACACACCGTGAGCATCATAGACACAGTGAACATCACACATGCACACACACAGTGAACATCACATTGTTATTGACGTGCCGTTCTCTCCGTAACTCTGTGAAGCTTTGTGACCCTCGGATGAAGAGCGCTCTATAAATGCAATTATTATTATTATAATGATCTCCCGTATAGTCTGAAGACTGTAGGGTCAAGTGCTGTTAGCAAGCACATGTCACACACCCAGGAGCGTGAGCGAGGGTGATCACAACGAACACAGCTGCTGCTGTGATTCACAGTCTGCAGCAGTTTCACAGCAGGCTATTGTTTGTGTGTACGTGTCTCTACGATTATGAATGCGTCAGTAATGTAGTCGTATTGTAGTGATTAGTGAACTGCACAACTAGTTAAAAACCCTGGCCTCGAATGCAACATCCCTGATAATTATCACCCCATCTCAAATCTACCATTCATTTATAAGGTCCTTGAATGTGTCGTAGCTGCGTAACTCCAGAAACACGTATTTAACAATGACCTCCTCGATCCCTTCCAATCTGGGTTCCAATTCAGCCACAGTATTGAAACTGCTTTGGTAAAAGTAGTTGATGACCTACTCGTCGCTGCTGATAGAGGTTAGCCAAGAATTCTTGTCCTCCTGGACCTGAGCGCTGCCTTTGATACCGTTGACCACCCGATCTTACACAAGGGTATAGGGGTCTCTGGCAGTGCCCTGCATTGGCTGAGTTTCTACTTGTCTGATCGGAAGCGGTTTGTCAGCCTTGGAAGACAAAACTCTGAGATCCATCTTGTTTTGTCTGGAGTTCCTCCGAGTTAAGTTATCAGCCCACTCCTCTTCAGTATCTACCCAGAGTCTCTTGGCAATATCCTGTGCAGCATCAATCTCAGCCACCATTGCTATGCCGATGACATCCAAATCTATATCCACGCAAAGTCATCCATCAATGCGTCTAGTCTTTGCATGTCAGCTTCACTGTCAACTGTGAAGGCCTTGCTCAATTCAAATTTTCTAAAATTAAATGGCAAAAAACAAAAGTTTAGTTTGTCGGAACTCTGCACCAATTGTCCCAGGCTGCACCTATCCAATTGATGCTTGACAACCAGACCATTGAAGTTGCTAAGGCAGTCTGGAGTCGAGGAGTGACTCTTGATTCCTCACTCACCATCGGGACACACATCGACAAGGTGATGAAGGTAGCCTAATTCCATCTCAGAAATATAGCCAGACTGCGCAACATCCTGTCACCTGCTGATGCTGAGAAGCTAATACACATCTTTGTAATGATGTAGGTTTTCACGGCTCGATGCATGATGATTGCTTCGAAAAGCTGCTCTCTCGGGACAGCCGCGTCGATGGCTCTCTCTCCTCTCCTCGCGACGTTTCGCCTCACACGTTGCCTCACACGCGCCTGAGGATGCCTCCAACGTGTGAGGTGAAACGTCGCGAGGAGAGGAGAGAGAGCCATCGACGCGGCTGTCCCGAGAGAGCAGCTTTTCAAAGCAATCATAATACACATCTTTATCCCCTCACGAATTATTGCAATGCACTACTCCCTGGCACCCCTGCCTACCTGATCAATCATCTCCAACATGTGCAGAATGTGGCTGCTAGAGTCCTCACTCGCACACCCTTCTACGATCACATTTCCCAGTACTGATGACTCTCCACTGATTACCTGTTAATTACAGGATTGAATTCAAGATCCTTCTCACCTACAAGGCTCTCACTGGCGCTGCTCCGACATACATCCGTGATCTACTTCAGGCACCCTCAACACGACAACTTCGATCCTCCAATACAGGCTTGCTGCATGTGCCCAGGTCACACCTTCATTTGATAAGTGACAGAGCCTTCTCGCACATTGCTCCCAGACTCTGGAACACCCTTCCTTTGGGGATTAGATCGGCTGAGTCCTTGGGCATCTTCAAATCTCGTCTGAAGACTCACTTGTTCCGTAAGGCTTTCAAGTCCTCTGGCTAGGACTCGTGACTCTTATCTCTAACACTGACACTCCCATCTCTACACTGTGACTCCTATCTCTCTGCACTGACTCTTATCCATTCCTCCTGCTGTTCAGGGATGCGTAGCTCTCTAGGTTGATTTATGTGGCTCAGTTTTGTCGTGCCGGGATGATGGCAATCCTCCGAACTGCACCTGCTCGGAAACATTTATTCCATCCATGTTTGAAGCAGAATAATTATTATTTTTAATCGCTTATTTTTTGTCCTTCTATAGTTTGTTGCCACTTTTCACCTTTCAGTTGGGCTGTCCTGTTGTTGTTGGCGAGCCGTTCTCTCCACAGCTAGGATTTGTAAACAAAAAATACACCAAAATTATTTTTTTTATTGCTCATTTGCCGTTCTTATCTCGTTGTTGATGTGCCATTCTCTCCGCAGCTCTGTGCAGCGCTTTGTGACCCTTGGGTGATGAGCGCTCTCGAAATGCAATTATTATTATACGATATATGTTACATTAAACCATTTCCAACATATGTATTATAAACGCTGATAATTTTGCATTTTAAAATAATCGTTGAAAGTCTGATCACATTTTACTTGTTGTTCTGCAAGGATGTGTTATATAAGAAAAACCCGAAACATTTTTACTGTTGTTCATTTTCCATTCTGGTACCATTGTTGTTGGCGTGCCGTTCTCTCCGCAGCTCTGTGCAGCGCTTAGTGACCCTCGGGTGAAAGACGCTCCATTAATGCAATTATTATTATCATTACAAACCTGGTGATCAGAGTTCAATTCCTGCTCAGGGCCAACACCAATACCGATTATCTAAATCGGTTGTGGGCCTCCCCTTGGTCCACTCAGCCTGAAATGAGTACCTGGTGTGCTGTTTAAACATTGCCACTCGGGAGACAAAGAAGGCCGGGTGTGATGCTGGCCACCCACACCCGTGTGTACCGTGCTGGCCTTCATAGGTGCTTGCTAACAGTATTTGACCCTGCAGTCTCTTAGACTATTTGGGATATTTCTGTCTTTGTTCGTGCATCGCACCCATCCTATAGATGAGGATGCTGTGCGTGTGTACGCATGACTGTTTGCGCATGCATCGCACCCATCATGTGGATGAGGCTATTATTATTGCATTTCTACAGTGCTTTTCACCCGAGGGTCACCAAGCACTCCACAGAGCTGTGCAGAGAACACCATGTCAACAACAACAAAAGAGTAGATCAATTAAAAAGTAAAATAATGGCTATAAATCAGGGAGGACATAAAATAACAGATAAAAATAAACGTGAAACAAATGAGGAAGGAATAAGTGTTTCTGAGCAGGTGCAGGTCAACAGCGAGCCATTATCAAAGCACAACAACAGTGAGCAGCATCAACAGTCTTAGCCAAAGGACTTCAATGCTTTACGAAACAAGTGAGTCTTGAGATGGGATTTGAAGATGCCCAGGGCCTCAGCTGGATGCCCAGTTTCTCAGCTGGCCGAATGTTCTGAGAGGGCATTCCAACGCATCTGTGGGTGACTGTGTGCGTGCGCCACACCCGTCATGTAGATGAGGATGTTGCTGCGGTCGTCCGTAAGGAGCCGTTTGGAGCGGGGGGTACTGGGGGAAAGCCGGCCTGTTAGCACGCGCAGGAAGTTTTCCACCGTCACCTGCGGGGCCCAGCGGTCAAGATTCTATCAACATGGTAACACTCCTCCAGGCTGAAGTATCTCGGTAGGGGAGGCCATGTAAGTCTTCACAGTTAAGAGTAGCGTCCAAACAAACAAAAAACTCCTCAGTTTGACATCAGCCACAACAAACATCAACAAGCCGATGAACACATCTCCATCATTAATGATAAATGAAAGAAAAGTCAGTCATGTTATCGTGGCCATGCAACCCCAACTATGGATCGCAGTCATCCATTATAGTCTGCACTCCTTAAATGAAGGAAGGTGAACAAACCGACATGAACTCCATGCTGAAGCCCTCTCTCATCGTGGCAGCAGATCTCAACATTGGCATCGAGCTCATGAATGTACTGCTGCTGCCTTAATGTGCAATAGAACCTGGTTGAAAGATGCTAGCAGATGCTGGAGAAGGGCTATTGCCTACGTCACTCAGTGTTTTTCTCTTTAGGTCCACAGTGTCGTTATTTAATAACGTGTTGCATTTTTCTGGTCTGTGCAACCACTGCAAACACCACAACAGCTGCAGCAGCGTATTTGTGGATAACCAACGCAAGTAGTGCTGCTGTTAGAGCACGCGTCCCGCACAATAAAGCTCACAAGTTCAGGTTACAGGTTAAATTCAAAAGCTCTCGTTCAAATTAAATGAATGGAGCCGGTCATGATAATGTGGAATTTCCACTGCAGGCCGAGGGACAGGCGTCGCTCGTTTTAACGCGGGAGCCACTTCAAATCGTTTGACCAACAGAAGCCTGACCCCAAAACACCAAACCACAATGGTACGGCCGGCCCTCGGGCTATAGCCGCTCTTGCTGCAGGGAGATTCCCACAGCGCTGGTACACATTGTTTGTTAGCACTGACTCAATAGCCATGTCCTTGTAACTTTGCCAAGAACATTCAACTGAGGCAGAAGCTCGAGGGCTTGACTGTGGCTCGCACTGCTACTGCGCACGGTGTAAAAGAGAGGCAGGCAGAGAGAGAGTGGCACAAGGCAAAGGGCGAGTAGAGAGACAGGGAGAGAAGGCTAAGCGAGTGGAGGGCGGGTAGGATGGTGGACAGAGGGAAGGTGGAGCCATGGCGTAAGGAGTGGAGGATGAGTAGGAAGAGTGAGTAAGGAATGAGTGGTTAGGTGCACGGAGAGATTGCATGGCAAGATGGAGTAGCGGACCTGTAGAATGGTGGAACGATCCAGAGTGAGAAGCTGAGAGGGAATAACGAGCAACATGGTGGAGAGCCAAGCGACGAGCAGGGGGGTTAATGAGCAGCGTGTGAGGGTACATTGATGACTGCACGAGCGTGAAGGTGGATCGGTGACATGTGGCGGTGCAGTGACGACTACGCTGGGTGCTCGGTGGGCAGGTGGACTGTACAGACAGCACCTCGTATCCACGGTAGTCCACCTCCACGTCGTCCCCGTAGACGTTAATCTGCTCGGCCGCATTGTTGAAAACGGTCGCGGGGCGCGGGTTGCGCGAGTTGCACGCCATGTCGTCCGCCAGCATCAGGATGATCTGGCTGTGGAGCGACCACACCAGCCCCATACACACAGCACTCAACCACGGCCACACTGCCCTTGTCTACTACAGGTGGACACTATTATCTGTAAAAAAACAACTCCTGACATCGCCTACAGTTATCCATAAATGTTAACAGTTTAATTCTTTAGCAACGCCTCTTGACAGACAATGCAAACCCGAATGCCTTTGAAAAGGTTCATATAAAGCGATATTTGGATACGATAATTTAGTGCATAACATACAGCCCTTAATAAATGTATTGTTGAAGGTCTCGATGTTTTGGCCGTGGGGGTTGTTTGACCAAACATCACCGTGCTGGTCAATGTGGTTAAAGCCGAGGGAGGTGAGCTCCAAGGAATGATGACGTTCCACCATTCTCAACCGGTGAGTTGTGATCCACCAGTGGGCAATGAGCACTACTCAAAGGGCCATGGAGACCAGACCCAAGTGGGCCTTCAGGTATTAAGGTTTAGAAGCCGTAGTTTGGACAGCACTCGCTACCACTGATGTTAGCTACAGGCAGGTTCACATTGCAGTGCATTAACCGCTGTGACACCACTCTACACTGTGGCCCTTGCGAACGGTAAAATGAAAACAACAGCAGGGAGGCCATTCCGCTAGTAGCGGCGTGGGTAAGCAATTGCAGAGCTGCACCTTTACCTCCCACGTAAATACACCTGTGAATCTGTAACGGCGGACGCACCTGTCCGGGATGCCCAGACGCTTGACGCTGCGGTAGACGGAGAGCACATTGGCGACGTGGCGATAGTTAAACCAGAAGCGAGATGTGCAGACCTTCAATGGAAACACAGAGTCCCCGGTTGGGCCTTCATACATCCTGTGGGACAAGAGCTATAAACAAGCACCTGTTCGGGCCAGTAAGGCACACTATGGAGTGGCGTGGCAAGACCCACACCCGGCCACTTATTTCTCTCTGGTTCATCTCCTCAATCATTCCAGGGTCCTGCTGCAGTGCAGTCATGGGGAGTTCTCCTGGCAGCTATCTCTGTGCAGCACCAAGTATAGGCAGTGCCCACATGCAAATAAGCAGTCACCTGTCAGTAGATGTTGCCATGATGTTCATCCTGATTAGAGTCAATGCTAATATATGATGTGGAAATGTTGCACCATGACACCAACACGCATGGTCTACTCTTGTTTCTATTAACGTCAGGTGACTGTTTAACGCCCACTGTGAAGCTGAGGGTGCTTGGTGGTTATCGTTCATAACCACGTAACATTAACCATCCAGGAGGACCACTCACCAGCACAGCCCAGTTGTTGGTATGGCCACTTTTGAAAAAATGTTCGGCTTGTTCCTAAACCACGCAAACACACCACACACACACCACACACACACACACCAGTGCGTAGGTCGGGGGGGTCGGGGTGAGTGGCCAGGACACACAACGCACTCGTTGTGGAGTGCGAGGAAGTTCTGAACGGGCAGTCGGGTTGTGTAACGACACGAGTGACTCCTCATTTTACACCGCACACGACAGCGTGCGCGGACAGAACCATGCGCGGACACTTCTGTTTCACCGCTACTCGTATGACCCCGCCATAATGCACCGCACACTGATCCTGTATCTCCAAGCCAACATAAGATCGGCCCAGCACACGTTTATAAACAAGTCACCCACACACACGCAGAGAGGAAGCCACATCAGACAACACTCAGCACGAGGCAGCGGCGGCGACATCAGCAAGGCTCCGGTACCAGGCCAGGTGCACCTTCTATAAACGTGTGCAGCTACGGTAGAAGACACGTATTCTGTGAGCAGCGTCTGCCTCACACCTGTGCGTCTTGACCCGCCGAGGCGAAAATCCCGGGGAGAGGCAGGAGGAAGAGGAGGGACACGAGGAGGAGGATAGGGGGGACAGCCGGCCCGGCTGGGAGAGGCCAGCTCCGCGATGCGGCCATGGCTACAGCCAGGCCGTGCCCAGGAGCCATGACGTCATGAAAACATGGGTAGCCATCTTAGTTCGGGATAGAATCAGTGTTGGCTGCACCCTCATTGGCTAAAGCCGGCGGCTTGGCGGTGACGTCCCAATGGTCTAGGCCTATAGGAGGCATCCCCCTTAGTAAGATGGTTGCCAAGGAGTGATTTGATTTGCTAACACGCATGCGCGGAGCAGCGACTGTTTATCTGATGTGGGAAATGTAGACTCTACGAGAAGCCTCGTGGGCCAATCCTTGAACGGAAATCGCGTTTAAACTCCACCAATATCACATAATTTATATTAATTTATAATAATGGAGCTTTGTCTCAAAAAGTTTTGCATACTACGTATAAGTCTATGGGTATCTATTGCTTAGTACAGAGGGGAGAGTGGGTTTATATTACATTGTACGGATAGGTAATGTGGTGCCAAGCCTGGCGCCGTGCCAGGCTGGCTGGGGGTGGAGTTTAGAGTTCTACGAGCGGACAGTGCGGTTGCGAGACCCGTGATTCATGGAACTCGTGTTGTTGACTCACGTAATCCCGTGTTGGCGAGCTTCTGTTGCTTACCCATTGTCTCGCCGGTATTTGCATGAGGTCATCTGGGGAGGGGGGGGGGG
>JAZEWT010000010.1:15320468-15332236 GCA_036362905.1 Mordacia mordax
TTGGGGAGTGAGAGTGTGAGGGAGCGAGAGAGTGCGAGTGTAAATGAGTGTTGGGGAGTGTGAGAGTGTGAGGGAGCGAGAGAGTGCCAGTGTAAATGAGTGTTGGGGAGTGTGAGAGTGTGAGGGAGTGAGAGAGTGCGAGTGTAAACGAGTGTTGGGGAGTGTGTGTGCGAGGGCGAGTGGAGGGCTCTATGAGTGTGGGAGATTGTGAATGAGGGTGTGTGTTACAGTGTCTGTTAACGGACTATTGTGAGTGTGTGTGTGTGAGAGAAGTGCCGTTAGCAAGCACCTCGCTCACGGCACTTGACCCCACAGTCTCGTCAGGCTATACGGGGGATCTCAGTCTTTGTATTTGTGTCTACGCGTGACCCGACAGTATGTTACGGCCAAACGGGGGATCTTTGTGTGAATTCCGCACACCCAGGGACACTGTTGTCTCTCTGGGAGTGTGCGGGTTGACACGCGTGAGACAGGTGTCTGAGCGTGGGCTTCAATCTACCCCCCCCCGTCATTTCCTCTCATCCGCACTCACTAATAAACCCCTCGCCACCAATCCCATCGCCTAATCCATCCACTAACGACGACTAAGTCATGGCTTAAACACTTCCTCGCCACTACGGTCAGTTCCACTGCTGGATGAAGACGTTCCCAAGCCCGCCCTTCCCGACCCACCTCGCTCGCGCCAGCGATGTAAGAATGACATCACCACTTCCCCTCGCCTGTCTAATGATTTACACAATAGACACTGTAACAAATGTGCCTTATACTGTAATTGATATGGTGATGCACTATAACATACAGCCCGCGTGTTAATACACTGCCGGGTGATTACGCCGTGTGGGCCGTGGTAGTGGTTCGATCATACTTCACCACGCTGGTCGTTGCGGGTGGGAGGGGGGGATGGAGGACGCTCAGTGCCGGTTCCGAGATCATCCACCGGCTGTCACTGAGGTTGGCCGTGAGTGGGAATTAAACTCGGGTGGAAGGAGTTTGTGGCGCAGTGCACCAACCAATAGTATCTCAATACTGCGATGTGACCAGGAAATACAACACAGCCATGGACTCTTGAATCCATCTGTGCGGAGCTTGGAGTGTTGTCACCCACTCGTGTGCAATTATGGTGCTGGGCTTTCTCTAGGGTTCTCTGGTTTCCGCCCTCGCGAAGCCAGACTCTTGCCGCTAACGGAATTCCAGGCCAGACATCCCCATGTGGCAGGACCCTCCTGAGAGAGCAGTCTCGAGACTCTGCGAGGTGACTACAGCGAATGTTAGTGTTAGCATGAGCGTTTAGCGGTGGCGCAAAGGTTAGCACGCTCGGACTGTGAGCCTGGCAACTGAGTTCTACTCCGAGCCACGGTCGACAACAGTGGCAGCGAGTGAGACGTGCGCACTTCTCCAGGGGCTCCCCCAGCGCATTCCCAGTGGTGAAGTATGGTCAAACAACGTCCGTGACCGACATCGGCTGGGGAGGCTTTCATTCACCAGTGGATTGACAGAGTGCCGTACTTTGTTATAAACCGATTATAATTATTTAAGAGATGACGTCATTATAAGTAGTAAGCGCTCACTGTGGTGCTGGACCACCGCTTACTTGCCTGGCATTAATGTCCCGTGCAATATTTTCTGGAGCTCAGCCTCGAACAGCTCCACATGAAATAAATCCCTTGACACTTTCCCCGTCGCCCCCCCCCCGCCCGAATTCCCTCTAGGATTCGGGGACCTGGACCTGAGTTTGTTGGGGGAGGCGAGAGACGCGGACAGAGACACCCAGACCCCCGACTCACCGGTGAGGCACTGAGGCGGGTTTAGATAACAACCCCAATGTTCACTCTTCTGAAAAAATACAGTTTATGCATTTCCTGTTTTTAAACGAAATTTTAATTAAAAAACACAAAAAGTGTAACTTGCATTAGTGTTATTGGTATTAGCGCTTTTTGTCTATTGCAAGTAATAGTATAACAAAATAGATTCTCTCGGAATAGTAAAAACTGTGTCCTTGAGTGCCCAGAAAGGCGCCTTAAATAAAATGTATTATTATTATTATAACGGCACAAGCGGGGTTGTTGTGGTTATCACCACCCTCGGCCGCCTTTGTCTCATTTACGGCTGAGTCGATCCAGGTGATACCCAGAACCAATTTTCAGTATTCGTCAATGACGTCCGTGTGTGTGACTACCTCTGGCAGGCGGTTTCACAGTGCGGTTTGCTAACCGCATCGCCACCGCTCCACACGGGTGGACGTGCACAGCACCGCACCGCACACGCGTATCCAGTGCTGAGCGTTTAATTCGAGCCGGAGTGGCACCGGACCGATTTGGATCTCGGCTCCGTTATATTCGGCGCTGCGCCTTATAGAGGCGTGCGGGGCGTGAGTGGGGTGAGTGGAGGGGGGTGAGTGGAGGGGGGTGGGGGGGGGTCTGGGAAAGGGGCCAAGGTTGCTGAGCGGCCCTGGTGTCTAGTTCCAATCGGGTTCCTGGACCCATTTCTCCAACTGGTGATCTTCAACTGGTGATCTCCAACTCCATAATCGCCTGGCCCACACTGGTCAATCGTTGGTTTTACAACAACTCTTTACTGCTGTCTTTGGTCGTGCAGACGTGGTCAGTGAGGGTAATATGAATGCCCTGCCCGAGATGGTATTGGCCATGATGAAGCAGTGGTGGAAATTCCACATTTCTCTGACCAGAATGCAGTCTCACTGTTGAACTGCTTAACCGTGTTATCGACCTCAGCAGAAGGGAGATAACGATGGTGGCTAAAGTGAGCACCCAAGTCAAACTGCAACATTGAGCACCCTTTGGGGGTCCTGTGGAGTTGTCAAGAGGGACCACGAGGACTCTTAATTACAGGAGGGGTGGGGCGCGGTATCGAGCTGCCCCCCCCCCACCCCCTCCGGGTTGTCTCAGTCCCTCGTGCAGAACTCACGTCTCTCCACTCAGAGTTGACACGGAACCCATTTGCAGAGCAGGCAGATTTATAAATAGACGGGAGAGGCAGGGGAGAGAGTGGGGGAGAGGGCGAAGAAGGCGCAGAGATGTCGAGCGAGGAGAGAAAACATGCAAAAATTAGAGAGAAACGAGCAATGGAGGGCTATAGAGGAGCGTAGCGATGGGAGAGTGCATGAGAGAGAGCGCGCGCATGGAGAGAGCGATGAGAGGGAGGAGCGGGAGGAGGGAGAGAGCGGATGGGAGAGCGGGAGAGCGTGGCGGGAGAGAATAGAGAGCGCGGGAGAGAGGGAGGTAAACCGAGGGGGAGGAATAGAGAGAGAGGTGGGGGTGGGGGGCGCGAGAGCATAAAGGAGGCGCCTGGACACATCTCGACTCCCTGTTCCTCGCTCCATAGCGCCCAGCAGCAGCAGCAGGTACCGTGCGACACCGCGGCGCCCTGCACTGTGCGGGGAGGATGCAGAAGCGAGGAATTGTCTAGACGTTGCAGTGTGCGTGTGTGAGTCGGTCCTGTAAGGACTGTGTAACGCAGGTAACGTGCGGGGAGGCGTCTGCATGGGGGGGGGGGCGTTGCAGCAGGGATGTTGCTGGTAAATGTGTCGAGCGGGGCCGTGCAGCAGCTGTCGGGTCGCGTTGGACGCAGCTCAGTGCGCGGATGTCTCCGCCAGTGCGGCTAGCGTCGGATTTCTTAACACGGCGCGGATACGGCCGTCTGCTCAATGATTATTAATAACATAACAGCGTCGATGGCTCCTGCTGACGCTACTGCTGCCGCTGCAACGGCAGCTGCTGATAAAAGGAATCGAGGGAGGCCCGTGGTGACGCAGCGGCGCGGCCCAAGGGCGAGGGACACGCAGACATAGAGACAGATGGAGAGACAACCGGAGGGAGACAGACAGGGAGACACAGAGACAGAGCGCGGGGGCAACCACAGGACAGCACAGTGAGACACACACACACACAGATGTGTAAACACAGGCGGACGAGACACCGCGAATACGGAGATATACAAGATTACAGCGTACGTCAGGGTGACCCCGGCATGGGAACGTCCCGTTGGCGGCCTCTGAGGATTATTTAAAGTCGGCCTCTTGGGTGGGGTCGTGAGAGGGAGCTTGTAACCGGACCACCCGCGGGCAGGGATATCTGAGCAGGGGGGAGCGGGGTGGGGGGGTGGCATTTGAGTCCGTGCCATAGGAAGACAGAGACGTAGGGGCTGAATAGGGACACGGGGAGTCGCACAGGGAGGCGTAGACACACAGGGAATTGGATGCTTGATGCAGCAGCTATTGCAGCAGAGGAACACGTGGCTGCTTTTGCGGATGACATCGAGTTTTCCCGCGTGCCGCAAGGGAGGGTGTGGCGGTGGTGATGGTGCATGCGTGTGATCTGGCTGTTTAGAGGAGGCTAGGTTTGGTGGATCACCTGGAGATTTCTGTTAGCCTGCGAAGTGGTTGTTCAGATCGTGGCAGTACAGCAAGCGGGATTGTAAATGTCTGTGCAGAGTGCGGCGTGTTGTTATCTCCTCGTATGCGTGGTGGCTTTTCTCTGGGTACTGAAATTCACTCCCACGTGAAAACTTTTCATGAATGAAATTGGCCACCTCCAAAAAGTCCAAAGACAAGCTGCTGCCTTAGTTAATTGGCCTGTTGAGTAAATTTCCCTTTTAAAAACCCCAAAAAAGTTATTGTTGCTGATTTGCCGATCTCTGCCATTGTTGTTGACGTGCCGTTCTCTCCACAGCTGTGCAGCGCTTTGTGACCCTCGGGTGAAAAGCGCTCTATAAATGCAATAATAATTATTATTAAAAGTGCACCCTGTGATATAACGGCGTCACATCCTGGGTATTCCCCCGCCTTGCGCCCTCTGACGGCTGAGATAGGCTCCACCCCCTCCCCGACCCTGTGCAGGATTAAGCGGGTATTGGTAATTAATGAAATTTTTACTCAGGAGCCTTAATAATCGCAGCGTGCAGGATTGACTCACCTTTCCGGATACAAGCGGAGTGCAGTGTTCGCACCAGGAGGTAACGCCCCAGCGAGGAGGGGATGGCGCTCGTGTTGGGGTCGACAGGATGCCCAGGGGTGGAATTGGGCAGCAAAGCTGTGCCCAGGGTGGAAAATCCCAGAGGGCGGATGTATCAGGTTTTTATGGTCTCAAATTCGGATGATAATTGTACATCTCAGACGTCACAGAAACGCAGGAAATGCGTTGTCATAAACAACATTTTGGGGGGGAGGACCCTTAGAACCCTGCTCGAGAAGAGATTCGGGGGCATTCCCATGTATTTTGTTTTCTCCAGTTCCACCTCTGAGTGGATCGCGCAAGCTTCCGCTCGTTCCCATCTCGTCCCGTTGCCATGGTTACCCTAATGTGTTCAGTTGCCTGGCGATGGAGACTGGGAAGAGGATGGACATGCGTGTGGCGGTAGCGGCTATGATGTCACAGCACCCCTGCGCCACTGGGGATGAAATCAATCTGTTGTATGTAGACGGAGGCTGGGAGGCAACATGAGTGGTTGGGAGTCAACGCGTGTCTGGAGAAAACCCACGTGTTGTAAAGGGGATACCACTCACAAACACGCGCACCTGCTTTTCCCGTGTCCATCCTGCTGGCTGTGCTCACATTGCAGGCACGCAGATGATGCCCCGCAAAATCCACGGGTAGCGTGTAGCGCTACGAGGACGCGACGCGGTGACTCGCCGATTAAAACCGGTTCGCGATACGCACGGCGATACACGTCGCACTCCCCGCAAGACAATCCTTTATCACTTTTTATGACGAATATCGTCGATCAGTAGAACCGACTGACCGCTGGCAACGGCTGACGTCAGTGGTGAGTCGGACCAACTCCGGACCCCCGACGCAACCGCTTACCGCTGCTTGAAAATGCTCGCGACAACCGGTTGCCCGTCGCTCGTGAGCTGGTCGCTCAAACGGCTTCTTCATTCATGAATAATCACGTCCGCGCTCACGAAGAGAGCCCGCGGGGAGTGGGTGGGTGGAGGATAGGTGCGGGTGTTGTGCGGGGCGCTAACCGCCGTGGTGTCGTAGAGAGAGTTGGATTCCCTTGCACGGCTAACAATGGGTGGTGGTTACGCGACCCCTAGATCGACTCAGCTCTAGATGATTACCTGGTACAGTGTTTAAACAGCAGCACTGCCTGGGCAAAGGCAGCCTGAACTGGTTGCACGATGATCTTTGTATAAATAGTGCACAGACAAAACCACTCCCTTGATATTAATTATCGGCCCTGTGCGCACGGGTGTTTGTGATGTGTGAACGCGTGTGCGCCCACAGCGACCCGAGATCACAACAGCAGCAGGAACAGACGATAAGTCTAGAGCCATGTCAGGTGAGATAATGAAGTGAAGCCAGTAAGGCGGGTCGTACCAGTTCTTAACGCCCCAATCACCCATCCACCCACCGTCCCACCCACACCCACACCCAACCCACCCAACCACGGACAGACCCACCCACACTTCCACCAACTCACCGACACACCCACCCACTCACTCACTCACCAACCCACCCACTCACCGACCCACCGATCCAGGTACCGATCCACCCCCGTACATCGACCCCTCCCCCACCCTCCGACCCACCCACCGACCCACAAGATGGTAGTAATGTTATTACACCCTTCTGATTGCGAACCACATGCTTTTTTTTGCCAGACTTAGGGCAACGGATCTGCGAAAACACCTAGGAGGATGTGCATTGCAGTACAGCAAATTGTGGAAAATAAACAACATTACACGCTCAATAAATACGTAGATAACGGGCATATGAATGCGTGATTACCCAGAATCCACCGAGACAGGATGTAGCAAATTAAATCGTCACCCGTGCGTAACTCCTTGCACGGTGCAGCCCCGCCTCCTCCTCCTCCTCCTCGCCCACTGCTCGTGGTCAGACTCGCTCACTCACAAACAAGTTCTGCCATCTTCCTCCCGGTGATTTCTCAATCCACTGCTGGATGGATGACTGCCCCCCCTGCGGGTCGTGGGAGTTTCTCTCCATCTCAGCCGTCACCTTCCATCCACCGCCCAGCTCCGTGCAGACCTCCCTGAGCCTCCTCCTCCTCGTCGTTCCATGGCTTCTTCTCTGTGACCAGATCCACGTTTCTTTTCAAGTTTGTGTTCCTGCTACCTTCCAATTTTTGTTTCTCCATCTTCCTCCTGCTCGGCCTCCTCCTTGGTTCGCTGCTCCGCTCCTTCCCATTCGCCGCGGCTGGAGCAAGCACAGTCGGAATGGGGGGGGGAGCGACCCGCCCGCTCGCTCTGTGCCCCTAAGACCCGACCGAGCAGGCTACGGCAGCTACGGAGTCAGCTCACGACGGGTCACGTGAAGCATCTTCTGGACCTCCCGGCGTCTACCAGGAGCTCATAGACCTGGCACAGGAGAGAGACGAACGGCAGGAGGACCCCACGGTGCGAGATGAAACGGCCGACCGAGTCTCGGGCCCTCCGAGCCCCCAGCCGGGTGGCGGCGGCGGCGACGACGACGGTGGTGGTGGTGGTGGTGATGACGACGACGATCTGTCGTTTGACGACCCGCCGTCGCCCGAGATGCCCCTGGGTGACGGGGAAGAGAAAGAAGAGCTGCCCATCGAGGCGGTGCACGTCTTCCCGCTGGTTGGGAACGAGGAGGCGGCAGGTGAGGAGGTGATGAATGGTGGCGAGTGGAGAGGGGGGAGGAGGAGGAGGAAGAGGAGAGGGTTAATCATCGATGGGTGGACCGAAGGTGGATTCATCACGGGTGATTTTGCGCAATTTTTTTGTTTCTGATGGCACCATGAACGGACCAGAGAGCAGCGGTGCATCACCCCATACGGCAGGGAACGACTCACAGAAGCAGGAATTCACACACCGGCAAATGCAGAACTTGGCAGGAGGAAGGGAACTATGGTGAGGGGCGGTGATTTGAGTTGCTTTGGCCACAGTGACTTCTTGCGTTTGGCACAGTGCGTAGTGATACACGCATGTGTGTTTCCACCCGTGTCTGCATCCGTGTGCTGGAGCGGTCCTGGACAGACGCCATATTCTTTGTCCGGCTGTTACAGCAGAGGTGTAGCAAATGCCAAAAGGCCATGCTTCTCTACTTTGTTGACCTGGTTAAGGCCTACAATACCATCAATAGAAGAGGGATGTGGGTTGTTCTGTGCTTCCGGGGTCCCCGAAAAACTACTCACTGTCGCTAAGAACCTTCACGATGATGGGCAAGCCCGAGTTAAGTTGCGTGGTCAGGAGTCAGAGTCATTCTGTGTTCACCTTGGGGTGCAACAGGGATGTTCTCTGGCTCCTACATTAGTTATTTTTTGACCATGTAGTTCAAGAGGCTTTCCATGGATGTACCAGTGGAGTTTCCATCTGTTACAGGTACAATGGAATGCTGCGGTCAAGGGATGGGTCTTTATTGGCCAACCATGTTATGCATGCCATGATTTGGTGATTACTGCCCACTTTGAGAAGAAGTTGGGGGCTCTGCTGTTGAATCTGGAGCATGCCACAAAGAGGTGGGGTCTTACCATCAGCCCCACGAAAACCAAGCACCTGTCTAGGTAATTTATACCACCAAACACTCCACCCCCTCAGCTCTGCATGAGTGATGGGGCAGGTGTAGTGTGAGTGGAGAAGTTTCCATACCTAGGCAGTGTGCCGATGTTAGGCTCAAGTTTGGTAGTGGAGGTCTCGCTCCAAATCCGTTGAGCGGCGTTCTTTTCATCGGGTGCGTAACGCTGTGGAAGCTGCCTGACCTGTCACTTCACACGAGCATCGGGTCTTCTCAACTGCAATCATGTCTTCTCTTCTCTATGCATGTGAAACATGGACCCCCCCTGGTGGAATATCTGTGCTTATTTGAAGCTCTCTGGCTGACCTGGCTACGATCGATCCTGGGATTGACCAGATTGGACTGTGTGTGGAGCTCACAAATTGACGAAAGATCTGAACAGGGTCCGATAGGTGAGCTCCGCTGGATAGTGAAGCTGTGATGGCTGGGTCATGTAGTCTGCATGCTCAGCTACCGCATGTCCAAGCAGGTTCTGTTTGACTGGATAGAGGGGGCTAAACGGGTGTGGCACGTATTGAGAGAAGAGATGAACCGATGTGGCACAGGAAGCGACGTGGACTTGCTGAAGACTAGTACCAGTGGTGTCAAGATTGACCTCTGTGGAGGAGGATCGCAAAGGACGCTACGGGGCAGTTGAAAGTAGTCACCTTCCAACAACAGCGGACAGCTGAGGAGCGACGCTCACAACACTGAACGGAGCACCGGGTGGCTAAAACACAGCAGATTGGCACAGAATGGAGCATAGGTGATGCATTTGCCAGTCATCCCAGTTAAGCGGCCCATAGCACCTGAGTATGTCCTATGACCGGTCAGCGAGCCTTCGACACTTCACGTGGTCTTAAAGTGCACCTGGCCTGGCGCAGACGCCGTGGTTACGTCGCGAATGGCTATTGTTATACTTGCCTGTTTACGTTTGTGTTTTAATCTGTGTGCCGCTGTTTTTGTGTGTTGGCACGTGAATGCGTATGTCTATCTGTGCATTTGTGCACGCGTTTCTCGTTCTGTGTGTCCGTGTGTCTGTCTGCCTACGCCTGCAGAGAAACTCAAACACACCAAGATCGTGTTCGTGGTCGGTGAGTTCCAAGCTCTCGAGCACGTTCTCTGCTCCGGCACTCACACTCCGCGTCGGTCACTGCGCCAGTGTTGAACTGTGGGGGAGTTTCTGGGCGACATTTTAATCGGGAACCATTGACTGCCCCCCTCCTCCCACACCCTGTGACCGCGTGACCCCACGACCCTCGCCAGGTGGCCCGGGATCGGGGAAGGGCACGCAGTGCGAGAAGATCGTGGCCAAGTATGGGTTCACACACCTGTCCACTGGGGACCTGCTGCGCGCCGAGGTCACGTCAGGGTCGGAGCGCGGGAAGCACCTGAGCGATATCATGCAGCGTGGGGAGCTCGTGCCACTGGTAGCGACCGCACCGACTCATGCACCGGAACCACCGCGCCCTAACCACCGCATCGGAACCACCGCACCGGAACCACCGCGCCCTAACCACCGCACCGGAACCACCGCGCCCTAACCACCGCACCGGAACCACCGCACCGGAACCACCGCACCGGAACCACCGTGCCCTAACCACCGCACCGGAACCCTTGCACCGGAACTACCGCGCCCTAACCACCGCACCGGAACCACTGGACCCAAACCACCGCACCGGAACCATCGCACAGGAACTGCACAGGAACCACCTCATCCGAACCACCAGACCAGACGACAGCAACCAAACAATCGTACCCGGACCATGGTATTTGAACCACTGCATCGGAACCTTCACACTTGAACCATCACACCCGAATCACCAAACTGGAACCTTCGCACCCGAACCATCGCACCCGAACCATTGGCCTTGAACCAGTGAACCTTAACCACCTCACTCGAACAGGATTCTCACACCTTCACCCTAACGCTGTCCCAGATGTCCCACGTGTGGTTCACCTGGACGTCCCGTGTTTTCACCGGTCCAGCCCGTGTCTCGCCTGTCACACTCAGGACACGGTGCTGGACATGCTGCGCGACGCCATGATCGCCAACGCTGACAAATCCAAAGGCTTTCTGATCGACGGATACCCGCGCGAGGTCAAGCAGGGCGAGGAGTTCGAGAAGAAGGTGAGCCTGTGCCAGGCTAGTTGCACGCAGGCCATCTCATGAAGGGTGGAAGGTTCACAGGACACAGATGTTTATTATTACGGCAGAAGAGATACCCCCTGAGCTTACAAGCGCTTTATGGGATTCCTGCGAAACAACCAATACGCGAGTTGCAAAAAATAAAAATATAAGAATAACAAATTAACTGAACAAAATAAAAAAACTAAAAAACATTTACACACGTATTGCACTTAATTAACCAAATAAATAAAAAGAGTTAAACATTGCAATGGGTAAATATATATATATAGGTGGCCGCATTGCGGCTTTATAGATATAGTGTGTCTCATATTGCACACTGAGAGGGAACATGTGCAAATTAGGAACATTTCAAACACAAATCACTATTTCCAATCATAGGTGGGCAGATAATCTAATTCTAATTGGGACTGACCCAAGTATTGTAGGTTGACGGATATGACTTGCATAGCAACCACATGTGCTGCTCCGGGCTCCTCTCGTTTAAGTGAGCATCGCTCCTCCGTTTTCTGCTGTCGCCGTTAGTAGAACATGAGGGGATGGATGGCCAGCACTTCGTGCAGCTGCCTTTGCCTCCCTAATGATGTTTACACACCGCAGCAGAGTCATTTTAGGGGAAGCCCAGGGCCGGTTCATAAAAATTCGTCACTGGTGTTTGCCATGAGTGGGAATCAAATTCGGTTCACAATGCAGCGCGCTAACCACTACACTACCGCTACCTATCAAATGGCGGTGACATCGCCATGATGCCTGTGCCAGGCCAGATGTGTCGAGGCCACGTGAAGCGTCGACGGCGCGCCGGTAGGTCACACGTTGTAGGGGTTAACCGACCGAGCGCGTGCGCGCGCGCGCGAGCACTTACCCGGGCCACGCTCCCATCCCATGCGTAGATCGCGAAGCCGACGCTGCTGCTGTACGTGGACGCGGGCAGCGAGACCATGGTCAAGCGGCTGCTGAAGCGCGGCGAGACGAGCGGCCGCGTCGACGACAACGAGGAAACGATCCGCAAGCGCCTGGGCACCTACTACTCGGCCACGGAGCCGGTCATCGCCTTCTACGAGAAGCGCGGCATCGTGCACAAGGTGAGGCGTGCCACGGGCATGAGGGGGGGGGGGTGGCAA
>JAZEWT010000010.1:15332261-15359609 GCA_036362905.1 Mordacia mordax
CCACGCCGCTCCTCGTTCCACCACTTCCGCTGCCACCACAGTGATGGCGATGGTCGGGGACGTACGAGGAGATGCAGATGTGTGTGCTCAGAGTGTGTAGTGCGGCGGTTAGCGCACTACCCTACGAGCCTATTGACCCGCGTTTGATTCCAGTGATGTTTATCTGACATGGTCCCCTAGGTCGACTCGGCCTTAAATGACTCCCTCGTGCAATGTCTAAGGATCACAAGGGAGACAAAGAGCGGCTGGGTACGGTGCTGGCCACCCACCCCTTCGTGTGCTGTTACGGATATAATAGGTGCTACTTGCTAACAGCAGTTGTCGCAGTAGCCTGTTCTGGGCTATAGAAGGGATCTTTATTTCTGCAAAATATAAGATAGGCAACCCACCTACATTCTGATAGCTTCAACCGACAGCTCTGCAGCGTTCGCTGCAGGTATCGTGTATGAATCACGTGGGAATGGACGAACGGTTAACCGCCTTGGCAGCCAACGCAGTGGAGCGTGTGGTCTCAATCATTGTGGCATCGCCAGTACTACTCCCCGTCTCTCTGCCTCTGCCCCCCCCCCACGCCTTCGGCAGATCAACGCCGAGGGTTCGCCGGACGAGGTGTTTGCTCAGGTGTGCAAGGCACTGGAGTCTCTGAAGTAGCGGCATCTCAACAGACTTGGAGGATAACGAGATCACCGGCATCTTCATTGTCACCATCTGCGCCATCCAATGAGAATGATCCCCTTTGCCACCGATATGCCAGTGGTATTATCATCAGCATGAGCACCATCTCATTATTTATCATCAACCTCAATGCCCTGTCATCAAATCACCATCAACCCAATTGGCATCAGCACAGTTTTAACATTCTGTCACCAATACCACCACGATCACATATGGCTTTAATCATAAACACGACCACCACTGCCACCACCATCTCCTCCACTACCGTCTCCACCACCACAAACATCGACATCCCTGCCATTGTCTGTACGAGATCAGTGTCGATCAAAAATCGTCGGTCCACTGTGCGGGGTCTCCACACCGGCCGCTGCGCCGAGTGCATTCCGACGGAATCATCCGCCGTCGCCTCCGTCCCTGTGTCCTCCTCAAGCTGATTCCAAGGGGCCTCCAGATGCGACCTCAGCCAATTTTGCCGACAGTCTTAACTCTACCGTCTCCATCACTTTTCGGAGTTTCTGTAATAAAGGATATTTATTGTTCTATACACAAACACTGGTCCCTGCTGTGGTTTCGTAAAGGTCTCCGATTTAATGCCCCGGTATTGGCGAGTGTTTCAAAAGCTATGATGGGAAAACCTTTTTTTTCCTCACCTCTCCATCATTGGCGAAACAGCGTTACCCACACAGTATACCTAAATCAGCTTGATCCTCCCATAGATCACGTGAGTCCTGCGTGCCAACCACCACTCGGAACACCTCCCCCCGCCTCCATCTCTCCTGACACCGTGCTCCCTTGTCTGTTCCGTGTCCACCAGTTTATTCTCATTACCCATTTTACTCGCTCAATTCCCCTCTTTTTTCCCCAAGCATTACTCCCACGACTTAATTCACATTTCCATGGAGTAGCCACAATTACAACAGTTGCAAGTTGATAAGAGGAGCTGGTGAGATGGTGGCCAGGTGGAGCAACTCACTCCCATAACTGGTCAGGAAAAGCAATTCTAAGTAGTCGGGACTGCCTGCTGCTGCGGCGTCCTGAAGCGGACTTCATTAAGATGCCAGCAGCTTTGTTTTACCCCCGTTCATTAGGCAGCCATTAGACCGGTTTTCAGACGATACGATTCTATTGATGGGTGTTACGACTATGTCGTTGCTATAGCACCGTCCACACAGCGTTGCCATGGTGCACGAGTTTTTCAGCGGATGCCCAAATCTACGCTAGATATAAATATTTCCCTCACCTTGAACTGGTAGTGAATATCCGAGATATGCTCGCAGATATGCTAAGCACTGCCACACAATACACAGAACGTGCAAGCGCCATGTGCACAATGACCGAACTATACATGAATCAGACGCTGTTACCGCGGTGTGATGGACAGCAGCACGCTGGACCTGCAATCCAGTCGCCGATTTGATTCTATCTGCTGTCGCAGAAGCTGAATTAATAAAAGGAGCATTCCAATTATTAATTCAGCTTCTGCCTCTGTCTACACCAGTGGTATAAATGAGTTAACTGCAGTTTAGTAAACCGGTGGTTGTGCATGGTGGGTTAAAGTATGGGCATCTCCACCTTTTCCAAACTTGAGAAGGAAAATTAGCCTTCTGCAGCCCTCTAACGGAGGCCCTTTCACCAGCAGCGGCAGAGCAATTGCCGGGCTGCAGCTTTACCCGTATGAATTTTCGCTATCCTGTCGTCGCAGCACCCGTCACGTTATCGCAGGGTCCATCTACGCTCGGTCACTGAAATGTTTCCTTTATTTCAGAGTTTTTGTTTTATTATACACGTGACAATATAAACATGTCTAGTGCTGTACAAACGTCGCTATGGTCGCTACGATGATGAATGAACGCAACACGCGAGAGAGGAAGCTCTGCAGTCACAAACACCGCTGCCAGCTCTCAAAACACCACGTTGTGGCAAATTGAAACTCGCCGTGGCCAAGGGGGCATGACGATGGACATGATATAACCATGTATGGCAAAGGAGGGCGGGTACGGATCGTGTTCGCAGACGCCAACTGGCTAAATGACCTTCGTTTTGAAACTTCAGCGGGAAGTGTTCCCAAGGTTGACGCTCGCGGTGGGGAGTGGGTGGGAGAATATAGAAAATCAAATCGGCCTCCGATGTGTTTACCGGTCGTGCCACGTGTCGTTTGGCACCGTGTCGAATCCGACACGTCGTGCCGGGCAAACCGGTGGCGGCGGCGCAAACGTACGTCGCGGAGCCGCACAGCAGCGCAACCGCGAGAATCCCTGCAACGGGAGCAGCAGTGATGGGGCAAATCGATGGGTGGAGCATGATCATATGCGGGAGAAAAGGGGGCGGACACCTAGAGGGATAGGGGCGACCGATTGGCTGCAGCAGCATTTTTCAGGGCGGCGGTATTTTGGCAGCGCAGCCCGTCGTAGAAGGAGGAGCATCGCGTCACTCCTCCTCATTTACACATCTTAAACTTTTTGTAGAAATGAGGTTGCTTTATGGGGGGGGGTGGCGAGGAGCTGGGAAGTGCACCTGAAACACGCAGAGAGCCGGCTAAATGGCTGCAAGCGGAAGGGCGCGGCCAGGTTTCATACAAGGCTTCTATGTACAATTTCAAAATCTTTCAGATGTTATTCATATTAACTTTTCCTCTTCTTTTTAATATAGTTTTATTTTATACTTTGTTTTAAATAAACCGGAGAGCAACTGCACAAAGTGTGGCCAGCAAAAATAAGCAATGGCACCTTCAAAAACCGCTGCGCGCACACACACACATGCTACTGACACGCACGCAAACGCGCGCACACGCAGACACTCGCAAACAAAAGCGCTCGCGTGTGCGCGACAAAACTCATTAACCCCAGGTCTGGACCGATCACAACCACGGCAACGAAACGTACGCATGGGATAAAAACAAATAACTAATAACCGGGTGGCGGGAGCTGCCCGCGTCAGCTGTTGTGGCGCCAGTGAACGCTTGACAAACTCCGAAGGCAGCCGAACCCTTGCCAGAGTTTTAGCCTGGGCCACGCAGGACAGCTGCTCGGAAGGAGCGGTTAGCGGAAGGCGCAGCCTTCCGAAGGCGCAGCCTTCCGCTAACCATGAAGGCACGGAGAGCGCGGCTGTGTGCGAAAATACGGGCTCTCGAGGTGCACCTCGCCTGGTACAAGCGTCGCGGTGATGTTACCGCTACTTCGTGGCGATTAGCGATTGTTGTGCGAGCGCCCGTCTGCAGGATCGTTAGCGAGTGAATTTCAGGAGGTCTCGAGCAATGTCACGGTTTCAATGATTCACTGTAGCCAAACAAAAACGTCAGACTGACTTCCTGCTCAGACACCTTCAGCAAAGCGATGGAAAATCTACGTTCCTATGGCGGGGGTGAGTCTCTCAATTGGATGATAACTGTGGGCTTCACCAAAGAGCGGTACTCATCTCATCGACCCCAGAGTGCTGACATCACAGCAGTGGAGTCGCGAGGATGCTACGGAGGCACTCCTGAAAGTCGATTGCAGCTCATGTTGGTCTACGTGGAACACAGGGGTGAAGGTAAGCATTCAACAAGAGATGCTTGGGCCACGTGTACCTTTAATAACTTTATTTTAGTTTTTTGGATGATATTGAGGGTTGTGCACGGAATGTAATGTAACTGTCGCCTATTACGTTCCTTCTGCCTGGAGCCTGAAGGCGTCACCCAAGGAAGCAGTTCCTTCCAGAGATTTTTTTTTTAACATCTCTGCCTCCATACCTCTTTTCCACTCCACATCAGAGCCGTGCCGAGGCCGTACCGGGCCAGTCTGGGGTGGCTCAGGCTGTACCAGGTAGTTTTTTTCCATGAGCAAAGCCATTCCCGTTGGAAGTTGCAACACGTGCCATCGATTCGAGGCAGCGACGCTGCACTTCAATTGAACCGAATGATATCGCACACGACAGACGCGTCGCTACTCCGGCTGCTGTCCCCACCTCGGCTAGATTCAGACACCTTGCGAGGCTAGCAGCGTGTCCCAGTTTGGTTCTGGCTCAGCAAATAGCCGACGGAAAAAAAAAAACACCTTTGCCGTAAGAACCCCACGGTGGCACAACTCCAATGTGCCGATGAAAAAGGAGTACAAGGTCAGAAAGTTGAAATGTATTGGACGATACTCGTGAAAACACTGCCAAGTAAGTGCGGGGGGGGGGAGTGGAAGCTCACGAGCAGATGTACGGGGAGATCGGGGAGTAATGCAGGGTCTTTTTGCGCACGGGATGAGAAGCGAAGAGGTTGCGATAAAGAGAGAGACGGGGCAGCGTTATAGTCATCACCAGCCGAAACACCTCGCTTCACAACACTGACTGCGAAGGCGATTCAGAAATGACGAGGAACGAAATGAAATGTGAAATTGCCCGTCGAGGCAGCGGATCGGAGGAGAAGAACACACAAGGCCCACGCCAAAGGAATGTCTGCGTCGTATAAAAGGTACAAACGGAACACAAGTTTACTGCCAAAGGCTTCCGAGTGGCCTCTCAGTTACGCAGTAGCAAAACAGACGCTCCCACTCACAATACTCTCACACGCTATGTACACACACACGCCATGCCACATGCACGGTACGTAACATCGCTCACTCATACACCCACGCGCAAATACGCACACACATTCGTACATTATGTACACACTTCATGCCACAACATATACATGAACCCAATCTCCCACAGCACGTGCTCATTCAAAGTATAGTAGTGAGAAAAGGTTCCTGAACTCTTTAGCATTTTCTGTAATTATGCATGAATTTGACGTGAATGAGATCAGATCCTAATAACATTTTAATAATAATCATAATATAAGGCCTAATAATTAAGCAAACGTCATTGAACAAATAGCACACAAAAACATCTAGGTTTTCATTTTCTTGCTGAGCAAAATAATCCAATATTCATTTGCTTTGTCAAAAATGTGAACCTCTAGATTGATCAGCTCAATTAAGGAGGTAATTAGTATCCAGTTATGTCCATTAATAGGATGATAAGCATGAGTTCGGATGGACCTGCCCTATATGAAAAATATAAACTATGGTCATCACTTTGAAAGTCTGGTCTTCGCACTTTGTTCGTGGAAGTGTGTCATGCCCTGATAAAAAAGACATTTCTGAGGACTTTAGAAAAAGAATCGATGCTCTTCAATCTGGAAAGGGTTACAAAACTATTTTTAAACATGTTGTGCTCCACCAAATCCAGTCGGACACATATTATACAAATGGCGAGAATTAAATGCCATTGTTACTATTTCCAGGAGCGGTTGTCCAATAAATATCACTACAAGAGCAAGATGTACAATAATTCAGGACACAAAGAACCCCAGGGAAACGTCTAACGATCTGCAATCTCTCTTACATTGGTTAATAATCATGTTATCCAGTCTACCATCGTTAAAACACTTAACAAGAATGGTGTGTATGGGAGGACAGCAGGGAGAAAATCACTGCTCTCCAAGGAGAACATCTCAAGTTTTCCAAAGACCACCTGGATGATCCAGAAGGCTATTGGAACAATGTTCTGTCGACAGTTGACCTTTTTGGCTTTAATGTGAAATGTTATGTTTTGTAAAACCAAAGACTATATTCCAACACAAGGACCTCATCGCAACCGTAAAGCATGGTGGTGGGAGTATCATGGTTTGGGATTGCTTTGCTGCCTCAAGACCTGGACGACTTGCCATCACTGACAGAACCATAAATTCTGGCTTGTAGCAAATTGTAAAGGAGAATGTTGATGCATCCGTCCGAGAGCTGAAGCTTTAGAGAAAGTGGGTCATGCAACAAGGCAATGATCCTAAACACATAAGTAAATCTACAACAACAGCTGAAGCAGAAGAGATTTCGTATTTTTAAATAGCCAAGTCAAAGTGCATACCTTAACCTAATTGACATGCTGTCGCAGAACCTGAAGCATGCACTTCATAGACAGATGTTCATTATTAGATGCAAGAAAGCCCATAAATATCTCTGACTTGACGCAGTTCCCTAAGGGGGAATGGGCCAAGATTTCTTCCAGCCAATGTGCAGGACTGATGAACAGTTACAGAGAATGTTTGATTGAAGTTATTTCTGCTCAAGGAGGTGGCATCAGTTACTGAATGTAAAAGTTCACAGTTTTGCCTCCAAAGAAATGTTATGTTGGATCACTTTCCTCAATAACTAATGAAAATTCAGGTGTTTTGTGTGGTATTTGTTTAATCAGGTTCGGTTGATCTATTTTATTTGGACTCAGATAAGGATCTAATCACATTTTAAGTCACATTCATACAGAAACCCCAAAAATTCTAAAGGATTTACAAACTCTCACCACTGTATACAGACAAGAACATACACTCCGCAACACACACTGAATATATACACAACACACCAAAGACACACACCGACTTTCCCTCCTACTCACATACATCCACGCACGCTCAAGAGTTTACACACACACACACACACTTGAGTCCCCATGATAAACACTTAGACCACACACTTGCGTGCACTCGCTCGTTGCCTTCAGCGTGAACACTGGGGTTTGCGCTCCAAGTCTCTCAACCCCGGCAGCTTCCGTCTCTCCACGGCCACGACCGCGGCGCCGGCTGAGCAGACGCCGGAAACGGCTGCAACCACAGCACGCGAGTTCCACACGGGATCCAGAGTCGGGGCATCGTGAGCCGAAAGCATTGGACGCTACGGCAGGGGGAAGTGGAGAGCGAGTCCCACTTTGAGTTCAGGGTCATCGGGTCACAATTTCCGTAGGCCGGGTCATGGAGGGGGTCCGTGGGGCGGTGCACTCCGACGTCGCGGGGGGAGGTAGCAGGCCGGGACTGGGCCACGGGGCGGCCGACCCCCTTCACCTGTTGGCCGGGTAGTAGTTGGGGTCCAGGTAGTTGTAGCTGCCGCTTTCCGCCATGCAGTAGTCTCGGTCCAGGAGGCCGCACTCGGCCCGGTAGACGGGCTCCAGACGGTGCGCCGCCTTGTGCGAGTCCGTTTCGTACAGGCTGTGGCGCGTGCCATCGCAGTGTTAGCGCAGAGTTGCGTGGTGAGGCGCCCACTCATCGGTTAACATCGAAAGTTAGCCACCTTTTTCCACTGCACATGCGGGCCAAGCCAGTGCTGACATTAACAGTACGGGTCATGTTTCTATCGGCTGTTTGCCGTGCGGATCCGGAACCAAACTGTGACACGCTGGGCTTACAAGACAACATCATAGTCTGGTGAAGCAGCGTCAGTGGCAGGGATAACGACGGGTCCATCGTGTGCGACGTCATTAACTCTGTAACGCACGCGTGACTTGAATCGTTGGTGCGCGTGACATTGGCAGCCCGACTCAGACTCCACAGTGGGAAAACAACTGGGGTCGCCTGCTGAGCCACAGCTGCAGAGCGGAAGGGTGGATGTCTTGCACGACGGCTCAGATCACCACGGTCTGGCCGTAGTTACAGCTGCAATCGATCATGCGATATTACAGCCACGGTCATCACTTTGTCTGCACAACGT
Source organism: Mordacia mordax (assembly GCA_036362905.1). Taxonomy (NCBI): domain Eukaryota; kingdom Metazoa; phylum Chordata; class Hyperoartia; order Petromyzontiformes; family Petromyzontidae; genus Mordacia; species Mordacia mordax. The sequence continues at coordinate 15,340,415 of JAZEWT010000010.1, forward strand.
CATTCTGTAGCAGTTTGCTTCATGTGGCAAGAAACCACAGTACCCAGAGAACACCTAGCTTTGCGCTGAACACAAGGCAGTAATGCTCAAGTTCTGCTATACGGGTGGGATCCCACTTGCTTTACTGCAACATGGCACCCAAGCAGGTACGGGAGTTTCGTAGAGCTCCACATGATCCAGCAACCTACATCTCCACCAAAGTCCTGGATGACTGGCGTGTGCCACTACTATCACCAGCACCACACCCAGTGAGGTGGGGCAGGGTGGGAAAGGGCAGCCCTGCCAGGGACTAAGTGAGCAGGTGAGTGGGTGAGCGTGGAACTCACCAGTCAGCGCAGGAGTCGCAGAAGTCAACGGCGCGATCGGCAGGGCACTCGCTGCAGTGCCACCGCACGCCCTGGATCGGCTCTGCACCGCACGCGTCGCACTGCACACACACGCACACAGATAAGGACAAAGATCCCCCGCATAGCCTCAAAAGAGTATACGGTCAAGTACTGTTGGCGAACACCTATGAAGGCCAGCATATTGCACACGAGGAGGTGGATGGCCAGCACCACCACCAGCCGCCTGTCTTGCTAATAATGATGTTTAAACATCCCATAGCACCTGGGTCTGTCCCTGAAGCGAGCCTGTGACACTTTACACGGCCTCAAAGTGCACCTTGTCTAGCATGTGGCATGGAGACAACAATGCTGAATAGTGCAGAACAGCGGTTGTTGTTGTTTACACACCACGCTCATTTGACATGAGGTCAAATCGACATCAGGGAGGCCTAGGACCAGTTTAGAAAATCATCATTGGTGTTTCTGTGAGCGGGAATTTAATTCAGATAAACCTTATTATCATCCCATCCATATACAATTTCAGTATACAGAGGAACGAAATTACGTTTATTATGGTCCCCGGTGCAGGTTGCTGGGTTCTTTGCGCAGCACACTAACCACCACACTACCGCTTCCCAAAACAGCTACACACGTGGGACACACACGGATATAACCACTTCTTTGTCAAAACCCACTTTACGTCTTATGTAAACTATTTTTACATTTTGTTGTCAAGCCGGGGCACGCGGCCTGAGTGTGTAGCTGCAAGGTCAGAGCTGCGAGCGTCCGTCGCTCACATTTCCTCGCTGAGAAAACACGTTGGGGAAAAACTCCCGGTGGTAGACTGATGGTCAGGATTCATCGTTCTCTCTCACCACCACGACCTGGGCTCACTCCTCGGTCAGTGAACTTGTTCGGGTGGTAACACGGTCCAGCTGCAGTGCATTCATTGCTCGTTCCAGAGGATTGGAGTTCTAATTCCACAGCCACCCTGGCAAATACTGCAAGTGCATTAAGCATAAAATGATTTTCCCTGTCTACTTCAAAGCAGACGTTAGAGATCCCCTGTTGTCATTTTAAACCAGTAGGCCATTGTGTGCCAAAATAATGGTCTAATGTTGATGGAGTGCAAATTACATAATTGAGATAAGACATCGGGTCATCTTCTCCACTGTAAAACTACTGTGGACCGTGTCCGTGAAGCACAGAAGTACCTTTTGTTGCGACAGCCTTGGACTATAAGAACGGCATCGCAAAGAGTAAATGTACTCAAGTGTTATTAGTACCGATGTACTGACATAGGGGCTCGCTGTCCAATTATTGCTTTTAAGAGCTGCTCTTTCTGGATAGCTGCAAGACCTTGCAGGAGACCCTGTAGATCACTTATTACTGCAATTGAAGAGCCGGCTGAAGCCGTCCTGTGATATTTGATAAGAAACAAGGAACTGATGAAAGACCGAGAAACGTGTCAAGGCCAGCAGCAGCAGAGTAATTTCCGTTGCTAAGATGAGCGGTGAGTCACTGAATCCAACCCGCAGTGCTCCACATGCAGACTCTATAGCTGAACAAGTCACACACAGACATCGAACTTAGAAGTGTTCGTGTGTGTGTCTGTGTGTGTGTGTGTGCACTGCCACTGGGGGAACAGTGGCCCAGCGGTTAGCTGGCTGGCCTACAAACCCGGCTGCCCAAGTTCAAATCCCGCTCACGGATAACAGCAGTGACGACTTTCTGAACCGGTCCTGGGCCTCCCCTAGGTCGATCCAGCCTAGTGCAATGTGAAAATATTGCCACTAAGGAGACAAAGGCGGTCGGGCGTGGTGCTGGTAACCCACCCCCTTGTGTGCCGTGTCGACCTTCATAGGTGCTCGCTAACGGCACATGACCCTACAGTCTTCAAAGGCTATATAGGGCGTCTTTGTCTTTGTACTGCCACTTCTCTGTTGGGAGCTGAACCGGTACCGCCTGGGCTTCTGTGGGATACAGGAGGTCCTGTGTACTGATTCTGGTTCCAGTCATGGGGGGGGGGAGTGAACAATCCTCCATTTGGGCCATGAAACTGCCAAGCAACAGGGCGTGGCTCTTCTTACAAATAAAAGAATGATGGGGGTGTGGGAACGGGGTGGTGAGGTGTGGGAACCTGTGAGTCCCAGGATACTGTGGGCTTGCCTACCTCTAAATGGGAGTTGAGGGACGGTGGTGGCTTACACTTCCACTTAAGATGAACATCAGTGGGGGGATGCAGGCAAGGCCGATGAGTCAGATGCCTTCTATGACCTCCTGTCCCAGGTGTCGGCTAAAGTGGCCTCTTGGGAGCGTCATTGTACTAGCTGACTTTAATGCCCGAGTGGGCCATGATGCAGAGACATCTGGGCTGGAGTGATTGAAAGGCATGGGCCAGATCAGTTCAACAACAATGGTAGGAGGCTGCTAGACTTCTGTGCAGCCCATGGGCTCGAAAAAACCAACTAGCTGTTCCGTCATTAGCACATCCACACAACATCTTGGATGCACGCCGGGTCCAAGCAAGACCATCTGCTGGACTACATATTAGCGGAGCAGCGGATGTAGGTCCATGTCCTTGACACCAGGACCTACCGAGGAGCTGATCTGACCTCTGACCATCGGCTTGTCATCTCTAAGATCCGCCTGCCATTCTTCCACGGCAGTGGTGGGCGTTCACCAAGGACCCCATTCAAATCCACAATTGCCTGGTCTTAGCTAGCTGAGGAAAGCTGTAAAAACGAATTTCAACATTGTTTATAGCTGCGGCTGACATCGTCCCCCACTCCCCGCGATGCCGAGGGGAAATTGGTGAGGTTTAGGGCTGTGGCTCATGCAGCTGAAAAGGCTGCACTGGGTACATGGTCCAGACCTCCCCAGAAACCCTGGCTGATGGAGGTGTTTAGCTAGCCGCGAGAAAATGGCAGGCCCACTCCCACTGCCTGCAACATCCTACGCACGAAAACGAGCAGGTTTACCGCAGCCTTCGCTCGGAGGTTCGGACAGCTGTGTGGCGTTGCAAGGATGAGTGGTGGTGGTGGGATACTGAGGAGATAGAGTCTGCCTCGGTAGCCTGTGATGAAAAATCACTCTTTAACTCCATCAAAAGATTGACTTGCAATGCTGCATCCATTACCCTTCTGAAAGGAGAAAATGGTGATCCGATCTTTGACCCCCAGGAACAAGTTTGCAGATTTGCAGAGCATGTCTGTAAGGTATTGGGGGAGTGGAACCCACCCCCTCTGGATGAGAAAACAAAGTGATACAACAGGTGGGTGACCCTGCTGGGGCTGCGGTACCTCAGATAATGAAGAAGTAGTCACACCCTCAGAGGAAGTACGTAAGGCGATCCAGTGCCTAAGACAAGGAAAAGCACTGGGCAGAGATGATCTTCCAAGCAAAACGCTGAGGGAAGGTGGTGATTATATGCAGATTGCCCTGTATGACATAATTAAAACCATCTGGAGCACAGGAAGAGTCCCACAAAAATGGAAGGATGCCCTTGTGGTCCCCATCTTTAAGAAGGGGGAACGCACGGATTGTAATAATGACAGGGGCATCTCGCTCCTCAGTTTGCCGGGAAAGGTTCTGGCAAGGATCATTCCAAATCACCTTGCCAGGCACGCTGAGGAGAGGCTTGCAGAACCCCAATGTGGTTTCAGGCCGAGGCGGTATTGCAGATACCATATTCTCTGTCTGGTTGCTACAGCAGAAATGTAGGGATTTATAACAGAACCTGCATCTCTGCTTTATTGACCTGGTCAAGGCCTAGAATACCATCAGTAGGCCAGAGCTGTGGATTGTTCTCCGTGCTTTCGGGATCCATGACACCCTGCTCACCATCATTAAGGACCTTCATGAGGGTGGGCAAGCCCAGGTAAAGCTACGTGGCCGGGATTCAGAGCCATTTCCTGTTCACCTTGGGGTGCGACAGGGATGCCCTCTGGCTCCTACATTATTCAACATCTTTTTTGACCACGTAGTTCAAGCGGCTCTCCATGGATGTTGGAGTGGAATTACCATCTGGTACAGGTGCAATGGGAGGCTGATCGATGCCTGCGTGCGGTCAAGGGATGGCTCGCTATTGGCCGACCATGTTCTGTATGCCGATGATTTGGTGATTGCTGCTCATTCTGAGAAGGAATTGGGGGCTCTGCTGTTAAACCTGGAGAATGGCCACAAAGTGGTAGGGTCGTACCATCAGTCCCACTAAAACCAAGCACCTGTCTGGGTATTTAGCGCCACCGAATGCTCCACCTCCTCAGCTCTCCATGAGTGATGGGGCAGTTGTGGAGACAGTGGAGAAGTTTACACACCTTGGCAGTGTGCTTATGTTTAATTCCAGTTTGACAGCGGAGGTCTCGCTCCGAATCAGTCGGGCAGTGTTATCGTTTCATCGGCTACGTAACAGTGTGTGGAAATTGCCTGGCCTGTCGCTCCACATGAAGCTTCGGGTCTTCTGAGCTGCGATAATGCCTTCTCTATGCTTGCGAAACGTGGACCCTCCTGGTGGAACATCTGCGCCATCTTGAAACTTTCCGGCTGGTCTACCTACCATCCATCCTGAGTTTAACTAGGCTAAACCTTTCGAGAATGTATGATGACCTCACAAATTCTCCAAAGATCTGGACAAAGTCCCATTGGTGAGCTCCTCTGACAGGTGAGGCTGCGGTGGCTGGGTCATGTAGCCCGCATGCCCAGCAACCGCATGCCCAAACAGTTGCTGTTTGATCGGATAGTGGGGGCTAAAGGGGCATGGCTCGGGCTAGAGAAGAGATGGACTGATGTGGCACAGGAGAACCTAGAGCTGAGTGGACTTGCTGAAAACTGGTAACTAGCAGTGTCAAGATCAACTTCTGTGGAACAGGATCGTGAAGGATACTATGGGGCAGTTGGAGGTAGTCGCCTTCCAACAACAACGGAGGGTGGAGGAGCGACACTCACAATAACGAGCGGAGCATGGGGCGGCTAAATCACAGCAAGTTAGCACAGTCGGGAGCATAGGTGGTGCATATGCCAGTCATGTCAGTCAGGCAACTCATAACACCTGGGTCTGTCTCTTGACCTCCTGTCAGCGAGCCTTTCACGTGTCTTCAAGGTGCCTATGGCCTGGCACAGGCGCCGTGATGATGTCACTGCCACTTAGTGGCAAATGGCGGTTGTTGTTGTTGTGTGTACTGTCGGGGAATGGTAATGTAACTTTTAGTGCACTGCGCTATGAACCCAGTGACTCTGGTTCCATTCTCGATCACGGGTAACACGAATGACGACTTCCTGAACCCCAAGGTTAACGCAGCTAAAATGAGTATCGAGTGCAGTGTGTAAACAGTTCTGCTTAGGAGACAAAGACGGTCAGGACTGGTGCTGTCCATTCTTCCCCGCGTGTGCTCTGCAACCTTCATAGGTACTCGCAAACAGCACATGACTCGACATCATCTGAATGCTACAGGTCGATCTTTGCCTCTGTGTGTGTGTTAGTGTATCCATGTGTGCTCCCACTCACAGTGAACACCGATGACGATTACCAAAAAACAGTCCCTGGATCCCGTTAGGTCGATACAGCCTCAAATGAGTACCTGGGGCAGTGTCTAAACATCGAACCATCACTACAGGGTCGATCAACGTGGCTGAACGTGTTGCTGGCCACCTACATTCTCGTGCAGCACACCACCTGTGAAAAAGGGCTCCCTAACAGCACTTGCCCTAGCCGTCTGTTAAAGGATACACAGGGAATCTTTATCTCTACTTAACGCGGTGCCTCAGTGGCAATGATAGCAACGTGGCTTCGCACACGGTGGGTGGAGGGGAACCTTGGGAAGGGGATTATTGGCCGTGGCCGCGGGCACAAATCCTCCGCCCACACACTCGCCCTAGAGCCCTGTCGCACCCGCTGAAGTAGCGGCAACGGCGCTGCCTACCAGATCAATCGCACGTGGGTGAGCACGCTGTGTGCGGAACACCGCGTCTCACATCGCGGCTCTCAGAAGCAGATTTGTATTCTAAATTATTCATCGCCATTGCTGTCAAAACCAGTGATTCACTGCTTGCAAAAGATTTACTACGGAGTCCCATAATTACCACAACCAACTTCGTACATCTACTCTCGATCCGACATAGGGGGACGGAGGACTGCCAGACAGCTATGGCCGAAATTAACCCGAATCATCAACCTTTCAATCAGAGTTGATGGGAATTATTCATTGGTGGAGTTGTTAGTCTCCTGAGAAAGTAGAACAGGTTTCAGGATTCTAGAACTCATCGAAGTGAGCATCCCATGGAGTGAGTTTCTCATGGCAATATCCAGGATCCAAAGTTGAAACAACGTCGCAAGTTCTGTAAATCGGAAGCCCTGGCACAGCCAATCCAGCCAGCGGTATAATAAATAGGTACCACGAAAATCACTCAAACGAGAGGTCATATGTTGTCGGGTAAAGTCTGGCTTCACCTCACCTTTTCCAAACAACGGAAGAAGAGACCAAATACAAGCTAGAGCAATTGTCTAGAGCTCTCTGTAGTGGAGGTCCTTCCAAGGGCAGTGCCGCGAGCGAACAATTGCAGGGTTGAAGGTTTTACCATGTGACACAGGACCTGACAACACCGTGGCGCTAACAAAAAAATCATCATTGGCAGTCAACTCTACCTCTCTGGCCTCTGTATGCTGTGAAGAAGGGTCGTTACCCGAATCATCCTCGATTATTACATCGTTTCACATGTGAGGTCACACAGCATTGTTCATAATGGATGTGTTGGGTTTATCGTAGTTGTTTGTGATTGTGCATCACTCGCTACCAACGCAGCGAAAGCTTCTCTAAAGAATTTTACGTTAACACAAGAGACGAGCTGCGCCGCGCCAAACGGAGACAACCTCCACAGCGGGAGGAGACATCGGCCTGGGGCGAGCGATGCACGGAGCGCGCCGGCCAAACACGATGATGCAAGCGCCTCTCAACCCTGGCTGCGTGTGATGATGCGGCACCACTCGTGAATCAGAGAAGGCGGGAGAGGCGAGCGACAGGGAGAGTGACGCAGAGATATCAGAGATATGCAAATATGCCAAAGGGCAGACGTGATGAGCATAAAGCAGAGAGAGAGGCGAGATCGAGCAGAGGTTGAAGAGGGACTGAAGGGAGAGAGACAGGGTGACGAGGATGGGCTTGGCAGACAGTGCAATTATTCCCCACGAGCCGTTTATGAGGGTGACACTTTGTCACGTACTATAAGAAGTGCGGGTGCTACTCGGTAATATCCATTAGCTGGGATGTTCACCAGTTAAGTGTCGTTGTGTATGTGAGTGCATGCGCAATCCATCTACACTGTAAGAAAAGGGTGAAAAAAAAACAACCACCATGACAATGAGGGATCAATAAAGAGTACGCGGCCGGCGGAGGGCATGCCTGCAGACAAATGCGCCATTAGCGTGCCAACCACTCTCCCACCGCTTCGCTGCTTCGCTCTCTCCTCCCCCTCCTCCTCTTCATCATCTTGCCAGCTCTTCTTCCTCCCCATGTCGTCCTCCCCAGCTTTCATCGCTACTCCTTCTCTCCATCCTCTCCTCCCGAGGCTTCACTATTCGGGAATGTTAAGGCGATCGTTGCCCGAGGCCACACGCGACCCGCACCCGCCCTCTCCTCACCGGCGGACGGAAACTGCAGGCGCCCCCCTGCCACTAGAAGCGCCCGCAACAATGTTAGCAACGCCCTTCCAGCTTCTGCCGGTGGCTGCCGCAGCACAGCATATTCTGCTTTGTTAACAATCGACACAATTGTCATCGTCAACCGTGCTCAATCGACTGCTAGATGCAGGCCTCCCCATGCCGTCACCATCCCATAAAAGGAAAAGAGAATTCATCCTGCTCCTACGCATGAGCTGATCTCATCATCTCCTCTGGGGATGTACAGTAAAAACTCCATGTGGTTTGTGAATATTAAGGTACCGTGGTGGAAGTGAATGCGTGGTTACAATAAAGTTATTGACATGACTGGGAATTAATAAAGTAAGTCTTATCACAATCAACGTCCATGTCAGGGACTATGTAAACGATACCTTCTCAACGTTTGCTTTAAAATACAGACTATGGTATTATCGTCTTTACCGAGACAGCCTTTATTGCGATGATTTTCAGCACGTCACTGTGACTGGGCCTCAAGAGGCTGTCTGACCATACGGTCGGAGTTGAGGGCTGTCACGCCGCATGCGGAAAGCGATGGCAAGAAAAGTAAAACCTCTTAGGCGTGTATGCCCAGGGAAGCTCAGAGGCGACCAGTGAGACCTCTCGATTACGCGCTCGCGACACCTCAGTGAGCACCGTTGAACGGGAGATGGCGCCTCCAGCGCAGAGCCATCCGCACCCTGCTCGGACACCCGATAAGCCGCCCGCCCCCCCATCGCTGTAACTGTAACGCCGTGTGAGTGAGTGTTGCCATGGTAGGGAGCCCACGCAGTGTGTCCGCCAGTTATCTTATCCAGTGAAGCCACAACACCTGGGTCAAAACAGTGCCCTTCTCATCAGCAGCAAAACCTCCCGTGACGGCCTTAATAAAGTGCACTTAACCTGGCACAAACACTGAGGTGTTGTCACCGCCACTTAGTGACGAATGGCGGGCCGTCGTGGTTGCGTGCGTGTGTATTCATTGCACGCGTGCATCCGTGCACTGATGCTACACGGGGAGGATCTTTGTCTTCGTGCATCTGTCCGTGCGCGCGTTACCTTGTATCCGTGGTGCTGCACGTACGCGCTCTGCGCTTGCATCGCCACCAGCCTCTGCCTGCGCAGGCGCTTCAGCTGCAGCAGCTCCTGGTACTCGGGGGTGAGCCTGAGAGCCGCCGAGATCCCCTCCTCGTCCTGGTGGCGCTCAAACACACGCGCGCGTACGTCAATATTACGGGCGCGTGTCTCGCGTCGTCGGGCGGCCCCGCTCCGGCGATTTTCGGTGGGCGCGGTGGGGAGTGTGGCGGCGCTGCCGCTGCGACCTCACCGACGAGTCGTCGTCGGCGGTCACCCCCATGTGGCCTCCCACGAGGCCGTGCATGCAGCCATCGTCGCCCTCCTCGTCCTCCTCCTCCTCCATGTAGACGGGCGGGTGGTGGGAGCTCATGAACGTCGACGGCCTGAGGAGGTGCCGGTTGAGCGGGTGGTGGCGGCGGCTGGGGCCCTGCTGCTGGTAGAGATAAGGGGACGCACGCAGTAAGACAAGGGGAGGTGCGAGCATGCACGGGTCATAACCAAACAATATGCATGCTTTTGATGTCATCCAACAGTGGAGAGTACATTACTGACGATGATGATGACCACAATGAACCAAGCAACCTCCACCTGCTTAAACAATGGACATGGTTAATGACAGATTGTGTGAGACAGCCGCAGGTGTAAGAGGTTACAGACCGAGTTGATTGGCAGGAGATCACAGGACGGCCTTGGGTGCTGTAAGTTAACGCACTCAGCCGACCGATGTTCACAGATGTAACCACGGTGACTCGAGCTCACGGGAACAAACAGTGGGGCCTGGTGGGTCGTTGCAGATTTACTTGTGTTTATGGCGATCGCATTATTCCGAATGGCTGAGTCTACTCATAACTCTCGCAGAGCAGGGAGACCCTTCGTGTGCTGGAGAACAGACTGTAGAAGCAGATATAGCAGCAATCCCTTCGAGAACCCTTCAAGTGATGTCCGGTCTATAAAGTAAGGGGCAGTACTTTCTCCCCACACGAATACAGACAGAGAAATGTTTGTCACACGAATATCAATCCGATACTTATTATTCCCACCAGCGGCATTTAGCCGTATTATGTGCGGAACAACGGTGGGTCAGTGGCAGAGAGGACTGCGAGCCACGCTATGAACACGGTGACCCGTGTTCCATTTTCCAACTACAACTAATGTCAGCGCTGAGCGATATCTGAACCGGTCCAGGGCGCTTCACTCGCGAAACTGGCACAGACTAACGTGATGGCGTATGAAAGAAACAACGCCCATCACCAGTAGACAATGGGCATGTGTTTAGTCAACAGTGTAGTCACCAAGACTAGTGATGACGATTATGTGCACAAATGGAGTATCAAATATAATGATGAAGCGTTTCTGTGTGGTAATTGATGACAGGGCTGACACCAGTGGCTCATCACAATTAAACCAAGATTCAAACTCGGGATCTCAACTTGGCCGACTCAGTGCTCTAACTCTTTATCCAGCCAGTGACTTAGTTGCAGCTGAGTGCTGCAAGTGAACGGTGTAGGTAAGTGTCGAGGCTGAATGTTTGAAGGCGAGTGATGCAGGACGATGTTGTAGCAGTGTTGCAGGTATGTGGAGCACCTCAGTGGTGTATTCGAGTGAAGGACACAGGGTACAGGGCGCAAGGGCTACAGGCGGTGTGGGTGCCGCACGCCCGTTTGCGAGCTCACCTTCTTGGTGTACATGAAGAGGTTGGGAGTGCGCCCGGGCACGGGGAGGCCGGCCTTGGCCAGCTTTATGAAGTACTTCTGCACTCTGCTGGCCACCTGCGGGAAGTACGCAGACGCCCGCGCGCAGGCGCAGCCACAACACGGCGGCACTATGGTTAGTGCCCATGCCACGAACCCAGCGACCCAAGTTCGATATATAGGCAATGAATATCTCTCGACTGATCCTACGCCTAACCCTAGACCGACTAAATCTTTAAAGAATACCTGGTGCGGTGTGTGAACGATCAGCACTGGGGAGTCGGATGGGCGTGGTGGTAGCAACACAACCCCTCTTGTGTCGTGCTGGCCTTATTAGGTGCTCGATAAAAGCCCTTGCCACAACAGCCTCTTAAAGGCCATACGGGTGATCTGTCATAGTTTTTTTTCTCATTTCTCCACCGTATAGCTCAGGTTAGTATTAATACACGCTTAATCCTGTAGAGGGTTACAGGCGGCTGAAGCCTATCTCGGCAGACAGAGAGCGCAATGCGGGGCGATACCCATGATGTAACGCTAGTACATTGCAGGACACTTTTTATTTTGGGGCAATTTACCCAGTGGGCCAATTAACCTAGAGAGCAGGGTGTCTTTGGACCGTGGGAGCGAACCGGAGAACCCAGTGAAAACCCACGCGGACATGGGGAGAACACACAGACTCCACAGAGAAAGGCAACCGTGCCAGAAACCGAACCCAGGATCTTTCTTGCTGTGAGGCAGCAGCGCTATTCACTGCTACGCAACCGCACCGCACTCCACCGTATAGTGCAGAAACAAAAGAAATGCGATGGTAATGTGACCGCAGGCATGGGTCGGTGAGTTGAGGCATGCATTGGAAATTGGCTCCCTTGTCATCAAAACCACCTGCTGTGCAGGCAAATGCAAAATCCATTAGAAATCAATGCGGACTCCTGGTGCCATTCACGATTATTAACTGTGCATGTGTGTGCGTTCCGCTGTAATCGTGTTAATCTCGAAGTCAACATTTACATATATGTGGATCACACATAATGGTATGCACATATTTTAATTTGTTGGGTTTTTTAAAGGGTTGTATATGCTGCTTTCTTTGATTGTGCCAAAAAAACTTACATTTTTCCCCCTGTTGCTCTTTGTCTATTATTAATTTACTATGCTCTGCAATCTTGAGTGCTACTGTTTACTTCACGATTATGGCTGGGATTTCACCGTTATACAAGTTGGCATTGTGAGCTTAATCGTGTAATAGTGCGTGTTACTGATTACTCTCATGGTTACGGTAAGCGTTTCATCCACGCACAGACTGTCTCGGAGTCAGTTTATTTGCCCTGTGGTTTTATGCGCTGTTCCGCTGGTAATTTCGGACAATGGTTGTGATGCAGGAATCCCACATCTAGAGCATGCAAGCTCGCTGGGTACTTTCTACTGTAACAATAAACATGTGCCTGGAATAATAATAAACATTTATAATAATGGTCATTACAAATACACGATGCTTCCACAGCTATAACTGTGGCCTTTATCTTCAGTGACAAACGTAGTCAAGCGCGAGACATTAACCCTCATGAGCCATATGGTGAGCATACCCTCATCCAGCAGTGGATTGACCCAAGGGCTGTACGTGTACACATTTACCCGATCGCCGTAACTACACCATACCTGATCACGCTCATGATACTGTGTTGCAGGTATGTGCGTACGTGCGTGTAAACAACGCGAGCGTGTGGCACTGGTGCCGTGGCGATTAGGGCACAGCATGACGAACCCAGCAGCGACCCAAATTCAATTTCATGGTCACTGCTAACCACCACAGCGAGTGATATCTGAACTATTACTGGTGCAGGGCTTCCTATAATGTGTGTAATCATTAGCACTGGGGAGACAAACGTGGGCAGGGTGTGCTGCCTGCTGGCTACACCACCCTCTCATGCATCATCTTGGCTTTCACACGTGCATGTTAACAGCACTTGTCCCAACAGTATATGCAAGGCTACATGGGGGACTTTAATCTTTGTCTGTGTACATGCATGGTCTTGCACATGTACACGTGTGCGTCTGCACACACACACACCTGCTTGGGTGTGCGGTTGCCGAGGGCGGTGGCGATCTTCTGCCAGCGCCGCGCCTCCACCTCCTCGGGCGGGTGCTGCACCAGCAGCTCCTCCAGCCTCTTCTGCAACGGTCACCGTGGTTACCATCGCCATGGTTACCATCACCAGGGAAACAACACGCGCCCTCTCCTGCTCCCCCCCCCGCCTACGCTCCTGTTCCCGATTACTGCCGAGGCAGCAAGAATGCAGCTGGAACTCTGTGGCTGAAGGAGGGTGCTGATGGGTGGGGGAGTAGATTGGGAGAAAGACGAGGAGGTTGGGCGATGGGGGAATCCTGTTGGGAGATGGGGGATCAGGCTGGGAAGTGGGAGTTGAGGCTGGTAGACAGGGGAACAGGATGGGTATGGACGGTCACATTAGGAGACAAGCGCTCTGATTGGGAGACGGGGGCAGGATCAAGGTGGGAAATTCCAGTTAAGAGGTGGGAGGTCAAACAGCAATACTGGGGAAGCAGTTCAACAAGAGCGTACACTGTCGGATTAGGGAGCTGATTGACAGATGCAACAACGAGACAGCAGATGAGATACCTGATTTATGGATCAGAGAAAGAGACAGCAGGTGAGACAGCATGCTGGCAGCTGCCATACCTGCTCCTCCACCGTCCACAGTTGGTTGAACGTCTCGGGTTTTTGGCCCTCGCACAGACGCCCCCGCACCACCAACCCTATGTGCGATGACCCTGGCGTCAGCCTGTCGGTCCCGAGGCTACACTCGCTGCCACTGTTGCTGCTACTGTTGCTGCTGCTGATGTTGTTGACACTGTTATTATTGTTGCTGCTGTTGTTGTTGTTGTTGTTGGGGGGAAGAGCAGCCGAGGAGCCAGCAGCCTCGGCGAGGGGCGGGAACAACCTCGGCACGCCTTGGGCTTCGCTCTCGGCCTCCCGTGGGCCCTCGATGGACGCTTTCCGCTTGGACACGTCAAGAGGACTTGCTGGACGGACTGGATAGCCTGCGTACGCACGCGCACAGGCAAAACAGAATAAGAATAATCAGGCTAACGTGTGGATACTGTGGCGTTTTCAAACACGAGCTTGCGCTCTGGTTTTGGCTGCCTGCCCAATAACCCACCTGCGAATTTTGGCACCTCCCTGCAAAATCTGTACTTCTCACGAATTCAACAGTGCATTGAGATCCAGTTTGCACGAACAATAATGCTGCATTAAAATAAACTAATATTATTAACATCATTATTGAGTGTAAGATATGTAAAATTATTTAATTAGTAGATAATGTTACGACTCATGCCGTACAACAAGGGGATGCCACACGGAATAATGTCACATCTTCATCTAAAAGGGACAGTCGTTTAGCATATAGTATCAATGTTGTGTTTCAATATAATTTATTTTCATTTTTAGTAGGGTATGTGCTCTAGCATGACTCTCATCATACACACTCTGCATTACAGACTTTATTATTTCTCAAATTTTCAAGAAGTTTCATGTCCCCACCGGTGCCCCCAGCACCAGAAACAAATTTCCCCTACATCTGCCACAGAACACTTCCAGGACAACCTTCAGAACACAACTCAAACAGCACTTATTCTAAGTGGCATAGTTACACTGAGCTCGGCTCCACGCCTCCGAATCAGCAGCTCGCATTCACCAATTACTGAAATTACTGTGCACATTATTGATTGTCATACTAATTTAATAATTAGACAGTTTAAAATTGAACATTACTAAGGTATCCTTATTTCACATATTTCCCCTAAAAGAAGAGCACAGCCACGTTGCTATCATAAACTTATGCAATTCGGGTAAAAAAGTCTTTGTGAAAATCGTTAGCATCCGCCACCCTGGGTGGTGCCTGTAAGCTATGTTTAGCCCGGCTGATCGAAGGTGCTCGGTGGACAAGGAAACACCTTTGTCGAAGTTGAGCTTGAGCCTGCGCGTGCAGTGCCTTCTGCTGGAGGCCTCGTCCACATGGAAGGCGGCAACCCCCGATGTGTAATGGTCCCACGCCAGCAGAGGCAGCTGCACCACCCTCTGCGGCATCGGCAAGCCCAGTGGCTCCTGGGAACACATGGTAATACCAGTTGCTAGTGCCGTGCTAGGTGCACTTTCTTGTCGACGCACGCAAGGACCTACGAGCTGTCTGCACACCCAACGTGTGAGGAAGTGCTCAATTGCAACGACAGCTGCAGCACTTGTGTCCGGTCAGGTGCGCTTTGATTGCAGCTTCACGGTCCCACGAGCGAATACATTCGCCGAATAATTTCCAAGTCACTGAATTTCGGGACATGCAAGGTAACTAGTCGCCACAGCCACAGTGACAAGTATACTAGATGTGGGGAGCCGGAGAGAGGTGGCTGAAATCAATCCGTGCATACGGCAACTCCAGCCATTTGAACGCTATACGCCTCATGCCAATGTGCTCAACGACATAATACGGGCATCGAAATCGAGTTATCGTGCGCGCACCTTGTTCTGTATCTTCTGTACGAAGGTGATGGGGTCGGCGAGCGCAGCACGCTGCTGCGCCGTCATGCTGTCCACATCGGAGATGGCCTGAGCTCGCTGGGCCTCAAGCACCACGATCGTCTGCAGCAGCCGCTGGTAGCTGCCCAAGATGAGAAACGCCGTCAGGTCGTGAGGGGATAATTATTGCAGCGCATGCTGCAGGCAACAGACTAAACGAACGGAAGTGGATGGCGCATTTATTCGATTGTGGGTGCGTGCAAGTTCTCACTTGCAAACTTGAGTGAACAATGGAGAAGTGTGCACGTACACACAGCCGCGATGGTGTGCACGTACACACAGCCGCCATGGTGTGCACGTACACACAGCCGCGATGGTGTGCACGTACACACAGCCGCGATGGTGTGCACGTACACACAGCCGCGATGGTGTGCACGTACACACAGCCGCGATGGTGTGCACGTACCCACAGCCGCGATGGTGTGCATGAGTAAACCTTCTCTAAGCAAACCTTGAATTGTCAGAAAAATCACGAGACAATTCACTAATTATGGCACACAGTGAACTGATACTAAATCCTTCATACACGCCTGGAATCATGTCACTGGAAAATGTACCAATTTTCTCATGCAATCTGGAGCACTATACTGCTTTCTATGACAGTTTAAGATAGAAACACGAAAATATAACCTAACGCACGATGCAGAACATAACTGCGATCAAATACAAAAGAGAAACATTTTCCAACAAACATTTGAAACTACATGCAGCCCACCCAACTGTGAGCCAGTAAACTCACTCCTTGTTGTGTTTTAAGGCCACGTGATCGGATTCAAAGTAATACACATCCGGCTCCTCTTCCTCTTGCTCCTCTTCCAGTTCCTCTTCTTCTGGCGCCGACTGCAATTTGCTCGTTTTCCCGCTGTCCTCCGCTTGCACCATTGTCGTACACATCGCCTCGTCCACTGCCTCCACCTTCTGTGGCGTCTCGGTTGGACCGGGCGGTGCTCTGGCCACAATGTCCACCACCAACGATGGTTGGCCCGCATGCCGACCTTTGCCCTTGCGCGGTGAAGTCCTCAGTGGCGTTTTGGGAGTTAGTGGAGGGGTGACTGTGGCAGCAGAAGATGCAAAAGTAGCGGTGATGGTTGGTGCTTTACACTGTTGCTGCTGTCGGTCAGGAGAGTGTGGGCATCCCTCCGTGCTTGTGGCCACATGGTCTGGTGCTGGTGCTTTTACACCGCAGGGCTGGTGCGCCGTTGTGGCACTGGTTGCAGATATGTGGGCCTCCTCCACACATGGCCCCACAGGTGGCGAGACAGCACAGGGGGGCGCAAGGTGTGGCATTGGCTCGGCGCAAATGCTGGCTCCCCCGTTTGCCAGCTCACTTAGCTCGGACACCAGCTCGCCTGTCACTCTGACAGTGTTCCGCGTGTCGCTATCGCATCCATTTGTGGCCTCAGTGGTGTCAGTGTTAGCAATGGGGGTAACAGTGGCCTTTTCCACAGTGTCCGGGCCACCGTTGTCCAGGCGGACCAGCAGATTGTCCTGCGCATCGTATTTGTTACTGCCTTTGTCATCGTCATCGGTACAATCCTGGATGGAATTCTCGGTTGTTCCCACGTTTTTCCCACTGCTGCGTACTCCGGGGGTAATCGGCAGCGCCTCCTTCTTCCTGTCCCCACTTGCCGGCTCAATGGTCTCCGAACGAGAACAGCGCCTGGCCCTTTTGGGGACCGGCGGAGGCACAGCCGCCGCCGCCGCCGCCACCGCCACCACGGCAGCCGAGGAGGGCGACAGTTCCGTGTCCCTGGAGGAAGGCGTGCGCTTGCGCGTCCCGGGGGTCCAGCACGAGCCGTCGCGCCCACCGACTGCTCCGCCTCCGGCTCCGGCTGCTGGTCCGGGCCCCGTGGCCGCCGGCGCCACCCCAGACTCGGGCCTGCACCGCGTTGGCGGCGGCGCCGGCAGCGGTGGCGCTGCGGCGGCCTGCGTCGTCCTGGACGCCTGCGAGGCCTCGTCCTCGTCGGGAGCTGGCGGCGTGGGTGCTGGTGGCGCGAAGACCGGGATGGGTGGCGTGGGCACCGAGGGAGGTGCCGGAGGAACCGGGGGAGGAAAGCTGACGGTGCGGTTTCGGAGACTTCGGCCGCAGAAGTTGTCGTCGAGGCCGTTGGCGCCGCTGGCCGTGGAGCGTGTCAGGCGCTGTGGTCTTGGAGCGGCCATCTCCCGCCCAGCGCCGTCAGCATGCTGCAGTCTGCGCCGCTCACACAGATATTGAACCTGCAGGGCAACGAACGATACAAGGTTTGTGAAGGACCTACACAGATAACTCGGCTCGAGATGTGATCTATCCAGAGGCCCATGTCATAGAATTATTCCTGACAAAAGCTATAAAGCATAGCTCAGCAGGTCACTTTAAGACCTTCCACAAGCTACACCTGGCCCACGTATCGCCAGTTGGAAAAAACCCAACTGGAGAAAACTGATTGGGCTCATAAACTGCCTAAAACACATTGTGGTTAGTGAGAGCACATCAGGAATTATGTATCCATACGATGCCAATTTACCCATCACTTTCAATATCCAAGAACAGACGAACATTAATAACCTGTACACACAAAATCATCAGTTTTTTTATTTTAAGGACATAGTTACAAGAGGTAAATACGATTTGAAATGAATTTACTGTACACACACTACTTACTACCTACACCGTTTAATAATTTTAGTCGAATGCCATTGCCAGCACAGATGTAAACTCCAAAACATCATTTATTTCTCATTACTGTAAGGTTTTTGTCGTGAAAATGACGCCACTTTTCCAAGTTGCGCTTGTATAAATTGCAGCAGCGTGGCTTACACATATTTACATTTAGTAAAAGTGCTCAATTTGACAAATTCAGTACTCATTTATCCACTTACAGCCAAATGCCATGGGCACTTCCCACTAACTTACCCTAAATGCACCGAGCCTAGTTACGCCTATGACGCAAAGCTTTAAGCTAGGTTTGAACTTTGATTGGTGACCACAGGTGTTACATGATTGGGCTGTAAGGTGTTTAGAATATGGCTGTGCAGCAGTGGATTCTGAAATCAAACTGTGATGAGCTGAGCGTTATCTCCTCACATACATAGGTGGTGCGTTGTTTTTTTTCTAGATCTGACGCTTTCCTCTTGCACGAAGCTAAACTTTCATATAATAAATTAGCAAAACATTCTATTGTAGCAAGACCCTCCGGAAAAACGAGCCTTGTGATTCATTGAAACTCTGCTGGCACCACTCGACGCTATTAGACTCCAAGTATTCCCTGCACTACACACACAGCAAGTACACCATTCGTACACGCCACGTGCATCACACCGGCAGAGCTTGTATGTCACACACACACACAGCAGTACTCCCAGTCACACACACACAGCGTGCATATCACAATTACCCCACACTTTCACCCTTATCACCCACGTGTGCACGCACACTTAAGCACAAACGTAAACATATAATGAATCGACAACTTCCCCTTAAACCACGTGTTCACTAACACCAGCCACACAACATCAAACAAACTACTCTTGCACCAAACACCCCGCACACACACTCACATCATGCGCACTTATGAACCTCGAGCCGCCGGCACGTTTTCACGCACACCTTTATACGTGCACACGTCTCCACTCACATTCCCCTCACACAATGACCCGCTCTCACACCACCCTGCACACCTTTCCATGCGCACATCATCTCCACGCACACCCAACCCCATGCACGCCTCTCCACTCCGCACGCACACCCCGTCGCACCACCTTCCAAACCTTTCCTCGCAAACCAACAACCCACACCCCAACAGCATTCACACCTCAACATGACATCAACACCTGCTCACTCCACTTGCTCTTACTCCACACCCCACTCCACACTTGCACACAC
>JAZEWT010000010.1:15359633-15405946 GCA_036362905.1 Mordacia mordax
CCCCCCCCCCCCACCACTTTCACCGCCCGCTCCCTGCCGCCTTCTGCGTGCCACATCCCCGATGCGTTTCTAGCTGAGCCCGTGGTCGCGCCCCGATCCCCGGGGCTAGGTTAGGCCGCACAACCTCCCCCTCGAGGTAGCGGCCGCCTCGCCTCCCCTCCCTCCCTCCTCCTCCTCCTCTCCCTCTCAAAGCCGCTATGCCCCCGCGGCGCGCGGCCGCCTCACCCCAACTGCCGAGAGCGACGGCAAGAAGACAGGAGCGAGGCGGCAAGGAAGGCGCGAGGAGGAGGAGGCGGCGGAGGCGGCGGCGGCGGAGTCGCTCGGGGGGAGGCTCAGGGAGGAGACGGGGGAACAAAAGCCATGGTGGCACAGGCCGCAGCCGCCTCCCAGCATGCACCGCGCCACGCATGGCGGCCCGTGGGAGGGGGGTCGCAGAGCAGCAGCAGGAGGAGGAGGAGGAAGGCGCTGGGGATTTTGAGCGCTTTGTGAGAGCGAATTCATTAAGCGTTCTCCCTGGAAATCATTGTCAACTCGTAGCGAACGCAATTCAAAGCTTGTTTGGCGAACACAGTTCGAGTGGTGGCAGTGCGTGCGCAGATTGATTGGCCTGAATGAATTCAATGTTGGCAAGTTCCAAGTTGTTACTTTTTCAGGGGCGAAACTCCAAAGTGTTTGTTGTGGTTTTTATGCCTGGAAATATCAATAATTTTGTTGAGAATAAACTTAAAACTTGTTTTTGGCAATGTTGTGTCACGAACGCATTTTGGGAACAATGTGTTTGGCTGTCTTATTGGAAATGTCTTGCACCAAATTGATCGATTCTGATTTTATAAACTTTCGAATTGCTAGTTTTTGATAGGAAATTTGTCTTTTTGGAGGGAACAAGACTTATTTTTGAAGTAGAGTTATATGGAGAACAGATTTGAGACTTTAATTTCAATGCGTAATTGTAAACAATCATTTGGAACGCATTTTTGTGCTTTGCTATGTAATGTGTTGGTCTTCTCTCTGGTTTTGTTGGAGACCAGGCAATATTTTATTGATCACTTTCAAGCTTTTCGTTCCAAACATCTCCATATTTGTTTAAAATCTTGAAAATGTTTCATTATTGGCGAAATATATATTTTTTGTAAACTGTTAGGTATTTTTCAGAAACATTCTACTCTGGAAGTCGTTGATTCCTCGTTAAAGTTTTGCTGGAAACAAATGGCAACCATCCTGGGTGAGAAATTACACCGTCAGGAACAAATGTCAGCTTTTTGCGGATTGTTCAGAAATGTTTCAAGAACATAGTTTGGAAACAAAACTATAATTGTTTGTTCGGAACAATTTTCGATCTGGATGTCTTTCTTTTGAGAACTAAAACCCTGTTCTCAATTTTTAGCAAACGTGACATTTCTCAGTGGAATACTCCCATCCCTTTGCAGTGTTTTGCTGAGAATGAGCTCATGCTTTTCTTGGCAATTTATTTTCCAGTCATTCAACCATCGAAATTTATACAACAGGTTTTAACCTTCTGGTATCTTGTCCCGATGGTTACAGATAAATCCACATGCTTTGGGAGCTCTTCTTATTTCATTTCGTTCGTTTCTGTCCAGTGTGTTGCGTTTTCCTTGTTGGAATCCACGTTGTCATTACATCTTCCTGGACTTGTATTAGTCAACATTCCAAACTGCATTTTTTTTGGCAATCCGTATTATTGTACAGCTTGTCAGGAATGCAAGTCTTGTTCTGTTATAAACTCCAGGTTTTCCTTTTCATCGATGACATTGTGTTGGGCTCACCTTGTACTGTTTTATTCATTAAAACAATTTTTTTTTTAAATACCGTTATGAACACTCAGGCTTCTATGTCGTAATTCTCGGTCTTTTGTACTGGTGGCAACAGACTAGTTATTCTGACATTGTATCACGTCACTTGTGCTGAGGCTTGTGCAGCTTTTCGGAACTGTTCACAACTTCGAGTTATCACTGGAACTGTTCAAAATTGTTACCCCCTCGTCTTGGGCTCTTGTTTGGAACTTCCTTCATATCAGAGTTTTTGTCATAGGAGCGTTTCCAGGATTTATTCGGAACTCCTCTCAGCATGAACGACTTTTATTGGGAATTCAGGCAATTGGAAATTCCTTCATCCTTGCTGAGCACTCCCGTTAAGTCTTTGTTATGATCTATTTCATTACTTATAAACCCTAGGGTCTTTTGAAGTTACTTGGTTTAAAGATGTTGATTTTTTTTCTCAACATTCCGTAAATAATTCATCAATCTTGTACTGGCAACACTCCCAGTTATCTTCATGGGAATTCCTTTAAGTCAGCACTTCTGTTGGAAACTCAAGCATTCTGTTCATAACACTTCAACTTTTTGTTCCGCATTCTTCAGGCTTTTGTTGAGAACTCCTATGCATTCTTACGAATTTCCTCAGCATCATGTTCAGAATTAGTTAACACATTGGAAACTCAAAAATATTGCTGTATAGGATGTCACTGTCATACTGCATAGATTTACAGACGTTTATTATTACAGCAGGAAGTACCCAGTGAGCTTGCAAGCTCTAGATGCGAGATTCCTGCAACACAAACAACCAACCTGACCAACGTCAACACATTAAACCAAAACGAGCTGCAAAGCCATACATCAGAACACCTGGCACAACACAAAACACTTCAAATAGCTGCCCTCAGTCTCGCGATGATTTGTTGACACCTTCCTCTCACTTGCGAGTTTTTTGTTGGAAAATCAGTCTTTTAATTGAGGATTCCTCCTCCTCCTCGTCGTTGTTGCCAATTCCCGATTCCTGACGACTTGTGTGGCTTGTTGAGAACTCCTATGCAGAAGGCGGACGCCAGACTGTTTCACTGCCTTTATTAATCGATAATGCGAATCCCATACATGACGATGAAGAGGCATTACTCTGCACATGGTGCTGAGGAGCAGGGAGGCTGTTAGATTAACAGGTACCCTCAATTTCAAAAGCCCAGCCTCATTTCGAATTGCATGTTAACTCCCTTATCCCAACGCTAATAACCACAAAACCATAATACAATTTAGTGTTGTGCTAAGGGCAGCAACCATGTAATAATTATTGCATGTAGAGCGCTTTTCACCCGAGGATCACAAAGCACTGCACAGAGCTCCGGCAGCCGCCGCGCGGCAATAATCAGAGTGTAGCTAAAATATTATATTATGGCTGCCACGGTTTATCAGTTAACATTTAGAGGTCTTGCCGAACAGACATGAGGCTTTCACGTGGTCACTCTCATTAAAACTCAGCTGCAAATAATGGACTACATATCAATGAGAACAGGCAACAGCTGCATTGTGTGGCAAATTGTCCGCTAAAATCTGGACCAGCCAAACAACTCCAGCAGAACAGTCGAGCCCAGCAATCCATTTATTCACAAACCCACAGCCACATAAGACGGTGAACAATTGCTTCCAACACCATCACCTTGCCAATTATGTGCGATTCTTGAATCAGCCACACAAACACTAATGGAATGTCAATGAATTCAGCTGTTTGGCCAACTTGTACTATAAACGTGGACTCTCAATGTCACTATAAAGTGCCATGTGATACAATCCTAGGATTTGGTGGAGGAAAAATAATAAGTTCAAGTGTTTATACAAGCACCGTTTTTTTCCCCTGAAACGTTCTCCCAATAAATTCTTGCAAAATCTTTTTTTGCGAATTGTGCAAATCAAGCCGGATGGAATAGAGCTCAATTGACCATTCATATACTTTTAAGTTTTCTGTGCGTTTATGGTATCCAGAATGTCAAACATGGAAATCAAGGAAATCTTTTTCAAGTTCCTTATTCATCCAGGAGAATCCGGGTATCCACAATACATAAGGGTATTCAATGAAAGCCAGCCACCTCTCTATTTAGGCTGTAAATGTAATTACTGCCTTAACAAAGAATTTCTTTGCTGCCAACACACACTTGTTTAATGATAACAGATCGCAATTGTTAAGCTGATTTGATAAAATTAACAGACAATTAAGAGAGCATAACGATGCATCAAATGGCAAGTTCGACGACTAAATATAATGCAAGACGTGTGATTATTTCCACTTGTTCTCGGTTAGATCACAAAAGCTTTCCCGAAAAAATATTGCCACCTCGTTGGCAAACCGGCCTGGAAAATCGGCAATGCTTGTATGAAAGTCTGCTGCTGTCTGCTGTCAACAATGCTACCCTCGGTCACGCTCCATGCAATCGAGACCTCAACGTAGGGATGCGCACAATAAATAACGGAGAATGCAGACACAATAGTGTATCGCTTATGCATGATCTCGACCAGATATTCTTCAAATTCACCTCTGCATCAGCACTGAACCGGTGACAATGCACACGTGCACACGCACACTCAACTAGCTGTTTACAACGGGACAAACAGCATTTGCTGCCAATTTTTGGTGCATTTACATGGTCCCTTTCTCCAGTAACCTGGTCCTATTTCACAGTACGCTCTAAAATGATGTCCTAGACAAAGATCGTTCTAATTGTGTTATTCGCACATCACTCATGCTCCTCCCCGTTATAAATTACTCACTTAACCCAGTCACCCACTCTGCTTGCACACAACTCAACAGCGCAAAACTTCAAAACAGAGAAGGTGAAGGACTGCAACAACCTTGCATCAAGGGGCACGCAAGGAAAAAAAAAACCACCACAGGTGTGGGAATAAAGATGTAGCAGGGGTATGCCTGTATGCTGTTGGGCGGCGATGGAGACGCGTATGACCCCGCAACCTTTATCCAACTGCTGTAGTATCCACCAGTATCTTACCGATACCCTACCCCTGATCCACTCCTCTCCACCCAACAACCTTTATCCAACTGCTGTAGTATCCACCAGTATCTTACCGATAGCCTACCCCTGATCCACTCCTCTCCACCCAACACTCTACAGCACAACCCTCGCCTTCCTTCATGCCACGTCTGACTCAACTCCCATCGTGGTCTCCATGTTATTGTCTTCAATGTCATCACCTCCAGCACCTCCTGCTCCACCAGCTCCTCCTGCTGCTGCTACTGAGACCAAGGCTGGCCGTACTACCACCTCAGAGACTTGGGAGGAAAGTGGCGGCGGTGGCCCATGTACAGGCCCCTGTTGTGGCGGCTGGGCCGGCACTTGGGTCGATGTCTGGACAGGTACAGCCTGCGCTGCGGCCTGGGCTGCCAGTCCCTGGCCGGAAGAACCCTGCGATGAGCCCTGGCCCAGCGTGATTTCGGGGCCACCCCCGTAGATGGAGACCAGGTAGTTCCAGGTCTCCCGGGAGATCTGTCCATAGTCTGCACCTGTAATGGTGGGAAGCCAACCAAGGTTTTTCATTGTCAGCTTTTGCAAGAGGTTATGTACCTCTCGGTGATGTGATTAATTGTCACAATTTTCTATATAGTGACCTCTAGTGGACACAGTGGTCATGTGAAAGCATTACACTACTATGCCTATATAAGAGGAACAGATGTTACATGTCGAGAAAATCGTACTGGCATTGCATGACTTGCCAAACTCAGCATCTCATTAAAGATTTGCAGTTGCATTTCGAAATTAAGATGGTACACATTCACAAACTGAAAGTCATCCTTACGAGTCCAATTCAAAGCACATATCACAAATTAAAATTTTATTTCGTCATTCAAAACTGGTGGGTTGTGACCTAGCAAGTGCCACCTAGTGATAAGGGGAGACCATAGTCAAGTGGGCCTTGAGCTTCAAAAGGTTAAGAACTCCTGCATTAATGCCTGATTTGATGCATGGCTACACATCTAACTCGTCATCTGTTACAACAGAAGTAGCTATGATACGAGTGTTATACTCATAATGGGTAACTGACTCTCATCACCTGTTTTAGCTGCGATGTGGCCGCCCTTGTTAACTGCAATCTTGCTGTTGTCTATTGGACCTGGTGCTTCTGTAACACAAATGCAAAACACATACTTTATCAGTGAACTGTAACAGACCATACGTTACAGCGCTGGTCAGCGCAAGTTCAAGGAGTAGCAATTGATGGAGCGTAAAAATACAATATAACCGTGGATGGCAGCAGATTACAATACCCGTGTTATGCTTGGTAGTAACACCCTGCCTCCCAGCACTACTATTCATTCGTTATTAATACCTGCTTAATCCTGTACAGGGTCACGGAGGGGGCCGGAGCATATCCCGGCCGACAGAGGGTGCAAGGCAGGGTAATACCCAGGATGCGACGCCAGTACATCATAGAGCCCACTTTTCGGGGCAAATAACTCAGCTGGCCAATGAACCTAGGCAGCACAGCCATCACCACCCCAAATGGTGCTTGGATTTCAAGATGAGCCTTAGTCTAACGTTACATTCCAGCATGTGATGTTTGCAGACTTCTCAAAGAGACTGACATTACACGTTGATGCAGGCATTAGCCAAGAGGGTTGAGGCAGCTTAAATAGCTAAGCCTTAAGCAGCCCTCCTCAATAATACTCGGTACTGTTGCTGCTGCCACTGCTGTTGCTGCTACCACTGCTGTTGCTGCTACCGCTGTCACTCACCGCTGTCTTTGCCTTTGACGAATCCCTCCCACTCGCGGAACCACTCCATGCTGATGCAGTAAATCACGCCCGGGTGCTCGTCCGCCTGGAACGCCTTGTTCTTCTGCTCGCACCACGCACAAACCACGGGTTTTGAGAAAATCTGAAGGGTGTGACGGCACGTCAAGACTCATGCTCATTACCTCCAGGGCAGGTACCTAACAGGAGCAAAACTTTATACTTGAATTTGTTCGTACCAGTACATCTTTTTGAGTATTAGCGTGCACCCCGTTACAGATCAGACACACGGGCAGATGGACAGAACTAACAATCTAATGCTTCCAATCTGAGCGAGATTACGTTGTAGAGTTAACAGGTCGTCATGCATTTACACTGATAAATAAATCCACCTCAAAAGAGCGACAGCCCAACCAGCAGACTAACACAGGAATGCGGTGACATGTCCGATTGACGGTGGGTGCACCGCTTGTTGCACAGGTTCTCATTCGTATTCGGAAAGTCATCCTGGTTAATACTATGGTGTATTAACCATAAAATAAACATTGTCTGCTTGACAGTCTACGCTATTGAATCCTGGATGTTGCTTGAAACAAGTAAGTCATTTGCATATTGGCATTGTGGTCCAAATTTTTCGAATTCTAAAAACGACCCGGGTGGCCCAGTGGCGCAGTGGGTAGCGCTGTCGCTTCACAGCCAATAGGTCCCGGGTTCTATTCCCGGCTTGGGTGCCTTTTTGCGTGGAGTTTGCGTGTTCTCCCTGTGCCCACGTGGGTTTTCGCTGGGTACTCCGTTTTCTTCCCACCGTCCACAGGCACACTGCTCCCAAAATTAATTGGTCACCTGAGTAACTTGCCCCAAAAAGTGTTCTCTGCGATGTACTGGCATCACATCTTGGGTATTCCCCTGCCTTACGCCATCTGTCAGCCGGGATAGGCTCTGGTCCCCCCACGACCCTGTACAGGATTAAGCGGTTATTGAGAATGAATGAATAAAAACTACACTCAAATTACTCACTTAGGATTACGCACAGCAACCATCGCTTCCAACTGGCAGACTAATGCCAAACTGCAGGCCAGTTGCTGGGTCACCATGTGCAACACACACACTGCTGTTTTGAGATGAAACGTGATAAAAATCTTTAATCCGAAGGCTTTCGTGATCAACGTTATCCATAAAATCATTTTTTTGGGTTGGGTCACGTAAAAAAATGTGTCGCAAACCTTCCTCTAGCCGACACAGCCAATTAGTAAGGTTTTGTCATGTAAACAGAACATCAAAGAAACATTAAAAACACACAAATACAGCTTTTGGCAGTTGCAAAACATGCCTGCCGACAGTGTCAGACAATTGCTTTGGACAACGTTGACATTCTGTGGAAAAATAATTATTCGTGGTGTAGACTAATTCGAGAGTCTATAGGCTAAGTGCAGCTTGGAAACACATTATTAAGCAATAATCTTAACAGTAAATGTAATATATGGGAAATAGTAACACTCCAGTTATATAACACTTATTGATTAAAGTAATTAACAGTCTCGGCCTTTGGTTTAAATCTCACTCACGTAACTCGTAATACCGGCACAAATCTGATTTACCTAACTTGTAACAGCTGTAGAATCAAACATTAACGTAACGTATAAATTCATGCCATATCACCCCTCCCGCCTTGGGTCCTTGGATGGGTGGTCACAGAAATTACATCACAACCTCCCTATATAAAAAGATACAAAAAACTGGAAGCCACTCCAAGAGCCACTCGTCTAAAATTGATGCCAGTACCTGATGACGCTACTTACAATGATCAGCGAAACGTCGTATTGCATTGTAAACGTTGTGGGTTTGCTCTCCAATGCACCAGTATCCTGAAGATAGTAGATAACTGACACGTTCTGTTCACATGATTAAACCTTACTGATTATCTGTGTGTATACGACATATATTTTTTTTACCCGACCGAACCCAATAATGGATTTTCCAGATGAGACAAGTCGTTTATTACATCTAAAGCTCTCTGAGATGCCCTGACATAAAAAAGGGGCATCAAACTCAAATAACTATCACCAAAACCTTGAGTATTATTAATCGTTAACTTTAGTCGGACCGCTTCACAGAGAGGCAGCGAGAGCCTTAACGAACTGTAATGAGCAGTGGCGAGCTCACCCTGATAAAGGTGTCCATCTCGATTTTGCGTCGCCTCTCGATCCGGTCGATTTCCACCTGGCACACGCTGCACACGTACAGGTGGTTGACAGCTGGGCCGCCCCCGTACCTGCGCGTCGGACACGGCAGGACCCGGGAGAGAAACAGTGAGGAGGAGGAGGGGCGGGGGGCGGCAAGGAGAGGTCCATTATCAGAAAGCACATCTAATGTGTTCGTGTTAAAGCAACTGAAAAGTACGATCGTGTATGTATGGTATTGTCTCGTTATAAAGAACCGTGCTTAAAAATAATAATTGCACTTCTGGAGCGTTTTACACCCGGAGGTAACAAAGCGCTACACAGAGCTGTGGAGAGGACGGCATGTTATAAAACAACATCGATATATGAACGGCAAATCAACAATAATTTTTTTTTAGTTTTTTTTTGTCACAAATCCAAGCTGTGGAGAAAACGACATGTCAGCAACAACATCAGAGCAATTTAATTGACAGTCATATAATGGCTTTAATTTAAAGAAGGCATAACATAAGCGATAAAAATAATTGTCAAACGAAGGAAAAAAATACGTGTTCCCGAGCAGGCGCAGGTCGTCACAGAAAGACGATGCTGCACGAGGCAGTTAAAGAACGATATCCCCGCACACAAGGAGCCATCGGAACACGTTCTCTCTTGTGGAAATCTGCCTCCATGGAGCGATCACGTTCAGTCAGCATCTCTGCGTGAAATGATCTACGTGATGCCAAACGTTCCATCAGTGCGTGTGTTTACAATGCCTGGGTGTCACATTTTTAATATGTGGAATTCCCCAATAACACGTATTGTCAAGCAGCGATGTTGATGCCACCACTACCACCACCGACGCTGCTGCTTTTGCTTGTTGGTGTCCAGAAGGGACTCGCATGTTTAACAACTCTACAGTGCAAGCCTCACCTGTTGTACAGGTAATCCCACACGTTCTGCGGAAGGATCACCACCAGATCGTCTATGTAGGTTGATTTGTGTGGTGGAACACCTGGTCAAACACACACACGTACAGAGATCCTCCATATAGCCTTTGGCAAACTGTTGGGGTAAGTGGGTTTAGTGAGCACTTACCGAAGCCTTGCACAACATATGAGGAGGTCGTGTGATGAACACCATGCCTGGCCACTTTTGTCTCCCTAGTGGTGATGTTTACACATTGTATGAGGTAGTCATTTAAGTCTGAGCCATCCTCGGGGAGACCCATGCACCAGCTTATATATTTCTCACTAAAATTGGTCATAAGGGGCAATCATACTCTGGCCACTGGGTTCGTACCACAGCAAGGTAACCACAACGCCACTCCCCTTCGCACGCTCTCACACACGCACGCGCATTGCACAGCGTAGCTAGCAACCACAACCAACGGGTGTGTGTGTGAGATTCTGCGAAAAGCAGGTGACTACTAACTCCGCAACTAGCCAGGGTTACCACCGGCCACAGCCGCACCTCCGTGGGAGCACAGGAAGTCCTGGTTTGTGATGGGTCCTGGCTCGGCGAACGTGTTGAGGCGGTTGAGCCATTGGCGGGAGATGTAGAACTCAAGCAGACTCGGCTCCTTGAGCGATGCGAGCGACATCACCTTCTGCCGCTCGCGCATGGCCTCCTCGTTGCTCTTACTGTGGCAGGGAGGATCGGGATGTGGCGGGGAGGAGCGAGACGTCGAGGGAAGGGAAGGAGGGAAGTGAGACCGAGTGGAGAGGAGAGGGGAAAAGAGTGCTGGAGATTTTAAGATATGAAGGAGGCGATGCTTACCAACGTCGTGAAAAAAAAAGAGAACAATGATGGGTCACATCATTTTGGCTTGAGTGTATTATGATACTCACCGGTAGAAGAGGACGTAGGCCTCGGCGTTCTGCACGACGGTCTCGTGCACCTCGGTAACGCACTGATCATCAAACTCGTACCACTGCCCATT
The DNA here is from genome assembly GCA_036362905.1 of Mordacia mordax. NCBI lineage: Eukaryota > Metazoa > Chordata > Hyperoartia > Petromyzontiformes > Petromyzontidae > Mordacia > Mordacia mordax. Next base: position 15,370,263 of record JAZEWT010000010.1, read on the forward strand.
GATCACGTTCTGGCAGTACGCCACGTAGTGTCCACCTGCAGGGTCACGTGGTAAAAAGGTTGATGGGAGATGCTAGATTGTCCATGAGCGTCGCGCCCCAATAGTTGAGACCAAGCAGGTAGTGCTGATAAAGGGCTAAATTATTCACATTTGCAGTGGGCAAGTGATCCAGATGACAGAAAACCGAGCTGACAATATTATACGTAGATTTGCACAGCATCTAAATCATTATAATATAGCCGTCATTCATGTAAACTGCATCTCACAATCACTGAGGATCCAAACTGGAATGCAGTGAGGCATCGATAGCAATACACGCCCAAGCTCTGCAGTCCTCTCGATATATAAAACGTTCCCATCAGCCAATGCGTGAGAGGTAGAACTCACTGCCGGCCGTTCCGTGGTGGCAGATGACGGAGAGGAGGTCGTAGGTGGTGACCTGGGACTGGCTCTCCTTGGCCAGAAAGGGCCGCATCTCGAGACCCTCGGTGGGAAATGCGACATGGCTGCCGATTTTGGTGGAGTACATGAGTTCGTGCCGGAAACGCTTCAGATGGATGCAGAGGATCTGAGTGGGACACAAATAGGAAGGAGTGAGGGTGTGGCGGGATTGAATTGTTGCATCTCAAGGAAGCGTTCCAATAGCTCTTAGGCGAGACTGATGTTGATAATGATCGTCATCATGAACCAACCTCGGGCAGCTTGAGCACCTTGCAGTACTTGATGCCGTTGCGCAGCCTGCGGAGACGATACAAAGACCGGGGCGTAAGCGTTCGGAGGGCCGCAGTAAAGCCTCGAAGGTGCCGTGCTCCCTGGATCCAGGGCTAGAGCTTGGGTAAATGGGGTGAGGATGATGTTAGGGATACGGAGAGGGTAAGGGTTACAGAATCGACTATGGATCGGGCACTCTATCTTCATCATTAGGCTTCCCCCTCACTTTAACGTCATTGCCATTCCTCATGGCCTCGGGATACAACATCAATCCATTTACTCCACAGGAGTTTATCTCATTGGTGGGTGAGAGATGGTAAGAATAATAATATTTGCACTTCGAGAGTGCTTTGCACCCGAGGGTTACAAAGCGCTGCACAGAGCTGTGGAGAGAACGGCACGTCAACAACAACATCAGAGTAGATAAATTAAATAAAATCTATAAATCAATGAAGGACATAAAATAACAGATAAAATAACTGTAAAAAACAAATGGAAGGAATCGGTGTTCCTGGTAGTGGGTGGCGAATGGTGGGTAGTAGGTTGGTGGCAGGGTGTATGGTAGTGGTGGGTAATAAGAGGGTCAGTCAGGAGAGCAGCGGTTCCGCGTTAAATGCAATGGTGAGCAGTGGGGGTCACTCACTTCTTGCATCTCTCACAGCTGTACATGTTGTCTCCTATTCCACCAAGTGGTGGGGGTTGGAGAGGGGGGGGCAGTCACAGAGAATATATGAGTGTTGGATGACTGCATCAACGTCGTCGTCGTTAATATGAATGTTAAAGGGCGGTCCATGCTTTGGTTCACACGCAACAGCTCTTCATATCCGGTCCAAATGCGAACACAACTCAAAGACGCTTTACAACGTTAAAAACAAAGCCACCTAAGGGTAGAGGAGGAGGTGGGTAAGTGGTTTGAGCAGGCAAACACAGGAGAGAAAGAAAACCTTTGGCACAGCCCAGGCTGAAATAACTGGAGCATCCCTTCGGGGAGGGACAGGGTGGGGGCTGGGTGGAGGGTGGGGGGTAAGGCCCTTGAAGAAAATTAGATCATCCTTGGGAGGGGCCATACATCATGCATTAACAAATTTATGATCAATGAACCAAAAAAAAAGCCGTTCGATGGAACGCGGCTGATGTTGTGGGTTCGACTCCCGCCCTCGCTGCGGAAAACCGCAGTCTCTCCCCCCCCCAGACCGAATACAAACCCCACGGACAGTTGTCACTGCCACAGCCACTGGCGACACGACGTGGGCGGCTGCCCCAGCAGCACGAGACAGCGGTGGCCGGATCTAAGCGAAGGCCGGCAGCCGCTCCCTCACCCTTGAGCTCGTCGGCAGCGAAGAAGGCGGCAAGGCAGTCCTGCAGCGTCACCACGGGGCCCCAGAACCAGCTGGGAACGCAGGACACCACAAACCTGCGCGTCACGGTAGGAGACCCAACATGTGACGTGCGCACTGCACCCCTGCCGCCCGGCGCTCCCAGAGGGTGCCACGCGGCAGGCCAGCTGGGTATCGAACTCTCTGCCGTTGCCCCGCGTGCCAGCGATCAGACGCGATATGGGGAGCGATGCTCCCCACGGGGTAATGGGCAGCAAGCTGGACTTGCGATCCTGGCGGTGCCGGTTCGATCCCGCCTCTCATGGCGCGGCAGTTGATACAACTCATGCAGAGCATGGGGAGAACAAACAAAATCCACACACAGACATCGCCTGCATCATGAATCGAATCCAGGCCCTCTCCACTACACCGCCCTATTGTCAGAATTACAAATCACCACAATTTTTAGCCACGAGCTCTGCGACCGGTGACCTCTTGCGGTGCGGGCGCCCACTCCTAAAGCCCTCTCTCTCCAGCACGCGCGCCACACACACCTGCGTATGTAGTCCATGAGGAAGGTGATCCAGCTCTGGGAGCTGTACGCGTCCGAGCACGCGCCGCCTACTTTGACGGCTACGCCCTGGTGCGCAGCCGAGTGCAGCTTTGCCAGGTCCTCCTTGCCGGGGATCGGCAGCGAGATGTCCTGGAACGTCTCCACCGTCGCCGACACCTGGGCCACACGTAGCCGCGTGCCACCGTCCACCGCCGGCGCCGCATCCACAGCCACAGTCACAACCACGGCAGCAACCACGGCAGCAACCACGGCAGCAACCACGGCAGCAACCACGGCAGCAACCACGGCATCTCAGCAGTGTCGTGGCCACGCAACTTAGCCCAAAGATCGTGCAAAAGGTCGACGTCACTTGCGCGACCATTTTGATGTCTGAACAACCCTATCCGCGACTTCATTTGCACACTCACTCGTTCGACATCAGGATTGCTATCTGCTACTCATTGAAGGCCACATTTGACTAGGGGTCTACGTAGGGCCTAGTAAACCTAGCACAGCTGTAAGACTGGTTTGGATATTAGTCACCAATGATGTTGGCCGTGGCCAGGAATTCAATCAAACTCATGTCGCTGGGTTGAGAACACATCGGGCATCAACTGCACCATCACGATATCTCAAAATAATAAAAAAAAGTAAACGCACAGCCCAGCAATTGCCCGCGTGAGCCACTGCGGGCACAAGAAAGTTCCCAACTAGAAAGAGCTCCCGAAAGCCCCTATAAAATATATACTCTGGCCGAACGTAAATCATACGCTGTGTAAGTGAACAACACTATTCCACTCGCGCAGGGCAGGCAGTGGCAGGGGCTCACCCTGTCGCACGTCAGACACTGCACAGAGCTGAGGATGGAGCCGTCGAAAATGTCTGAGATGACGCTCCGAAACTTCGGCTGCTGCCGCTTCTTAGACATAAAGGAGGAGCCTGTGCACAAACAACAAAGGCAAAGGCACCCCGTGTATTCTACACAGAGTGTCGGGGCAAAGGCTGTTAGTGAGCTGCACCTAAGTAGGGGGTGGTGTGACCAGAACCACGGCTGCTGTTAGCGAGCACCGACGGTTTGGACATGCACGCGCGCGTATGCACGGGCACCAACGTGCCCTTAGTGGCACGGGTGCATACCCTTGGGGTGCGACAGCACCGGCGGGGCACGCACAGGGTTGGTGCGGGGCGGGCTGTACGACGGTTTGGTAAAGACGCCGTCGGCGGGAGCTGGGCTAGATTGCCGCGATGGCGTGTACTTGGCGCCGTGCTCACCCTCGGGGTCTGTACGGCACACGCAGCACGCCGCAATGCCCAATCCGTCATTATTGTAATTAGCCAAAGGTGTACCCACTGCTAATTGAAGCCTGCGCCAGACCCTGGCTCCCAGGAACCCAAGTTAATTTGGAATTTCTAAAGCATTGCTCTTAATAGTGATTTGTGTCTCAAGATGAGGTCATAATTTGGCGTTACGATCGGCATCTTTGTCATCAGCCGTGATCTATCCGCTGCTCGGTGAAGGCCACTCCTCCCCATGCCAGGAGAGATCCTGACAAATCAAAAAAACTTCTTCACAGGAGGGTCTATTGACAAACTGCATTACCAAGTGTTTGGTACGTAGAAGGAAACTTGACAACCCAGATGAAACTCATACAGAACAGGTGGAGAACAACATGCAGAAAGGAGTCCGAGTGGGGAGTGAAACGCAGACCCTCCTTGCTGTGAGGTAGGAGTGTGACCACTGCACCATTACGTTGCTGCCCAAAGACTGCCTGGAACTGGGAATCGCACACCCAGAAAAGGACAGGTGAAAGAATTTACCCACGGGTGCAGCTGGCAGTGCACACTGAGCTATCCACATCACCATTTACCACAGCAACAGGGCAAAGTGTCTAAAGCGCTGGCCGTCTCACCGGCGTGCCGCGGTGGCACCGGCGAGTTGCGCTGCGCCGGCGGCGAGGTGCGTCCTCCGCAGCCCAGCGCATCGCTGGTGCTGCCGCCCGTGAGCTCGCACCCCGTCTCCCCCTCCGTCCCCTCGGCGCTCTCCGAATCTGCTGAGCTGGAATGGCGCAGCCGGCGCTTGCGGTCACGGTGGCGCGTGGTGGGCGGCAGGTGCTGGCTCTCTTGCGCTGTCGCCGTCTCGTCCTGCATGAGCATCTCCATCTCCTGTTCTTCGACGAGGTTGGTTCGCTCGCGGCACTGCCCAGCGCAAGGGGTCGACGGCGGTGGGAGGGAAGGGTAGAGTGATGAGGAAAATCGCACACTCGCACACTGGGCCCACACACTATTGATGCACCATTCATTCGATCTAATAGCTCGAGTAGGGTGCATTGATCCGCGGTGACTTCCGAGTAGGGCCTTGTCCCAAAACTCACTGGCAGCTGGTGGTAGCGGTGAAGTGACTAGCGAAGTGGTGACCGAGGATAGGGGAGCGTGACCGTGGTGTCTCTACCAGATCGGTGCATTGGCGATCTTGAGGGCTCTGCGCTATCACTGGCAAGCTTAGGGGCATCGTGAGCAGGGGCGGCCCATGTGTGCGACACAAAGCAAAGAGTGCGAATTGTCGACGCGACCAACAGAATAAACTACATCACTGACGTCACACTGGCGAGCCAGCTAACACGCCAATTCAAAACACAGGCATCTCAACATCATCACTGGCTCACCATCACACCATCACTGCCACCAGCACATGTAAAGCCATGACATTTAATAACAGGGAAAATCACATTAAGCACACACATTCACTCGCCCATCTGCTGAATATCACACGACCAACACATCTAGGATTAAACTAAGGGTACGTTTGCCAGTGTACATGTGTTAATAAAAAAAAGGTTTTTACCATTTCCGGCAATAATAGAGGTGTTAAGATCTTAATGCACCAAAATAGACACCTATTATCAAAGCTTTTCGTTTGCATATTTGCCGCAATTATGTGTGGCTTTTGCAAACGAGACACTTTGTGAAAGGTGTCAATTTTGGTGTTTTAAGATCTGAACACCTGTGTAATTGCCAGAAATGGTAAAAACCTTTTCTCTATTTTACACATCTAGGATTAACACCACCATGGCAGCTGATCTATCACCAACTGCCCAACAACGGCCTGCGCAAGCCTCCTTCACAGAGCCCAATCCAGACACAGCTTGTACCAGTCATCAGCAATTCCACTTCCTCCTCTGCCGCATTAGCCCACCTACTCGCTAGCCTACATAGCGCCCGATTAGCGCCTCTGTAACCGGCCAGGAACAACAATGTCCGGATTAACGCACAACCGGACGCGCGCACACACGCGTACCCCAGATGGTTGGGAACTCCTCCCCCCTCTCACCTCGCTGCTGATACCCGAGTCGCAGGAGATGAGCTCATCGTCGGAATGGCCACGGTGTTGCTCACACGGCGCCAGCTGCTCCATCACGGGACCTGGCGCAGGAGCATCGTCGAGCTCGGCCTCTTTCAGCTCCTCGTGCAGCTGGTCCATAAGGCAGCGCAGGAACTCCTGGGCATCCTGCGAGAAGCGGCCACGATGAACCACAGTCGGGCCGCGGGGGTGACGTGGTGCAACGGCAGGTTCCGTTTCTCATCCTCGACAAGCAACGGAATTTGCGTACGCCGAAAATTGTATTATTATTACCGTCAATTGTAAACTCACAGCCATCATGGAACCAACATCGCTGCCCCACGACCACCACCATCACATGCACCATTCGCGTTCTGCAATCGGCACCCCCATCCTATCATCAACCCAGTGGCTAAATTAATGCCCCAACAAAACAAGATTGACAACATCGCTCCACCACCTCCATCGCACCACAATTAGCGTGCCATAATCACCGCAGCATTCTATGACCACTCCACCACCAGTCTCATCATCACCGCTCCACTATCACCCACCTCACAATGACCAGTCGACTCTCACTATCAAAACTCCACCAACAGTTATCACCCTATGTAATAAGTTGAACAGATTTTTACCATTTCTGGCAATTATGCAGGTGTTAAGATCTTAAAACACCGAAATAGACACATTTCACAATGTGTCTAGTTCGCAAAAGCCACACATACTTGTGGCAAAATATGCAAACAGGAAGCTTTGATAACATATGCATTGACCTTCAAACTGTTCGGCCTACACCAGACATGGCTTTCTTTTGAGCCTGATTTTCAGTGTCAGCCAGATGATGCCAAAAGGCAGTCAGCTCAGGACAATGCAATATTAATGCTTAGTAGCTCAGGTGGAGCTGTTTACGCTATGGGTACTTTTTGCCAGTATACATATGTAATAAGTAGAACAGGTTTTTACCATTTCTGGCAATTATGCAGGTGTAAATATCTTAAAACACCAAAATAGACACATTTCACAATGTGTCTAGTTTGAAAAAGCCACACATACTTGTGGCAAAATATGTAAACAGGAAGCTGTGATAACATATGCATTGTCCTTCAAACTGTTCGGCCTACACCAGACATATGTTATCAGTTATCACCCTAACTGTCAGATCATCACTGGGTCACCATTATAACTCTGCCACCATCACCGGTGACTCTCTCAAGGAGTTCCACAGGTCGCAGTCAAATGTACCTGCTGTGCGTAGCCTCGAAACATGGGGTTGATGAGCTTGATTCCGTGAGCCAGAGTCGTTGGAACCAGGTAGCCGTGCCTGTGGTTGAGACAACATACAACATAACATTGCGATATTCATCACTGGCCATGAGTTATCTACGACTCATCCTCCATGACTCACTCCTCTCTTTGTCTTTCAATTTACGATGAAAATACTTGCACTACTGTTATGCAACGTCATCATTGGCCATGATCAATCCACTGCTGGCTCAATGTCCCAAACGCTGTCGTAATCTCTCACAGATTTGAGAGCTTATTTCACCTGCTATGCACTACACTCTGCCCATTCCCGCTGTTTTTTCCTTAATGAACGTGACATTTCTAACCAATGCGTGTTTCTAACGTACTTGTGCCCTCAAATCCCCCCTCCCTCTTCTGGTATCTTGGGCTAGTATAAGAAGGTTGCATCTCTCCAGTTTCATCTGCACATTTTTCAGATTTTGTTCCATTTTCTTTGTCAATGTCCAGAAGATTATTAAACTCAAGATGCAAAAGGCTATCATCTTGCATCTGCACACCGAAGCCAAATGCAGCAGGCAGATTGACCCAAGGTTGAAGATCTTCAGCGTGAGATAAAGGCTTTACTGAGATATTCACGAACATGCAGTCACACTTCAATGAGGCCACCACAGTGACACTAAAGAGCATGGCAGTTGCTCCTCTTGTTATTAAACACTACATTCTTATGCTTCTGATGACTTCACATCATGTGACGATTTGAAACCTGCAGTGAGCAGCGCTCCGCCTTGTGGCTCACACCTGAAGCATACTCCCTCTCATCCTCACCTCTTCTTGTTCCAGATGTCGGTCACGAGCTTTTGGTAGCTCTTGCAGAGCGCTGGCTTTTTGTCGGTTCGCACCAGCCCTCCGCACTCGAGGAAGAACTGGGTGAGCGGAGGACTACTCACGGCACACGCATACGTGCACATACACACAAACATGCACAAAAAAGCACACATGCACACAAACAAAAGCACACACGCGCTCAAACAACACTGCATAACTGCAGATATGAGAAGCTGTTAATAACTTGCAATTCATTTCTGTCGGGTATGTCCAGCTCAGTGACCTGCAAGCTACTTCTACACCCAGCTCACCACATCCAGTATACTTCCCCTCACTATGTCACAATTATCTCTAAAGCACTGGACCATGTGCCGTCGATGGCCCACAAGGGCTAAAACCGCGCGAGCTGAAATAATCACGCGTGAGTTGGGAGGCCACGCTCACCAGTTGGACAGTGCCTGCAGGGCAGCGTTCATGTAACACGTGTTCCCAATGTTCTTCAGACCGGTCAGTCCTGTAAGGAAGAGATCGCTCGCTGTCACCGACTCGTCCGTTGCTAGCGCAACACCGCGCTGACTCCAGGTGCTGCATCGCTCACTCGGTTTTCTATCGCGTTTACAGTGTATGTCTAAATAAATCGTTAGCACACCGTCTGCGTAGAAATTGTGCACACGTGGAATACCGTTGATTTTCGCAAGCATAAAAATCAAAGTAAATCCCCAAACAAAGGTGATGGATGTGGCCTGTGTCTATTTGTTCAGAGGTGCTCACTCACATCATCATAATCATTATCATCATCATCACTGCCATCGTCACGATAATCGGTGGCTCTAACCTCGGGGTCGAAGGTCGTCATCATCGACCTCGGACTCTGCCTCCTCGCCGGATGTCCCAGGGATGGACTTGATGGGGGAGGCTCCTCGGATGCCAGCACCCTGGTGAGTGATCGTACATGCACGCGCGCACACACACACAGTGCTAAACACACACGATGTAACCACTTTGAACGATTACTTGCAAACGACTCAATCGGGATCACATACAGCAGCAACATCGCTCGCTACTGTGACAACCCGCAGGACCATTCTGAAAAAGAGTCTCGAGACTCAGTAAGGATTTTCTAGATAAACAAGTGTCAGGGCAAAATGGTAAAGGTGAGTAATTTGGACTGATTAAGATGTCTCTCGCTATTCATGTTGGGCACAGCACGGAGCTGCACCATTGAACTCAGGTTGCCTTGTAAAACTCTGCCCACAAGTGATTAAAATGGGAAATGGGGTTAAAATGAGGTCCACGGGTTGAGATACAGACTAACATGAGTCACACATTCACATAAAAACCCAGAGATTCACCAACACCCACAGACTTGCATAGACAGCCACAGACTTCAAATAAACGGAAAGTGGTGCTGCTACGTGGGCCATGATTGCAAGCTGATGACCGCAATCACACTGTGAGCAAATGCTTAAATGCCCATGGTTGTCAGAGGTGATGGCTGCATCTGTCGTGTAATGTCCTGACATGGCCCAATAACGACTGCTGCTTACAGGGTAAACTGAAACCACGAGATCTGGTGGGGTCAGCGCTCGTTAAGGACATTGGCTGCTTCTGCCTTCGACGTGCCTCATCATTTCAGCCAGTCATTCTCGCTCCGTGAGAACGAGTGAATACTACGCTGCACGTTCAAAGCTGAAATCAAACAATGTGCAAGGCAACGCTCCAAACAACAAAAAACGAGTATTTCTAAATATTGTTCGATTCATATTCAGTTATGTGGGCAGTATATACATCCAGAAGGCATTTTTGCACAATTATTATTGCACAGGTTTTAACCGAGCCATCACAAACGTTTAAGTTAATTATGCAGGGCCACATACAGCCGGCCTCTCTGCAGGCGTAGAGACGGCGCTTTGTTTGCTTTAGAGTGGCAGACGGTGCCGATGGTAGCTCTATCCATAATTCATGGACCCTGTACCATAGCTTTTATCTTTTAGCTTTTAATTTCATGCAGCCGCGGCCCAAGGCCGACATCAAGGCCGACCGTGCGAGCAAGCACTTCTTTGGTGCACCCACGCAGGTCAGTACAAACAACGCACGCATACACGACGTGACTGGTACTGGCTAAAACGATCAGCATCAAAATATTCCCATTGCTGACACGTTACCGCTAAATCATTCAATCACGATTATAGACAGCAAAATACGTGCCAACTGGGAGAAGTGGGCAGGACCCTCCTCAAAAGTTGTTTTGAGACGAAGTGAACCTGAGGCTCTGATAAATGGATGCCTCATGACTTATCGTTCCAGAGAGTTAACAGTCTACATCTAGAGATTGCTTTTTTTTAAGCGAACTTGCCTGAAGTAGGTACAGGTTGCTTGATGATGTTGATTGCAATCATCAGCGTCGTATTTCATTTTCAATGCTGTGAATTTGCACCCCAACACACGGATGTGCTGAAATAGTGTAGAATTGGCACGTTGTGAACATTGACATACATTACTGCTTAGCTATTGTCGGGTAGTGGAGAGTTTACGACAAACATTTTATAAGTGACCTCACCCAAAAATGGCATCTATTGATAATATTGGTCATGAAAGACTTTGAATTAAAGTATTCATCTAAGTGAATAGTGATTTCAGGGAAACGTTGCACTTTGTAATGATGTAGGTATTCATGGCTTGATGCATGATGATTGCTTCGAAAAGCTGCTCTCTCGGGACAGCCGCGTCGATCGCTCCCTCTCCTCTCCTCACGACGTTTCGTCTCACACGTTAGAGGTGCCTGAGAATGCCTCTAACGTGTGAGGCGAAACGTCGCGAGGAGAGGAGAGAGAGCCATCGACGCGGCTGTCCCGAGAGAGCAGCTTTTCGAAGCAATCATCACAGTGCACTTTTCCAAATGAAAATATTTCACTCACAACGCGTCAAATGAGGAGGGAGAATTACTCAACGATCCAAAACCTTAACTGCACGCACACATAGATGCTATGAGGTGGGTAGCACAGAGCAGTGCAGCAAAATATCATTGTTGTACCACACTTCTATATTGTCACATCTATGCTTCCAGCCTTCAGCCACCCGTGCTCAGCAGCATGGTAACGCACGGACAATTAATCCCTCTGATCCACACGGCACGGAGGGAGGTCCCTCATCCGGCAGTACTTTAACAAAGGGTTATACATTAAATAAACTAATTGGCACCTGCGTATTTTACACTGCTTGAAAACGCATGACACTCACAGACCACTAATCTGGAGCCCTGTATATCAGCGTGAACGCGTAAGCATGAGCGACTACGCACAGGAGTGCGCGTGTGCTGCACATGCTGTGTGCAGCACATGCGACAGCGCGAGTGCAAGCGTACCGGCACGGGCTGCGCGGCAGCTGGTGAGAGCTTGCATGGCGCGGCGCCACCCACCGTCGCCTGCTTGTCGAGGAAGACCTCGCGCTCGCACACGTAGCACCACACCCGCAGCGTGGTGAGGTTCACCGTCAGGCTGTGCTTGCTCGTCTGTGCACGCGCACGCGAGTGGACAAAACAGGCTGTGGGCGCAGGGTGAGGGCGGTGCCGCGAACGGTCGGCCCCGCGAACGGTCGGCCCCCGCCAGGGTATGAGCGGTCGCGCCGTGAAGTCAATGAATCACTCACGACACGCCAAGTGTGTTTGGTTCTCGCAAGCTAAACAGGTAAGAGACTGTATGCTGCTACACAGAGGCAACCACTACACTAGAGGTGGATGCTGAGCAGCATAGTGGTACAGCGGTCAAACTTGTGACTCACAGCAACAAGGACCTGGTTTCAATACCACACTCGGGCGCCTTTCTGTGCGTGAGTTTGTACTTTCTTCCCATGTATGCAATGGTTTCCTCTGGGTGTCCTGTGTCTTCCCAAACATAAACACACACAACGTAGCGGGAGTTGGTCAAATATCTTAATAAAGAGTCCTCAGACTAAGTGTAACTGTATTGGATAAATAAAATAATATAAATGCAGTAATATTTGTTGCTGATTTTCTGTTCTTACATCGTTGTTGTTATGCCGTTCTCTCCACAACTCTTTGCAGCGCTTTGTGACCCTCGGGTGAAAAGTGCTCTAAAGTGTAATTAATATTACTAAATAAAGATGGTGGTGCCCTTAAAACAGGACTTGAAATGGCACATTTCTGATCACATATCTCAGCTGTCTTGAGCAATGAGAGCTAGCTGATGGATCATCTACAATAGACACAGCTTAAGCATGGCGATCACATGACCCACACGCATGCTTATCAACGCATTATTACTATCACTGCCCAAGTCAACATATCACTCAATGTAACTAGCCCCTGCATTAGACTGACAGCATTTTGTGTTTATACCTAAAATGATGTGCAGCATAGTGCTGCCAGCCAAACAGAAACCGTCATTTCCCAAGCGCCGTCATTTACAAAGCGCACAAATAAATCTTTCTCTCTCTACTCGAGCCTGCACTTTCAGTTCCTCTTTGTGCAAGTCTATGCCTACAAGCATCCCTTCCTTATAGCCCTGAAGACTAATGGATTAAGTACGGCTTGTGAGCGGCTATTCAGGGTGACGTGGTACACAATGGGCTAGTGTGGCTAGTACCATGACAGTGTTTGTTTATACTAGTGCTGCCATACAGTGTACAGTACCACATACACTTTTGAGTTGACTTGACGACAGGTGCTGAACAAGTTATGTTACCACTTGCAACCGATGTTAGTCATGGCTAGAAATCGAACTGACGTTGCCAGATTTGTAGCGCGGTGTGCTGGCGATTGCCCTGCTACTGTCGATACAACAGTGGCTGCTATTCACCACCACGTGGCAATAATGTCAACAGTTTTGGTGCCAGGATCGGTGCAGTTTCAGGTCTCCTAAGTCGCGGCGTCATGTGACCTCCAACAAACATGTACACAGCACGGGTGTATCCACACATACCTGCGCATGCAGCGTGCTGTGGTCAGTGAACGATTCTCCACAGCCCACGTACGTGCAGCCATCCTTCCCAGTGAAACGGACGCACAGACAAGCGAGTGTCACGATCAGGTGGAAGACATAAAACCACTTAAACCGTCGCCAACAAATATGTCGTGAACAACATTGTTACTGGCGACACGTTTACAGTTGTTGCCGGCGACATGCACGAAGTCACAGGATCCACACTCGGCAGTTGGGTCGAATTGTAAAATTTCTGATAGGAATTTTTACATGAAAAACTGTTCTATCAGGATAGCTATGTCGAACGTTCCTCCTCTTTCCTTCGCTCGACACAGGTATTCTGCTCGTAACAGCAATTTTCATAGAGCCATGGAAGCCCAGACTAATCCATTTATGTTAAGTTTGAATGAGCAATGCAGTTGCCCACGTGTGTACGTGTGTATGCGTGCGGATAGTGCTCACCTGCAGACAGGCCCAGAGGTTGGGGCCAGTGGCAGCGCACGACTGGCAGGTTCCCTGTAATGCAGTTGAGCAAAAGCATTTAGCTCCTGGGCGAGTGTCAAGGCTGGAGTTAGTATTCAAGCTACGGTCTTCTTTTGTATGTTTATTGGCAACCTTTACACATTTCTGTTCATGCCGAGGTTGGTCTGTGAGCTAGTGGATGGCTTCATTCAGGAGAAGCCTGGTGAATATCTAACACGTTTCTGACAAATGACCTTAGTGGGCAGAGGTGTTCCTGTGTCATCCAGGGTTTGAGACCTGTGACCGCGGTCGCACTGCGGACTACAATCGGTGCTATGTTCGAGCTAAGGTTAGTGCAATGAATGGGTAAGCGTTAGAGTTGCGGTTAGGGCTATTCCTATGACAGTGAGAGCAGGGGCTATCGTTAAGTGTCACATTGCGCATACACGAATCGCACAGCTACCTTGGACTTCTGGATGAGCTGCTCATTCGTGACCTCCCCAACACTGCCGAGGTGAAGGCACTCCACCTCCGTGCTGCCCATACCGCCGGCCACACGGCCCTGTCAGCCGCACCACACGCCACACGCCGCAGTTAACCCAGTCGCACAGCACTCACGCAGTGCACATACCACACACACCACAGTTAACTGCCCCCTCGTCCCCCACCCAAGTAAACTCCTTCACACTCACAAGCAACACCCCAGGTGACAAACAACACAAAGACTAGGCATCCACTCCACACACCACGCTCTGGGTGTCGTTTGCTCCCACCTCTAGCTCAGCACTGCTCATAGTAAACGTGGGACCTGGCAGGACTTCGACCTGTGACAACGTTGAGGATGAGAGGCTGTTTGGGAAATGAAACGTTTCTATGTGGCTGGCAGTGTTATGGTGCACAGCACCGGTTAACTAGTGCGGGGCTCTTGTATCGGTGTCCGCATGCTACGCGTGACTATGGCCAGCAGGCGAAGTTTCTTTAGCTGTGGTAGGGTTGTGTTTGTTTATTGTTCATATACAGTGACTTGGGTCATTTACATTTAGATGTCTTCTTTGAATCTATGCCCGAACGCCGGGGCGGGGGTCTCTATACCCTGGCCGATCTGAGCTTCCTTTCAATTTCGCTGCACGGCCCCCTCCCCCCTTTATTCAAATGCTGTTCTCTCCATAGCTCTATGCAACGCTTTGTGACCCTCGGGTGAAAGGCGCTTTATAAATGCAAAAGGTATTGTATTACTATTAAATTATCGAACAGTATGTTTGGTTTTCTGCCTCCTGGCCTCCTTACAAACATCATTAACCCTTCTTGAACTTTCTTCGTTAATGCTTTCACCGATGTGAAAACGTGTTATCCAAAATGTGCCTTTTTTTAAACATCGATATCATCATCCCACGCTGCAGTATTAGCACCAAGATGCTCCCTTGGAGAACTTCGTTCATAAAGCTTTCACGTAGGAGCATGTGCCCAATGGACATGTTTGGACTTTAGTGAATGATTGCGCTGAATGTCCCTCCAAGTGACCCCGTCCTTTCTCTTTCTCGCCATCCGCATAATGGAGAGTGGCACTGCAAATGAGGAAACGGAGACGTACAGTAGCATATATGGGAGAGAGAAACAGCGAAACAAGAAATCGTCCTTGAAAAGGGGGGTTCCAGTTACCGATATCTCCGTTAACCTCCGAGGACTCGTGTCTTACGTTGACGGGTATTGCGGAAAAGACTGGGGGCTGGATATCAGTACTCGGGAGAGCGTTCTGTACCGAGACTCGCTGCTCTGAAATGTGCATAATCATCACCATGACTGGCGTAGTCACACCGGTTATTGGTGAGGCTTATTGGAGGCAAATTTAGTGCTGCACCTGGTGTCATTAGTGCTAACATTCGGGCTAATGCAATGGCTATCGTTAGGCTAGGTCTAGTTTTAGGAAGTGCTTGTGTTTATATTAGGCGCTAAGGCTAAAGTGCTTTGTGTCAGTGCTAGGTCTAGTGTTGGTAATATATCTAATGTAAGTGCTCGGGCTCGTTTTTGGGATAGAGCAAATTAGGGTTTCAATACAAATCACGCGGCTCTCCTGCACGGTTACATTACTATCCGACACATTATCGCACTGTCCGCGTCACGGGGCCCGAATTGTCCTTAATTCCTTAACATGTCCCCATCGTCATTATTGTCAGCGCATGTTCTGAGCTTTGTGACCCTCGGGTGAAAGCCGCTTTAGAAGAACAAATGTTACTAACCGAGGCGGCGTGGACAGAGATCCGCTCGTCAACAACTTAAACGAGAACACACCACACACAGCTGCTGCCCGAGGCCTCACCTCACGGTCACTCGGCCAGGCCTGATGCGGAGGGGGATGGTGGTGGGGACAGGCGTCCGAATAGGAGGCAGAGGGGATGATGTGGAGGCCAGGATGGGACGACAGGAAGAAGAGAAGTTGATGATTGCTGATTTTTTTTAATTAGGCGAACAGTGAGGTCGAGTGGGGTTAGAATAAGGGGTTGACAAGACGAGGACAGGATTGATGAGGATGGGTAAAAAGGACGAGGGTACTGATGGTGATGAAGATGTTAGCGATGATAATGCGGCTCTTAACGTCAGTGAAGCTGCTAATGCGGATTATTAGCGATGCTGACGATCTGGGGAACGATGATGGGTTAAATTATGGCGATGGTGCTGCTGATGTTATTGATGATGTTGCTGATGATAGTGCTGATGCCGTTGGTGATCTTGCTGATGTTCATGCTAATCGCACTAATTACGTTTGCGATGCTATTCGTGCTGATGGTGAATCGGTTTCGCCGATGATTGCGATGCTACTGTTGCTGACGATGATGTTAGTACTGCCGCTGATGATGATGTTGTTGATGATGATGTTGATGATGGTGTTGTTGATAATGATGATGTTGTTGATGATGTTGATGATGGTGTTGATGTTACTGTTGATGGTGTTGATGTTGATGATGTTGCTGCTGATGATGTAGCTGCTGATGATGTTGCTGATGATGTAGCTGTTGTTGATGTTGCTGTTGATGATGGTGTTGATGTTGATGATGGTGTTGATGATGATGATGTTGCTGCTGATGATGTTGATGATGATGGTGTTGATGATATTGATGATGTAGTTGATGCTGATGATGGTGTTGATGTTGATGATGTTGCTGTTGATGATGATGATGGTGTTGATGATGATGTCGCTGCTTCTCCTGTGCCGATTCCTCCTCTGCGCAACGGAAATGTCCGCACTGCAGCGCGCGCCACTTCCGGAGCGGAAACGGAAGCGGCCGCCGTGGAAACCCCGCGCACGCACTGTTCGTTCCGAGGCTCGAGGATTGTGTTCCGGCAGCCCCGGCCGATTTATATTTTACGTGCAGCGTGTGTTCGTTAAACGCGACATCAATAAACACCGTCGCGTGAAACCGAGTGATGCAAACGCTCTCGATGTTAACATCGATGTCATTTTTGTTTTAATTCGTTATGTCGGTAGCGGAATAGCAAGGAAATGAACGCGCGATGACACGTGGAGTGATTTATGACATCTAGCTCGCGTCGAGAGCAGGCGCTGCGCAGAGGTTATGACATCGTGGGATGGTGAGAGGTGGTCGTGGTCTTCATCCAGCAGTGGATTGACCATGGGTGCTTGCTGATGAGTATGTGTTCCAAGGGCTCTTTTTCGTAGCAAAATAGGCGTGAGATGGCGTTAATTGTAAAGAGTTGAAGATTGCACTTGTTTGCACAACTGATTCTGGCGAGAATTCAATGTAAAACAGGGTTTACTGATGACCGGTTTTAGACCGGCATCTCATCCCTTCTCTTTGTCAAAAACCGCTTAGTCCTGTACAGGGTAGCGGTGAGCCGGAGCCTATCCCGGCAGACAGGGCCAAGACAGGGATATACCCACAATGGGACGCAAATCCATCCCGGGTACTGCGGGCAATTTAGTCTGCGAGCCAATTAACCTATGCAGAAGCATGTTTTTGGACTGTGGGAGGAAACCGGAGTGCCCGGCGAAAACCCACGCAGACACGGGGAGAGAACTCGCAAACTCCACACAAATAGGCACCCGAGCCGAGACTCGAACCCGGGATTTCTTGCTGTGAGGAGGAGGCGACGGCGCTACCCGCTGGGCCACTGTGTAGACCGGCATATGAATCGAAATAACTTGTAATTAAAGAGATCACAGTCACTCACGCTTCACCCCAATCTCACCTCAACCAAAATGGCCACCAGACGTCTCCCTACCCAAGATGGGCGCGCGACACCGATCCACCTAAGGTGGGCGCCCAATCATCTCCTAGCCAAGATGGGCGCCAGGGCTTCACGATGACGTCTTGTCTGTCTGGCCGCCGTCATCCTCAGCTGCCCTTGCAGCTTCCCTCGGCTCTCCGCACGCTTCTCCTCGCTTACTCTCTTGCTGATGCTGCTGCTGGAGCAGGAGGCGATTGAGCAGGAGACGCTGACCGCTACCGTCTGCCCCGGACTTGACCCCCCCCCCCGGCCCGGCGCTCACCTCGACCTTGCCAGGGTGAGAGAGGAGAGAGAGGAGGACGGAGGTCGCGGGGCCACTCTTGTCTCCGCACAGACCGTTGACCCCCCCGCCCCGCCGGTATCGCGGAGACTCGCGGACAGGGGACGCGCGGGGAGACGTGGGGACACAGGGAAGGTTACAGACACGGGGGGCGGGGGGGTAGAAAGGCGAGGTTGAGGGTCATGGAGACAGCGGGAGAGAGGAGATGAGGGGTCAGGCGGCGGTGGAGACACTCAGGGACACTGTTTAACGGGAGACGCGAAGACAGATACGCGTCGAGATTAGAGACTTGGAGAGAGACACGCGCGTTATAAAGACACGATGAGACAGACGCGGAGATTGATACACCGGTGAGACAGTTTGCATTTAACTAGAAGGAACCGATAGGCTGTGGTGCTCTTTTTAACAGTTGTCCAGTAAGCAAGGTACAACGTCTCTGGGCACAAGGGGGAATATAGTCAGGACAATTAGCCTAGATAGCATGACTTTGGACAGACACGGAGACACGTGGAGACAGACACTGAGGCAGGGGACACGAGCAGACCGGGAGACAGCCAGTGAGACAAGGAGACAGCGACTGTATGGTTATGGTCACTGCACGCGTCGTCATGTCCGCGCCTTGAGGTTATTTACATTCCCTTTGTCAGTCCACTGCTGGATGGATGCTTTCCATACTGTTTGGCCATACCTCACCACACTGACCAGCTGGTTTGTGTTCGTTGGTCATGGTGCGGGGCCGGGGATCCTATGACCGGTCCGGACATCACGGGCCACTGACGTTAGCCGGCGCCAGGATTGGAACTCAGGTCGCCAGGTTTGCGGCAGCGTGGTTAATACAATTATTTCCTTTCACCGATGTTGCTGCGCTCTCAGTTCTGCTCTCACATTCGTCCAGTTGCCTCCTCGTCTCTCTTTTATTGCTACCCCTCGCAATCGTACCACCACCGCAAAGCGGGCCTTTTATAGGTACTCGCTAACCGCACTGGCGCCCACATCCCACAAGTTAATGTTGAAAATCTCCGTGCGCTTGTACGGGCATTGTGTATCGTCTCGCAGGGTTTTGATGCCCCGTTCCCGATCCTGACATCACCATGTCTTCACTCGTCTGAGGCTGCACGTCATCGTTTATCCTCGTTGACATCATCATGGGCGAGTCGGCGCTGCAGAGCTCGTCCGTGCTGCGAGCCGTGGTGCTCACCATGGCCGAACTGCCGCTGTTCCTGCACACAACCTACTCACAGGTGGGGGTAGTTCTCATCTACTCACATGTGAGGGTCATTCTCACCGACTCACGGGTGTGAGCAGGACGCACAGGTGAGACCCTACTCACAGGTGAGACCTGCTGTCACCTACTCACAGGTGAAGGTGATTCTGACATACTCAGATCTGAGCAGAAGTCACAGGTGAGACCCGCTGTCACTTACTCACAGGGCCAATAAGTGAAAGGTGCTTGGGAGAGCGGGTTCACAACCGGTGTGGGTTTCGTGCCCCACTGATGTTAGCGTGGCTGGGAATTGACCTCCGATTGCCAGGCTCACTACGTAGTTCCCTGCGCCAGCATTCCACCTCAGGTTCTGTACGATTTACATGGAGTCCTCACGATAACCATCGTGCTACATTGGTAATCTGTGTTTATTGGCGCTATCTACCCTCGGGCCCTGGGTGGATGAGTGCCTCAACGCAAACAGCCTCTGCCACTCTCTAAACTTCTTTACATTTTATTTTATGTGGACTGCTTCCAAGTCTGGTTGAATGATCATCAAATGTGTTACAGGTATGAGAGATTTAAGTCACAGCCCATTACGTTAGACCAGCCGCAAAGCAGCTAACAACTCACGTGGCTGATTAGATAGGCGATTGAGGTAGGGTGGAGGTGCTTTATAGCAAACGGTACAAAACAGTAATGTAGAAGGGAGGTAAATACCACTGGCAATCCCGCACAGAATCTGGAATGCAGTATCAAAGTAGGGACTGTACGGTACCGTATTGAGCTGGGGCTGCACCGGTGCGAGGCGTGGAGTTGCGGTTGACAATGACGCAGCATTGCTTTGTACGCGGTTCAGAGTTTTAACTCTGGGAGCGCGATTTTCATGTTTCGTTTACACCCTTGACAACTGTGGTTGAATGTCTTAATGTTTCATGTGTTCACCCATCCGTAATGGCAGAAGCCACGAAAAGTCTCCTCTACAGATCATCCAATGTGAACGAAACTCGAGTGTAATGTTTCGTTGCTACTGGAGACTCGCTCAAAAGAAAATTGGCCACGGCGATGCAGGCGTTGGCTGCGTCCTCCCTGAGAGAGCCGCTAACGAGCCCCGGGGTCACATCATGGCCTACAGATGTGCTGCTTGCTCGCTCTTTGCCACCTGTCCAGCATCACAGAATCGATGTGGATGCACGATTTGTCTTCAGTTTTTTTTATGGTGTATTCCACGGGTAACGGTAAATCCACCCAAGTAATTTCGAGCTCTGATGGAGTACTCTGCTGACAGCGAGGCCTTTCATCCCTACTTTGTCCTCCCGTGTCCCTACATCCGTCATCGTTGTCACGGCCACTGCCCCCGCCAGGTGCATCTGACACCGGGACTCAAACGCCTGCTGCTGGCCAGCGCCGTGGGCAGCATGATGCTCTACCTGGCCGCGCGACACATGCGCCGCCGGCGGTGTCGCAAGAAGGCGGGCGCCGCCGACCCCCCCATTGCCGACGCCACCCGCGCGGCCATCGCCAGGCTACCGTCCACCCGGAAAGGTGCCCCCGACTCGACCCTCCTTCCTCCAACCGCACCCCTCCCCCGCTTCCTGAAATTGTGCTCGTGGGACATGACTCGCAGTTTAGCAGAATTATGTCCGCAGAATTAGGACTTCAATCAGGCTTTGATGAAAAGGGATTTTCGGCAGAAGCCTATTGGTGTCAGCTTACGTTGAAAGCAAATGTCCATGAATTATTTGTGAACACCGATGCCCATCATCCTTTGTAGAAATAGCAATGGCGTTCTCTGTGGATTTATAGCTGGAAGATTATCTGTATAGTGTGAGTCAGGCGACGCTGCATTATTTCTGTGTCTCTGTGGCGATTTGGGTGTCTGTTTGAATTAAAGTGGTTGTCTCCAAGCAGTTGATCCTAGAGTCCTGAACAATCGAGCTTATTTTTGCTGTTGAGGGCTTAATTGTAACGAGGCTCCGTGCAGTCTCAACGCGATGCAGTGCAGACGTATATTAAAATAAAAATAATAATTTTACATTTATAACGTGCACATATTCACTGTCGAAGGTATTCATTCGAAAGAGAATGACTCAGAGGCACGAGCAAAGCACAGAGGCGGAGGAGGCAGCCAGGCAGTTTGCCGACGCCATATTGCCACACACTGCTTCCTATATATTAGGATGTCATCGGTAAATTAGTTATTGAATATTTTTTTTGTATTGTGGGAGGAAACCGGAGAGCCCGGAGGAAACCCATGCAGAACAGGGAGAAAATACACAAAGTCCACACAGAAGAGTGCCCAAGGCAGGGATCGAACCTGCTCGGGCAAGACCATTCTGTTCTGTGAGGTGCAGATGTGACTACTGCGCCACCCTGCCGCGGGGGGGGGGGGTATTGGTTTGGAAGTCGATCCAGAATCGATTCTAAAAGTGATCGTGTGTTTAAAATGGTTGGAGACCACGGAGTTAAAATTGTGCCACTAAACACATTCGTTGAAAGGAAACAAACATCCGGCGGTGGACTGGCGTCCCGTCGTCGGGTGTATTCCTGCCTTACGCCCTGTGTTTCCGGGATAGGCTCCGGCTCACCGTGACCCTATATAGGATTAAGCGGTTTCAGATAATGAGATGAGATGAGAAACAAACATTGTAAGAGACGATGTTTCAGGCAATGACCCTTCTTCACAACACGTGACCTGCTATGATCATAACATGTAGTGTACCATGAATCATGTGCTCTGAAGAAGGGCCAGTGCCGGAAATGTCACCTGTTATAATTTATTGTCCCCAGTGTTATTTACACATGTGTTGAGTTTTTCTTTTAGTTTTGCTTGTGCACCACGACCAATGCAGCATCACTAAGCAATTATGCAATTAGTTTGAATTAAAGTATTTTACTGTAGCTGCCTGCATAATGCAATCAAGAAAGTCAGCCTGAAATCCCTGAAAGAGAAAAAGAGATAAACAGTAAAAAAAAATCTAAATCTCCCCCAAGTACTACACTGTGCTGTGTTTGTTAATTGGCTTAAACTCTGAGCTGGTTCACATGACTCCTGAGCGGTGAGAGTGTGTGCTCGCGCACGCGTGTGCGGTTGAGTGTTAAGGCTATACAAGGTGATATTTGCGCGGGTAGTGGTGGGGAGCGGCCGGTCACTCAGAACAGAACCATGGAACATATGCGCACTCGACGCCCGATTCACCAACATTAGGGAGGAAGCATCATCACAGCACCATTACTCCTCACACGGTCGTGTGGGTCATTGTCCGCCTCGGTGTAAAATTACAGCTGTTGCTCTACAGCAACATCAGCCGTACAGACGGAGATTAACGAAGGCTGGCTGAGTGATATGTCCGCGCTTGGTCTACGGTGGAAGAGGTCGCGACGTTGCTGCTGCTGCACGCGAGCGCAAGTGTTCGCCCACGCGTGCACATGCGCGCACGTGCACGTTAATGTACCTCTGCCCGCGCGTGCGTGTGCCGCGCAGGCCGAGCGAGTGGCATCAGGTCCACAGGCGCCGTGCTTTCCACGAGGGGAGCGGCGGGCGCCGCCGCTGTCACCGCCAACAGCAGTGGAGGAAGCGTCGCGGGAAGCGAAGTGAAGCAGTCGACGTCGGTACAGAGCCTGGCCTCGGTACGGCAGCACGCCTGCTCTCGCGATGCTTCACACCCGCCTTCTGCATCGCCACGAAGAGAGGCAGCCGCCATCAGTAACAAGTTGTTGCCGTTTTAAATAGCCATATCCAAGTTGACCCAGGTTGGCTGGTTGCCCTTCAATGGTAGGGATATTGGAGAATAATTTTAGGGCCACATGCCTTTCCCGACACCGACCTATTGTCTGGAAGCTCTTCTTCACAGACCTGTTCACCATAGCAGGAGCGCTGAACTCCAGACCTGTTCACCAAAGGAGACCCTAGCAGGCACACTTAACTCCAAACCCGTTCACCAAGGGAGTACTGGACTCCAGACCTGTTCACTAAGGCAGACCCTAGCAGAAGTCCTGGACTCTGCACCTATCTACCAAGGCAGACCTGAGTGAAAGCGCTAGATGCCAGGTGACATTGCTCTAGAGTTTATGGGAACATGGAATACCCTCCACTACAATACGGTTACGATCCACGGTGGGGATTGCGACAGAATTCGCCCGGATGCGACCGTACCGTGCGGTGTGTATACCCGTCGAGCCTTACGAGGGATCGTTGCCGTTGCAGCTGCAGGCGGAGAGTACGGGCAGGGGTTGCGACTCGCGGGCCTCCAGTGGGCGGCCCTCCCACCTGCGCTCACGCCACAGTTCGGTGTGTGCGCCCAGCAGCCCCTGGGACCCGGCCGGCGGGGGGGAGGCCCCGGCTGCGGGTAGCCACACTACGCCCGAGAACCTCTACCAGAGTGGTACCGCACGCACACAGACCACCTGGATAGTTAGACCGGGGGGGGGGGTCTGTTCGGCGCCACCTTGTATGGTCAGGACTGTGCCCAGGAACCAGTGGCACACTCGCCCCTCCCAGCAAGAATGGCTTTTGTTGAATTCGCGACTCAGGTGCCGTTTTTGTTGACAGTTTGTATGTTCTCCCTCTGTTCTGCCTGGGTTCCCTCCTGGATCAACAGTTTCCTCCCATAGCTAGTAAATTCTCATCTCATTGGCAGAAACCGCTTAATCCTGTATAGGGTCGTGGTGAGCCGGAGCTTATCCTGGCAGACACAGGGCACAAGGCAGGGATATACCCACGATGGGACGTCAGTCCACCGGACACTGTGGGCAATTTAGTCTGCAAGCCAATTAAATAGCTAGTAAATTATATAATTTAAGTAGCATTGGCCAAACATTCCATTAATGATAAATGACCTCCAAATCACCCGACGGGGATCGCAGACAGCAATGGCAACATTGCGCCGCCACTGTGGAAACTCGGCAAACGCCTCCTGTGCATGTTATCCCGAGACTCGGTGGAGGCTTCTCGTGGGTTAACGAGTGAAGTTGTGAAGGAGGCGCCGTGCCCTATGTGCCGTGCCACTACTCAGGCATGGAGCTGTTCGAGGAGGCGCTGCGGCGCTGGGAGCAGGCGCTGTCCTGCCGCAACCACAGGGAGCCTGTGGAGGAGCCGTGCGCGGACCCAGAGGTGATCCGCGAGGCCGCCGGGGACACCATCGCCGAGGAGAGCACCGAGGTGGGTCGTCCCACCTTGGGCACGGGGGACACGGCACTACGCGCACGCATTTGTGTGTAATGCCACCCCCCCCCCCACGACCCCTTGTATCATGACGACCTTTGCAGGTGCTCTGAAACAGCACTTCACCCTACAGTTCATTAAGGCTATATGAAGGATCTTTGCCTTTCTACTCGTTAGCACACAGCGCTACGAACTCAGTCGCCTGCGTTCTAGTCTCGCCCACAGCCAACACCAGTGAGGATTTTTTGGATCGACACCGGGCCCCCACTAAGTCGACTGCGCCGTAAACGTGTACCTGGTGCAGCGTGTGAATATCACCACTAAGGGGGCAAAGGTGGTTTTTCGCAGTGCTAGGCACCTACCCCCTCGTTTGCCATGCCCACTTTTATAGGTGCTATTTATTGAGGCCATACTGGGGATGTTTGTGTCTCCTCCGGCAGGATATTATGGACGGGGAGTTTGTGAGCAAGCTGGAGATGCTGCTTACGCGCGCGTACCGCCTGCAGGAGGAGTTTGAGTGCACCATGTCCTCTGCCACACAGACCCCGACGCGTGAGCTTGGTGCGTGTGCTTGGGTGTGTGTCTGTGTACGTGTGCTTGGGTGTGTGGTGCATCTGCATCTCAGTCAGGAAACCCATAACACCTTCGTCTGTCCCTATACCTCTTGTCAATGAGCCTTCGACACTTCATGTCGCTTCAGAGTTCATGTGACGTGGCACAGGCGCTGTGGTGACGTCACCGCCACCTAGTGGGGAATGGCGGTTGTTGTGTTGTGTATACGTGCATACGGGAGAGCAGTGGGAAGCGGTGGCGCAGCGGTTAGCCCACTGTGTTTGAACCAGTCCTGGGCGTCCCTTAGGACGACTCGGCCTCAATTGAGTACCTAGTGTGTAAACATCGCTACTAGGGAGACAAAGGCGGCCAAGGGTGGTGCTGATCACTCACCTCATGTGGCATGTCGACCTTTACAGGCGGTCTCTAATGGCACTTGACCCCACAGTCTGTTAAGGCTGCGTGTGTGTGTGTGTACACGTGCCAACACAAAGCTAGCCCATAAATGAGCCTTCACCCAGGCACCAGCTTAAACCCTATCGTGTGTAAACACTCATCGATTGGCTGAGAAGACCCTGGATTGTATAGAGAACCCGAACACTAACCCATAATCCTAACGTGAACCTATAAACCCCAACAGCAACCAGCAGTCGCATTAACCCCTAATACTCACACTATATGTGACCTGCACTCACCATAACCCTCACCCAAATCTATAACCAGCTAACTGCTCACCACAGCCCTGATCTCTAACCCTGACCCTCTCTCTGGAGCACACAACTACTGTCACGCACGTGCAAAACCACCGTGCCCCACTCACAGTTTGCCTCGGTGATCGCGTGACTTTTGACCCTTCCCGACCCTCTGGTGGTGGCTGCTGCAGAAGGTGACCTGTCCCTGGCAGACCACTCAGGGCGGCTCTATGGACTCGACACCCTGAGTCTGTCATCTGGAGAGTCCTTCGTCTCGGCGGCAGAGGTAAGGGTGACGTCGCGTCCTTTCCTCGCCCAGCGACTCGACGCTGCATGCGCGTCAGCCAGTCATCTCGGTCAGGTGACCCGTAACACCTGGGTCTGTCACGTGACCTCCTGCCGGCGAGACTTCCACACGTGGTCTCAAAGTGCATGTGGCTTGGCACAGGCGCTGTAATGTCACTGCCACTTATTGGCGAATGGCAGTTGTTGTTTTTATTGTGTGGGCATGTGTGTGCGTGTGTCGAAAAATATGTTGGGAGCGGTAGCTCAACGGTTAGCACACTGGGCTACAAACCCGAAAACCCGAGTTCAAATCTCACGGCCAACACCAGTGACTATGTTCTGAACCTGTCCTGGGCCTCCCCTACATCGACTCAGCCTCAAATGCTACCTAGTGTGGTGTATAAACATTGCCACTAGGGAGACAAAGGCGGCCGGGCGTTGCGCTCGTCACCCACCTCTTCGTGTGCCGTGTCGACCTTCACAGATGTTCGCTAATGGCACAAGACCTTACAGTCTGTAAAGCACGTGCCTCAAATGAGCACCTGGTGCATTGTGCAAACGTTGCCACTAAAGACAAAGGTGGCCAAGCATGGTGCTGGCCACCCGCCCCCTCGTGTGCCATACCAGTCTTCAGGAGGCACACTTGCCCCGACAGTTTGTTAAGGCCTTCTTTGTTCTGTTAGTGAGTGCGCGCGTGTGCGCACGGATTTCTGCGCGTGCAGTTGGTGGAGACGCCGGACACGGAGGCCCAGTGGGGGGCGCGAGGTCGCCTGGCGCTGTACGAGGAGGCGTCGCGGCTCGTCAGGGGCGGCCACGTCACCTGCCGCAGTATGAGGTTCGCATGGCTTATCCGGCAACACTACCGCCATCCCGGCCGACCAATCACGAGACGCCACCAGCCGATAGTAGACACAAGCCCTGTCATACGGAGACGAATGAGCCCGTCGCTAACCCACCATCTCATTTATTCCCCTTTAGGAGAATCTAGGAAACTCTCCGTAAGCACAGCTGTGTTAGCGCCACGCGCCGTGCCCGTTTGCTGCAAGAGTAATATTATCCGTTAGACGCCATGAAGCCGTGCACAGCGTTCAGACCGATCGCGACTGCGTGTGTGGCATCGCCAGCGTTGCGGATTGTCTCTGCGTACGCATGCAGGACGGAGATGCTGGACTGTTACAGCGACACTGACTACCTGGCTAAACTCCACTGCGTGCGGCAAGCCTTCCAGGTACCCCTCACTCGCCCGCACTGCCGCTCGACCGCACTGCCGCTCGCCCTCACTGCCGTTCGACCACACTGCCGCTCGCCCGCACTGCCGCTCACCTCTAGCACCAGGCTACGATCTTCAACCGGCCGCACTTGGTACAAGGAGGCCAGCTGGCTCCGAGGTGACGAGCGGTCCACCCGCGAAGTCATGGGAGCGTCACTCCAAGGTGACAGGCGGGCCACCTGGTTGTCGAACCTCACAGCGGTGTCCTGCCCCAGCCAACAGTGGCTTCAATTAGCTTTTGGAATATTTTTTGCCATTCTGCTAATGTAAATAAAGAGGCTTTACCCATTTTTTTTGGCAATAATACAGTGTTATATTTTTAAAAAACATTAAATAGACACCTTTTGTAAAGTGTCATTTGCAAAAACCACACACGTTTGTGACAAAAGATGCAAACAATATGCTTTGATAATGTCCTTGAAACTGATTGGCCCGCATCAGAGACGGCTTCCTTCACGTGACCTCGTTTATAAGCCCGGACCTTCGTACATACACGTCATGGTGCTCAGCAAAGCTCTTCCTGTATCAGCGAATCAAACGATTCTTGCTGGACGGCAGGGTGGTGGTGGTGCAGTGGTGACATAAGCAACACACGGCAAAAAAATGTCCCGGTTCGATTCCCGACTCGGGCACCTTTCTTCGTGGAGATAGTGGGTTCTTCACCGGTTCTGCATATGTTTTCTCTGGGTTCTCCAGTTTCTTGCCATAGTAAAACAAAACATTACAAATTCATTGGTGTTGGCGAAAGCATCTCCATTGCTGAAACGTTGCCTACAAGTTAATCAACTATAATTATAGACAGCAGCGACATCACCTCCCACTGCGAAAAACTTGGCAGCGTGCCCCTGTAAAGAGTAACCTTGGGACTCGTTACGGCTTTCCCAAGTGAACAAGCAAAAGAATGATAATAGATTTATTAAGGCCAAAGTTTTTTCTTTGCGATTGCGCGCTTATCAATCGAGCGCGAGGCCTCATCCACAGGGGCGAGTAAAGTGGTACGCGGCTCCGTAATGATCGCCGCCGCCGCACGCTCGTTAATGATACGAAAACCGTACGACAGGAGGAATCCTCGTGTCATTGGCACGGAGCCCAAATTATCCCAGAGGGTAGAAAACAACAGATTTGTGGGGAAAGCCTGTTAATTTGAGTGATCGTGACCACCGCCTGCTCAAGCGAAAAGCCTGAGAGAGTTTGATGGCATGAGGCTAAGGAGGTCCTGCTCTAGACTGAGGGGAGCACGGTGTGAGTTGCTCTGACCCCCCCCCCCCCCGGAAAATCGAGCAGAAGCATTCATGGCCATGCATGATGTCTCCGTCCCTCAAAGCTCGATGTCTTCATCCCTCAGAGGTCGATGCCTCCGTCCGTTAGAGTTCGATGTCTCCATCCCTCAAAGCTCCATGTCTCCGTCCATCACAGTTCAATGTCTCTCTCCCTCAAAGCTTGATGTCTCCATCTGTCAGAGCTCGATGTCTCCATCTGTCTGAGCTCGATATCTCCATTCGTCAGAGTTCAATGTCTGTTCCTCAAAGCTCGATGTCTCAGTCAATCAGAGTTCGATGTCTCCGTCCATCAAAGCTCAATGTCTCCGTTCATCAGAGCTGGGCATCTGCCCTCGACCTCAAAATGAGTCCTCATTACAGTGGACCTGATGAGACAAAGGTGGCGGTGCGGTGCGGTGCGGTGCGGTGTGGTGTGGTGTGGTGTGGTGTCCGCCTGAATGAGTGCTCATCAACAGGGCTTGCACCTGCGTTTTATCATTCTGACCGGGCATCGGTATCCATGATCTGTGTGTGCGTTTGCAACTCACAGCTGCTGCTGGAGGACGAGACCAACAAGAAGATGTTCGCTGACATGGGGCGGCAGGTGATCGCCGCGCTGCTCGTCAAAGCTGGCAAGGTACCGCCATCGATCGCGAAAAGCGCCAGACTATCCGGTGCACGACCGTCGGGATCGCGGTGGTTGTGGTTACGATAACCGCACGGCTGGCGGAGGTTCCCCCTGGCTGTGCGATGTTCCCCCGGCGCGCTGCGCCCACTTCGACGGTGGTGGTGTGAGGTGAGAATGCTCGGTCAGTGTAGATGGGATGAATGGACACTAGGGGGCGAGCGCTGCTTAGGATTCCCATGTTCCATCCGTGTCATTAGTGGTATTCCGTGGCTGATCAGTGGAAATCTACTAAACCACTGAGAATCAACAACGTGACTGCACGGATGAGAAATGGATAAAGAATCGATAAAGATGGTTACCATCTCCGGTTGTGAGTGCAGTCCTAGGAGCATAATGTGGTAGCTGTGCACTGGGTGTTAGCACAGGCCCTAAATGCCAAGCACCCAGCAACAAGCAGTGGCATGTGGCGGCTGCTGTGTGCATTTCTCAGGAGCCCAAAGGCTTCGTGGAGGCCTACGAGGAGATGCTGCGCTATTCGGAGGAGGCTGAGCACTGGGCCACAACTCAGGCCGAGCTGGAGGGACGTGGGGTGAGGGAGGCTCCAACATCACCACAACCACTGCTACACCACTACTACCATCACCTTGGCCACCAACACCACTACAATGAGCAGCAGCACCACCACTGCAGCCACAATCACTGTGAGCATCGCTACCAACTCAACTACCCCCCACGTGGATTTTCGCTGGGTATTGCGTTTTCCTCCCACCGTCCACAGACATGCTGCTGCCTAAGTTAATTGGCCTGTTGAGTAAATTGCCCCTGCGATGTACTGGCATGAAATCCTGGGGATTGCCCCACCTTGTACCCTGTGACTGCTAGGATAGGATCCAGCCCCCCGTGACCCTGTACAGGATTAAGTAGGTACTGATACTGAACTGAGCTTCGCTAACACACTTACCACCAGTACCAATACACTGACCAACAGCACCCCCAGTACAACCATTGCATACACCACTAGCCCTACTACGCATCACCACCCCTACTGCCGTGACCACTCGCCGGCGGGGCACCCCCCTGCATGACCGTGTGCAGGTGCGCTGCATGAACTTCTTCGACATCGTGCTGGACTTCATCCTAATGGACGCCTTCGAGGATCTGGAGAGCCCGCCGTCCACCGTGCTGGCCGTCGTCCACAACCGCTGGCTCTCCGACGGCTTCAAGGAGACCGTACGCCTCGCGCCTGCCTCCCCGTGTGCTCTCCGCCACCACCCCGTGACCCTTGACCCTCTAACCGCCTCCTGAGCTCTTGTGCTCCGACACGCAGGCCGGGTCGCCGGGTCGCCGGATGGCGGAGCCTGCGTGTGCGACGAGCGATGCATTCCACCGCCCGGTGTCGGACCTTACGCTTGTGTTGATATCGGTTGTCACGGCTCGACGCATGAGAATCGCTCTGCGTAGCTGTGAGTACAGGATAGCCGTGTGGAATGTTCCTTCTCTCTGCTTTGCTACGTCCAGCCTACCACGTGAGGTGAACCATCGCAAAAGAAACAATGGCCGACACAGCTTGGCCATTGTCTCCAAGCCAGCACCTCGTATCACGTGGCTCTACATCACTGCCATCGTTGCCGAGCAACGTCCGCAATCCGATATCCATGCTCGCCCGGCCACGCAATCTGCAGGCAATCTCTCCCAATTAGCATCGGCAGCGTTTTTTCCCAACATCCCCTGGGTCCGCATGTACTATTTCCGCCACTTACCGCCATGCCGTCCCACTTGCCGTTGCTAGCCACCATCCTCCCCCGCCTATCCGTCTGCTTCCCCACCTCGGTGGTGCCACCCTGTGCCGAACGCTGCCACCCTCCCCCTACGCCGCTGCCCCCACCGCTGCTTCCCTCTTGTAGCGTTGCTGCCCAATTCTCTAACAACTGCCATCCATTCAGGTTTAACTGCCCCCCCCCACCCCCCTTACTCTGCACTGCTGCCATCCCCTTCCCTCTCCCAGCCATATTTAACCCTCTGTGCCATACCGCTACCCAGCCCTTTTTTTTAATTATTATTATTATAGATGTTTATTATTACGGCAGGAAGTACCCAGTGAGTTTGCAAGCTCTAGATGTGGGATTCTTGCGACGTAACAAACATCCGAAACGACCAATGTAACGTCACTAAGGTAGTGTGCGCAAACGGCGCGGCGCTGCGGCACTAGTTCGAGGTTTTCCATTGGGCCGTCGCTCTTCCTCCCCCTCGGCAAAGGGCACCGCTGGGCTCCATCAGCAGGAAGGGCACCACTAACGAGGCCTCATTAGCACGGCACAGCCGCACTCGCGGAGCCGGCACGTCGTGAAAATATCAGCCGTTCATCCCGATAATGCCGAGTCAGCGGAGCGGGCGAGGCTATGGCCACACCAATCACGCCAGTTATATTTTTACACGGAAGCGCTCGTGCAGATTGTGCCTCGGAGCACCGTGAAAATGTATAACTCTTGCTTTTTTTCCACGCAGAGCTGCGGGAAAGCCACGAGCAAGCCGTTCGTATAGACGGCCAGAACCAGCATCGATAGTTTCCTGAGCTCTATGATCCTATGTTGAGATGTTTGTCCGAAGTCCATTAATGAGAAGATTATCTTTCTAAATTTATACAGCAAACTACTTTGTTGGGCACACACACACAGCAGCAATCATCACCCCTCCTCGTACACTCATGTCCCGTGGCCCTCTCCCATCGTGATCCCTCGAGTTCTCCAACTTCCCCTTCGTACCGAGGACCAGTACCGTCACCGCCGGCCATCGGTCCTCCACCGTGATGGACCTATGTTATTGCCGCGCCCTTTCACTCGTAGATCCAGAGAGGATCTGTGGTGCGGCAGACACAGCAGATGTAATAATCATTGATTTGTCACTGTGAGTGGCTGTGTGGCTGTTTGGACAGCGGCGTTATTACGCTCGAGCCGCGAAGCTTCATGTGCGAGTGAAATATGTGCGTGTGTTCTTGGCCAAATTGCCTTTGCCCTGATGAGAAAAGATTTTTTGCCTCGATTTTCTGATTGATGATTTTCGCCCTGTGATTTAATTTTATTTACAGCCCAAGTGTCCCTTGTTTCCTTGGCCCCTAGTGCCTGTTACCGTTCAGTGCGCGACGGCGGCTCGCCAACACGCGTGCGTGGGATTGTGCTTGGGGAGCTGCAGGGTAGTGGGCTCGATTCTCACTCACGGCCAACATCTCTGCCAATTATCTGTATCGGTCCTGGGCCTCTCCTAGGTCGACTCGACCGCCTGTGAGTACCTGGTGCGATTTGTAAGCGTTCACCGATATGGAGACAACCACCCCCAAAGCGTGCCGTGCCAGCCTCATTACAATACTTTCCAGAGCAGGCTGTGAAGGCTACACGGGAATTCTTTGTCTTGTGTGCGTGCAGGCGCTGGCCACGGCGTGCTGGTCGGTGCTCAAGGCCAAGCGAAGGCTACTGCAGGTGCGAGTGCGCTACGCCGGTGTCGCGCTAGCGTTCTCGCGCGGCGTCAGGAGCCCTGCGTGGCGATCGAACTTGCGCCGGTTTTTGGCGTCCGGCTCAGGCTCATGATGCCGCGTGGCTCAGCATCGCATGCCTTGAGTTCGGCTCGAAGCTAAGTCCCTGCTGTGCCAGGAGCCAAGTTGCTGGAGCTAAACCTGAGCCGGGCCTGACGCCACTCACGTGGGCGTTTCTGGAGCCACGGACAGCTCAAGCTTGAGCTGGGCCGTGCGGGGGGCTGAGCCATGACTGATAATATATGGCTCCCGAACTTCAACACAGCCGATAATCTGTATTAAAACCGCTGCTTGCTTTGTTAAATGCGTGCATTACTAACGCAACACCCCAATACACGGCGTAACGCACGCCTGACCGACGCCTCAATGCCTAAAGCACGGTTTCATTTTTGAACGGTGGGGGGGCATGGGGACCAAACAGTCTAAACTGGGGGGCTGGTGTGGTAGGGGACACAGTTTGGTGAAGAAAGGGGGAGGCTGTGATGATTGGCTGCGACCCGGCGACCCAGTCCAATTCTGTCTCGCTCTGGCGCCGTGTACCGCCTGGGTGGTTGGGAGCTGTAAATTGTGGAATAAATCCCACGCAGCACGGCGGGCGTTGTGCCCTGATGAACGCCCAGCGGAGCCAGGCTGCCCCCTCCTCCCTCACACGACTCACACGACCAGGGTGCCTGCTCCTCCCAACTGATCCCAATTACCGGCGCGCGGATGTGCGGATGTGCGTGCAGTGTGCTGTACGGGAGTGTGTTGTGCGTGAGTGTGTTGTGCGTGAGTGTGTTGTGCGTGAGTGTGTTGTGCGTGAGTGTGTTGCGCGTGAGTGTGCTGTACGGGAGTCTGCTGTGCGTGAGTGTGCTGTACGGGAGTGTGCTGTACGGGAGTGTGTTGTGCGTGAGTGTGCTGTGCGTGAGTCTGCTGTGCGTGAGTGTGCTGTGCGTGAGTGTGTTGCGCGTGAGTGTGCTGTACGTGAGTCTGCTGTGCGTGAGTGTGCTGTACGGGAGACTACTGTGCGTGAGTGTGCTGTACGGCCGTCCGGTGGGTGTGGTTTTACGGTTTTGCTTGTTTGCGGATTACCTGACCTCCGGCATCCACCGCCACCGCCACCACCTATACCCTTACAACGGCCACCATTGGAGAATTCCATCACCGCCCATGCTAGTAATGTTCTCACTACCACCACCACCACCACCCTCACTCCTCTCCCCGTAGGTCCCAGACGGATTCATCGCGCGTTTCTACGCCATCTCAGAGCACGTGAGCCCTGTACTGGCCTGGGGCTTCCTGGGCTGCACACAGCCACTCCGTGACCTCTGCAGCTTCTTCAAGGTCAGTGGGCCGATTCCTCCGTGACCCGATCAACCGCTCGCCCACTGTCTCGTTCACAGCCACCACATTGCAGGTGGCAACAATAGAACGTCACCCGCCATTCGCCAGTACATGGCGGTGACGTTGCCAAGGCGTTTGTGCCAAGACAGGTAGGTGTTGGAATACTCACGAGAGGAGTCTCTGAACCAATCCTGGGTCTCCCCTTAGGTCGACCCTGTCTTGAACAAGTACCTAATGTGGTGTGTAAACAACGTGCTCTGGGGAAACAAAGAGGGCTGTGTGTGCGCTGTGCTGGCCACACCATGCTGTCAAGTACCCTGTCCTCTTTGAGAGGTGCTGCTTGCTAACAGTACTTCACCCCATAGCCTACTCGTGCTATATGCGCCTCCTTTATTTTTGTGTGCGAGCAGGAGCAGGTGGTGTCACTGCTGCGGGACGTCTTCGACGCAGAGAAGGTTCGCTACTCGCGCCTGGAGCACCTGGCCGACGACATCATCCACCTCTTTCACCGCCGCTCGCAGATCCTGTGCGCGTACCTGGAGGTGGCGGGGACTGCGACGGAAAGCGTGGCGACCCCCGGCGAGGTCCCCGCGACACCGGCGGAAGGCCGCGGCACGACAGAGGTCGTGGTCCGGGCGAACGGGTCGACCGGAGCGACGCGAGACGGGAAACTCGCCAACGGCCTCACCTGGGACAACTGAGACGGCGACGATCGTGAACGAGGCAGCGGCGGCGGTGACACGCGTGTCTCACAGCAAGAACCTGGGTTCGATTCAGTGACTTGGGCGTCTCTCTGTGTGGCTTTTGTATGTTCCTCCCCTATGCTGTAAGGGTGTCTTCCGTGTTCGTCAGTTTATAATAATAACCACACAATGTCACTGGAATGGGCCACACAACCAGCCCCAACGATGAGCCATAACACTGAAAATTACTCGTCTGGGATTACACGCAGCAGCAGCCGCAGCAACAGAAACATCACCCCCGAATGCAGTCTGGGTTGGGGGTTCACACACTCGCTCCGGCACCACGACTGTCGCCGTGGTGGCTACGCCATCGCGTGTCTCCTATTCAAGTTCAAGATCCCAGCAATAAGGCTGACAGGTTATAGAGGAAAACCGGTGTTGGTGAGCACCTGTTAAGGGTAACAAGGAAAGTGCTACATCTGACCGTCTATATCCCTCTGTGCCGATCACTGGCTTGCCGCGATAGGCACTCGTTTAAAATCGACCGACGGTAGCCGCCGGGCAGTTTCAGAAACCACTCGCCGCGTGAAAGCGCGACCGCTGAACCATCGCTACCGGCTGCTGTGCAGGCACGGGACACGCGGCACGAGTTCGCGCCTAGACACTGGGTTCGTGCGCACCAACGACGGCGGCCGCGGAAAACAGCGATCGTTGGCCCCCTTACTGGAAACTAGTGCCCCCTCGCAGGCCGAGTGATGAGTCGCCTCGTGTCGCACAGGAACAGCTGCCGCTCGGGGAGCCCTTTCAGTTATGTTGCGATGTTGACGTAAGTAGCGGTACAGGGCGCGTTGTCAAAAACGAATTGAAAGTTAATAACTTGAGATCACACGTGAGATCAAATTGTAGTGTAACACGGAGTGTAACGATACTCCATCCGTTAAATATCGATTAAGTCGCTAGTTCATTATCAATACCCGCTTAATCCTATACAGGGTTACGGTGGGGGGGGGGGTGTGTATCCCGGCCGACAGAAGACGCAAGACGTGGGGATACCCAGAATATGATGCCAGTATATTTTTTAGGGTAATTTACTCAGAAGGCCAATTAACCTAGAAAATAGCTCGTGACACATTGAATCATGTACCTCATGCACTGGTTGTTTATTTGCATTCGGCGGCGCGGTG
>JAZEWT010000010.1:15444840-15454979 GCA_036362905.1 Mordacia mordax
AGACTAAACACCCACACAGACTAAACACCCACACAGACTAAACACCCACACAGACTAAACACAGACCACCCACCCACACAGACCAGAGACATTAAGAGTTTTGGGAGTTGTGTGTGGGGGGGGAGGAGGTGTTACTCGGGGGTCCGCGTTAATGAATATGAGGGACATACGGGGAATGAGGGGGTACACGGGTCAAAACCAGATCCGAGGGGGTACACGGGGATATGGAGAGGGTTTCTTTCGGAGCCCTCAGTGGCTCGGTGGGGGTTCGCGGGGGTCTCACCGTGAAGCCGCTCGGCCATGGCGGGGCGCGGCGCGTCCTATCCCCGCCGGGTTCCTAGGGGGTCGGCGCGTCAGGGGTCTCCGGGAACCGCGTGCATCGGGGTCCCAGGCGAGGAGACCCCCACGACGAGCTCGGCCACGACCCCCGGACCCGCGGGGGTCGCGATCCGATGCGAGCAGCAGGAAGAGAGAGGTGCAGCGCGACAAGGGGACCTGGGAAGGGGACCTTTCCCTCGCTCCCCGCTGGGGAGACCCCGGCACTTAGAGTGGAGAGGCGAGGGAACCCGGGGCTCTCTCTCGCTCTGTCTCTCCTCCCCGTACCTCCGTGTGTCTCACGTCTGTCTCCCCGCGCTCTCCCTCACGCTCGCTCTTTCTCCCCTGCTCTCGTTCGCTCCTGGTCGCTCCCTCTCCTCATCCCCTCACTCCGCGTCTCTCCCTCCTCACCGTCTCCGTTTCTCCTTGCCTCTCCCCCTCTCCCGATCTCTCCGCCTCGCTCCGAGCGTCTCTCTCCTAGCGTCTCTCTCCCTCTCCCCGTATTTACATCTTCTCTACATCTCCCCACGTCCCTCTCTCCCCCCTGACTGTCGCTCTCTCTCCCTTGCACGCCTCGTCTGCCCGAGCGTCCCCTTATCTCTCTCTCTTGGTCTCACTCCTTTCCCGTTCCTGTCACTCTCCGTGTCTATATCTCTCCTTGTATCTCTCCCTTATCTCTCTCCGTCCCGTCTCCTCCCTCTCTCCCGCCTATATCACCCCCACCACTCCGCCTCTCTCTTATCGCTTCTTTCTGCCTTCATTATTTTTCCCATTTCCCCTGCATCTCTCTACTCTCTCCCTTATCTCTCCCCTATCTCATCTCCCCACCCACTCTCTGCCCACTCCTACCTTACACCTCCCTTCTGTCCCCTACGTCCCCTGTCTCTCCCGTGTATCTCCCTTATCTCTCCCGTGTCTCTCTCTCGCTCTTATCTTTCCCTCATCTCTCTCGTATCTCCCCTATCTCACTCTGAACGTTCCCTTACATCTCCCGTGCAGCTCCTTTATCTTCCCATTTCTCTCATGTATCTCACACTTATCTCTCCCTTATCTCTCCCCTGGCTCCTCGATCTCACCCCTCCTCTCCCCGTGTATCTTCCACCGCGTGGGCGGGGAGTCCAAGAGCGCGGTGACGTCACCCCGTCTGGACGGTTTGACGTCATCGAGGCGCCGGCGCGTGCGTAATCTCACTACCCCCGTGACCCCCCCGCGCCCAAACCAGACAAACCACGTGTACTGCCCTGCTCATGCCACTGCTGGATGAAGGACCAGGCTATGCTCCGGTAGAATTTGCTGCTACAATCCGGACTTCATGGTTCCATCAATGATGGCAAGCCGTCCGGGTCCTGAGAAGCAAACCACCATGCTGTACGATTGGGATGAGATTCTTATGTTGGAATATTTGGTTGATGCCGTGCACAACGTTTCTCAGTTCATATAAAACGCTCCAATCTTGACTCATTGTCCACAGAACATGTTTTCCTATAGCCCTCTGGATCAGGCAGGTGGTCGGCCTCTGGCAACCTTGACATAGGCGCGCAATGTTCTTGGAGAGCAGTGATTTGCTACTTGTAATCCTCCCTTGCACACCGTTTTTTTTAATATTCATTAACGGTATCCGCTTGGTCCTACCCAGGGTCGCGGAGGGGAGGGGGCGGAGTCTATCCCGGCTGACAGAGGGCGCAAGGCGGGGGAATACCCAGAATGTAACGCCACGACACACTTTTTGAGGAAATGTACTCAGCGGGCAGTTGGCCTAGACAGCAGCGTGTCTTTGGGCGGTAGGAGGCCAGAGAACCCAGCGGAAGCCCACGCTGGCACGAGGAGAGAGAACGAGCAAACTCCACACAGAAAGGCAACCCATCATTGTTCAATGTTATCCTAATGGTGTATTCATAAACAATGACATTCGCCAATGCAAGAGAGGCCTGCAGGTCCTTACACATTGGCCTTGGGTTCATTGTGACCAGGATTATTGTACGCCTTGCTCTTGGACTAATATTCGTTGCGTAACCGCTCGTGTAAAGACGAACGATTGTGTTGAATCATCTCAATTTTTACACCGTCTGCCCTACAGGTGGAGCCCAATATATGTGTCACGGCGTCCAGGAATGATCAAATATTCATATGTCGTTGTTGTTGCTGACATGCCGTTCTCTCCACAGCTCTGTGTAGCGCTTTGTGACCATCGGGTGAAAAGCGCTCTGGAAGTGCAATTATTATTATTAGAGGAAGCTCTGGGAAGCCCGTGTAGAGTGCGTTGCCTACTCTTCCACTCTGGCTGGGTGTCAAGGGAGGAGGTGGGCAGTACCCACACTTTACCCCACTAAACAAAATTTAAAATGTAGCCACTTCCAATTCCACCAATGGATGAGCCCCCCTCCGCCCCCTCCCCCCCCAACCCCCCACCGTGTCGGTCACGGCGGGGATGAGTGACTATACTTCACCACGCTGGTCATGAGGGAGCTGGTGTGTGGAGCATTGGACCGATTCTGAGATATCGTGCTGTGACAGGATTTTGAGAAATTTGTACCCCCTGTTTCAACTGCGGTGCCGTGAGATCGAACCAATCCAAGCCGGCGACCTGAGGACTGACCAGTGCTGAGCGTGGGTTTTGGCCGGTGGGGACAGAGGGGGTGGTGGTGGGGAGGGCGGTGGTAGTGGTAGTGGTGGAGGGGGCGGTGGTGGTGGAGGCAGAGACGGCTGTTAAGCCGCGAGAGCTTACGTCAAACGTGGAGTTTTAAAAATGTAAATTCCTTCCGCGCTTAAAACTTCAAAGCTTGTTGTATTTTAAAACCATCGCCACCATCACCACATAACGATCTTCCACCCACACCCTCTCTTTCAGGCATACATGACATTTCTCTATAAACAAACCACTGCCCTACTCTGCGTTCTTACCACGCGAAGCCACTCAGTACGGGATAATGAACACGTTACGTATTTTATAGGGTTGTTATGTGTTAAAGTTTCTCAATGAAAGAGGAACGATTTGTTACAGAAAAGGTCCTTGCTTACA
This sequence comes from Mordacia mordax, assembly GCA_036362905.1. Taxonomy (NCBI): domain Eukaryota; kingdom Metazoa; phylum Chordata; class Hyperoartia; order Petromyzontiformes; family Petromyzontidae; genus Mordacia; species Mordacia mordax. The sequence continues at coordinate 15,448,175 of JAZEWT010000010.1, forward strand.
AGGGTCTGGCAAATCACCAGAATTAGTCCAGAGGGAGCCTCATGTGGCTAATGAGAAAAAAAATGTCGAAAAACCAATCACCGAGTTTTTAATTAATTACATTCGGACGCAATCTTCATCCAGGAGTCCCAAGGCGCTGCAGGAGAGGTGTGAAAGGAGGCAGAGATGCGGACAGCAGGCGCCAACAGCCAGACACCGCGTCCCCATCATACATTATGATCACATCGGCTTGTGTTGAACCAATCTCGGTAGAGGTCTCGTTACAGTGATGTTGCGCTTCGCTACTCCAGCCGCAATCACCCGCCTCGCCACCCACTTCAGCAAAACATTACAGACCTTGCTTTAAAACCATCGTCAGCCGTAAGGAAAAAAAACACACTATAGAGACAAACACGGCTGCGCTTGTGCCATTGTCGAGCTTAATAGGCGCTCGCTGACAACACGCGTGATTTGACAACTCACGAGCGAGACGTGCATCCAACTTCACGTGTTTAATCCACGGTTAATTACAACGGCCCCTTGGCGCGATAGAAAAGAACACCGAGACACCCCCCGGAGTGCAATTTAGATCCCGCAAGTGTAGTGAGAGGAGCGGCGTGACGTTTCCCGAACGTTTGACGAGCACGCGTGAGTTAGCGAGCACCCGTCTTAATGCGCGCGAACGTCGTCTCAAGTCACCCGCCAGTTTTTATTTTTCAAAATCGCCTCCAGACGACGGTGACCGATTTCCAGGCACGTGATGTCGTCAGGCCAAAGCGCAGTCCTGCAACAGCCTGCTCACGCCGCTGTTGGAAGAGGTGGGAATGCCCACCCACGCTTTATCGACTGAACTCTGGAAAACACATTCGTACCGCTGTGTGGAGGGTGGTGGGGGAGACACTGGCCCTCATTGCTTTGAGTGCCGCGCCGGAAGATGGAGTCGAACCGTGGCGTGGTGCCTGCAAGTCCCGTGCGGTTGAAGACCCATACACCGCAGCTGTGGCGGCTATTAACGCGCACGCTGTCCAACAAACTCGATACAATGTATCGTTTTTTTCCGCAAACCAAGACATTGCATTGTACATATTAAGCCGTGTTTAATCACAAATTCGCTCTCAGCGTCCGCGATGGATTGTAAGACATCCTCTCCCCTTGCACGGCTTTGTAAAGCAACGGTCGGGTGCGTCTCGTCCTGTACGTGTGCGGAGCGGTGGCGCCGTGGTTGGCGCATTGCGCCGCCAACACAGCCACCCGCGTTCGATTCCCGCTCACGACCAACGGGGAGGCACGCGCGGCCCGAGCGTTTATTGGCCACCCACCCGCCACCCGTGTGCAATGCCGCCCTTCAAAGGTCGCTCGCTACGAATGCTTGCGCCGTCAGTCTAAGGCTATATTGGTGATCTTTGTCTTGTTTACGTGACACGATCTGTAGTAACTTTATTGAAACGGGCACGCGTTTTGGAGTGCGTCTTATTATCCGATGAGTACGACATACCACACATTTTATACATTCCACGGGCAAGTAAAACAAATCCCCGCCGCACGCTCGTGATTATATTAAGTTATACAAGCGGGGCTTCATTCTGAACTTCAACCGAAGCTGCCCGGGGCTGAGCTCCGGAAGAAAAAAACCCCAAAGCGCCCTACCCCCCATGAAGTGTGGAGTTTCCGCCGCACCGATTATCAGCTCGGGTGCCCTTCTGTGTGGAGTCTGCATGTTGTCGTCGTGTCCGCGTGGAGGTTTTTCGTCGGGTACCCCGGTTTCCACCCACAGTCCAAAGATATGCCGTCTAGGATAACTAACGACTAAATTACCATCGGTGCTGTAATGGACCGGCGTCCCATCCATGGTATAGCCCAATTTATTTAACTAACTTGCTTTCCCCTCCCCGCTAAACAACGGTTCCTTTCAGATTAAATTAAAAAAAACTGACTTCCATAGTTTAGGAGAAACACAGCCGAACTGGGCATTCATCGTGGGCCATCAGCGAACCGTTCCTTTGGACTGCCACGCCAAAAACGTAGTCTCACTGTTAATGTTGTTCAATGGCTTTCGATATCAGTTTCACGATTTCTAACGAGATTGGTTTGGCTCGGAACGTGCGGGCAAAGTGTCAATTGTATGAAACGTGACCCCCCACCACCCAGCGACAGAGGTGGTCATATCAAGTTGTCACGCGGGCAAATGTCTCGAGTTTTTATTATTAATCATTATTTAGCAGACGCCGTTATCCAGGGCGACTTACATATTTATACAGGTGTAGTGAGGAAACCAGAGTGGTGAGGGGAAGGCAGCCATGCATTCAGCTGGCGCCAACATTTGCCAGACACTGCGTTATATTTGGATGTTATTGGCAAATAAATAAGTATTTTTTTCTTAGATGTGGGAAGAAATCGGAGCACCTGGAGGAAACCCACGCAGAACAGGGGGAGAGAGAACACACAAATTCCGCACAGAATGGCGCCCTAGGCGGGAATCGAACCGCCTCGGGCTAAACTTTCTTTCTGTGAGGCGCGGATGTTACCGCTGGGCCACCCTGCCGAGTCATTTAGGTTTTAAGCATACATCCGGCGAGGAGGAGGAGGGGGAGGGGGATGTTGGACAGCCCAAGAAATATCGCGCTGGAGATTACATCCGGCATCATCGCGTGTCAACAAAGCGCAGCAGCTGTCGCTGAAATTATACCAACACGGTCAAAACGAAAACGATGATAGTTAAGAATTGTAATGTTCGTGCTTTAAATGGGTTTTTATAACCCATTGAGCTCATCGGCAGGTCCATGCTCACTTACAAAATGCCAAAAAAGATTCAGTTTGTTAAAGGGGTCCTTTTGACCTTTAGTGTTCACCAGCATGCAATGCCTAGCTTATATTATGCAGACGCAATGTGTTTCTTGAGCCTCATCTGTGTATCATGCGCATCAACATATTGATAATATTATAGTATAGCGTTGTGTTTTCACACCTAGTTCATCAACAAGACCATGCCCACATTACGACTGCCAAGGCTAGCACTGAAGCTTAAATGGGTTTTCGTGTGGAGTTTGCGTGTTCTCTCTCCCCGCGTCCGCGTGGATTTACATCAGGTACTCCGGTTTCCTTCCACTGTTCAAAGACACGCTGCTGCCTAAATTGTCCTGCTGAGTAAATTGCCCCCAGTGCACTGCGATGTACTGGCTCCACATCCTTGGGCATAACCCCGCCTTGTGCCCTGTGTTTGTCAAGATAGGCTCCGGCCCCCCGCGACCCTGTACAGGATTAAGCAGGTGCTGATGATGATAAAAATACAAGCTCGTTAGCAGACTACGTCCACCTATAACACTGTACTTCCAGAAACACTTGAGACTCAGTTTCTTCATCAGCACGCCTTATCCACAGACCTCAAAGGACATTAGGAGTACTGTGTCTTGATCACCGAAGCTCATCACCACTGCTACACTGCCAACATAAATCTCAGTGATATATGGGTCTCATCAGTGAGCCCATGTCGACTCGCATATTGCCAAGGCAAGAAACAGGAATGGATGTGGAACATGTGACAGCGAACCGATTTCGCCCGGACGTTTCAGCCCTTAATTATAATCCGCCCTCCTCCGCCCATTCCAATTAACGGGTTTCTCAAGTCAATTAACTACCGAGAATCCTTGGTGCGGGGGGGGGGGCATGTGTGAACCAATGGCGCCTCCTCATGATGGGTTAACTCCATTTCTGCGTGTCACTGATGCTGTACACCCAGTTGTTACCATTTTGAAGTGATTGCGCTTGTATGTTGACCTGTTGACCTGCGCCTGCTCAGAAACACGTCTTCCTGCCTCTATTTGTTGAAGCAATTATTCGGTTATGAGCTACTAAGCAATGATATTGCATTGTCCTGAGCTGACTGCCTTTTGGCAACATCCGGCTAATACTGACAATCAGGCAAAAAAAAAGACAATCGGGCTTTAAAAAAAGCCATGTCTGGTGTAGGTCAATCAGTTTGAAGGACAATGCATACGTTATGAAAGCTTCCTGTTTGCATATTTCGCCACAAGTATGTGTGGCTTTTGCAAACTAAACGCATTGTGAAATGTGTCTATTTTGGTGTTTTAAGATTTTAATACCTGTATAATTGCCAGAAATGACAAAAACCTTTTCTACTCTTTACATAATTATTCTGTTATTTTATGTCCTTTGTTGATTTTTGGTCATTATTTTACTGAATTTATTTATCCTGTTCTTGATATGCCGTTCTCTCTACATCTCTGTGCAGCGCTTTGTGACCCTAGGGTGAAAAACGCTCTAGAAATGCAATTATAGTTACAGCTCACCGATGCGTGATCGGGTCACAAGGCTCTGTGTGGTTGGGTTTGATGTCCGATTCTTCCGCCCCAGCAGCTTCTTCAGGAGGTGAACGAAGCAGAACTGCCAGCGCCGTTAGATCGTTACACTGAACGAAGTTGCTGCTAAGTTACTTCGTCAGCGAAGAAAGCGGGTTAACCGGAGAGAGCGCGTCTATAGTGCGTGTTAGGGGGAAACCGGAGTACCTGCGACAAGGCTGCTTAGATTGGTAAGCAGACGAAGCTGCACCCGGCACGCGCAGCGAAACGTCGGACATCAACCTCAACAACGCGCAAGCACATCGCAGGGGATGCACAGTTTGGCACGTGCCTCGACGGCGACAACCAATCAGGTCTAACGCCGAAGCATCACACAACGCTCACACTCTCTCATTAGGCACGTGTGGGGGTTTAGCACCGCATCGTTGAACCAGTGCGGCCTGCAGACCCTAGAGCCCCTCGTGTTCACACCGATCCGCGATCGCGGACGTGTGTGTACAGATCATTTGGTGAAGCTGTTGATGGTGTATTGGTAGCGGTGCATAATTGAATATAGGCGTGCACATGATCACGAGGGCGGCACGGCGAGGAGCTGTGAGTAGCGCTCTCCTCACACCAAGAAGGTCCAGGGTTCGATTCCCGGCTCGGGCTCTTTTCTGTGTGGAGTTTGCGAGTTCTCCCCGTGTCCACGTGGGTTTTTGCTGGGTACTTCGTTTTCCTCCCACTGTCCAAAAACACACTCCTGCCTAGGTTAATTGGCCTGCTGAGTAAATTGCTCCCAAAAAGTGTTCCCTGCGATGCACTGACACCACATTTGGGGAATTCCCCCGCCCCGCGCCCTCTGTTGGCCAGGATAGACTCCGCCGCCCCCCACCCACCCTGTACAGGATTAAGTAGGTATTGACAATGAATCAACATTATCACGAGAACTAAGCCCAATAACGCATCACAAAGTGGACTATGTAAACACACTATTTCATTCTCAAGTCCAATTATATACTGTACTTTTTAAAGGTATTTATCCAGGAGAGCAGCCTTTGAGTTGTGGTTTTGGTGTCCAGCAGGCTCCTGCTGATACGTTTTTAGTTTTAATTATAAGATGTTTGGAGTCAATTAACAATGAGTGTTTACGACACAACAACCGGAGAAAACCCACACCTTGTGCCTCTATCCCCGTACAGATGTTAACTGACAGGGATGAGCCGGCATGGTATACTGCCCTCTCGTGGCGAGCCACGGCATGGCACCTCATGGACCAACGCAGCACGGTACAATATAAAGTATCATCTCATCGTCAGAAACCGTTTAGTCCTGTGCAGGGTCGCGGTGAGCCGAAACCTATCCCGGCAGACAGAGGGCGCAAGGCAGGGATACATCCACGACGGGACGTCAGTCCATCACCGGGCACTGCGGCAATTTAGTCTGCAAGCCAATTAACCTATGCAGCAGGATGTTTTTTGGACTGTGGGAGGAAACTGGAGTGTCCAGCGAAAACACACGCGGACACGGGGAGAGAACTCGCAAACTCCACACAGAAAGGCACCTGAGCCGAGATTCGAACCCGGGGCCTTCTTGCTGTGAGGCGACAGCGCTACCCACTGGGCCACCGCGCCGCCCGGTACAATAGTGGTCTATGCAACTCGTATCCATGCTACATGTGTGTTTTAACAAGAGCCGTCGCCCGAAACGTCGCCTACAACGTACGCGTCATTTTAAGGCTGGAGTGTTTATGACGAATGTGTTGAGCACTCTTTAAGTTACATTTATAGATGTCAATGTGGCCACTTGGGAGGCACAAAAAACAGAACATATCGTGGGGGTAAACCACGTAAGAGAGGACTGGCTGTGTAAGCGTTAACCACTCCGTGTAAATGATAACATCTCAGACTTTGAATAACTACAGGTGCCTTCCAAACTTAGATTCCCCAGCGGAGGGAAAAAAATATAGCAAAGGTGACAAGCCTACAATTTGCTGTCAGTGTGAATCAAGAGGCATAATAACTCTCGTAAGAGGTTCAAATATGGAAACAACATCTGAAATATCTCCCAAAGGTAAATGAACTGGGACAACAATAAAACAAACCCACCGTTATGTGGGACCTCCAACGTGTCTCAGTGGATTGGCGTTGCTGATCGAGGCAAGCCCTCCCCAGCAGAGCCGCTACGTGAGCACCGCCGCCTCACAATCGGCCTACGACAACAACGCTCTAACAGAGGATACAATATAAATACAAGTTGAGTGTTCCAGCTGTGCTGCTCTGAGGCAGTTGACCCTAGAGAAATCCGAGTAAATAGATCAAGGCCGTTACCGAAAACTAAGTTAGTAGACCTTTGCAGCACGACCCTACCATGCGAGGAGTGGCCCTACCGCGGCCTACGCTCGACCTGCCACGTTTGCAATGAGCGGTGGTGATTTTACTGCGTGGTGGTGAGTTGACTGAGCGGTGGTGAGTTGACTGAGCGGTGGTGAGTTGACTGAGCGGTGGTGAGTTGACTGAGCGGTGGTGAGT
>JAZEWT010000010.1:15460362-15474792 GCA_036362905.1 Mordacia mordax
AGGAGGGGAGGGAGGAAGGAGGGTAGGGGGAGAAGGAGGGGAGGGGCGGAAGGAGGGGAGGGGAGGGGGGGAAGGTGGAGCTTGTTCGCATCATCATCATTTCCGTGGCAGCACGGTGGCGCAGTGGGTAGCGCTGTCGCCTAACAGCAAGAAGCCCCGAATTCGATTCCCGACTCGGATGCCTTTCTGCAAGGAGTCGGCACGCTCTCTCCCCGTGCCGGGCGTGAGTTTTCGTCGAGTACTCCTGTTTCATCCCACTGTGCACAACACGCTGCTGCCTAGATTACTTGGCCTGCTGAATAAATTGCCCCAAAAAGTGCCCTATGATGTGCTGGCGTCACATCCTGGGTATTCCCCCACCTTGCACCCTCTGTAGGCTGGGATTGGCTCCGGCCTCTCCTGCGACTCTACACTTGATTGAGCGGTTACTGATAATGAATGAATGAAGGAATCATTTACAAGTACTTCACAATACCTGTACCTGACCCACAGCGTGGGTTCCAATGTGAAGGTGACATCGCAAATGACTCCGCTGGTAGCGCCGATGGTGGCGCCGTCGTCGCGTGGAGCCTCACTGTGCGACGATCGCCCAGCGCATGCCGAGAGCGAGGCCGCGGCATTAACGGAAATTAATTTGTCAATTCCGGGTGATGAACGAACAGGACACGAGATGAAAGGAGATGGATTGGCGGTCTCGGTAAGCGGAGAAAAAAACATCGGATATCGTGCTGAAGGACGCTTTGCGGCACACCCGCTAACAATGCACCGGGAAGCGGCGCCGCGGCACGACCGTAAACACACACGCAGTGGCATCTGCGGCAGCGGCACTAACTGGGCAGGGTGATGGGTGCAGGGCTGCAGGTGAGTTTGATTGTATTAACTCGCAGAGTGGGATTATCACCTCTTTTCGTCGTGCTCTGTCAAGACCAAGGTATTAATTGCGATCCGCAGGGGATTTCCTTTCACCCGTATCTGGTACAGAGATCTTTATAATGTGGTCCTGGCTATCGGATCAGATAATCCAGCGCAGGCCTCACTAAAAATCCCCCCCCCCCACTCCCCGGCCCGTCTCACCGGTCCTTGCCCGTCTCCTTCTCGAAGATCTTGTCGCAGCGTTGCATCTGCTCGTTGGTGAGCGTGAAGATCTGTGCCGACGGGAAACGGGTCTTCATCTCGAGCAAGATCCGGTAGATGCTGCCCATGGAGTCATGCTGCAGTTTCTTCAGGGGTCCCCACACCACGTATGTTGCATTACCCTCTGGGGGGTGGGGGGCGTGGGGGTACAGCAGGTGCCGGTCACGCGGGCACATGTGTGTGTACGTGTGTCCGTGCGCGCGCAGACACACATACATAGACGCATGTGTATGTATCCGTACGTGCGCAGGCAGCCGCGCTAAGAACCTGCGGATCCCAGTTCGATTCCCGCTCACAGCCACCAACACGTGTCACATTTTATTCGAACCCGTCCTGGGCCTCCCCACAGTCGATTGAGTCTCACATGAGTACCTGATGTGGTTACGTAAAACCTTGAGACCAATAAAACACAGTCAGCTAAGTACGGTGCTGACCACCCACCCCGTCACATGCCTTCACTCACTATCAGCACTCGTCTCGTCAGCCCGTTCGGGGTCTATGGCGGATGAGATCATTGCACCAGCTATGCCGAGGTGGCGCAGCGGGCAGCACAGTTGCAGCACGTGATGCGTCTGCCAGTCATCTCAAAACAACGACAGCTCATCCAAACATTTAGCAATAACGCCACCCAAGAGGGGGGGAGGGGGAGGGGGATGTCCCCCCCCCTTGCCCCCTACCCCTCCCCCCACACTCCCACTGTCGCAAACGAAGGCTGACTGTGGCTGTGTAGATTTGGGTGATGAGTGAATACAGCAGGTGTGCGTGTGGAATGAATGGGAAGTGTGCATGGGGTTATATAAGGCACTGTACATATGGGTGTATAGAGGGAGATGTGCGCAGAACGTAGGACAGTGGGGGTAATGACTCGAAAACAAATAGAAAGTTTTGTACTCTGCCCACGGCCTGCGCCGCCCATACATTAACATTTTGGAAGTTTGTCGTCCGGGATTTAGCAATGATTTGTAAATAAATCTGGGTTTTGTTTTGACCCCGGTCTGCAGTGATAGTTTCCGGGGATCTGACTCTGTTCCATCTATCATACCAAGGCACCAGTGCCTCAATCCCTCCCACTTGAGGAGCGTTCCGTACCAAGAGCGGATTTACCGCCATTTCAATTGTCATCCGTAACACCCCTCCACCCCTCCCCCCCCTGCTCACGCGTGTTGTCGCTGCCGTTGCTGAAGAAGCTGGCGGCGCGCTTTGCGAGCAGCGGCACGCTCGTGTGCGACACGACGCGCACCGTGCTGCGGGCGCCCACGTCCGCGCGGTACTGCGGGCCGAGCACCGCGTTGTTCATGCGCCACACGCACTCGGTGCTGTCGATGTCGGGCCCCGCGCCGGTGCCCAGCATCTGGCCCGAGCTCGACACGAGGGCGCACTCCCTGCAGTGCAGCTGCAGCGGCTATGGGCGGTGGGGGGTGGGAGGAGTCGCGTTTTACGGTCGTCGCGATCGTCCACGTCATTGTCGTCATCGTGATCACGCCAGTCGTCATCATCGTCATCTTGTTCGTCATCACGATCATCACCATCATCGACACGAGCGCGTACTCCGTGCAGTGCAGCCGCGGCGGCTAAAGGGCAGCGCAGGAGTCGTGTATTTCGGTCATCGTCTTCGCCTTACAACAAATCATCGTATCGGCGTCGCCACATCACAGTGCCACCCCACACTCACCTTCCCACGCGGGACGCCCACGTAGCCGTTGAGAGGCTTGGCGGGGAGCGGCGTTCTGGTATCGCCCAACGCGTCGTGCGGCACGTCAGCGCGCAATGCTCCTTCAGGCGGCCTGCCGGGCGGCGCTGTGGTGTGCTGCTTGGTGGCGGGGCGCGACTGGGGGAGCGGTCTGGTGGGCACCGGGCTTGAGCCCCGGTCATCGGAGGGCACCGGCACCTCCTCGACGCGACTGCTTTCCACCCCCTGCAATTGAAGCTCACGCTGTTGCTGCTGCTGTTGTTGATGCTGCTGCAGTTCAATCAGCTGCTCGTTGGGCTCACGGAGCTGAGCAAGGGCAGCGGAGGGAGGAATCGCATTGAAACTAAAATTTGCGGTGCTAATTTAACGGTCTCTGCAGTCGAGCTGCTGCACAGCTCTCCAGTGCGCACCGGGGCCGCGCCCACGTGCGTGTCAGCGCGATGCCTCGATGCTTCCCCCCCTGACGAATATCCACAAAACGCACGGCGAAACATCGGACATCAATCGCACGCAGGCCAATAAACCACCAGCCTGCACGGGGATGTGCAGGTGAGGCTGGTGGCGTCGCGTAGCGATGCGAATAATCCGTTTTCTCGCAGAGCAGCGTGACGACCATCCCGCGTGTCGGGGAACAGCGCCTGCCAGCAGCCTCTACGGAGCGACCTCTGAGATTCAGATTGAGGAATCACGAAATCACTCCGGGGGCAGATGGTGAGGGTGCGATGGTAAGAGTGCGATGGTGAGGGTGCAATGGTGAGGGTAAGATAGTGAGAGTACGGTGGTGAGGGTGCGATGGTGTTGATTGTGCGTTGGTGAGGGTACAATGGTGGGCTTTGCTCACCTGTGAGATGGAGCGAATCCACCTCAGGTGAATCCACCTCAACACTAATACGGCCATGGTGGCACAGACGAGGGCCAGGGTGGACAGCCTCTGTGTGAGCACCGCACGCACCACACACACCATACGGATCGCACGCACCGCACGCACCGCACACACCGCACTCACACCCACCGCCCGCACACACCGCACACACGCACCGCCCGCACGCACCGCACATCCCATACACACACACCGCACGCACCGCATACACACACCGTAAACACACCGCACACACACCGCAGGCACCACACACACACACACCGCACACCCCGTCAGCGTGTACCGCAAGTACCGTAGCACATGATACACTCACCACGAATACACACTCACCCGAGTTCGATTCATGCTCGCGTACGACCAACATCGAGGACGATCCTGTGAACGAGTCCTGTGCCTCACCTCGGCCGACTCGGCCTCGAACGAGTACCTCGCCAGCGATATTTTATATTCCGCACAATTGGTGGGCGCGAGGTATTTGTTATTACAGCAGAAAGTACCCGGTGAGTTCGCGAGCTCTGGATGCGAGATTCCTGCGACACAACGAACGTTCGAACTCATCTCATCTCATTATCTGAAACCGCTTAATCCTATATAGGGTCACGGTGAGCCGGAGCCTATCCCGGAAACACAGGGCGTAAGGCAGGAATACACCCGACGACGGGACGCCAGTCCACCGCCGGGCATTGCGGGACAATTTTAGTCTGCGAGCCAATCAACCTATCCAGGAGCATGCTTTTGGACTGTGGGAGGAAACCGGAGTACCCGGCGAAAACCCACGCGGACACGGGGAGAGCATGCAAACTCCACACAGAAAGGCACCCGAGCCGAGAGATTCGAACCAGAGACCTTCTTGCTGTGAGGCGTCAGCGCTAACCACTGGGCCACCGCGCCGCCCAACGTTCGAACTGACCAACGCAAAACTACATAAAGATATAAAACCAGGCTACAGCTTGCGGGTAACTTGAACCACTTACCACGCTGACCACCGCGTGCCTCTCCGTGTGGAGTTTGTGTGTTCTCTGTCTACATGTCCGTGTGGGTTTTCACCAGGTAGTCCGGTTTCCTCCCACCATCCGAAGACACGCTGCTGCGTAGGTTACTTGGTCTGCTGAGTAAAATTGCCCCGAGTTCCCCACGATGTACTGGCGTCAAATCCTGGGTATAGCCCCTTCTTGCGCCCTCTGTCTGCCGGGATAGGCTCCTGTCTATCGCGACTCTGTACATGATTAAACAAGTACTGATAATAATTGCACTTCTGTAACTTTTCACCCGAGGGTCACAAAGCGCTGCACAAAGCTGCAGAGAGAACGGCATGTCAGCAATAACATAAGAACAGCAAAACAGCAACAATGACGTTTTTTTGTTGCATATCTGAGCTGTGGAGAGAACGGCATGTCAACAACAACAAAATAATGATGATGACGAACCTAGACTTCACACGAGCGTTTGATAGTGGCTTCCTGGGCTCACTGAGCAGTCTCTCACGTGGAGACCCGGACACGTGGTGAGACTTACATCGCTCATTCGCGCTGTAAACTTTGAAGCCATAACCTGATTTCAGAACCCCTAACCCAGCCTTCACCCTTACCGTAAGCCTAGTCCCACCCCAATGCTCACTGCAGATCCATGCTTAACATATTCTCCAAAAGAATTATCAATCATTATAATTATTTATCAGATGCCCTTATCCAGGGCGACTCACATCATTCTAGAGATATGAGGAAACCACAGAGAGGCGAAGGGAAGGCAGCCATGGATTCAGCCGCAGTCAACATTTGGCATACACTGCGTTATATTATGTTATTGGCCAATTCATTAATGAGTATTTTTTTAGATGTGGGAGGAAACTAGAGAAGCCGGAAGAAACACACGCAGAACAGGGAGAGAGTACATAAATCAGGCCCTTCCGAAAGACTTTCCATTCCATCAGAGGGCTCGTTCAAATGGCCGTGGTGGCGGCCTAGTGGTTCTCTACCATGTGTCTGCCAACATCCGACCGATTCCGTCGCCGACCTCCAATTAATTTTAGCAAATGTCTCTGGATTGGAGGTCGGCTCAACCTGTGAAGTTGGTGCTGCTCTTCCGCCCACCTGGAGCCTCCACTTCTTTTGCCAATGAACTGTCAGAGCTGCTTTCTAAGATGTGCTCCAGTTCTGAAAGGATCCAGGTTCTGGGCGATTTCAACATCCATGCTGACTCTCTAAAGAGCCCTCTTGCAAGGGCTCTCATGGTCACTCTGACCTCACTTGGCTTCACTCAACACCTGACATCTGCCACTCACAGATGCGGCCATACTCTTGATTTGGTTTGGTCATTGGGCATATTGATAACCAACCTGTCCGTCACTGATCCTGGTCTGTCTGATTATTTCACTGTGTGGTTTAATCTTCAAGTACCGCCTCTCATTTCCATCACCAAGCGCCAAATCCAATATCGAAATCTTAATGCCTCACTTCAGACATATTCGCCACAGCAATCAACAGTACTTCACTCTCTACCTCGGCTCACTCTGCCTCTGATGTGACAGCAGAAACTTACAACAACGTGCTGTCAAGCATACGTGATGATTTGGCCCCATTAATATCACGCGATGTCTCAGAGAGAAAACCATCCCCCTGGTATACTGCTGAACTTCGGGATCTCAAGGCGAATGCACGCAGGGCCGAATGGACTCGGAGAAAATCTGGCCTCACCGTTGATGGTCAAATCTTTAAGGAACAACTCCACCGTTACTGGAGGCACTTGACTATGCCTGTACCAACCATCTTTCCAACATTCTAGCTGATACCTGTGACAAGCCCAAGAGTCTTTTCTCGACCATTAATCAGCTCCTTCATCCTACCAGTCACTCGCCCTCAACTCCCTTCCTTAATAAAGATCAGGCGGATCAGTTGATTGATTTTTTTTCTCTGAAAAAACTGAAGCCCATCGTATCTCTACCTTGCCTCAATCACCAACCAATACCTCAATAATTGTTCCTCCACCTTTCTTGACTTCAAAACTCAGGACATGTTCCAAATTAACGGATTTCGAGGTCTTCTCTTTAGTTACCAGATCCCGGCCCACAAACTGCTCGCTGGATCCTTTCCCATCCAAAATCATCCAGGCAAATCTCAAAGTCCTTGCCACGTTCATCACTAATCTGTTTAATAACTCACTTCACTCTGGTATCGTTCCCCCACTGTTCAAAGTGCCGCAGTTAACCCCCTGCTTTAAAAACCTGGCCTTGACTGCAACATCCCTGATAATTATCACCCCATCTGAAATCTACCAATCTTCTCGAAGGTCCTTGAACGTGCCGTAGCCGCGCAACTCCAGAAACACCTTCTTAGCAATGACCTCCTCGATTCTTTCCAATCTGGGTTCAGATTCGACCATAGTACTGAAAATGCTTTGGTAAAAGTGGTTGATGTCCTACTCATCACTGCTGATGAAGGCTTGCCAAGTATTCTTGTCCTTCTGGACCTGAGCGCTGCCTTTTTATACTATTGACCATCTGATCTTACTTGGGTGACTGGAGGGTGTAGGGGTCTCTGTCTGTGCCCTGCATTGGCTGAGTTCCTACTGTCCGACTGGAAGCAGTTTGTCAGCCTCCAGAAGACAAAACTCTGAGATTCATCCTGTTTTGTCTGGATTTCCTCAGGATTCAGTTCTCGGCCTACTCCTCCACACAGAATTGCACCCTAGATGGGAGTTGAACCGCCTAGGGCAGGATTTTCGTTCTGTGAGGTGCAAAGGTTACCACTGCGACACCACCCTGCTGCCGTTGGTGAGCAACAAGTGGCGTGCGGGGGGGGGGCACGCCATCCCAACCGCGGCGCCACCACTCCCTCCCTCAGCGGCTACGGGCCGCTACACGTGCCGGGAGCGTCTTCAAGAACTGAACGGAGGCGCCTCACATTGTCCCTCGATTGTGTAGCGTAAGGAATGATGATGTGGCTGCTGCTAATGATGCTGGGGATGCTGATGATGGTGCTGATGATGCGGCTTCTGCTGCTATTCTCGGGGATGATGAGAAGTGACACGACCACGAGTCCTGTTATCTGCAAGGTTTTTGAGAATTGATTTTAAAAAAGATGGAGCCATCCTTGTCAGTTGTGATTGTGAGTCTGTGTGATTGTTATCGTGATTGTGTGGGTTTGTGTGTACGTTGGGGTTGGGGTGCGTTGTTGCGTTTGGGAGCGGTAGTGTTGGCCATGTCAGCCTTCGTAGGTGCCCCCTAATAATCCCTGAAGCCATCAGAGGGAAGAAGGATCGCTGTGTTAATGCGTGAGTGATGGGGTGGCGGGGAGGAAGTGGGTGAGTCAGCGGGCAAAGTTCACAGTGCATTTCACAGAGAAGTGACAGAGTAATAATAATTGCACTTCTAGAGCGCTTCTCACCCGAGGGTCACAAAGCGTTGTACAAATCCGTAATAATTATCATACAACTTGTACGGTGCTGTGCAAAGTTCACGCATGCTCGTGGACGCGACACTGAGGCGTAGCGAGGAAACCAGAGAGAGGAGAGAGCGAGGCAGTCATGCAGTCAGCCTGCGCCAACATCTACAGGATGCTGGGTGTATGTGTTACGATGTTTTCGACCAATTAATTAATGTTTCAGCTGTGGGGGGGGGGGACCGAAAAACTCCGGTAGAAACCCACACAGAACAGGGAGCGATAACGCAAACACCACACAGAAAGGTGCCCGAGGTGGGAATCTAAAGGCTTTCTTCTCGTGAGGAGGCGCGGATGTTACCGCTGCACCACCCCGCGCGCCACTCGGCGCCACCCCGCGCTACCTTGCCGCCGCAGGCAGGTTTACTCAGCGGCTCCGCGCGAGCGAGAGCCTGGGGACCATCGATGCCATTCGACTCAGCACGTGGAGATCCTCGAGTGAAGACGTGGCCTAGCCCCGTAACCATGCGCGGATGTTTTCAACGAGAACCTTTGTAACGCATCGCCGAATTGACCTCCGGCTCGGCACACGAGGGCACTTCGCGGCAACAACATTCGCTCTCCACGGCCACAGGCGGCTGCGGCCGGGTGTGGTGCTGCCCACGCACGCCCTCGTGTGCCCTTACCAGCCATTATAGGTGCTCGCTAAGGGCCCTTGCCCCAACAGACTGCTAAGGCTATACGGAGGACCTGTATCTTCGTCTGAGTGCGTGTGGTGCGGGGTCGCAGGCGCGGAATGACTCTAGATTGTGTTTGGCTCTAGATTGTGTTTGATTCTAGATTGTTTGGCTCAAGATGTTTGTGGCTCTAGATTGTGCTTTGATTCTAGATTGTGTTTGATTCTAGATTTTTGTGGCTCTAGATTGTGTTTGATTCTAGATTGTGTTTGGCTCTATATTGTGTTTGGCTCTATATTGTGTTTTGGCTCTGGATTGTGTTCGGCTGTAGATTGTGTTTGGAACTAGATTATGCTTGTTTGATTCTAGATTGTGTTCAGCTCTATATTGTGTTTGGCTCTAGACTGTGTTTGGCACTAGATTATGCTTCTTTGATTCTAGATTGTGTTTGGCTCTAGATTGTGTTTGGCTCTCGATTGTGTTTGGCACTAGATTATGCTTGTTCGATTCTAGATTGTGTTTGGATCCTGATTGTGTTTGACTCTAGATTATTTGTTTTATTCTAGATTGTGTTTGGATCATGATTGTGTTTGGCTCCAGATTGTTTGTTTCATTCTAGATTGTGTTTGGATCCGTGGACCGCACTCACATCAGTGTTTTTTTGTGGTAATTTGTTGTTATTGACATACCGTTCTCTCCATAGCTCTGTGCATCGCTTTGAGACCCTCGGGTGAAAAGCGTTGTACAAGTGCAATTATTATTATAATTGTGTTAAGAATTATTATACTTCTTATAATAACAATTATTATAATTCTTAATACTGCAAGTGCAATTCTTGTGTTTGGCTCGAGATAATTTTGCCGCCTGCAGCTCAAGATAGCGCCTCTACCACCACCAACACCCTTATTTCGGAGAAAGTTTCACGGAGTCTCAAGACCCCCTTTCAGGAGGCTCCTGCCGCGTTGCCGCAGCGCGGGAGCGATCATTACTGCTGCATGTTTTTTTCAATATTCGAAAGTTATAATAATAATAATTGCATTTATAGAGCGCTTTTCACCCGAGGGTCACAAAGCGCTGCACAGAGCTGCGGAGAGAACGGCACGTCAACAACAACAACATCGGGACAGCTCAACTGAAAGTGAAATAGTAGCAACAAATTATAGGACATAAAAAGAAACAATATTAAAATAAAATAATTCTTTAACGACGGTGTGCGTGTTTTTTTATTGTCGGGAATCAAACCCAGCGCTTCTCGCCGAGTCATCGCTCCCCATCGTCCTTCGTTCAACAAGTTAAGCAAGTCCTCGTTTAATGAAGAAGTTGTTTGTCTTGGGCGCAGCGCAAACACCGGGCGGGGACCTTCAATCGCTCAACAACCTCCACGCACATCGATGATGACGTGCGACACCGTCGTCACGTTGGCAGCGGGGCACGAGCGTACGGACGGATCGCTTCGCAACAACGGCACGCATTGTATTAAAGTTGGTAGGAACCGTTGAGCTCTTTTTAACAGTTGTGCAGCGGAGAGGGGTTGGCAAGTTTCAACATCTCAGAACACCCCGGGGCAGTTTAGTCAGGGCAATGAAGCCAGGCAGCATTGCTTTGGACTATGGTGAGACAGAGGAGCACGCTGCCAAAACCCACGCTGACACGGGGAGAGGAGCACGCAAACTGCTCACAGAACGGCACCCGAGCCGGGAATCGAACCGGAGTTTTTTTTTGCTGCCAGGTGGCAGCGCCTCTCCCCGCGCACACCGCGCCTCTCCCCGCGCACACCGCGCCTCTCCCCGCGCACACCGCGCCTCTCCCCGCGCACACCGCGCCTCTCCCCGCGCACACCGCGCCTCTCCCCGCGCCACCGTGCCGCCACCTGTCTTCAAACATAACCGGCGACATTTCGGGCAATGGCCCCTCTCCAGAGCAGACAGAGGTGCCACATGGGAATAGTAAAGCAGGCAAACGGTGGCTCACCACCTCTCTGTGAGCACGAAGAACCATTGCCGGAAACTCACCTCCCCCCCCCCCGTCTCTCAGCAGCAGCAGCAGTTGGCATCGAACTGCCGCTTCTGCTGCAGCTGTCACGAGGCGTGAGCGGAAACGAAGGCGGTCATTGTGAGGAGTGGTCGCCCGGCTCTTAACTTCATGAGGGCATTACGACATCGCAACCCCTCCCCGGGTGGAAACTCTGAGACTCCAGGTTCTTGAACTGAGCGTGAAGGCCTAACACCGGCTCCTGTCTCTAACACCGGCTTCTATCTCTAACACCGGCTCCTGTTTCTCTCTAACACTGTCTCCTATCTCTAACACCGGCTCCTGTCCCTAGCACTGGCTCCAGTATCTCTCTAACACAGGCTCCTGTCTCTAACACTGGCTCCTATCTCTAACACCGGCTCCTGTATCTAACACTGGCTCTTATCTATAACACTGGCTCCTATCTATAACACTAGCTCCTATCTCAAACACTGACACATGTTTATGATTACAACATAAAGTACTCGGTCAACGTGCAAGCTCTATATATGCGGAATTCTTGCGACACAACAAATGTCCCAACCAACGCAACGGCGGATAAAATCAAAGGGTACAGAAACTCGGAGCATCAATGCATGCAAACATAAATCCGTAATCATAACGTAAACAGAAACTCGTTTCAAGCTCGCTGTAAATACGCATCCCGTCCACCATACACGCTGCTGTGCCTGAAGCCAACCGATGTCACTCCGGTACAGGGTTCTCACGCCTCGCTTTATAAGAAGTGCTCTCCACAGGCAAAAGCCTGATGGATGCCTCCGACGTTGGAGGCGAAACGTCGCGAAGGCGACAAGAGGAGCGCCCGACACGGCCACCTCGAAAGATCGGCTCTCGAGAGCGGTTCTCAAAGTCTGGTCTCGTTCTTCCACGCGCACGCAAATGCCGGATTATAAGACGCACCCCACCACGTGTCACAACCCCTCCCCCAACCAGCGAGTTTGTGTTTATACACATTTTATTTATTAATAATAATAATTGCATTTATTGAACGCTTTTCACCTGAGGGTCACAAAGCGCTTCACAGAGCTGTGGAGAGAACGGTACGTTAAGAACAATGGCACCAGAAGGGAAGTTTTGATCTTACAATCAATGTAGGTTCATCCTGGTAGAGATTGACTCCACGTGGCAATATTTAACGTGGACGGCGCGGTGGCGCAGTGAGCAGCGCGCTATGGAATCACAGCAAGAAGCGCTCAGGTTCGAGCCCCGGCTCGGGCGCCTTTCTGTGTGGAGTTCGCGTGTTTTCCTCTTGTCCGCGTGCTTTTTCTCTGGGTACTCCGGTTTCCTCCCACCACCCAGAGACGCGCTGCTTCCTATGTTAATCGGCATGCCGCGTAACTAGCCCCCATAAAGTGTGCCTGCCGATGTACTGGCGTCACATCCTGGGTATAGCCCTGCCTTGCGCCCCTCTGCCGGGATAGGTTTCCGGGCCCCCGCGACACTGTACACTATTAATCGGGTATTGATGACGATGATATTTAACGTCACAGTATATATTTATATAGTTTCTAAAATGTAAACCCTTATATCTCCAATCACAAGCCACAGGGGAGACATGTATTATTATTAGGTCGCGGTTCACTTTTCGGTAGCGCTGTCGCCTCACAGCAAGAAGGACCCGGGTTCGAATCTCGCTCGGGTGCCTTTCTGTGTGGGGTTTGCGAGTTCTCTCCCCGTGCCCGCGTGGGTTGTCGCCGAGCACTCCGGTTTCTTCCCACAGTCCAAAAAACATGCTGCTGCATCGGCTATTTGGCTTGCAAACTAAATTGCCTTCAGTGCCCGGTGATGGACTGGCGTCCGATCGTGGGTATATCCCTGCCTTGCGCCCTGTGTCTGCCAGGATAGGCTCCGGCTCACCGCGACCCTGTACAGGACTAAGCGGTTTCTGACATGAGATGAGGTTCACTTTCCGCGGTGTACACATCTCACCGATTAAATGTTGCCATCCACCGGGCTTCTGGATCAGGCTAATCTAGATCTCAAGATCACTTTGTCCCCTCTTCTAGGTCCAAACGCTGAAAAGCCTTCACGTCTGGTATGTGCAGATTAAAGTGTGCACACCGAAATTTGTGTTCGCTTGACTTGTATTTGACAACGATCACGGCGTCCCTTAAAGAAGGTGCCAGCATGTGCGGTGAAACGTCGGGCATCGCGCCGTGCGACACGGGCCCACAAGCGGCACAGCGTGAGATCTCTTATATAACTCTCGGAGGGGGTGGGTGGCCAGCCCCACGGCGAGCCGCCCTTATCTCTCGATGTTTCCACGCCGCACCATTCACCCCGTTTGCATTGGGGCACCGTTGAGCAATGAGACATCGGGGAAGGGTAAGCAAGTTACAACACCTCAGGGCAGCGGGAGAAAGTTAGTCAGGACAATGAACCTGCGCTGCAGCGTGTCTTTGGACAGTGGAAGGGAACCGAGGTACCCGGGGAAAACACGCAAACTCCACACAGGTACTCATTTACGTCTGAGACGACCTAGGGGAGGCGCAAGACTGGTTCAGATAATCGTCACTGGTGTTGGTCGTGACTGGGAATTCAAGTGAAATAATACATTATTAATAACAATTTAAAATAATAATTAACTGTGGCACCGGATACGTGACGCAGTGCGCTGATTCCCCCCACACGGAGCTGTGTACTCAGGCTCGACTCCCACATTCACACGCCACCAACACACGCACGACACACCACACACCAAAGATCCCCCATATAGCCTTAACAAGCTGTACGGTCAAGTGCTGTGAGTGAGCACCCATGAAGGTCGACACGGCACACGAGGGGGTGGGTGAACAGCACCACGCCCGGCCGCCTTTGTCTCCCTAGTGGCAATGTTTACACACTGCATCAGGTACTCATATGAGGCTGAGTCGACCTAGGGGAGACTCGGGACCGGTTCAGAAAATCGTCAATTGTGTTGGCCGTGAGCGGGATTCGAACTCAGGTGGCCGGGTTTGTAGCCCAGCGCTGCGCTAACCGCTGAGCCACCGCTCCCTACATTCACACACCACGAATGTACACACACACTCTGAACTGTAACACTCACCACGCACTCACACACACACACACTGAACTGTAACACTCACCACGCACTCACACACACACACACACTCTGAACTGTAACACTCACCACGCACTCACACACACACACTCTGAACTGTAACACTCACCACGCACTCACACACACACACTCTGAACTGTAACACTCAACCACGCACTCACACACACTCTGAACTGTAACACTCACACCACGCACTCACACACACACACACACCACTCACACACCGCTCACACACTCACACACCGCTCACACACTCACACACTCACACACCACTCACACACTCACCACGCACTCACACACACTCACAATCTGAACTGTAACACACACACCACCCGAACACGTTTACACTGACACACCACTACTCACATAAACACACACACTCCCAACTCTAATAATCACACACACACACTTCTCTCATAAACACCACTCATACACACTACTGTCACAAACACGCCCCACTCACAACTCTCACACTCATACACACACCGCTCACACACTCACACACCGCTCACACACTCACACACCGCTCACACACTCACACACCGCTCACACACTCACACACCGCTCACACACTCACACAC
>JAZEWT010000010.1:15488916-15501326 GCA_036362905.1 Mordacia mordax
CGCGGTACTGCGGGCCGAGCACCGCGTTGTTCATGCGCCACACGCACTCGGTGCTGTCGATGTCGGGCCCCGCGCCGGTGCCCAGCATCTGTCCCGAGCTCGACACGAGGGCGCACTCCCTGCAGTGCAGCTGCAGCGGCTATGGGCGGTGGGGGGTGGGAGGAGTTGCGTTTTACGGTCGTCGCGATCGTCCACGTCATTGTCGTCATCGTGATCACGCCAGTCGTCATCATCGTCATCGTCGTTGACAGACTGATATCAAGCAAACTGGATGACTTGGCTCTGTTAAAATCTCGCTGTGCCTCAGGCAGAAAACCATCCTGCTGGTATACTGCTGAACTCGAAGACCTCCAGGCGAATGCACGCAGGGCAAAACGGACATGGAGAAAATCTGGCCTCACCGTTAACGTTCAATTGTTTAAGGTACAGCTCAAAAGCTACCTGAAGGCACTAGGCTACACCCGTACCAACCACTTTTCCAGCGTTCTGGCTGATACCTGTGACAAGCCCAAGCTCCTCTTCTCAACCATTAATCGCCTCCTTCATCCTATCAGTCACTCACCCTCACCTCTCTTCACTAATAAAGATTTGGCTAATAAGTTGATTCAGTTTTTCTCAGAAAAAACGAAGCCCACCGTATTTCTACCCAGTCTCAACCAACAATCAATACCTCAACAAATCTTCCTTCCCCTACCTTGATCTCAAAACTCCTGGAATATTCCGAGTTAACGGAATCGGATGTCTTTTCATTAGATACCAGATCTCAGCCTACAAACTGCTCCCTGGACCTCTTCCCATCCAAACTCATCCGGGCAAATTTCAAATCCTTTGCCACCTTCGTCACTAATCTTCGCTCCGGCAATGTTCCTCCACTATTCAAATGTGCTGCAGTTGCCCCTCTGCTCATAAAAACTGGCCTCGATTGCAACATCCCTGATAATTATCGCCCCATCTCAAATTTTACTATTCCTTTCTAAGGTATCTGAATGTGCAGAAGCCGTGCAACTCCAGAAACACGTTCTTAACAATAAACCTCTTCGATCCCTTCCAATCTGGGTTCAGATTCAGCCATAGTACTGAAACTGCTCTGGTGAAAGTAGTTGATCGCCTACTCGTCGCTGCTGATGAAGGCTTGCCAAATATTCTTGTTCTCATGGACATGATGAGGGCTGCCTTTGATACCGTTGACCATCTGATCTTACTTGGGTGACTGGAGGGCATAGGGGTCTCTGGTCATGCCCTGCACTGGCTCAGCTCCTACCTCTCCAACCGGAAGCAGTTTGTCAACCTCGGAGGTGTCTGGAGTTTCTTAAGGTTCATTCTTCGGCCCACTCCTCTTCAGCATCTACATACAACCACTTGGCCATATCCTGTGCAGGCTTAATCTTAGCTACCATTGCTATGCCGATGACATCCAAATCTATATTCATGCAAAGCCATTCATCAATGCGTCTGATCTGTACATGTCGTCTTCACTGTCAATTGTGAAGGCTTGGCTCAATTTACATTTCCTAAATCTAAATGGCGACAAAACAAGTTTTGCATGTCGGAACCCTGCACTAATTGTCCAAGGCTACACCCATCAAATTGATGTTTGACAACCGGACCATTGAAGTTGCTAAGGCAGTCAGGAGTCGAAGTGTGACTCTTGATTCCTCCCTTAGCCTCGAGACACACATCAACAAGGTGAAAAAGGTAGTCTATTTCCATCTCAGAAACAGCCAGACTGTGCAACATCCTGTCACCCTCTGATGCTGAGAAGCTAATACACACATTCATCTCTTCACGAATCGATTATTGCAATGCACTGCTTCCTAGAATTCCTGCCTACCTGACCAATCGTTTCCAATGTGTTCAGAACGCGGCTGCTGGAGTCCTCATTCGCACACCCATCCACAATCACATATCTCCATTACTGCTGTCTCTCCACTGGCTACCAGTTAAATATAGGATCGAATTGAAGATCCTCCTTCTTAGCTAAAAGGCTCTCACTGGCGCTGCTCCGACATACATCCGTGACCTAGTTCAGGTACTCTCCTCAACACGACAACTTCGATCCTCAAATACGAGCTTACTGTATGTGCCTAGATCACACCTCCATTCGATGAGTGACAGAACCTTCTCGCGCGCTGCTCCCAGACTCTGGAATGCCCTTCCATTGAAGATTCTGTCAGTTGAGTTCCTGGGCATCTTTAAATCCCGTCTCAAGACTCACTTGTTCCCTAAGGCTTTCAAGTTCTCTGGCAAGGACTGTTGATGCTGCTCACTGTTTTTGTGTTGAGATGATGGCTCGCTTTTGACCTGCGCCTACTCAGGAACACTTATTCCATCCTTCGTTCGTTCAGCAATAAATTTTTTCACTTATTTTATGTCCTTCTCTAAATTATAGCCATTATTTGACTTTCAGTTGAACTGCTCTGATGTTGTTGTTGTTCACATGCCGTTCTCTCCACAGCTCAGATTTGTATCAAAAAATGTTATTGTTGTTGATCTGCCGTTCATATGTCGTTGTTGCTGACGCGTTCTCACCACAGCTCTCTGCAGCACTTTGTGACCCTCAGGTGAAAACCGCTCTCGACGTGCAATTATTATTATTATTATCGTGTTCGTCATCATGGCCGTCATCATCGTTATCGAGAAGAGCGCGCAGTGCGTGCAGCGCAGCGGCTGCGGGGTGGCGGGGGAGGCAATAGTCATCATCGTAATCATCGTCATCATCGTCATCATCATCGTAATCATCACCATCGTCATCGTCACCATCGTAATCATCGTAACCATCATCACTATCATAACCATCATCACCATCGTCATCATCGTAATCATTGTCATCATCGTCATCGTCGCAATGATCATCGTAATCATCATCATCATCGTAATCATCGTAATCATAATCATCGTAATCATCGTAATCGTAATCATCGTAATCATCATCACCATCGTAATCATCATCACCATCGTAATCGTAATCATCACCACCATCGTAATCATCGTTATCATCATCACCATCGTCATCATCGTCATCATCGTCACCATCGTAATCATCGTAATCATCGTCATCATCGTCACCATCGTAATCATCGTCATCATCATCGTCACCATCGTAATCATCGTCACCATCGTAATCATCGTCATCATCGTAATCATCGTAATCATCATCACCATCGTAATCATCATAATCATCATGGTAATCATCGTCATCATCGTCACCATCACAATCATCGTAATCATTGTCATCGTGGTCATTGTCCTCACTGTCATCCGTTTGCCCGTGCGACATCCATGTCGGTGCTTTGTGATTAGTGTTGAGGCCGGGTTTATTTCGTCACTCGTTATCAATACCCGCTTAACCCTGAACAGGGTCGCCGTGGGAGGCCGGAGCCTATTCTGACCGCCAGAGGGCGCAAGGCAGGGGGAATATCCAGGATGTGACGCCAGTACATCGCAGGGCACACTTTTAATGGCAATTTACTCAGCGGGCCAAAGAGAATGTCTCTGCTAAACACAATTTCCCGAGGGCGGCGCGGTGGCGCAGTGGTTAGCGCTGACGCCTCACAGCAAGAAGGTTCCGGGTTCGAATCTCTCGGCTCCGGTGCCTTTCTGTGTGGAGTTTGCATGCTCTCTCCGTGTCCGCGTGGGTTTTCGCCGGGTACTCCGGTTTCCTCCCACAGTCCAAAAGCATGCTCCTGGATAGGTTGATTGGCTCGCAGACTAAAATTGTCCCGCAATGCCCGGCGATGGACCGGCGTCCCGTCGTCGGGTGTATTCCTGCCTTACGCCCTGTGTTTCCGGGATAGGCTCCGGCTTCACCGTGACCCTATATAGGATTAAGCGGTTTCAGATAATGAGATGAGAGACAATTTCCCGAGCTTATATTCACATCATGGTCATTGGTCTGTCTGGCGGTCTGTGGCCATCCACCCCAGATCTGTGCTGACTGCTATGTACGCCCTCTAGTGGGTTGATTGTGACGTCACAAATGCTGTCAACCAACGAGAGGCCAGAATAGTACCGGTGACCTGACGCATGCTTAGCATATATTATATATATATTTATACAGATCATCATTTCCGAGACCGGCCGTGCCCACATCACACTACCGGTACCTTCGCATCCGGCACGCTGATGTATCCCCACAGCGGCGCGTCCTGACGGGGAGCCCACGGCTTGCGGGGGAGGCGGAGCGCGGAGAGGAAGGCGCGGCGCCACGAGGAGGCACCATGCGGCACGGCCGAGTAGTACAGCAGCAGCGTGAGCGCCGTGCCCGCTCCGCACAGCAGCAGCAGCAGTGCCGATAGAGCCTGCAAGTGCAGAGGCACGGTGAGGAACGGCGGCGTAGCGGTAACGCCCGCACCTCCTCACAGAGGCAGATCGCTGCCTCGGACTCCTTTTTCGTGTGGCCATTCTGTATAGTCTCCCCCTGTTTCCCCGTGGATTTCCTTTGGGTTCTCCCGGTTTCCTTCCACAAAAATAAAACAAAACCCTAACTCATAAATTGGCCTACAACATTATATATAGGACGCAGTTTCTGGGAAAATGTTGGCGCCGGCTGACTGCATGATTGCCTTCGCCCCACCTTCTCCACGCCTTCATATCCGTGTTTCGCCCATGACCAGGAATTTGTACGAATTACAAATTGCATTATTATTAATTAGTTCGATGTTAGATCATGTTAGATCGTTTTGCTCAATAAGTAAATGAAAAATAAATTTGTTTGTGTGCTATTTGTTCAATCAGGCTTTATTTATCTATTATTAGGACTTAGATGAAGAGCTAATGACATTTTAGGTAATGTGAACGCAGAAATACAGAAAATTCTAATGGTTCAGACATTTTTTGCAGCACCATACATGAGTACATAAAATGCGATTGTTTTATTAATGATCGGGGCGGAATTAAAATAATAATATTTAATGATGTAGATTATTCACGGCTCAATGCATGATGATTGCTTCGAAAAGCTGCTCTCTCGGGAGAGCCACGTCGATCGCTCTCCCTCTCCCTTCATCGCGACGTTTCGCCTCCTCACACGTAAGAGCTATCTTCATTATGCCGGATAGATTGATGATTGCTTCGAGCAGCTTTTCGGAGCAGTCATCAATAATAATATTAGCATTTCTAGAACGCTTTTCCCCCAAGGGTCACAAAGCGTTGCACATAGTCTTGGAGAGAACGATATGTCAGCCACAACAACATTAGAGTAGAAAATTACAATTTATAATGCGCCATTACTCAGATTGGTAGAGGGAGAGAGAACCACTCACACGGAAACTGCAGAGAGGCAGGAAGGGGAAAGACAGCCACGCAGGTGTCCGGAGCCAACATATCAGACACTGTCTCCTACATATTATTTTATCAACCAATTAATGAGTTTTTTTTACGTGCGGGCAAAACCGGAAACCCCAGAGGAAAACCATGCACAACCGGAAAAGAACACACATACTTCATAAAGAAAGGAGCCAAAGGTGGGACCGATACCCCTGTCTGTGAGGAGGTGCAGATGTTACCACCGCACAGATACCCTGGTGCCTGATGATACATGGGAGGAGGACCAGTGGTGGCTTCACAAAGGGTCTCACCGCAGTATGGGTTGAGGCCCCTTTTGCACCCGATTGGTGCGGCAGAGAATGCGCCCAGTGACCCAGTTTGCATCTCGCTCGGAAGTGCCCGGATCCAATAGGGTTAACGTTGAGCCAGGTCAGTCTGAACGGGGTGAATCTGGAAATTACGTCTGCAGCCGGACCATCGGCCAGTCGGTCAGTTATAATGCAGTACAAGTGCCCACCCTCTGGTGAAGTTTCTAAATCCAGCGTCTACCCGTGATTGAACCACGCCGTCGTCCTGTGTCCGCAGAGCGCTCGCCGCGAGTTCAAAATCCGCCCACGGCCAATTTCCGCGTCTCATCTCATCTCATTGTCTGAAACCACTTAGTCCTATACAGGGTCACGGTGGAGCCGGAGCCTATCCTGGCACACACAGGGCGCAAGGCAAGGATATACCGACGATGGGACGCCAGTCCATCGCCGGGCACTGCGGGGCAATTTAGCCTGCGAGCCAATCAACCCATGTAGCAGCATGCTTTTTGGACTGTGGGAGGAAACCGGAGTGCCCGGCGAAAACCCACGCGGACACGGGGAGAGCATGCAAACTCCACACAGAAAGGCACCCGAGCCGAGAGATTCGAACCCGGGACCTTCTTGCTGTGAGGCGACAGCGCTAACCACTGGGCCACCGCGCCGCCCCAATTTCCGCGTGACTCAAAGATTTGGTGCCTCGTCCCGGGCTACCCGCAGGGCGGTAACTTGTGCGGTGGCATGTTTACGTTGGCACCGAGTCGGGGTGTAAATTTAGTGCGGGCATTAGTGCTGAACAACCGATCATCTCCCCTCCTCCGTCTCCCGGGACACGTTACGCAAGGTGCTGTGCACCGACCGCACGAACACTCTCAGCGGCAGTCCGGGAGAGGGGGGAGGGGTAGGGCTACCCGTGGAATGTTTACGTTCTCTTTATTGATTTATTTTATTCCTACAGTGACGTGTCTTGTGTAATTGTCGCGTTTTATGTCTGCGCTGTTTATTGGAGACAGTTGTGGTCGTGCCCCAAGATGACCACCCGCTGGATGAAGGTTCGTGACCACACTCCGCGGTTGGTTCGGCTCGGGCGAATCGGACGCCGCAGACTCGGAACCACTCCAATGTTTTGGTGCCGGGCGGTGGAGGTTGCGCGAGGGTTGGTGGATCGCCACACAGACGGCGCGAGGGTTGGTGGATCGCCGCACAGACGGTGCGAGGGTTGGTGGATCGCCGCACAGACGGCGCGAGGGTTGGTGGATCGCCGCAGAGACGGCGCGAGGGTTGGTGGATCGCCGCAGAGACGGCGATCCACCAAACGAGCCTGCGGCGTCCAATTCGCCCAAGCCGAACTAATAGCGGAGTGTGGTCACTATACTGCCACGAAAAGGCAGTGTCGCAAGCGGACTAATCGCCATCTGTTTCCATCTGCACGGAGACAAGCGTTGCCCCGTCGCGAGACGTAATCTCCAGGTGCTCCGGCTTCCTCCCACTAGTTTAATAATCGATTGTCATCAATCGACCGAAAACATCTCGAAATAAAAACCTGGTGTGGCAGGGCTTTCCTTAGCAAAGAGCCTCGAGCACTCAGCGTATCGATACCTGCTGGGTAGTCTCATCATCTCATTGTCTGAAACCGCTTAATCCTATATAGGGTCACGGTGAGCCGGAGCCTATCCCGGAAACACAGGGCGCAAGGCAGGGATACACCCACGATGGGACGCCAGTCCATCGCCGAGCACTACGGGGCAATTTAGCCTGCGAGCCAATTAACCTATGCAGAAGCATGCTTTTGGACTGTGGGAGGAAACCGGAGTGCCCGGCGAAAACCCACGCGGACACGGGGAGAGCATGCAAACTCCACACAGAAAGGCACCCGAGCCGAGAGATTCGAACCCGGGATCTTCTTGCTGTGAGGCGTCAGCGCTAACCACTGGGCCACCGCGCCGCCCTATTCCATAAAATCAATAAAGGAATTAAAGTGGACATCCGGTGAATGACTTTTGCCCCACTACCTCAACCAGCATCCTTTTCGTCAACTACAACGCGTCCATTCTCACTAAATGTCAAATAAAAGACGTTGAGATATTACGGGGGCGGCGCGGTGGCCCAGTGGGTAGTGCTGTCGCCTCACAGTAAGAAGAGCCCGGGTTCGAATCTCGGCTGAGGTGCCTTTCTGCGTGGAGTTTGCATGTTCTCTCCCCGTGTCCGCGTGGGCTTTCGCCAGGCACTCCGGTTTCCTTCCACAGTCCAAAAAATATGCTGCGGCATAGATTAATTGGCTTGCAGACTAAATTGCTCGCAGTGCCCGGTATTGGACTGGCGTCCCATTGTGGATATATCCTTGCCTTGCGCCCTGTGTCTGCCGGGATAGGCTCCGGCTCACCGCGACCCTGTACAGAACTAAACGGTTTCTGACGATGAGATGAGATACGACGTATCGACAGTGAATGTATCGAGTCGTACCTTTAAGCTGATCCGTCGTTTCGCCATCAACCTTGAAACGCCTCCACTCCTTCTCGCGTTTCACCTGAGACTCCCACGGACGAACCGGCGTCATGGGTGGCGACGCCCACTCATCGCCCCTACATTCCTCACTCTCACGCCTCCCTACGCATCATGATCACGTGTGTGATTACCGCGCCACTTCTACGTGTGGACCATGCGGTTAAATATTTGCTAAAGAGTTCAAGCGAACTTCGACGCTTCCCACTTCACGCCATCACCACCCTCGCCCGCTTCCCCCCACATCCCCTCAGAGCTTCAGACCGCCTCCATCTTCTCCGCCTCCACCCATCAATATTCAGTCCTTCTCCCATCACCTCTGACCACCACCTGCCACATCCTACCTCCTCTCACGACCTTCCCGACCACCGCTCATCTTGTAAAGGTCTTTTACAACCTCCTCTCACTCCCACCTCTTCCTATCACATCTCCCACCTCCGGGCAGCACTTCATTCTACTTCTTATCATCTCTTCCCACCATCTCATCTCCATCCATCACCGTCTTAACGGCTGTAACGGCTGTCACCTCCCACCTTTTTATCCTTCAAACTCTAGTCGCCTCTTCCTCACCCCTACCTGTTCACGTGGCGCTGTAGCTATGCGGGTGCAGCGGAAAGCGGCGTTTGGTCCAAAGGTCGCTCGTTTTTTCTCTCTCTGGAGGATTTTTTTCGCCCCTTCCTTACTGACGTGGAGGTGGAGGGAGGGGGAGGCGATCTCCTTTCACCTGAATGAAACTCTCAAACCCGGTCCTTATCACGATCGGCGGAAATTTATGGGAAAGCACACGAGTCAAAAGCCTGATGATGACTTTAAACGAGTACCCGGAGTGGGTTTTCGTCGGGTACTTTGGTATTCTCCCACCGTTCAAAGACACGCCGCTGCCGAGGTTAATTGGCCTGTTGAGTAAATTACCTCAAAAAGTGTGCCCTGCGATCTACTGCCGTCACAGCTTTGGTATTGCGCCGCCTTGCGCCCTCTGTCGGCTGGGATAGGTATTGATAATGAATGAATTACTTTAACGTGGGCGGCGAAAAGTCGGCAAGGAGGGTAAAGGAGCCCTCGCGAAAATCACGTCGAGAGCGACGGTCACGCATCAAGCAGTGAAAGCCACATCATGAGTACAGCGACATTCTCTAACACGGCGGGTCGCAACGCTGTAAGAATTACTAATGTCCTAGCAAGACACGAATGGCCCCATGGGGATAGACTTGGAAAGTTGTTCAAACGGGCTTACAAGCAGTGGTGGGCCGTCAAGGCCAGCAAGGCCTTCTCTGCTGGCCTAACATAAATCATGATCATAATTTGATAAAAGTTAATTTAATTTTGAATTTACTTTCCCTAAATATATAAAAATATTCTTCATATTCTCTTCATATTCGTGTTGTTTTTAGGTTAGAGTTTTTTTATCCAATCAGAATTCAGCTAGCTTGTGTTGCAAGGCTGTATGAAATCTGCCCGAGGCCTTCAGAATCAACAGTGCGGGCGTTTGTGCAATGTAAGTGAACTGGCACATACAGTTGATAGACAGTTGCGATAGCCAATCAGATCACGAGTTGTTGACAGTAGGCCTTCTAGCTGGCCTCACGTTGAACGTGACATGTACGCGTCCTGTGATTGGATACTCACTTACCGCCGTAAAACAAGAAGAAGAAGAAGGATAGCCGACTCACTTGTGAGTTCAACGCAGATCACCCGAGCCGCACCGGAGCCACACCCGGTTAACAGAAAGAGAAATCTCATATATCTACTCGCTTTTTTAACCCACAATGGCCAAAGGAGGGCAAAACGTTGATTTGGTTGCAGATATACTTGCAAGGCCGTTTTAAAGACGGACCTTTCAAGAGAAGCTCGATCTCGTGAGATGAGGACGGCCGACCCCCGAGCTAGCTAACCTGTCCCAGCCGGGGAAAGGGTTTGTCCGCCATTTCCAATCAACCAACTATGAGCGGTACCTCTGGCTTACGGCTTCCAATGGGTGCTGCAAATTTTTCTGCTGGGAATGCCTTTTGTTTGCAAAGGATCGACTTGGTGTGTGGAGCTACACTGGATTTGCAAACTTAAATTGTTTAACTAAGGCAGCAACGAGACACCAATGCACGACTGGACACTTGCAAGCTACGGTGCTTTTAAAAACTTTTGGGGACACCCGAGTGGATACACAGCTCAACGAACAGGTGCGCAGGGAAAGAGAGCTGCACAATGAAATGGTGAAGAAAAATAGGGAGATATTGAAAAGACTGATTGATTGTGTCGTGTTCTTGGGTAAACAAGAACTTTCATTTAGGGGACACGATGAAGCAGTCAGTCCACAAACAGAGGTAACTACATGGAACTTCTTTCTTTTCTTGCTGAGCATGACAGACTTACATTACCACCTGTCCACTAACAGAGTGTTTATTGGGACATCTGGGAAAATACAAAATGACCTAATTTATGCTATTGCTGAAGTAATGGGAGAAGAGATCAAAACGGAGATCAAAAAAGCACCTTTCGTCGCTGTAATGGTGGACGAGACAACAGACGTGGGTAATGCCGCACAGCTCGCACTTGTCCTGCGCTATGTAACGACGTCAGGTGTCAAGGAGCGTTTTGTCAAATATGAGGATGTAACTAGTGGCAAGCGAGCTGATGACATTGCTGCTCTTATTTTCCGTTTCGTTTCCTCCCACAGTCCAAAAAGCATGCTGCTGCATAGGTTAATTGGCTCGCAGGCTAAATTGCCCCGCAGTGCCCGGCGATGGACTGGCGTCCCATCGTCGGTATATCCCTGCCTTGCGCCCTGTGTCTGCCGGGATAGGCTCCGGCTCACCGTGACCCTGTATAGGACTAAGCGGTTTCAGACAATGAGATTTTCCGTTTCCTCGAGGAATATGAATGTTGTCTGGACAAAGTTGTGGCACAGTGTTACGATGGCGCAGCGGTAATGGCATCTGGACTAAATGGGGTGCAAGCGAAAGTTAAAGAGAGGGCACCTATGGCCTTATTCATTCACTGCTATGCTCATCGTCTTAATTTAGTACTGACTCAAGGGGCCTCAAAGCTTATAGAATGCAAGGTCTTTTTTTGCCAACCTAAATGGCCTCGCTGCGTTCTTCTCTAGATCCCCTAAGCGCACTCAGCTGCTGGATGACATGTGCAAGCGGCGTCTTCCTCATGTTGCACCAACACGGTGGCAATATGCATCGAGATTGGTGAATGCAGTCCACGAGAAGAGGATTGCGCTAAAGGAGTTGTTTGATCACATACTGGAACATCATGATGAGTATGATGAGGACACTGTGCTTTGTGCAGATGGATTTATTAAGCGTCTGGATGATTTTGAGTTTTGTTTTTTGCTCAACACATTTAATGGGCTTTTTGAGCATGCTGATGTGCTCTTTGGAATACTACAGAAGAAAACACTGGATGTACAATGCTGCATGGCAAGGGTGAACGAGTTCTGTGACATAGTTGAGCGCGCGCCAAGGGCGAATTCAACAGATTTATGAAGAAACGGTGAGCATCTCAGGGGGTCCAAGCGCTCGCAGAGGCCAGGGCGCGGCGCAAGGCGACCTTCGCGCACACTACCAACAACTCCAGAGCAACATTCTGGACAACATTCTTTGCCAGATACGTAATCGATTTCAAGACCACGAAAAATTATTGTTTCTCTCCCTTCTCGACCCCCAGCGCTTTCAGACATACCGGAGAAAGTTTCTGCAAACAGCCTTTTCTAGCTTAACAGAAAGTCACGGCGCACTGTTCGACCTGCTCCGACTAAAAACAGAACTGACTGTAATGTATGCCATGACTGATTTTGAAGGGAAAAGTCCAGCGGATCTCCTTGATTTTCTTAGGAACAAAGAACTGAGTGAGAGTATGGGACAGCTTTATGCACTGGCTTGTTTGGCTGTGACAATCCCTGTGTCCACTGCTTCTGTTGAGCGGTCATTCTCGACCTTAAAGCGAATTAAAACATATGCAAGAAACACGACTGCACGGACGCGTCTTTCAGCATTCGCCTCCATGTCGATAAAAAGGGATTTATTGTTGTAACTGAAACGCACAGATAAACTGTACAACCAAGTCATTGAGGTCTTCTTGAGGAAAGAAAGGAGAATGGATTTTGTGTTGAAATAAGTGTTTGGGAGGAAAGCCGTTTTGGTGAGTGCAAACATTTTATTTATTTATTTTTTCATATGTTTACGTTTAATATGTTTTTATAAGGGCGGCGCGGTGGCCCAGTGGTTAGCGATGTTGCCTCACAGCAAGAAGGTCCCGGGTTCGAATCTCTCGGCTCGGGTGCCTTTCTGAGTGGAGTTTGCATGCTCTCCCCGTGTCCGCGTGGGTTTTCGCCGG
>JAZEWT010000010.1:15503745-15517908 GCA_036362905.1 Mordacia mordax
GGACGGCGGTGATTGGTGCTGAGAAAGGCGCGTAAGGGGATACGGGGAGGACGGAAGTGATTGGTGCTGAGAGGCGCCGTAAGGGTATACGGGAGGACGGCGGTGATTGGTGGGGATTAGATTATAAGAGAGTCGATCGGGGAGGGAGTTGAGTTGTCAGTCAGTCATCAGGTCGTCAGGATGTAGTCTGCAGCTTGGGTTCTTCATGCCCCGGGTCCGCGTCGCGCTCTGTTCAATAAAACATCAAAAGGCAAGAAGTCTCTGCTCGCTGGTTGAACGAAAGATCGTGGAGTGAATGCCGATCCTCGCTGTGCTATTATTGCCGGGCCGTCACGAGTCCGCGGTCCAAGTCGTGGTGCCACAGTGGCACTATCAGTAGTAGCAGAGTATGATGGTCATGACGGTGGTAGTTTTTTATAGAAATGGTGATGGCATTTTGAAGATGATGGTGATCGAGGACGCTAGTGGTGGATGAGTCGTTGATTCAGACGACAGATGTGAGAGGTAATAAATACAATTTATAATGCGCGCATTGATCCCGCAACTGGTTAAAAACGAACCGCCGATTCGGAGATGACTGTGGTTGACATAACGGCAAACGTGGGGGGAATGTGGTAAATACAATATAATGGTGGGTGTAGATAATTATAGATAGTGGTTGTTGTGCGATGACGGTGATGGTACGGGTGAAGGAGAATGACGGGTGGTGATGGCAATGCTGTAGCAATTGGAGACAATGTCGCCTGCGTGTCGGTGATGGTTGATGAGAGGCGAGGGACGCACTCCCAAATGCACACAGCGACAGGGACAGCAGCTTCCCCGCGAAGCACTCTCGTGTGTAGTTTATTTATTTACAAAGCAACAGTAATTCATTTAAAATCATCTTGAAGCACTGAAGCGTAACAGCAACGAAAGGGCATTTAATTACAGAAAGCCAAATTATGACGTCACCCACGGAGAAAACCAGCGCCATTACCGTACGATATGGAGGGGGAGGGGGGACGTGTGGAGGCCACGTGTTACAGACGAGAACTATCGACCGACAACGAAGCATACGTGTATATGTATATATTTATATATGTATACCGTCCCTAAATATCATTACGTACCAACGAACCGTCTAAAAAAGGGCCTGGCGCATTGCGCAGCGTGGCCCACGGGAACGCACGGGAACTTAAACACAAGTTCGCCTCCTAACCAAAACAAATGTATTATAGATCCCAAGGCGGGTAGATAGTCGAGCCGACCAATTGCATGCAACTGAGTATCGTGCGACTAATTAGCTCGTGGGGGACGCCTTTTTTTTATTATTTAGCAGACGCCCTTACCCAGGGCAACTTACATGACACACATACACAACGGCCGTCCTCACACTGGTCATCCAGTGCACAGAGACCAAATCTAAT
This sequence comes from Mordacia mordax, assembly GCA_036362905.1. Classification (NCBI taxonomy): domain Eukaryota; kingdom Metazoa; phylum Chordata; class Hyperoartia; order Petromyzontiformes; family Petromyzontidae; genus Mordacia; species Mordacia mordax. The sequence continues at coordinate 15,505,152 of JAZEWT010000010.1, forward strand.
TGTACGCGATCACTCGGGTGTGGAGCATACCCCAAGAATTCTTTAGGAATTGTCGTCACTTTTGTTGGAAACGTTTCAAACTAACGCGAGGGAAGTGTACAAAATAAAGTCAGAGATTGACAGATTGCTTGCTCAAGTCACTGGTGGTACAAAGGCCTCCAAGAGACCCGCCAAGCTCATACGGTGTGTCGCGACCCATCCGTGGGCCGCGAGCACATCTAGTGGTCCGTGGAGACCATACCCAAGTGGGCTTTTAGACGTTGAGAACCCTTGCACTCGAGGGGGCGCCTCCAAGAGGTTAATCGGCCAGTTCTTCCACACTGCCCAGATGTCTTAGAAGAGGTAGTCTCAATTTAGTCCCACCAAAATGACCTCTGCTAATGGAAAAGGGCCGGTGGTAGCCTACAGTACGTATGTACATCACGGAATTTTAAGTCTCATGAGAGAAATTCCAGGCTATATCAAAATAATCATCCCGTGTTAAGGCAGCCAAGCATTGCTGATACCAGAGACCAGCTTATTAGTTCCCCATTAGTGGTGACAACAGCAATACGTAATTGGTTTAAATCTGATGTTTTTTAGATTGTTTTAAAACCCCAAAATATCCCATGGCTGTCGTCATTGACCGTGTCAGGGTTCAAATTGAATCTCTGATAACCACGGCTTAATTTCTGCCGAGGCTACGCTCTGGAATATATTGTGGCTTGGAGGCCCCCGAGAATATGCAACCGAAAAATGGCCCTAAATCTGACACCAGCCCAATACGAGGCTTGGACAACTCAGCCCCACGACTAGCCCAAGGTCTACCCCTGACTCCAATGCTACTCAGCCACTGCCTCCTTCAAAATGATCAGCTAGACCTTAAAAGTCGAGACCTCACGGCGCACTTGTGCGAATTTTGCAGCATCAGCAAGAATCGTAAAACTCATATGAAATCTACTTATAATGAAACACGAGTACATCGATACCAATACCCATTATCCACCGGCCCAACACAGCCACGCCAGAACAGGGCCTAAGCGGTAGGGGAAGGTTTCAAATTGAAAAAGATACGGATGAATAATATTTCTGGAAGACAACTATAAGAGTTCTCGATTGTTACGTCATACCAGTTTTCAGGTATGCATCAGAATGTTGAACAATATCACCAAGTATAACGAGAATTTAAGCAATTTTAATGTGATTCTTTCGACGCATCTTTAAGGTACCATGGACAAGTCACAGTTCAAATGAAGAAAGTCAGGAATGGGATGTAGAGAGGTGTTGAATGACATTAGGAGACAATCGAAGTTTCTCGGGCATACTGAGAAAATTGAAAATCTGGTTACAACTGAAAAATTGAAGGAAAGAGATCTTGCATGACAGAGATTGACTTACGTCAAGAGTTTCTCGAGATGGATGAACATATCAACATATTAACTATGGACATTGTTAGAAGTTCAAAGCGCAGAGATTCAAAGAGCAGAGATTTGTGGAAGAACATTGTCACCAACGTCTTGTAGGATATGGTACCTAGAAGTTTTTCGTTGGCTTTTTGCTGAGTCAAGCAAAACTGTACAGTGATATGGCCGCCTCACAACAAACCTAAACCTGGTTCGAAACCACGCACGGCAAGGACCGGGAATAATAGTTTCGTCAGGGTGCAGCAATTCTTGCACCGGGAACGCACGACACCATATCCCACTCATTACGTATTGATGAAATCGGCACAGCTCGGTATCTGCAGTGGAAAACCCTGCGCTTTGTGAGATTCGCTGGCTCAGTACGGTTCCGTTGTGCAGTGGAATAAAAGTAAAAATGGGTAGTTTATCAACGTCGACGATATATTATTATTTTTACGAGATTACGCACGTCATCACCAACTACGGAGCAAACTCAGCAAGCGTGACGTGCTCCGGGTGTTTCATCAAGCAATCAATCTTTCTGCAGAAGTTTATTTGGGCAGGGTGGGCCCTCTGAACCACAGCGGAATCACACCCCAAACACTACCTCCATTTACATCCGTTCACTTCTCTTTCTCACAAGATAATTCCCCATCTCACTCAGACACCGCGAGGCGTTAGATCCTGCGGGACACGGCGAGCGCTTGCCCACACACACACAAAGACAACACCACCGCGCACAGCTCGTCGCCGCGTTCTGGTAATCGCGCGTTAATGTAAAAACACCAGTACTCGTGTTAATCATCACCGACGGTTGTCAAGGCGATAAGCCACCGCTATTAAATCTCCGTCTGCTATGACGGAATTACTGCTTCTCTGAATAATAAATAGCAGCCCATAATAAATGCGCGTGACTTACAGCGGCAAGGATGGTGCGAGACCGCAGAAGGGAAATGTCGGAACAGCGGTCAGCAAGGCAAAGTTCTATCGATTGGTTGCACCACTACGCTTCAGGGCGGTAATGTTTTGCATTACGAAAACCACCCCACGCGTGCAGAACTGTGAACAGCAAATCTAAACAGCGTGGCAATGAGCCGAAGGGCCAGTGGTGACGCGAGGATCAGGAACAGGACCAGTGTCTGGTTCACGCGTCCGGTTATATTTGGAGTGTGAGCCAGGTCTGGTTGTTAGTGAGCTAAGGATTGCACCTTATTCATACCGGACTTGTAGGCATAAATCCATCTATATCAAAATTAAGAGTACGGTCATGATTATATGTCACGATTCAAAATTATTTGTGAAACTGTAGTAAATGTTGCAGGAGGCGTGTGAAAGTTTTACGTGCAATCTTTGCCGCATTACAAATCGATTGCGACACGCTGTACAAGCGAAATACCGTAGTTGACTTTGATAAATGCATCGGTACATGCTGACTGATTGGCTAGTGACTGGAGCTAGTGTCTCAATGACAGATTGGGGTTTGGAGAAAAGTTTGATTACCCATGTGCTCTGCACACAAACTAACCTCTTCCTCTCAACAATGTTATAATTTACATTCAAAATGATTAACTCCCAATGTCATGGATGAATTCACATCAACATAAAACATACAGAAGATAATATCAATGCAAACATATTTAAAAGTACGGCCTTTCCATGTTGTCGTTTGAGTTCCACTGCTGGTGGGTGTTCAAGCACCATGCCTGGAACATGGCTGGTTTTGACTGTGGCACACGCACCAGTGTCGACCCAAACCTACCCCCCTTGAGTGACACCATCTTCCCGCGTTTAATGACAGCCAGAAGGACCCACGGGAAACACACAATCGCGCCTCCCTGTAGATTTTATTTTGTACAAATATCCGCTTAATATAATTCCTGGTTTAATTAAGTCGCAGAGATAAACACATAAACAGGTACACGTATAATCACCGTCAGGGCATGAGTGTAATATATACGTGTACAGGTTGATAAACTCGAAACATGTTGGGCGATGGGGAATGCCGAGGGAATCGTTATGAATGTAATCGTTGTCGTTCTCACAGACCTCCCTAAAAGAAAACAATGTACAGGCGAACAAGCCCCAAGATCTGTACAGTGCAATTCTTTACACTGAGCCATGGAGAAAGACAAAAGGGGATGGGACCGGGAAGGGGGTCGGGCAGTAGGGCGACCAAACGATCAAATAGCGAGCACGCTTGCCAACGAGGCGGCCTAAATGTCTTCGTAACCAAAACCAGATGGTGAGCATGAACACACATATATTACTTTTATTTCCTTATTTGTAATTTCACTGAGCATACGCTACCTTTACAAATCACCTAGACTTAGGAATCGGTGAAGACAGGCTCTTAAACGTGTCCCTAGCACGTGTGCGGTGGGCAAAGAGATGCATTATTTATACATAGAGCTGGGAACACCAACACGGAGACGCAAGCAACGCATTAACAAGCGGGCCTGGCAACGTGTTGGATGACGGAGTTACAGCAGCTGACTGGACAGTTATGATTATGGGTATAAATGGTACTAGTGGCTGCTTGACTAATTGGTTATGGCTAGGGTTAGCTTTTGTTTTATGGCTAGCATTTCTGTTCAAAAACTTTACTCCTCCGTACAATTACATCGCAGTCTTTTCCCACTTTCATGTCTGACGCCGACTCAATCTCACAACTTTTTCATAGCAAGTCGTGCATCATACGGTACCGTACGGTGTATTCGCAAATACATTTGTTTTAAGTTGACAACTGTACATGGGAAGCAAGGCGTGGTTTTTATGCTGTAAACGTGATGTTACCATGCAAAGCCATACTTTAGATGTAGATCTTTCAACAATCCTCGCAGCAGCCTTGCGCCCAACCGGCCGAAAGTGCTAACAATGCAGTGCCATTGGGTGACCCACGATTCCTCTTCGCAATATAGTGGCTTGCTCGGACTACACTCAGTTACACGGAGTGGTGGTGGTGGGGAGGGGAAGTCATCCGGCGACTGGGAATTTGAGAAAAGCCGACAGCCGTTGCCGTGGGGCGCGAGCGAACCGCGCGCCGTAGTGTTCATCCAGTAAATTTTACATCGGCGGTCGCGGCGGCCGGCGCGCCCGGCGACGGTGCAACGTCAAACCCTTAACAGTCGGCCCCGCGCGGCGACGGACACAGGGGCCCCAGCGTGCGCGGCACATCACGTGGTGCATCACCCCGCACATTGCCCGGCATGGCCACTCTAACCAGGCACGGAGCACACCACCTCCCTCCGCACACCTCCTCCCTCCGCACAATGCCTCTTGGAGATTCGTAATGCATTTTTTTTAAGCGGCGCACACAGAGGAAAAAAACAAAACACACAACACCAAAAAAATAAAAACAAAAAATACAAATCGTCAAGACCACCTCCAGTGCAACAACGGAAAAATAACAGTACTATTATTTTGGACTCATTTAAAACTTGTCGCGTCGAGCTGAGCATATTGCAAGCAGTTAACGCTCTTTAGTACAGCTAGCATACAACATACGTGTGTGTGTGTGTGGTCTAACCCCCAGTGGCCGAGCCACTCAGGCCGAAGATAGCACTAACCAACATTCCTCCACCTCACAGCAAAGGGTAACCCACCCCAAAGAGCGCTCTCAGTCACGACGGTAACCTTCAACTAGGGCAGTCATGTACACGCGTGACAGCAGCGATGACAACCCCTCCCCCATTCAGTCAACATGCAGGACCGGCAAATGACAACGCCCGTAACCACACTCAAGATCTAACGCTGGCACCGCTTGCTTGTGGGATAGCGGCAGCGCGTTGTCAAGAGACGGACGGCGGCGCGTGACGCGAGCGTAGGGAGTGCACAGCCGGCTGGGCGAGTCGCTCACAAACGGACGTGAGAGCCACGGATAAAGTCGGCTGCTTGTCGCTAACCCCAGCAGAAGTTGGTCTACCACGGAAACAAAATTAGGGGGAAATGAAAGATTCCCGACAAACAACAACTGGCCGTGACCCCTTCAGCCCTCGCATACAGTTATAAGACGGAGCTGCGATTTGAGTCAGGGGCGTGCAGGGCACAAGGGGTGAGAATTTGGGGAGGAGGGAAGAGCAGGTGACGAGGGTGGTGATAGGTGACACGTATCGCACATTGCTCCTTCATGGCCTTGAAGCAGGGCTGGCAGGACATGGCCTGCCAGTTGACTTATGAAGTGAAGCATAGAGGAGGAGGAGATGGCAGGGAATGAGATTAAGACAGGATGTGGGTGGCGAGGACAAAGATGGGGAGGATGAGTTAATATGGAATGAATGTTGAAACGTGGCAGATGGGAAGGCTGCAACATGGCGGAGACGTGTGAGCGGTAAGCAAAGGTGCCGGATGACCAGGTGGACCCGGGCTAGTCTGGGAGTGGGGGAGAGGGCCACAGCAGGACAAGTGTGAGGCAAGGGCTAGGGTGAGTGCAAGGGACGGGGCTCGGGCCTAGCAGGAGCAGCTGTCTCTGGCGGGCGGTGCATCACTGGCGAGGCGGCCGGGCTGTGGTGTGGCCGGCTTGTGTTGCACGCCCGACTCTGCCGCGTTTAGGTCCAGGCTTCCATCCTGGATGTTTTGGTAGATCTTCTTCGCTGTCTCCAAGAAGGCTTCCTCAACATTATCGCCCCTGGGACACACAAATGACCATTTAGTTGTACATTTTAAGGACTCCATTCTCAATAATAACACACATCTGAAACCTCTCCCATATCTGTCCTTCAAGATAAATATTAAGGGATTTTTTTACAAAACATCAGCCACCCAACCATTTGGGTGTGCAAAATTTCATGAGCATGACCACGCTAATGAATAATTTGTATCTAACTAAACTAAGACGTTACTGCAGTGAGATTGCCACACTATGTCTTGACAGAGGGGCCTGGTCGCAATTCAAAAGTACATCGCTTTCCTACACGAGTCTAGAAACTCATATCTCAATACCACGGGGCAGACAGCATAAGCGTGCATGTGCAAAAGTAATGTTTTGATGTTTTAAAGTAGGTATTCATTTATACCGCTTGTACAAAAATTAATCAACGTTAAACGAGTTTAGGTGATTCGCAAGAGGGTATTGGTACACATATTGGGACACACAGTGAGTTCAAGTGCTCTGGGCGAGGGCACCAACACACACACGAGACACAGAGAGCGAGTTCGGGTGTTTAGCGCGAGTGAGGTCACCAACACCAACAGAGGGGCACAGAGGAAGCGAGTTCAAGTGGTTCGCGTGAGTGAGGGCACCACTCACGTCTTTGCGCTGGCTTCCAGGAACAGCAGGCCTGCGAGGGTCACACGGAGAAAAAACAGATGCTCTTACCCAATGCTGCACCATACAAACAGCTTTATAAGGCAGTCGTTCTGTGTGACCGTTAATTTCACGTGGCCGTGTATCTGTCACTGGTATCAAGAAACTAATCGTAGTTCTCGGTTTGTGCATGCGATCTTGTGGACAGCCCTGCTCGATTGTACTTTTTCATTCTGTTGGGTCCTTATTTTATACTTCTATGAATTGTGACATCAGTGTGATTATAGAAATTCATTGCCCGTCATGGATGAGACACGAATACCAGACGGTCAGCCAGCACCCGCTCGCTAGACACCGCTGCCTACATGTCACGTCATTGGCCAATTAAATGAGTGTTTCATTGTGGGAGGAAACCGGAGAACTCAGAGGAAACCATCGCAGAGCAGGGCGAGAACACAAACTCTACAAAGAATGGCACCCAAGGTGGGACGAAAACTGCCCTGGGCAGGATTTTCTTTCTGTGAGGTGCAGATGTTGCCCCTCCCACTCTCTTGCAACTGTAGCTTAACTCTCGTTAAGAGCTACTGAGGAGCTTGATTTCAACAATGAAATAACGAATCCTGTTGGGTACAACAGCACTTGTATTGCAATAGGCAAGAGTAGAAGCACCCCCAAGCCTCTCCCCAAAACAATCTCGACCTTGATCAGCGATCCACAAAACATTGCTGCACCCGTCACAGCGCTCCAATGCATGCAGGCAGCCTGTTGCCGCTGTTGGCATCGCTACTGTTGTAAACATCACATATACGGGTTCTACGAAGATTTTTAAATATATCCTAAACAGTGTTAATCGTTATATTCTTGTAATTCAGGTTTTATTTGTTTTTTTTATTCTTGCTATTATTTATAAATAATTGTTCGCCTCAACACTAGAACCTACTCAACAACCTGGGAAAGTGAAGCCTCCACCTCCCCTGCTACGTTGTTGTTCACATTCCATTCTCTCCAGAGCTCTGTGCACGCTTTGTGACCCTCTGTGACCCTCTGGTGAGAAGCACAATTAGTATTTAATGGATTTACCCAGCGGCCGCCGTTGACAGTACACCCACCTCTAATATGTGTAGCTCACCTCTACTGCATCATTGTCTCTGAAACTGTCTTTCACGTTCCTGTTCTCACCAATTACTCACCTCATTTACCACACTACCGTACCTCACTCTTGGTCACCTTTTAACTTCGCTCACCTCGCAGCTTTCACAACATATTCTGGAATATTTAAGCACGCTCTAGCGTCTTCATAATCCACCGTGAGTTAATCATTCCGTGAATGCTCGGAGACCAGCCACTGTGAGTTAATCACTACTTAAACTCGCCGTGGTGGGGGGGGGCTGTCTGTGAAGAAGCTGCTTTTTCGCAGAGGTAGCAGCCCGGGTTCGCCTCCGGGTTTGGGCGCCTATCTGTGTGGAGTTCACGTGGGTCTGGGTTGGTTCGCCTGCTTCGTGAATTGCCCCCCCTGAGAAGTGCCCTGTGATGTGCTGGCGTCGTATCCTGGGTGTGGCCCCACCTTGCGCCTTATGTCTGCCGGAGTGGGCACCGGCCTTTAACGGTCCTTGTGCGGGATTGAGCAGGTATAACTGCTGACTGACAATACCTGACGTTAGTTCACCATCTTACTATTTATCTGTTATCCATTCACCACATCAGCACTTCAGCCATGATCGCCTACACACGTGCTGCTCTCCTAAGCCTCTGCCGTTAATCTCTACCCCCGATACAAAACATTCTGGCCATATGCCATCAGCTGACCATACTCTGCCACCCTTGTTACATCCATCGGGGTGCTGGATACAAAAAAGACTCATTAACCTGCCTACAGATATCCATCCTGTTTTGTCTAGAGTTCCTCAGGGCTCAGTTCTGGGCCCGCTCCTCTTCAGCATCTACATACAACCATTTACCCATATCCTGAGCAGCCTCAATCTCTGCTACCATTGCTATGCTGATGACCTCCAAATCTATATTTACGCAAAAACATCCATCAATGCGTCTGGTCTTTGCATGTCGTCCTCACTGTCAGCTGTGAGGTTGTGACTCAATTCAAATTTCCTAAAACTAAATGGCGACAAATTAGAAGTTTTGCTTCCCCTATACCCTCCAGCTGCTCAAGTAAGATCGGGTAGTCAACAGTATCAAAGGCAACCCTCAGGTCCAGGACAAGAATACTTGGCAAGTCTTCATCAGCAGCGACGAATAGGTTATTAAATACTTTGACCAGAGCAGTTTCAGAACTTTGGCTGAATCTGTACCTAGCTTGGAAGGGATCGAGGAGGTCATTGTTGAGAATGTGTTTCTGAAGATCCGTGGCTATTGCATGTTCAAGCACCTTAGAGAAGAATGGTAGATTTGAGATGGGGCGATAATAATCAGGGATGTTTGCAATCGAGGCCAGGTTTTTTAAAGCAGAGGGGTAACTGCGGCACATTTGAATAGTGGAGGAATAATACCAGCGCGAAGTGCGTTATTACAGAGATTAGTGATGAAAGTGACAAGAGATTTTTAAATTTACCTAGATGATTTTAGATGGGAAGGGGTCCATGCAGCAGTTTGTAGGGCGAGATCTGGTAACTAATGAAGAGACATCAGATTCCATTAGCTCAGATATTTCCAGGCGTCTTGAAATCAAGGTAGGAGGAACAGTTATTGAAGTATTGGTTGGTGGTTGAGGCTTAGTAGAAACACGCTGGGCTTTAATGTTATCTGACAAAAATTGAATCAATTGATCCGCCTGATCTTATTAGTAGAAGAGGGGTGAGGGTGAGTGACTGGTTGAGTGTCGGAGCTGATAAATGGTCGAGAAAATAATCTTGGGCTTGTCGTAGGAATCAGCCAGAACGGTGGAAAAGTGGTTGATGCTTGACTACCAGACCACTGAAGTTGCTAAGACAGTATCAGTCTTGGAGTCACTCTTGATTCCTCACCCAGCTTCGAGACACACATAAACAAGGTGACAAAAGTAGCCTATATCCATCTCATAAACATAGCCAGACTGCGCAACATCCTGTAACTCTCTGTAGCTGAGAAACAAATACACATCTCCATTTTTTCACGAATTGACTATTGCAATGCAATACTCCCTGCCATCCCTGCCTACCTGATCAATTGTCTCCAACATGTGCAAAATGTGGCTGCTCCAGGAACACATATCCCTATTACTGGTGTCTCTCCACTGACTACCGGTTAAATATAGGATCTAATTCAAGATCTTCCTTATCACTGACAAGGCTCTCACTGGCGCTGCTCTGACACACATCCGTGACCTACTTAAGGCACCCTCCTCAAAATTACAACTTCGATCCTCCAATACAGTCTTGCTGCATGTGCCCAGATCGCACCTCGATTTGATAGGTGACAGAGCCTTCCCCCCTCTTCCATTGGAGATTTGGTCAGCTGAGTCCCTGGGCATCTTCAAATCATTTTTCAAGATTCGTTCCGTAAGGCTTTCAAGTCCTTTGGCTGGGACTGTTGATGCGGCTCACTTTTGTCATGCTGAGATAATGGCTCACTGCTGACCTGCGCTTGCTCAGGAACACTTATTTCTTCCTTCGTTTGTTGAACAATAATTTTTTTGTAATGATGTAGGTTTTCACGGCTCGATGCCTGATGATTGCTTCCAAAAGCTGCTCTTTCGGGAGAGGAGAGAGAGCCATCGACGCGGCTGTCCCGAGAGAGCAGCTTTCGAAGCAATCATCAATTATTTTATGTCTTTCTCTAAATTGTAGCCATTATTTGACTTTCAATTGAACTGCTCTGATGTTGGTGTTAACATGTACTTCTCTCCACAGCTTGGATTTGTAACAAAACGTTATTGTTATAGATTTGGTGTTCACGTGTCATTGTTGCGGACACCGTTCTCTCTACAGCTCTGTGCAACGCTCCATGACCCTTGGGCGAAAAGCGCATCTAGAAATGCAATTATTATTTTGCAGCGTACTTGTGACTACTAGTAATGCGCTACCTACTCCAGTCTAATGGTTGCACGGGAAATATTTCGTGTAAATTTTCAATGCTCAAGACATGAGTTGCGGTGATTCAATAGCGAGCGAACAATTCTTCCCCACCATTCTCCTCCGCAAACTGCTTCGCCTCCTCGTACGTGACGTCCCTCTGCGCCTCCAGGTCTGCCTTATTGCCGATGAGGAAGATCACCTGAGAAGGCAGACACACCATAGACACACCGGCGTGGCGCGAGGGGTGGGGGAGCAGACAGGGATGTAGGGGGAAAAGGGACCAAGGTTAGACTGGAGCAAGGACACCATCACTGTATCAGTTATAATGTACACTTCTATGTCAATGTTGGGCGGAGGGCTCCTCATACACCATTGGTCAGAGGGTTTGTTTGACCATACGTCACAATAAGGCTCAGAGCTGGTTGAAGGGGGTGTTGGGAACGGGGTGTTATTTAGTTATTAGGCACCACTTACATTAGCCTTGGGACCTGAAATCAGAAAAGCTGGTTAAAAGTGCAGTGCATGAACCACTGCATCCCCACTGCCCTTCAGTGGATAAGTTAAACTTACAACTAATGTAAGTGACTGGATGGCTCAGGGGAGTCAGCACCTAGATAGTGGATCTCAGAATCTGGAACACGAAACTGTGCTACACACACTCATGATTAAATTTGAACAATGGAAACAGATTCAGCTCAGTCACTTAAGTCTCTACAACAACTACAATGTTGGCATGTGTCTTTCCCTAGTTCCACCTCTAAATATAAAAAGAATAACGGTTTGACGAATAGGCTGTGTGTAAAAGTCCAATGGTTACTCGCAGTGATAACAGCCCGCTTGAAAGATCTGAAATGTATTTCCTATAGCGCCCTCTACCGGCCGCACTGATATAGGTTCATGCACTGCTGAGATATCTGAATGGAGGTGAATGGTGAATGCTGAAGAGTTTCGGTGTTGAGTGCAGAGGCACTGAGTGCGGTGTATGCTGCACAACTTTAGTGCTGGTGAGCAGTGCTGTGCTGTCTGCTCTATAGCTTTGTGGCTGGTGAGTAGTGGCGAGCGTGGCACGTGCTGTACCGTGTTTGGATTGGTTAGGTTCCGAGCGTCTGTGAGCCAGCTGCTGAGGTGGTTGTACGTGCTCCTCCTGCAACGACAGCACTTGTTAACAAACAAGAGCTACAGCACACTCCTAATGGCACACCGGGAAACTGGAATGGCAACCGTTACTATTTTATAACAAACGCAAATCACGGTTAGCCCATTAACAAGAACATATGATCTTGTAGGTGATGGTGTGGGAGTGCTTTTTGTAGCCATAATAATATTTGCATTTCTAAAGTGCTTTTCACCCGAGGGTCACAAAGTGCTGCACAGAGCCGCAGAGGGAATGGCATGTCAACATCAGAGTAGACCAATTAAGTAAAATAATGACTATGTATCAATGAAGGAGATAAAATTACAAATAAAATTGTGAAATGGAAGAAGAAACGCTACTGAGCAGGCACAGATCAAGAGCATGCAATGATGGTGATGAGTGATAATTATGGCAAAGGTGTTGTTAATGGTGGTCAATGGAGTGCTGATGATAGCAGTGGTTAAGATGAACGGTGAAGACAGACATGATGGCATCAGTGGTGACAGTGACAGTAGCAATGGTGGTCAAGGTGATGATGGGTTCGACGGTAGAATGATGTTGCTGATGGTGAGGATTATGATGGTGGTGGTAATGGTGACAGACTGTAAGAAAGGCTGCATTTCCAACAAGAATGGTGGTAATGATATCTCCATTAGTTCCACCGCCCTCCCTCCCAACCTCCCCTGACCTTGACGAGATAATTTCCACCGAGCTCACAGGCATCGCCGCGGCTGTCCCGAGAGAGCAGCTTTTCGAAGCAATCATCAAAAAGTATTAGTCAACACCACCTTAGTTCAAAAACTTCGCATAAACACGGTATTATAGGCACTGTTCATGTTTATTTAAAAATTTCATAGCCGTTTCGGATTACATCAATTTCTCATCTCATTGTCAGAAACCGCTTAGTCCTATACAGGGTCACGGTGAGCCGGAGCCTATCCCGGCAAACACAGGGCGCAAGGCAGGGATACACCCACGATGGGACGCCAGT
>JAZEWT010000010.1:15552661-15565150 GCA_036362905.1 Mordacia mordax
GTGGGGGGTGCGTGGTGGTAGTGGTGGTGGTGGGGGGAGTGAGCGTGGTAGTGGTGGTGGTGGTTGGATGAGGGGCGGTGCTCCTGGTCACGTGCTCCCTGCGCCGCCATCTCTCCCCGGGTAACGTCTCGACTGTGCTAGGCGAGGCGACCTCACGCCTCCTCCTCGTCACCTTCCGCCTCCTTTCTCCTCCGCGTGCGTTACACCTCTTCATGCCATCGGGTGGCGATAGTGACGATGTGAACCGGCGCGATACTTGACGCTCATTTATCAGTTGTTTTGGTGGCGCCTTTGGTGACGGCTCTTGCCTGAATGAAGCCTCTGCGCAGGCCCCCTCCCGCCTTTTTCAATTAAAATGTTATTTTCTGAATTAAGTCAGTTGCTCGTGTAGCTCTAGAATATGTTACTGGGTGCATGACGCCGCTTCTACTTGATTAGATGCGTCGGGTGACAGGTGAATGTAAAGTTTTAGGACGGGAGGTCACGCTCGCCTTTACGAGGCCTGGGTGCAAGGCCGCACTCATTTAAACTTAAATGCGCGGTGCGAATGTTAATTCATAATCATTGCTCGGTTTATAGTTACTCATCAAAATTATGGTGAAACCTGGGCTCAACGCGGCAAATTGCTCCTGGCATTAGTTTTTGCAGGATGCAGTGCGTGTGCAATTAATACCGCCTGAATTTTAAACGTTTTCTGTGCAATTAACGCTAATTTACACTCGGTAATAATTGCATTTCTGAAGCGCTTTTCACCCAAGGGTCACAAAGCGGTGAGCAGAGCTCTGGAGAGAATGGCATGTCAACGATATCAGAATAGATACCAGACCTGGGATCAATTGCAACCATCGTATAATTCGCAATGAATTACAATCCTGATGTTATTTTTTTGTTTGCAACATTGGTGCGTTAACGAAGAATCAGCTTACGTCTGAAACGTTTTTTGTCCCTTTAACAGAAGTGTACTTATTTGTCGTGCTACAAAACTTACATTAATTGCGTTGTTTTTCATTGCAGAGTCATTCCAGTTTCGATGTTTGAAGCTAATGCACTTGCACGATGTCAGGACTTGCATAATGAATAACTGCTGCGCATTTGACAAAGTCGCTCATCAACCCAGTCATCGTACATGGTTGACATTGTTTTGGTGTGTGTGGCTGTGTATCTGTGGTGTTAACCGTGTGTGTGGATTATAATAATGAATGTTGTTTATCACAGGTGACGCTTAGAGACATCAATATCTGGTGCAAGTTCCATCTCATTGCATCTCGTTCTATTCAGCAAACATGGTATGAAGTGAACGACAAACGCTACAAACACGTACATTTATCAGCGTGTTAGCGCTTACCTATTTGTGTTGTATCCAATTGTTTCGGACCACACCAATCATTGCCCTGTTTGTGAATGCACTTTGTGCAGTTACATTTACTTCTGAATCACAAGTGTGTAAAAACGAGTCGTGTCACATGGTCAACTGTGGAAGCAAGTGAATAGCACGGTGAAAGGAGAGGCAAGTAGTAAATTATTTAAATCGGTATTTTTACGTAAAATGAAAGAAAAACTTTAATATGAACTAAAGTAAACTCAATTATACATTGTATGTTTAAAGTGCAAGTTAGTTTGGCTCTTAAAAAAGGACTTGGGAGATTTGAAATAATGCAGGCGATTAATTATGCTGATGTAGGTTTTCACGGCCCAAAGTATAATTTCTATAGCTGTTCTTTGGGGATAGCCTGTTGAGTATACCTCCCTCTTCGTGACATTTTGCCTTCCACGTTGGAGAGACATCAGGCGATTAATCACTGTCATCCATGTCTTCGTGCTCAAAAATAATATGCACTGCTTTGTTTTTTAATGGAAATCTCATTCCTTTGGGGACTGATATCTGTCAGGTGTTGGTTGGTCAATTAATCTGTTATTTTCTAGGGATTATTGGGTGAATTTTTAGACCGATTTGTTTGTGGGAGAAAAATTACATGCTGTAAAACGATTTAAGGTTAGATTTGTAATAGATAGGCAGAATTTGATTTGTAATAACACTTCTACCCCAAAAGTATATTTTCATACGTTCTTGACTAGTTATTGCAGTTATTCAAAAAAATATTTTTCTGGTCATCGACCTGATTAGACGCAGTTAATATGAATCCCTCGCCACAACTTAACCTGTGTGCAACCGCGTGTTCTGTGTCCCCAGTACCGCCCGTACCGCATGTTTGCGCGGGACGACAGGCATGCGTTGGCCAAGCACACGGAGGTGTACCCGACGCAAACTGAGCTGGAAGCCGTGCAGGAGATGGTGACCACCACGGAGAAGGCGCTGAAGCTCGTGTCCGACTCGATCGACCAGATGGACCAGGCGAAGCAGACCACTGAGCAGGTGGACGAGGCGCCGGTCACCGTCAAGGCTGAACCTGTCGACGTCGCGGTCAAGTCGGAGAATGGCGAGGAGGCCGGCGACGCAGAAAAGTATGAGGTCCCGTCTCCTGCCCCCCATAGAATTCTGGCCTACATCACCTTATGCGGTGTACTGTAAACCAGCAACCTAAGTTTGACATTTGGTTATGACAAATACGAAAGTTATGTTGTGCATGAACCTTGCACCAAGCCGTTCTATGGCTATATAATCCCCCCATCACCTACACAACATGGGAATTTCTTCATCTAGCAATGGGTTGACATGGGATTTGGACATAGCGCCAAAGGATGCGGTGCAATTTGAACACAAGTCCCGATTGCTGTTTCCTGCCTGAAGATGCTCGCACGCTCCCCCGCCGATGCAGGGAGAAGCCGGTGGAGCCTCCGAAGCGCACCTTGCGTGGGGTGATGCGCGTGGGGAAGGTGGCCAAGGGACTGCTGCTCACAGGCGACACAGATCTCGAGCTGGTGCTGCTGTGTCGCGAGAAACCCACGCTGGACCTGCTCAGCCGCGTTTCTGAGAACCTACCGGCACAGCTCAAGGTGAGAGCAATTCTCGTATCCACTGGACAGATGTGGTAGAAGTAGAAATGCCGGTATACTGTCAAGTGTAATAGTCATGACGCGTTGTTTCGTTCAAGTGTTCGTTGCAGCCATAGGAGAGAGACTGATCAACGCCATTAAGATGCTGGGTTTGAGTTGGTGCTCTCAATCTGGTCACAATTTACACATTGATACGGGGATTCACATTGAATACCCATACAGTTATTCATCGATTCAAAGACTTGCTTTGAGCGATAGACCCCTGGAGACCCACAGACATGCATAATCTTAAATAGGGACATGTAGAATCACGCAATGCAATATGAATATGATAATAAAGGGACTATAATGTTAAATTAGTAAACTCTCATAATTAAGCTCGTATACTAAAATTACGGCATAACACACAACTTGCTGCATGTATATTTACACTATTACAAATGTATTGAAAAAGTGGATGTTGAATCTCGTAAGCGATCCCCTTTTTGTGTTTGTCTTTATAGACAGTGAAAAATGAGGAGTTCCTGGTGGAGATGAAGGCGAACGAGGCGTCTGTGGTAATCTCACGCCAGACTGAGCCATTCCTCACCCTCACCGTGACGCTCACCTCACCGCTGGTGCGGGAGGAGATGGAGCAACAAGAGGAGGGAGGAGATGCAGGTGTGCCCGCGCGGAGATGAGCTCTTGGCTGGACACACACCCACACATGTGCCCCGAGCTCAAGCTCCCGCCGAGGAGTCTTTGCCAAGTCGTGTTGGGGTCAGAGTTGAGGTTAACGATTTACACGAAGTGATACATTCTGCACTGTTCATTCTAACAAATATTTTCTCTATGATTGAGATATTTATTGTTGGGGCATTAGCTTCAGCCTCACGATCTGTGTTGAGATTGTACCGTATTTTATTCAGGCGATGTCCCATATTTTGCTCTACCTTCTGGGAGCTTAGAAACTAAAATTCAGAAAAATTGGGATGTTTAGTTCCTTACGAAAGTACCAGCACATGGAGTAATATAACAAACAATGCCAAACAATGTGATACATCTACGAAAAACCTCTGCAATTGTATTGAATGCAGCCTTGCCTATCAAGCGTTACAGGTATAATGATTTTGATTCTTTTCCTGTCGTTAACAGTGGTTTGAGTAAAGACAGACTGTCATAGTTATTTTCTCTTTGCAAGCGAGCACATCATGTTTTGTAGAAAATGTTCTCAGACACACGTGGTCACTATTGCTTTTAAGAGAGGGTTACAGTGGAATTCATTATTTTGGCCAAATTGTCACACTGTTTATTGTCTGCACTTTTGCCTGGCAAGTCTTAATGAATTGTCTTGATGTGTGCAGTGAAAACAGACCGTTCCCGTTCATAATGCAGTCCCGCCCTGCTGCCAACTCAGCTCCTACTGGCCTGGACCCCCCTCTGTCTGCCCCACTCCCCTTAATCCTATCATTGCCTCCCCACCCCTCTCCACGCAGTGTTAGACGTGTTACTTCGTGGAGCCTGCTTTCACTGCACTCCTCAATTGGCCCGTCATGACTGGCTCATGCAAGTAATTGAACAATTAAAAAAACAAGTTGAATATTATTGAAACATACTGCTACATGAATGCAGCATTTGAGTTCCAAAGCAAAGTTGGATTTTGCTGAAGTGTCTGGTAAAAAGGCAATGACATGGCCTACCGGTAACGTGTTTGCTACTGTTACGGAACGTCACAGTTTGAAGCTAGTGGCCATCCTGATCATTACTGTAGTTTTTTTAACTGTAAAAATACACGCCGTCTGATAGGCAGTGGATGTTAA
Organism: Mordacia mordax; assembly: GCA_036362905.1. Lineage (NCBI taxonomy): Eukaryota > Metazoa > Chordata > Hyperoartia > Petromyzontiformes > Petromyzontidae > Mordacia > Mordacia mordax. Next base: position 15,557,416 of record JAZEWT010000010.1, read on the forward strand.
AAAAAACTATGACGTTCGTTCGCTCTTGTGTGCTAGAGCATCGTGATCCAAAGTTGGATAATTGCGCACACATTACTTATGGATTATACGTACCAATCATTGCCCCATCCTGTGAAAACTTGGCAGGCTTATCCTGAAAATGCGTGATGCTTTTCTGGGTAAAGTGTAATAAAATGATAACTTAAATCATTGTACAGAACAACTTCTCTATGTGAAAAGGAAACTGGTTGATGGCTTGCTTTGCTTTAATCATTCACATTGGCTGCGAATTTCTCAGGCGTTCTTTATGATAAGAGTAACTAACTTGTTACTTTTGTTTTATCGGATAGTCTGGATTTTGTTATTTTAGAGTTTCTTCCTGCGACGTCACAACCTGCCCCAAAACCTTCTAGCTTTCCCAGGAGGCCAAGGACCTTTGACCAACCGGATGCTGTCTGTCATGTTGGAGTGGGTGAGGGGGGAAGGAGGAGTGTCTTGATAGGATGTTTGTGGCTTGTGTTTTGTGTGCGGCAGGTCGTGCAGGTGTTGAGGTCTTTGCTTAGTGCTACACTTGAAGGATGTGACCCATATTCACATTGCGCGAAGTTGGACACTGTCCATTCATCTCCTGATTGGCTTTATTGATTATCAAGCCTTGTTATTCATGTTAACTTATAGCACAGAATTTACGGTGTTTCCATGGCTTAATGCATAAGAATTGCTTTCCAAAGATGTTTTGCCTGCCACGGGGCATCCTCAGTTTTAGAAGACCTGTGGATTGCTCCTATTTGAAATACAAAGCGTTGCGAAGGAGAGAGGGTGGAGCCCTTGACAGCTATCCCGAAAGAACAGCTTTGGAAAGAAATTCTCAAGCACATTATGGAGGTGGCCGATTAGTTTGGAGTTTAAAGCACTGTCCTGGCATCGATAAGGTCTTAGATTTAGATCTAATCTGCCCATGTTTAAATCACCTTAAATGTAGTTAGGTGATTGTTCCATTCCAATCACCATTGACTGCTCACAAAATTTCCACCATGTTAAATTTGTTTGTGCACTCGATTGTACTAAATTCCAACTTCGGGATTTAGAATATTGGCTTTATTATTGCGATACAACCTCACTGTCATGCAGACTAAGCAGGAAAGCCTACCTCGTACTTTGTAGTCAAAAGTGTGTGTCTGAATGTCATGTTGAACATAGGCAGGATTGGGTATGGCTGCCTCTCCACCTGCCTCTCCTGCCACACAGGAAACTCCGCAGTTTATCTCCAATCTTTATTTAAGATTTTATTTTCATTTCTGTGATCACTGGTTTTTGCTTCCTTCGCCTCTCCACCCGTGTCTCCGGCAAATGACAGATTCTCTCTTGGTCAAACCGTGCCCGTCTTTTACTCCCCGCTCGCCCAATAGAGAAGGTTACCGTAAAGGAAGCTCCGGATGTATTGGACAGGCAGCATTGCCTTAAGGCCCTGGCATCACTGCGCCGCGCCAAGTGGTTCCAGGTTTGCCCCCGTTTTACTGACTTATTGTTATTGTAGCCTTATGAGCTGCATTTTTTTTGAAAAGTAATTGAATGATTGATTCACTGCTGACTTGATTTATTGTTTGAAACTTGATGCTGTGTAGTGTGGTTTTGTACTTGAAGTACGCGGCCAGGTTAAACTTAACACGGCTGATAATTTTCATGAGGCTACAAAAGCAATTACAGCGTTTGTGTATACTCAGTGCCCACAGTCGGCTTGATTGTAAAGATGGGAGAGAATACCATTGGGTAGTTGCTTTTCAGGACTCGGGAAACGTTAAAAAAGCAAATACTGCATTGTATCGTTAACATTTACACAAGTATCATTGGTTTTGTCAAGTGAAGCCAGCCTAATATTTATTCATTGCGATTTGTATTATAATTTTTATTATTCCAGGCTAGAGCCAGCCCTCTACGGTCCTGCGTTATCGTCATCCGACTCCTCCGACACTTGAGTTCACTGGATCCTGCGTGGGAGCCCCTTAATGGCTGGGTGAGTACGAGAAGTATTCACAAGCTGAGCTGGGAAGAGTCACCTGCAGTGTTCACCTTATACTGTGCAGGGAAAATGCACATTATGTTATGTCCATGTTGTGGCTTTCTTGTAGATCAGGGCTCTTCAACTAATGGCCTGCAGGCCAAATTCATGGCCGTTGACTGCGGCCTGCCATAAGAGGTAAAAAGAGATAGAGATGAGTAAGGCAAGAGAGAGATGAGAAACCTGGATGGAGATGGAGAACATTGAATTGTAAGTGAGATTATCAAGAGCTAAGAGATCTGGAGATAGGGGAAGTTCAGGTTATCTGTCATACAAACTTCATCACATCACTGCAATGTAGCCTACCAGAACATACCATGCTTACAACAGCATTGATTACTGCCCTGATGAGTAGGGTCAATCGGTGGACAGTTGTGAAAGGTTTCACTATTGCTTGACAGGATGGCCAAATGTTTAACTTTGTGCTGGTGATTTTGACAAGGCTGAGATAGTGGTTTGTGCCATATGGTGGTGTTGCCTTGCCGCTTCTGTGCACACCTTTGCTTGTTCAGTGCAGCCTTCATGCATGTTCCGCTTACAATATGTTTCCCATCATTTAAGGAAGTGCTGCTATTTGAATGAATACATTCTAAACAGTTTGAGAAAGTATTTACAATATTTCCCACCCCGAGGTTGTGGATGTACGATTATGCCATACCCTTGGCTCAAGTGAGCTTCTATGCCTCCTGCGTCGCAGGCGTTGGAGCTAATTTGTGAAAAAGCAATGGGAACATGCAATCGTCCGATGGGAGCTGGCGAGGGCTTGCGACGAGTCATGGAGTGCCTGTCTTCTGGCCTCCTCCTGCCAGGTAATGTCCTCTCAGTCACCATATGAAGGTTTCTTTCGCTGGGTCCTAACCACTGTTGTTGGGGTGACAAGGTTTGTTAGGCTGACAGCAAGAAATGCTGGGGCTCGATTCCTGACTCAAGAGACTTTTCATTGTAGATTTTGTTTTGTTCTGCGTGGGTTTTTTCCTGGTTCTTTGGCTTCCTGCCATAATTTTATAAAAGACAGCGTGACTTGTATTGGCCAAATTTACCTGCAAATTACTCAGTTGAGCATACACATGGCAACATCACTCCTTGCTACAAAAAGCTGACGAGTTTCGGTGAGGCTTTCATAGGTAATATCGTATATTAATAAGCAGAATAACTCCAACTTTATTAGCTTCTTCTGGGCAAGCATTTTGCTAGTGTTTTGTGGTTTACAATGATTGTTGCTTGTGAAAATCAATTTGCTATGTCTGCAAAATATTTCGAAGTCAATTGCAGATTTTGTTGTGGTGTAAAGGTTAGAGCATTGGACTTGATATCCTTTTATTACCGTGTGATTTTGTCTTCCAGCATAGCGATGGAGCTGCCACTAGTTGAGAGTTCTGTCAGCAGTGTCAGCTAAACAATGGCTTTGGCTGTGCTTTTACCCTTTACACGCACGTGTCACATATTGGACTGAAAGGGAGTGAACGAGACAGGCTAAAATTGGACATTGTGCAGCAGGTAATACATATGAGTTAAGAAATGATGGAATGTTGAAATGAATTTGCACCCCAAAGTATCCACCACTGTGGGCAGCAGTATTAACCCGTAAATGGTTTTGCACGCTCGACAGACGGACCTGGTCTGGGCGACCCCTGCGAGAAAGTTCCCACAGATGTCCTTGCAGACCTTACGGTACAGCAGCTTGAGCAGCTCACCTTCAGTGCCCAGGTGAGGCGGGTTACCCTCTTGACGCCCAACCAGGACTTCACTCACCTGCACTCTGTATACGCCACCTGTGCTTTGCCGGCACTACCAAGACGGTTGTAAGCACGTGTTGCACTGTTCCTTGCCCCTCCCTGCATTGTTCTTTGGCAGAACTACCTGCGAAATATGGCCTTCGGACAGGTGCACAAGGTCTTGGGCATGGAGCCTCTGACGTACGTCAGGCCCCAGTATCGCAAGGTGCCAAAGGACGACACCTTGGGTGAGATCCCCCTGCAACCTGACCATGCAACCCCCTCCTCCTTTTCTGGACGCTGCTGCCATGCTATCTACTGCGGCAAGCCCTCGGTGTCAGACGGACGATTTATTTTACGCTTCAACAGCATGCAACTCAGATCAATTTTGAAGTTTTTCAGTCATGTCACATGGTGACCTTGTAAAATGTTGTGACATTTCTTTTGATGAGTGTAATTTCAATCTTTTGTTTTCTCTCAATATTTGCAAAAAAAACCCATACTCACATTTTAAAAATAACATACTTTTGTTATACACTGTGATGAGTCCAGGAGGCCAGTTGAATTCTCAGCGTGGCCTCCTCTTAAGTTTGAAGTTCACTCCCGGGCTTGCCGCAGTCCTCTCGCCGACTGCGCCGATGTCTCGGCGTCTCGCTGCCATCAAGTTCGTCCAGGCTGTCGTGGCGTGCCTGCAAACCCAAAACGCTTTTGTGTCAGCTCTGCTGCTTTTGATGGCTGCAGACCCAGAAGTCTCTGCCGGAGCGTGATGATGACGAGGAGGAGGGGTTTGTTAGAGGACCTGAGCAACGGTCGCAGAGTACAGAGGGCGGAAGCGGTCGTTGGTGCATGCGCGGCAGGCCGTCCCTCTCCACCTCTTCCTAATGGGCCTTCAGGGAGCGTTTAGAATGTTTTTAATTGGTGATAACCAAACGAGCAAATAAAAACGAACGTATAGAAATAAACCCCCCCACAAAAACCCAATTTCACAGTAACGTTCGGTTTCTAGCATTTCATTTCAAACAAATAAACCCTCAAACCATACCAACCCAACAATTACCAATTAGCGTAATTAAAATTGTGGCAGATTGCTGGTAACGGGTAGCATGGCGGTGTTGTGTGCGCCAGACCCACAGGCGCACGCGGACTCGCCCTCGTTGGTGCCCCTGAAGCGCCCCTTGGAAGACGGGAATTTGGACGTCGTCCTGGGCAGCAAGAAGCTGCGTGACCGGCGTAAAGGTCTGCCAGACAACGGTTTGTGTGGTTGCTCGCCCGGCGCTTTAGCGTATATGCAAGGCCCCTTCCCTGCGCCCCTCCGTCCCACCTCGTCTGCACCATGCGACTCTTGACGTACTGGGTTAACGGTTTGGTGCCGCGCTGGCAGACGAATTCATTGCAACTCGGAACGCTTGTATAAGTCGTCGCTGCAGGTTAGCTTGAGAATGATAACTGCCAGAACAAGACTCCAAGGGTCCCGCTGACAGGTCGTTCACCTCCCTAACCTCTAAATCGTTACTTCTGGTGACCAGCGTTCCCTCTGCAAGTTCTGGTTGTGACGGTGCTGTATAGCAATTCGGGGTGTAATGGTGCTGTAGTTGATCTATTGGTATAGAGCCTTAGACCCACGCTCTGTGCTTTCGATCACGTATTTGAGGATAGATTACTCACTGTTGGTATACATTGTATGTGGATGGTTCACTGGAGGCGGTGCAATGCATGACATCGGTTACAAAGAATAATGTTTTCAAATTGAATCGTTATCCCCAAATCAAAGCATTCAAGTTGGGAGGCTTGCATTAATCCATACAGGCTGATTTCTGACCACGGAACCACTGTAAACTTGACACTTGTTTACTCAGGTACTCGGTGATAAATTTACCTCTTGTTAGGTATGGGAATCTCTTCAGCGTTGGGTTTAATGGTTCCTAAAATTAATGTGATCTGGATGAAATGGACCTTGTGAAAGCCCTTCAGCTTTGCTTAACCTCTGCTTTGAGTAAGGCACGTTCTAACGATGCTGCTGCTATACCGTGCATGTAAGTATTTGTTGTAATGTCTGCAGCTGACTGGATGCTTGTGTTGAAGGTCATTAACTTGTTAAATCTTACAGAACGGTTCAACACTAACATAAATCTGTTGTGTGTGCTGAGGCTGTGCGATGTGTGCTCAGAGCTTTTTTAATGAGAGAAGTAATATTTTTGAGTTACGAACAAGCATGTTGTTTGAGCACTGCGGTGGTGGTAATGTCACAATTACACATTTTTATGCAACATTAACTAAAGACAAAAGTAAGGCATGAGATGGGAATAATTAGAGAAGAGTGTGTACAGTATTTCAAGTATTAGAATCATTGCCGTTATAAGTCTCTGTTCTCATTTCCACACTGCTGTGGTGCAATAGCACACTGGACTTGCAATACAGTGGTCGACAATTTGATTACATCCATTAGTGCAGCATTTAAAAGAACGGTGCAAGAAATGTCCTCATTGTCCACGCAGTGGTCTAAGAATGGTGAGTGATGTGGTCCCATGTGAAGTGAGTTTACTCCTGCCTCTCTCACAATACACCAAGCCAGCATGGAGGACGAGGTGAAATACCCTCCAGCGGAGCTCTCTAGAGCTGCCTCTTACGGAGTCTCTTCCATCAGCAGTCGCAATGTGCAAGTCATTGGCAGCCGTGCACTTTTTCCAAACGTACTTTATTAATTTAAAACACACCCAATGGAAACCTGGAAAGTTGCCCCCTTATCAAACCTTGTTACTACCCATACGTCCGTCAAAAAAGGTCGTCGCGACAATTTGCTTTGTTCTTCTGCCCCGCCGCTCCAACTTCCCCGTGCGATGCGCAGATGCGATGCTCAACTCCAACGCCCTGATGCGCCTCAACAAGTACTACCCAGGCCTGCAGTACAAGCTGGTGACGCAGTCGGGGCCCGTGCACGCGCCCACCTTCACCATGAGCACCACGGTAGAGGGAAAGGAGTACACGGCCGAGGGGCCCTCCAAGAAGCACGCGCGCCTCAACGTGGCCGAGCAGGCAAGCCGCCCCCAGACTGTTTCTCACGTCTCCAATGCGTCTTTATAATTCAATAGGTATATCTCATGGTTATTGTATAACGTTAAAGTGTGGTTGCTCATTCAAACGTATTTGAAAGTTCTTATCGGTCTAAGGTAAAGAAATGGTTCCTTACGCCTATTCTATAAAATAATCCGTAACATAATGTGTAGGTTTTTGCATCAAACTTGGTTGTTCATAATTTATTTTTGGGGTTTTATTCTGCCTTTCAGGATCTTATCCTGAGGATGCTTGCTTTAGTTTCAAATTATATGTGTCCAGCTTCTAGATTTGCTTATGGGAATTGCTCTTCAACATTCCACTGAGCTGCAGTAATAATGGTTGGCACATTAAACACTTGTGCAAGAAACAGTTTAGTTCCTTTGCTATGTAAGGTAAAGCAAATGTGTATCCAGATCATTCTGTGGCTTAACCTAAAACTTTACACATTAAGATAATTTATGTTATTTTGTAAACATTTCTCAACGTGAATTTCTTTTTGTGGTTCTTCATGTTTTCCTGGTACCCCTTGCCCGATGCATAGGTCCTTAAAGACCTAGGTTACGACTCGCTGGAACTCGACCAGAAGTCTGAGCCAACGGAGCAGAACGCATCCACATTGGAGGACTCGGGCACACCAGCCGGTGCCTCCGTCAGCACCGCCGAGGTCTCGCCTCAGCTCCGAGTTGATGAGGCATTTTAAGCTCCATATAAATGCAGTACATGTTCGTAATGTTTTTGTTTCCGTATATTATTTATAGTAGTAGTTGGGGCTGTGTGCGAGCACAGTGGTTCTCAACCTTTTGCACCTCACGGCCCACTTTGCCCACTTGGGTCCAGTCTCCACGGATCACTACGTGGCGCTCGCGTGCCGTAGTAGGGTCGTGGCCTACTGGTTGAGAATGGCGGTGCTAGCACACGCCGCTCGTTT
>JAZEWT010000010.1:15565184-15576210 GCA_036362905.1 Mordacia mordax
TCCCGCACCTGTTTGCCACCTGTCTTCACCTGCACAGGTTGGCAAGCAGCTCCCTGTGCTCACCCCGAATGGAAAGAACCCTATCATGGAGCTCAACGAGAAGAGAAAAGGCCTCAACTATGTGGTCGTGTCGGAAACCGGCGGCAGCCACGACAAGCAGTTCGTCATTGAGGTCCGTCGGCGTCACGGGTCCTGTTTTCCACTGCTGCTCCGGTCCTTCTCGTCGTCTTGGACATTTTACTTTTTACTCGCAGTAGCCGACTTGCTGTAGCCAACAATCGTTGTGAATGCTTGACGGCAATTGCTGTTGAAATGTATCTTATTAAGTCTAGATAACCTGCTGTTTGTATGAAAAGGAAAAAAAAACAGCTGTTTCTCCTGTCATTCAAATGCTCTTTGAATCTCTTGAGAAGGAAAAAATATTGCTAAAGTAATTGATTATTAATTTGAGAAGTGACCTCAAAATTGCTACAGGTCATCAAAGTACATGGGGGGGGGTCAATGTCTTTCATTAAAATTTCTGCAATCTGCATTGTGTGCTGGATTTAAACGATAAATGATTCAGCTCATACGTACAGATTATATAATTCGACATAATCACATGCCCTTTTACTGTTAGTCCGTGCGAATGTGTGTGCGGCTGTATGCGAGTGCGGCTGTATGCGAGTGGAGATGACTAGGCGTTGAGTAATGTGAGTGACCTTTTGCTCGTGTGGTCATGCTCACAGGTTGAGGTGGACAGCCAGAAGTTCCAGGGAACTGGCTCCAACAAGAAGGTGGCCAAAGCCAACGCGGCGCTCGCGGCCATCACAGCTCTCTTTACGGGGCCCAACGCAGCCGGCGCTGTGAGTTGAAGGCCCGGCGTGCCCGTTGTGATTCGCTGTTGTGGCTTAACACCGTCCTCGACCGAGAATTAATGAAGATATCCTTAATATCCAATTAATGAAGATAATTTGTGATGGCACCCGTGACGTCGGGGTACCTTCACTGTGATTTACATGCAATAGGTAGAGTTATTGATTGCATTTTGCTATTGAAGAAACGGAGTAAAATAGCTTCTCAGACTCAAAACTCAAACTGCTGTAATTGATAGAGGAGGGATGGCAGGCAAGAGAGTGGACGTCTGGGTGAAGGGAGGGGAGGGGAGGGCGTGGGGCAGAGCGATGAAGGGTTTATATCTATGACAGATGCTTTCCACTTAGCGCCATCTTCAATCTCTCCAATGGAGACTCCCATCCAGCACCTCGTGTCCTACCACCTGATTCCTTTGCTTCCTCTTCCTTTCATTGTCTTCTTTGGAATTATCTTCGTCACTTCTCCAGCGGTGAACTTCTCAGGGTAAATAATTACTTAACTGATGCCAGGGCTGCATAGTGATAACACTTATGCCCCAAAACAAAAAATGGCTCTAGGATCCGTTACTGACTCGTGTGCCTTTATGTACCATTCTGTTTTGGATTCCTCTGGCATCTCAACTTTCCTCCCATAGTTAAAAATACAATTTAATTGGTGTTGAGCATACATCTTAATTTAGGACCTTCTTAAAAATTGTCTTTGGACGCTCTGACTCTCATATGACCCCTCTTCTGAAAAGGCGCTTCTATGAATTTCTGCTTGTAGCCATTCACTGCATATCTTCGTCGCGCATCATACCGACTCTTTCCAATCTAGGGAATTATTTTTACTCACAAAAGAGACACTGCACAAATGTGTTGATATTTCTTGCTTTCCAACAGCACAACTGGAAAATACATTACTGGTATTTGAATACAGGAGCATGTGGAGGATGCTAGGAATTTCTTGGAAGGACAGGAAAAACAACTTTGGAATTTTAAGCAGAATCAGGCTGGAGAGTATTGATGTAAACCGTAAAAGAGTTTGTGATTTGTGGAATATATGTGCAAGATGGAGCAAGGTGAGGAAAGCCACTGGTAAGTAGAGAATAGAACGTAGCAAGACATCGTTGTAGTTGTAAGCAGGAAGAGGAGGTTGTGATGGGTAGGGCATGTGCAGGGGTGAGTAAGGCCGGTTACCGAGACTGGTATCGGTGTCAAGGGGATGACCTAACGCAACATGGCAGGATACAGAAAGCGGGATACAGAAAGCGGGATCCTCGGAGGTCGGGCCTTAACGTTTCAGCACTTAGAGGAGCTAGTAAAGAGAGAGAAAGTGATGGTGAGCTGTGGTATAAACAATATTCGCTTTGGTGACTTTAACCTCTGTGCCTTTAATATGTTCCTGTTGGTGAGGGGGATGCTACCACACATTACTTGGTGCCCCACTTGTTGTCATTTACACATTTCAAAGGCTAGCTGTTGGATCTTGATTCATGGCTCACAAATAGTTTGTAGCTGAAATGTTCAGTAATATTAAGCTTCAATCTTATAATTGGTGCTCCAGGAGAACAAATGACTCTGCCTGGATGATTGTGCAATTAGCAGGTTCACACACGACGGCTTCGTGCTCTAATTACTGCCCTTGCAATTACGACATCGAGCCGCAACCTGGCACCTGCATGAGACAGGTCGTCGCGGGATTAAGCCGTCGTTTCGAGGGATTATGTGAAATACCATCTGTGGTCTCATGCATTCTTGCTTTCACTTAACATGGCTGGTGCCTGACTCCTACATCGTCGTGTTTTTTTTTTACCTGGATACTGAGCACAGGTCCAAGTGCCTTAAAATTAAGCCGTCGCTCACAAAGAGCACTATATGAGTTGACATGAGAATTCTGAATGCGTTTTGTGCATTAAGTGAGGTAGTTATGAGAGCTTGATAAAGAAAACTGACAATTCCAATGTGAAACAGTGGCAGGGAGAAAGCAGAAAGAAAAGTGTCTTGATCGATAGTGTGCTAAGTGAGTGAGTTGATGCTGGAGTGACCTTTAATGTGGCGGTTGAACTTTTGTGGGTGAGATGAATCAGTCATTTTGGATGAGACTGATTCCTCAACGTGAAAGGAGGAATCATCGTTTAGATAATGTCTACAACCTGCAAGGCTTAGGCAGGCCCTTACCCAGCAGTTGAGTAACGGAAAGGGGCCGTACATGCACTGAGGATTTATTTCTAATGAACACCTGTCACTTTTAAGGATGGCCGGGTGTTGATTCCTGCCCATGGCCAAAAACACTAATGATCTTAAGAACTTATCCTGGGGCTCCCGTAAGTCAACTCAACCTGAAATGAGTACCTGGCGCAGTGTGTAAACATCACTGCCATTGAAAACGAGTGCTGCCGGACATGGTGCTGGTCAACCACCCCCTCGTACCCCATGCCAGTCTGTATTGGTGCTCACAACACTTGACTCTACAATCTGTTGAGGCTATATGACAGATCTTTGCCTTTGGTGTGTGTGTGCAGGGGCGATCTCGGGGGCGTGGCCGCGGGCGAGGTCGAGGCTTCTTTAGGGGAGCGATGTTTGGACGCGGAGGCATGGGCCCCGCTGGCCTAGGTAGGGCCCCTGGGATCCTCTACACAGACAGCATCACCTCGGGCTTGTGGGCATAAGCTATTTCTTATTGTCATAAGAGAAGGGGGAGTGTGCCTTCCCTCCTCATCGTGTAGCAATTGAAGTGTGGGGGAGTTTTGCCTCAGCCACACCACACAACGTGCGTTGTCATAGGTGGAGAGGCTAATTGACATCCTTAGGATTCGTTTTCAAAAGCGAAAATGCCGTTTTAACATTGATTAATAAACAAAGTCCTCGTGTCGTGTGTAATTTCACCTAACCACATTCGTACATATTTTCAAGTGTGAAATGGAAAAAAAGGTCAGCTAGACAGTCAGCTTCAACCTTCTAAACACTGCTTCATATATATTATGATGTTATTGGCCAATTTATTAATGAGGTTTAGGAGGAAACTGAACAACTCGGAGAGGAAATCCATACAGAACAGGGGAGAACACACAAACTGCGCACGGAAAGGGGCCTGAGATGGGAGTCTTTAACCGCCTCGGGCAGGGCTTATTTTCTTTGATGTGCAAATGTAGCCGCTGCACCACCCTGCATTATCAGTGAACGCAGAGCATACACGATTATTAGAAATGAAAGAATCGTGCAGGATTCAATGTATTTTTAAAAGTGATTTAAAGGTTTTGATGGTCGACATAGCCCAGATATGTAGAGGCAAACTCCTCCAGAGCTGTGGTGCATGTATAGAAAGGGCTTGGCCATCGTGACGATCATTTCACGTACATTGCGTTGTTCGCCCGTGACAAGACCTCTAACCGACTGTGGCTTTCGGTGCGTGCAGCGGGCGCTTACAGCCATTCCTACGCTTTCGGGTCCATGGACAAGCCCTCATACGGTGAGCACCGGTTCGCAATGAGAGGGCACGGGTACAGCTGGGCGGCTCCCCGTCACATGGACAACAGGCGCTACTGCCCTGTGTGACCGCACATTACGGAGGGAAGAAGCCTACGGAAAGTCCATCTTTCCGTCCCGCAAGCATGCGCGTTCCGGAAAAAGACGTCGTTTTTTTTAATTATTATAATTATTATGTCGTCGTTTAGAGTTGTACCGTAATGGAACGGTTTTGAAATATTAACCTGCTCGATTGTGAAAGCCTCTCAGTTGTTATAGATATTCTGTCCTTGGTAAAACTGGGTTGGTGGTAGGGGAGGTAACAAACATGCATCTAAGAGATGTTAAAGAATTCGTTAAAAGAAAAAAACCTGAAAATGCAGAAATACATACGCACTCCTTTTCACAGATTTATTTCTGAAACCCCTCCATAGTCTGACCTCTCAGTTACACACCTGGTGGCAGGAAAAAAAAAACATACATTTAGATAAGTAGATTGACGGAAAAAGAGGGTGTAATAAAATGTTGCTGTGTGCCCAAACCTGCCTTTGGGCTCTGAAATGAATGAATATTCTTTGTCGCTAGCGCCACATGGAGCCTCCCTTAATCCTGACCCTCTCCATGTGTCAATGGTGCTTGGGCGTACGTGTGGGCGTGAGCAATGGGAGTCCAAGGCTTAAGAGTCTCAGCCGACGCCCAGATTAAGGCTGCCGTGCTGTAAGCTAACTATGCATGCCAGCCCCACCCTGCTGTGAAGTCATCTCAAATGTCCCGTTGCTGGTGGTATAGACATCATCGGCGGCAGTCGTCAGGTCGTAGTTCGGTTGTTATCGTCGTGTTGTATTTCTTTTTACCCCGAGTTATGTTAACCCCTGTGGTTTAGCCTGGTAGTTGAGTCGCTAATCGCTGATGATGGCAATGCGAGGGTTTAAGGGGTGGAGGGGCGTATGGTTGTGACGTTGTTCTTGCAGCTCCGTGAGACCGTTGTGCTGTTGCTGGAGCAACGTGTAATTGCCTCGCGCGGGTGTTGCACGTGCTGTGCACTTGAGCTAATAAAAGTGCGTGAATCAGTGGGAAAACCACGCAAGCCATGTGGGAATATTCTTATTTCTGAGTCGAAAATGTATTGTGCCTGTATTCTTCATAGCAGCCCGGCATGGTATGGCTCCATCAATGGCTCAGCTCGGGCTTGAGTCACGATTCCTTTCAAAGACTTTGATGTTCAGCTCAAACTTGGCTTGGCTTGCGGTCGGCTCCATAAAACTTGAGAGTGTGACTCGGGATCATGTCTGGAGCTGGCTCAAATTAATCATGGCTTTGAGCTGCCTCATTTAGTCAGAACCAAGCCTGAGCTCAGCTACCTTCATGTTCATGACAAAATAATTATCGGCGTCACTGGAGAAAGTAAGAAACTGTGCCTCCTTGCCATCTTGCGTGGAGGAATGTGGGGAGGAGTTTGCATTGTCTGCTTATTTGTATATTCATAGTGGTGATGTATCTTCATGATGGACACTGGTTTGTTTTTAAATAATAGGCCAGTGTTTAATATCCCAGTTATTACACAGTATTAACAATGAGCGTTACATTGTTATTACACTATTGTTTATATGAGAACTCAACTTTAGTCGATAGCCTTTCAACAAGTATGGCGGTCCCTACGTATGTTTGCTCAATTCTGTTGTCAGTCGAGTTTTAAACAATATCTTTGTTGCAGAAGCTTAACGCTGCCTGGGAAGTTTCTTGTGGTGATTTAATGAAATGATTACCCACGTCGATGTCATATACTCGTCTCGTCGCATATCCTTACGGGCGGCTCATTTGGGAGGTGGGATGTTGATCGTCGCTACTCGGTGGAGTCTCCCTGTGCTATGGATGTCACTCTTCCATTCACTTTGTTGATGTTAAGTTCAGTTCCTTAATACCTGGCTCCGGGCCTTCATTGCCTTGGCTCAGTTCCATTCTCTTGAGAGTTGTGGTTATGCACATGGTACTGTTGGGTCCATCGGTCGTATGGCAAGCAAAGCTGTCCAGTGTCTGAAGCCACTGTCGATACTGAGAGAGGGAGACCCAGGTCAGCTAGCTTAAGAGTTGTTGTTTTCGTGCAGCTTGACTTGTAGAGTTTGTGAGAGTAGCATCTGCGCGAAGCCTCCCTGCTTGAGCGCCCACATCTGCACCACACACGTGTTGCAGATGGTGCTGCGCTGTAGTTTCTGGTAACAATGTTGTACTTGCACGTCGTGGATAAACACTTTGAATCAGTTTTTTGGCACGCGATTTAACCACCAGTGGCGTTTTTGAAGCCATTCTAATTGCGTCTGCTTTCTCTCCGAACACACTCCCTTAAGATCTACATGAGCTTACTAAAATTGGAATGTTTTGCCGTATTTTAGAAATACATTCCCCTCTTGCAGATGATTAGTAGTGCTGAGACGTTTGTAGTGACATGTTTGGTCAGCTGGCTGTTTGAGGAGTTGATACCATGTGTAGCCGTGAGTCGCTTGAAACGTTAGTAGCTATTAATTCTGCACCTATCGTCTTAAGCATAAGAGTGCATTACATTTTCTAGTTGTCATTTAAATTCTTTAAAATGTGCCGGTTTTGGTTTTCGAATCGTCATTTCCGTAGCGTCAGCTAGTGGTGGCAGGAGAGGCCCATATATTAGGCACTAATGTGCGTCTTGTATGCTCTGTCTCCCCGGCACAGATTTTGCGTCGGAGGCGAGCTTCGAGAGCACGGGGGAGACTGTGGTGCAGCTGGGTGTGAGCATTCCCCGCTCGGGGCCTGGGGGTGGCGGTGGTGGCAAGCCCCACGGCCCGTCGTATGGGAGTTACTACTAAAGCGGCTCGCAGGCCACCGTCGGCGTCCGTAACCCACTAAAGTGTGGCGCCAAATCAAACTCCTACCCAGGCGCCGTCTGTCGCCCTGTGCATCTGTCTGGTGAACGCTGCAGCGGCACTAGTGTGCCGAGCATGGGTGAGGGGGTTAAGAGGAGGAGGAGCAGCGGGTAGTAAGAAGTGGTGGTGGCCGTGCTTGTAGTGGTGGCTTGGCCATTCCTTGCTTAGGGAACATTGGTTTTTGAGAGGTCACTTGTGGATACGGTAGTTCAGCTGTGCTGCGAGTTACTGTGCGTCTGTGTATTCTTGGCTATGTGTGCGTGCGCGTGTGTGTGTGCGCACGTGCTGTCTTGCACTGGTCTTTTGTAATATGTCTGGCAGCTGGTATGTCCTGTTCGCTGCTAGATCTGCGCAACGTAACGCACCAACCTTGCACCTCCTCTTCTCCCTCTCCGACCCACAGCAGCCGGGCTCGCGCCCTGCACTTGTCGTTAAGCGTGTAACCTTTTGCGCGTATGCGTAACGGGTTTGTATAAACAATGTGGCTGTTGGCGATAACGATACAATCTCCCCGGTAGCAAAAGTGGAATGGGATGAAGTAGCTATTCCAAATTTTTTATGACAGTCATGGGGTGCAATGGAGTGAAGCATTGCGTGGCTCACCCTAGCACTCGGCAGTGGCGGCGGCGGCGGCGTGCCTGATATTTTGACTCCCACCGCACTGGCGGGCGTTATCATTGTGACCGGTGGGGTCCTTCCTTCCCACACTCAGTCACCTATTTAGATGGAAGGAGGGCAGCAGTAGGTGTGTGGGCGTTAGACCTCGGATACTATTCCGCCATGCATGCCCTGTCGGCCATCTGGCTCCCCACATAGCTTGGTTTCATTCAAACCGATGTTATTCTGTTTAACGCAGACGGTATGGTTAAAGAGTTGATATTCTAAGACCATTACCATCATCCAACCTGCTTGTGGCATGATAATCGGGGTGCCTTTTTAGAATTTTTTTTTTATTCTACGCATGAACTTGCAGACCCTTTTATCGTCGTCAGACAGATGTTTGTAAGGGTGCAGTACCACGTCTCAAGACGTGACAATGTTCGCAACGAGAGGCGGCAACTCCAAGGATATGAAGGAAAAAAACTGATGGGTTTTTTCCCCTACACTTTTTATTGGTAAATACGGATTTTCTTTCTCTTAGAAGTTACAGCTGCATTGTTTGCCGTTTTTAATACCTTAAATATTTCTCGTTCTCCCTGATTTTAGTGCACGCGTTGTTATTTTTTACGAGCCAAGTGGATATATGTTGCAGGAGAGACGACCAGAGGAAGTTCGTGGCTCCAGTTTGAGGAGGCTACCAAGTCCGTTGTGGGTTTTCTTTTCTCAGGGAACAAGTGCCAGGTAGGTTATTCGAAGATGCAGCCTGAGAGAAATAAAGAGCGTTTGTTATCTCCCTAGGCTTTGCGTCCTTGGCCGTTCTCCACCGTTTTGTAGCTTTTTTAAACGAGTTAAAACGACTTTAAACGGACTGATGGGCGCTCCGCAACACCCCTTCGGATATAGTTATTTTTGTCGTCCGACATGCTTTTAGATTGTACCGCGTAATGTTTGCTGTTGAGTGACGTTTTGCCGCACACGCTACAAGCCCCTGCACTGTTTGGACGGAATCGTCGGACAGCGTGCCGAGCAACATTTGGCGCAACTCAAAAATTCGAGGGAGAGCTGTACAGCAGCACAACCGCAAACAACTCATGCTGTGGTGTCCTTTTCATTCTTCATAATAACTTCATTAACCTGGGCCATAGTCTAGGAAGGGTTTGACAAAGAAAGGTATTAATTTCTTTGGCTGCATTTCAGGTTTGAATTGTAATGCTAAGACGACATTAATGCACCAGTGCTGAACTCTTATTACCACGTGAGGTAATCTTGAGAAGCTGCCTGCGATTAACGCGCCCGTGTGGTGGCAAAAGCACCAGTGGTGATGCTGCCAGCACATTACAATTCCCCCGTGTCTCTCGGAGTCCAGATCTCTGTACGAGTCTCGATCGCCTGTGAATGTGGGTTTCTTGTGTGCGTGGGCATATAGATCTCTGAGAGTATGTGAGCGTGCTGATAATGAAGCCCCTGCCTTAACATTCCACTACATCAATCCACAACACCACGCGTCGCCTGCGACTGGAATACCCGTGACGGACATCATTGCCTCCGCAAACTGGATTCTGGAGCCACCGCCGGTACTGACTGCGAATTGAGATTCAGCTGCAGGCCCGTCGTGACATTACAATGTGTAACGGCGTTTGGAAAATCGTAATAAATGTGAAAGGTGTCTTCATGAAGTGACCGAGTGAGTGTGTGTCGGGAAGAGCGGTCACTGTCAACAACGAACTAAAAAAAAACACCGCCTTATTCAATAGCAGTGTCTTGGAAAATATACTAACGTACAGCTCATTTGTTAACTCACCGCTGGATGATGGTTTTCCCACACTTGAGTGTGGTCGATTTAACTTACAATATGCTGGTTAGTACGATTTTGTGAAAGGGTGGGAGTGTCCCAGGATGGGTTCAATATCAGTCTGCCGACCACAGCACTGCCTTAAAACAGGAAACTCAGCGTTGCTGGCGAGAGCCTTTCCACCTTGGAGCGCTATTCTCGAGGCCTGGATAATATCTCCATGTATGAGGATGTGTGCAGCACATTGTTTTTGAATCGCTGCTTGGTGAAGGAATCCCTTTGCAGTGCAAGTGATGGGGATTGACCTAATCCGTGCAAGCTGGTCATTGCGAGTTTACAAAGGGAGCACAGATACGGAGTATAGTTCAGTTCACGATGGCTTTAACTGCACGGCCCTCTGCTGTCGCCGTATGCCCTCTTCATCACGAGCAGGCTGGCATGCAGGTAACCATCTCACGACGCCAACGTGAGATATAATAATTGCATTTGTATAGCGCTTTTCACCCGAGGGTCACAACGCTGCACAGCTGCGGAGAGAACGGCATATCGACAACAATGACGACACGAACGGAAACTCAACAACGATGCCGTCAACAAATGGCCACCTTCGCCTGTATGAGTGACAGCAAAGACTCGACCGTGACCGCTTCTGTGCACGGGAATGTACAAGCTCACTGCATTAGCCATTACCACTGCAGTACGTAACAACACATCGATATTAGCCCTTTCAAGAGCTTTTGATTGGCTCGGACGAAGAAAACATTTTGCAAGACGTGGTGAAGGTGTTGGCATTAATGCAGTGTTAACCCGTTTTAAAACCGTCAACCACATTGGCGGAAGAATGCATTGTGTGTGTGTTTTCCCCGTAGTAACAGCATCAGTCCATGGTTTGTGATGTTAATGCAGTCGGCGTTGTGCCACGAGGTGAAGATCCCATCGTTCAGAACGCTTCACGGCAAGCGGCGACATCGCCCCATGCGGCTGAATGGCCGAGGCTCACGACGGCGCAGATCCCGAGACTCCGTCCTCCGTCCTCAGTTGACGATGGAGATGGAAAGAAGCGGCCACCTCCGCGTTGCATGTTCAGCGTGCTACCTCTTGCCTTGTGGCAGCGTCCCACTGAGCTTCCCAACAGCGGCAAGACGCTATTGTTGTGTGTGTTATGGTGGCTGCACGGTGGAACAGTGGAGTAACGCCGCCGCTGCTTCACATCGACAAGGTTCGGCTTTGGTGCCTTTGTGTGTGGCGTTTACGTGTTTTGCCGCATGTCTGCGTGGGTTTATGCCAAGTACTCGGGTTTCCTCGCACCCTCCAAAATCCTGCCACCTCGCTTATTTGGCCTGACCCAATTGGCCAAAGTGCCCTGCAATGGCCTAGCGTCCCATCTCTGCTGTGTACCCTGTGTTTGCAGATATATACTCCGGACCCCCCCCACAAAA
>JAZEWT010000010.1:15618766-15634289 GCA_036362905.1 Mordacia mordax
GGTATATTCGTGGTGATGCTATTGGTGAACGTGTCTGGTGTAGTTACATTGATATTAACTCGAAGGCTTTCCGTGACCAATGTTAAAATAAAGCTCTTTTGGGTTAGGTGACGTAAACAATTCTACATAATGTAAAGGCAATTCCAAAGACGGGCTTACAATACTTACATTGTGGATATTGATCGCATTTGTGGCTGTGGTGCTAATTACAATCCCCGGACCATCGGATTGCCAGGACTACCCCCGAACGCTGCACCCCATAGCAATGATGATGATAATGTTTCCATCCGTAATTATATCCCATTCAATCGCACTTCATTTAATTTATTAATTATCAATACCCTCTTAATCTTGTAGAGAGTCACGGGGGGCCGGAGCCTATCCCGGCAGACAGAGGATACAAGGTGTGGGAATACCCAGGATGTGACGCCGGTACATCGCAGGGCACACTTTTTAAGGTAATTTACTCTACAGACAAATTCACCTCGGCAGCCTCATAATAATAATAATTGCATTCATAGAGTGCTTTTCACCCAAGGGACATAAGCGCTGCGGAGAGAACGGCACGTCAACAACAATGGCGTGAGAACGTAAAATCAGCAACAATAAGTTTTTTGGGTTTTTTTTTTGTTACAAAGCCGAGCTGTGGAGAGAACGGCATGTCAACAACAACATCAGGACAGTTCATAGCACAAAGGACCCGGGTTCGATGCCCAGCTCGGGTGCCTTTCTGTGTGGAGTTTGCGTGTTCACTCTCCCCGTGTCCGCGTGGGTTTTCGTTGGGTACTTCGGTTTCTACCCACCGTCCAAAGACACGCATCATTTAATGCAGCTGAAAATACAACACAACAACATACTATAGCAGGTATTCAGATTTTTTTTTATTTTATCAAGGTCATGCTTTTTATTTATATCAAGGCACGATTTGGATTGATTGTTCTTGATTTTGCTTATCCGACCACCTCTTAGACAAGAGGGCCTTGCCAACTCCGGGAACCACGGACCTCAAGCCATGAGATCTCAGCTTCACTCAACGCCGCAGGCCTCAAGCAACCCGCTTCAGGATCGTCACTGTAACACAGCAAGTTGGCAGCCACGAGTATATGAAGTCACGGCATGCAAATTAATTAATTATTATGTTTAATTATCAATACCCGCTTAATCCTGGACAGGGTCGCAGCAGGACTGGAGCCCATCCTGGCAAGATATATCTCATCTCATCTCATTGTCAGAAACCGCTTAGTCCTGTACAGGGTCGCGGTGAGCCAGAGCCTATCCCGGCAGACACAGGGCGCAAGGTAGGGATATACCCACGATAGGACGCCAGTCCATCACCGGGCACTGCGGGCAATTTAGTCTGCAAGCCAATTAACCTATGCAGCAGCATGTTTTTTGGACTGTGGAAGGACACCGGAATGCCCGGCAAACCTACACGCATACGGGGAGAGAACATGCCAACTCCACACAGAAAGGCACCGGAGCCGAGATTCGAACCCGGGACCTTCTTGCTGTGAGATGACAGTGCTACCCACTGCGCCACCGTGCTGCCCGCCCGATATATGATCAGGTTAATTCACATGAATTGTTTAGCACCGCTGCAAATGTTGTCAGTGATGTGTCACAAGGCGAAATTGGAAGAGTGCACCTCTCGATTTTCCCCTCTTCACAGGCAGGAGGAGCTGCAGTCCTTGTGAGAGGGTGAATCTCAGAGTCGTTAGCTCGAAATCTGCAAGGCGCAGAGCAGGACTGATGAAGTGATGGACCCACAGAGTGGAAATAACGAGGTGCAACTACATATTGATTACAATTGATTCTTATGCTTATGGTACATGCATCGAAGTGTGTGTGAGAGTAGATCATTAACTATTCATGTGAAGAATATCACAAATGTTTTGCTACCAATGTTTTGTTGATGGCTGATTCATAACTAGAAACTGAAATAAAATGAACAAATAACAAAACGCTATGGGTACTTTTTTTGCCAGTATACAAATATAAGATTACAATAGGTTTTACCGTATCTGGCGATTATGCAGGTGTTAAGGTTTTACCGTATCTGGCGATTATGCAGGTGTTAACCTATGCAGCAGCATAATCGCCAAATACGGTAAAACCTATTGTAATCTTAAATAACAAAACATCTCGATTTTTGAACCAAAATCGTGAAATGGGACAATTAGTCAAATCACATGGGTTATTAATTGATTTTAATAGACCTGTTTTAGCAGATCACCTATTCTAGATGACCTCTTGCTATTCACCCACGCTAAACCACCTTACAACTAAAGTGTGTGAGATGACGACAACAATTGGTAACATGTTGTCGTTTCAACTGCAGAGCCAGGAAGCGCTGTTTGCCTGCGCTGCGGATGATCGAGTGGTCGCGGTGAGGCTGCCCATCCTCATGGGCCCCCTCGGGTCGTCCCTGTCGTTCCCAGGGGTTCCATCCCAGGTAGGTGCACAGGGCCTTCTCCTTGCAGAACCTCGAGAGACAGCGCAGCAATGGACTTGTGCAGCGTGATTCCCACACAGTTCGTGATCCTTCTATGGACGATTTACACATTCACAAAATGTCCACTTCAAGTTGAAAGATCAAGATGTCATTATCACCAAAGCCATTGGTGCCATCTCTCCTCACCAACGCTGTCCATCCTCTGTGTGTTCCCGCAGCTGCTGCATGGTATTCACACGACCTGTGTTCTGCCCCAATAGTGTCCCACCATCAAGGCTTAGGTCTTCTCTTTCACTTGTGGAATTGTGGAGACCATTCCATTGCCTGTCTTGGTCACAGGCCCTCCTCCATCATCCGTGTGTAGCCTAGCTAGTAAAGCCTTCTTTGCCTAATCTCTGTTGGCAATTGTTGGATTCACCACTAGAATCGCATTAATTTAAATGGGAATCACTAGGTATCGCCATGGAAATGATTGGCGAGACTATGGACAATTTATAGGCTGTCAGAGAATCTCCATTCCATTCACTTCAATAATATTTCTAAAGTTTTCAATTGAGAGAACGGCATCCAAGTCTACAAGGTGATCAGAAGGTGGCAGTGCAACACATTTTCCTGGGTCATTAATGAGTCATATCCAATTGAATACATACACAATACTGAGTGCCCCATACAAAGCAACCGAACCGGTCAAATATATCAATATAGGATTCTCCTGAAAACGTCCTGTGACTCGGAAAGGCTTTTATTGGTAAAACTATTACCTTTAGCTTGGCCAACATTTCTAAAGCTCCCTATAGAAGAGCTTGTTCTGCCAGCGGTGGCATGAGCAAGCAATACGCAGGGTTGTATCTTCACCTTTTTTTAGCAAAGAACCGTTTGCCCAACATTGTGAAACGTATTGACCACGCTGTAGAAGTTAACTGTCAAGTTTTAGCAAAGGACAGTAATAGTTGGAGGAACGTGGCAACAGCAGTCATGGGACTGACCTGATATGACGACATGAGGGGCACCACCCACAGCTTGTTTAAATAGATTAAATATTTCCTCAATTGACGTGGGTTTTCTTTGGGCACTGGTGCGGGTCCTACCTCCTCCAGTAGTAGATGAGGATGGGCAGCAGATGCACCACAGCCGGAAAGAAGAGGCCACGCTCCGTGTGACCCAAACGCACGGCCTCCAGCACCTGCTCCCGTGGCTGGTGTGGCACATTCACCTGTGTGCCCACGTGTGGTTACCCAGTGGGATGCGGTAGGGAAGCAGTTAGCACGCTGCACTACGAACCCAGAGATCTATGTTGGATTCCTGCTCACAGCCACTAACACCAGTGATGATTATTTGAACTGGTCCTGGGCCTCCCCTAGGTCAACTCAGCCTCAAATTAGTACGTAGTTTGATATGTAAATATCGCCGTGAGGGAGACAAAGACAGCCACACATGGTTCTGGCCATCCACTCCCACGTGTTGCGAGCCAACCTCTGTAGGCTGTAGGTGCTCGCTAATAGCGCTTGCCCCTAAAATATGGGAGATCTTTGTCTTTTTGTCGACCCGGAGCAGGTCCGCCCCCTGCCCCAAAGTGCTCACCTTGCATGCAGGGTGGTCGTCTGTGTCAAGGAAGAGGCGGCTAATAATGTCCGCCTTCTCTTGTAGCCGTGTCGCGTCCATGGCCGTACCCATTCCACCGGCCGCCGCCTCGGCACTTCTATCCACTAGGGTATTGAACCTACGGAGCAGGCATAGGCGCATAGCCCAGTGGAAAGAGACTGATCAGAGCTCAGCTTCTGATCCACTGTAAATATACTTTTATGTTTTATGTGGAGAGACAATTTAGAGCGGGCGGCACGGTGGTCCAGTGGTTAGCGCTGTCGCCTCACAGCAAGAAGGTCCCGGGTTCGAATCTCTCGGCTCGGGTGCCTTTCTGTGTGGAGTTTGCATGCTCTCCCCGTGTCAGTGTGAGTTTTCGCCGGGCACTCCGGTTTCCTCCCACAGTCCAAAAGCATGCTGCTGCATAGGTTAATTGGCTCGCAGGCTAAATTGCCCCGCAGTGCCCGGCGATGAACTGGCGTCCCATCGTGGGTGTATTCCTGCCTTGCGCCCTGTGTCTGCCGGGATAGGCTCCGGCTCACCGCGACCCTATAGGACTAAGCGGTTTCAGACAATGAGATGAGAGACAATTCAGAGCTATAGCCTTATTACTTAGTCACTTATATTCGCCACTTCCCCGTGTGCATAGGCACTACCGACCGGCTCAAAGTGTCCACTTGCAACCAAATCGTAACTTCAACGACGATGATGATCATGGTGGTGACGACGGCGATGATTACGTCGATAATGACCGACGTGCAGGTGCTCGCTCGACCCACACCTCTCGACCTCTTGGAAAAATGC
This sequence comes from Mordacia mordax, assembly GCA_036362905.1. Taxonomy (NCBI): domain Eukaryota; kingdom Metazoa; phylum Chordata; class Hyperoartia; order Petromyzontiformes; family Petromyzontidae; genus Mordacia; species Mordacia mordax. The sequence goes on from JAZEWT010000010.1 coordinate 15,623,604, forward strand.
GACGTCATCCATGAGAAAGTTAACGACGATCCTCTGGTTGTTCAACGTCCTCACAAGCAGCTGCTCTGATGCCGGTGTCGTCGGGGTTAGGGCGGCGGGGGCCGAGCGGCTTTCGCATCGAGAGGGGGCTCCGCGCGGGGGGGCCTCTCTTGCCCGCGGCGCGTGCCGTCCGCCAGCGCTGCGGGCGGCGGTGCCTCCTGATCCCCACCCACACGAATATTCAATTCTTAAGCGCTCCCTAAATGCTAAATCATAATTATGAATTCTTGTTTCACACATCCGTTAATGAGAACTCATGATGGAGATCCCAAACCTTACTGACACATCTGAGTCAAGCCAGCATGGGCCTCACGGTATGGGTGGTTTTCCACTGGTAGTTATCTCTGCCATGCTGAGCCGTAACTAAACCGTGATAACTCTGACCTCGCGAGACAATCTGCCTCGGGGCCAAGCAGGGTGAAGCAGGGTCAGGGGCGGAGCTGATGATACCTTCGATGTGAATAATGTCAGCCAGTGCACTGTGAGGACGCAGCTACACCGCATCATCCACGTGCGTCTCGACGACGTCAAACACCGTGAACGAGTCGGTTCGTGCGTGTTGACTCGTTGTGTGACGTCTCAACGCTCGCACACGACACTGCGACACAGCTCGGCATCTGCAGTGGAAAAACAACTTGCGCTTCCCGACTCGCGATGGCCCGGCACAGCTTTGGCATGGCTCGGATGTGTCAATGGAAAAGGGGCATTCGACAGAGGGTCCTCGTGTAACATGGACTGGGGTGGCTCGTGTACCTATGTTGCCCCTCTCGGTCGCCTCCTTCTCTCGGCGCAGCTCAGCTCTCAGGAATATGGTGAGAGCGCGCCGGGCACCTGGCTCTCTTAGCGCCGCCAGGAAGCCCGCTATACTGCGCACCAGGTGGCGCAGGGTGACGCGGGCAACACCCTGCACGACGAGGGGGCGGGGAGGCGGGGCGCGCCGTCAGACAAGCGGAGGAGGGGGACCAATGTGGTGGTTGGAATCGGCAAGTCTGCGCTTTGTGACCCTCGGGTGAAAAGCGCTCTATAAATGCAATTATTATAAATTATTAAGTTACACCTATTCGCCAACACTCACGTACTCACTCACCATCGGAACCCTCGCGCACACCAACACACTCGCCCACTCTTACGCACACCCACGCACTCACCCACTCTCGCAAACACCCATGCACTTGCTCACTCTCACACCCACGCGCTCACTCTCGCACACACTCACCCATTCTCACACACCCACGCACCCACCCACTCGTACACACCCACGCACCCACTCTCACACACACCCACGCACACACTCTCGCACACACCCACGCACTCACTCTCGCACACACCCACGCACTCACCTACTCTCGAACACACCTACGCTAGCACACACCCACGCTCACACACACCCACGCACTCGCCCACACCCATACACACCGATGCACTAGCCCACTCTCGCACACACCAACACACTCACCCTCACGCACACCCACGCGCTCGCCTACTCTTGCACTCACTCTCGCACACACCCACACACTCGTCCACTTTCACACACACCCATGCATTCGCCCTCTCTCACCTGGGAATTCAGAGGTCAAAAGTCAACATGCAAACGTGGGTCTACGCTACTGATCCTGGCACTTGTAACTGGATTAACACCCGGAATCTTGAACATCTGATGGTCTGATCCATGTGCCATAGAGAACTTTACAATGGCTGGAGGCTGGGATATGAGCCCAATACTGGATAGATCTATGACTGGTAATAGGACACGAGCTGACGACTACCACTCAGTAGAAGTTATTGTCGCGTTTGCGATGAGCGACTCGATCCTGCCGTGCCTTTCTCGAGATTGTCCCCAGCAGCGCGGAGGTTGGTGTTTTTTCTGGGAAGCTGGCCAGGTAAACCTTGAACCTGTAATAGTACAGACAGTGCATCATCACCATCATCATCATCGGTCACGATCGGCCCAATGCTCGAGAAAAAACCTCCTTGTAACGATATAGGTTTCACGGCACAATGTGTGATACATTCTCTGAAGAGCTGTTCATTTACGGTACCGCGATGCAACAATGCGTCCATCTCCACATCGGTCAATGTCAATGCTCCATCTGTGAGGTTGACCGTCTTCAACCTCCAGTACCTCTAATTTCTGGTACCACTGGCACCTCTGGTGCCCACGATCATTTCCTTTTCTTCAATTTTACCCTTGGTCTACTAGGGTGCTTTACATCCGGGTTCCTGACCGAGTTCAAAATACCCTTCTCCTCAGTACCACTGACCATAAGGTGCAGTATTTCGCAGATCATTCTTGTGGGAGGTTCTCAGTCTTCCTGACCCCCTGTATCAATAGTCTCGGGTATTATTGGTCTTTTAAGACCCTTCCCTCTCATATTCCATTTTCCCAGTCTCTTTCTACGTCTCCAAGCCCCCATGCCCCCAAACTCCCAAGTCCCTCATCCTCCCAGGTCCCCTGTTCTGCAAGGACCCCCATACACCAGGTCCCCTGTCCTCCCAAATCTCCTGTCTCTCAGGTCTCCTGTCCTCCGAGGTCCCCTATCCTCTCAGGTCCCCTAATACCCATGTCCCCCTGCACTCACCAGGTCTCCTCCATGGCCCGATATACGTGGGTCTGTGCCGTCGCGATCATGGCTGGGGTCACCACCTGGGCAGTCTGAATCTCCCACATGATGGGGGCCGTGCACTGCAGCAGGGTGGCTGGGGGTTTGGGAGGGCATAGCGATGTGAACCGTGAAGAAAAATCCTGCACAGGTATGCATTCAGTATCGTTTTCCAGCATGCGTGGGTCCTCAGAAGGTTTTGATTAATGATGACAGCAGTAATTCTCAAGACTCACTTGTTCCGTAAAGCTTTCAAGCCCTCTGGCTAGGACTGTTGATGAGGCTCAATGTTGTTATGCCGGGATGATAGCTTTCTGCTAATCTGCGCCTGCTCGGGAATATTTATTCCTTTTGTTGGAGGATTATATTTTTTTGACCATTTACTTTATGACCTATAATTTATTGCTACTATGTGACTGTCAGTTGTACTGTTCTGATGTTGTTGTCATGTCTTTTTCTCCACAGCTCGGCTTTGTACAACCCCTCCCCCCCCACACACAAAAAAAGCATTATTGTTGCTGATTTTCCATTCTTGTGTTGTTGTTGTTTACATGCCGTTCTCTCCGCAGCTCTGTGCATCGTTTTGTGACCCTCGGGTGAAAAGCGCTCTATAATGCAATTATTATTATTATTAATTTCCTAGCTGTTCATTCTAAGGATGACAATTAGGTTCTCACACTGCACATACGATTGTCATGCAGCATATGCCCTGTAATCTCATTACCTCTGCTAGAATGGAGAAGATTTTGATATATTTTTTGTGCTGTTGTCTTGTGTGTTTACCAAGTGTTGGGCCACTCAATCGTTCCTAATAGCAGCACAACTCTACACAAAAAAATGTGTTCATCTTGGACCATCAATGCCCTCGATCACTCGCTTTTAATGGGAATCAGCAGGTCTACACTAACGATCCTGAATAGAGGTTGTAGGACAGACAAATGTTGATTATATGATTCAGTCAATAAGTCCTCGACTAATTGTCTCATCTCCAATTTCCACCCTGTACTCAAACCGGGGCCAATGTTCCCTTCCACCCGTGGGGTCCAGCAACACTTGACACTGGGTGCCAGCGCCGGCGTCACCCCGCACCTGGGTCGAGCTTCCCGTGGAAGTAGCGCGCGCGGACGAGCGCGGTCCTCGCCCGCACCTCGCGGACGCCTAGCGCCAGCCGGAGCCGCTCGGCCTCGCGCCAGAACCCAACGGCCGCGTCGGCGCCGCGTGCCCGCGCCAGCAGCGCCACGAAGGGGGCGTGCGCCGGGTCGTACAGGGCCTCGCGCAGGCTCCTGGGTGCGTGGGTGGGAGTCGAATTCGTAGTGAGGTGACACGCTGTCGGTAGAGGTGAAAGTAAGCCGGCACGGTCTGGAATGGCGTGTCGGTAGTAAAGTGGCTGAATCGTTCAGTTCGGTATAGGTGGGACGGGGGTTTGCGATACGATTTTACCGGTAAGAAATTTAAGTTATTTTCACCGCTGTCCGTCGGTGTTGTGGAATGGTAAGAGGACTTGAGTCGGAACTCTCGAAGAGAGACACAGCAACCGTTCGCGTTATGGAGACCAACGCACCGGATGTGAATAGCACAGAGCCACATCGGAGATGCCAACGAGTGATCTCTGGGCGAGCATCACTCGCTGCCTCTCAGAGTAATGCTTGTCACATTACAGTCAACCAATATTTTAAAGTCAGCCGTATTAACTGCACAATCGCATTTTGGTAACAATTATGCTATTTGTTACTTGATGTGCTTTATTGATTTATATTCATTATGTTAGTCAATTGATCGATTCTGATGTTGTTGACATGCTATTCTCTCGACAGCTCTGTGCAACGCTTAGTGACCCTCGGGTGAAAGGTGCTTTATAAATGCAAATACTATTATTATTACTTCAATTTAATCACAGGCGGCTGAATCCCAGGATCTCAGCGCTCTGACCACGCAGCCCCAAGGTCATTGTTAAATTCACTCGTTTGCCCTGGCGGTGGCGACAGCCGTGGTGCCACGGCGGCGAAACGAGCGCTGTGCCGGCGATCAGCCGATGCCCCGTGTTGGTCGCGCGTGCGCCGTGTAGATGGTAAAGCGGTGCACCGCACCGCGGGTCGCCTTACCGAGGTCGCGCCAAGGGTCGGCGCAGGAGCCGTCCTCCGTCCCGCAGGACGCGAGGCAGCATCCTCCGAGCCGACAGCGCCTGGGATCGCGACTCGGGACCTGGCCTCCTCGCCTGTCCTGCTTGTGTAAGCGTGATGTCGAGGAGTGGTGGTGCAGTGGTTAGCGCACTGCGCATCGAATCCAGCGACATGCGGTCGATTCACGCTGATGACCAATAATGGTGACACAAATCTAAAGCGGTCGCGAGACTCCCCGAGGTCGATTCAGCCTTAAATGTCTACCTGCTGCGATGTGTAACCATCAGTACTGGGGAGATGAAGGTAGTTGCGCGTAGCACTGGCTACACCGCCTACTTGCGGTGCAGTGCCAGCCTTTGTAAGCTATTGATAATGGCACTTTCCCCAAAAGCTTGTGTAGGCATTGTGGGGGATTTTTTTTATCGTGGTTTGTTACAGCACCAGGTGGGCGGAGCTCGCAAAAGACTCGACTTTGCAATTGGCAGGAGCTCCTCTCCAACAACAAGAGATTGATGAAATAGAGTTCAATCCTCGTGACATCACCAAGTGAATCATTTTCTGCCTGGCCTGCCCACAGCCCATCCCCGTTTAATCCAAGCTGGATCGTGCTGGCAGCTCAGATGTCTCCACCCAGCCATTGTAGTATTTCTTTACACTACAAAATGTATAACGCAGTGCCGCTCAAAGTCCATCTCTGATCATGGACGAGACACAGATACGGAGGTACAGGCTAACCGCGGGGGGGGGGGAGGATTGTTATCCACGTGGTCAGCTGGTGCCAACCTGCCAGATGCTGCTTCTTAGAAATTATGATGTTATCAGCCAATTAATTATTTGAGCCTTTTTTTATATAGTGGGAGGAAAACAGAGAACACGGATAAAACCCATGCAGGACAGGGGGAGAACACAAAGTCCACAGAGAAAGTTGCCCAAGGTGGGAATCGAACCGCTTTGGGCAAGACTTTCTTTCCACGAGGCGCAGATATTACCGCCGTGCCCCCCTAGGCCCCAGTGTCGGCTCGACGGTGCCGGGTTGCGAGTGCCTCTCGCCGTACCGTCTGCCGTCCACGTGCCGTGGTACCGCAGGAAGTTGTCGCTGATCATCTGCACGGCGAGAATGGGACACGTCTTCACGGCCTCCTCGAACGACAGCGCCCGGCACTCTGTGCTCGTACACCACGCGGGGAATGGAGGATACCTGCAGTGACGGATCTCATCCCGGACAGAGGCCTCCCTCCCTAATGGAGTTAAGAGTACATTTGGAGCAGAAGAAAAAGATATAAGAAAATTGGAAAATAAAATTTAAGTTTCTTAAATAAATAATCAACATTTAAACCCGTTCGGTATGATCACGATGGAGGTGACACTATACCACAGTCCCCCTCTTTTGGGGGTTCAGCTCCCTGCTCTGCACCCCCCTTTTTGTGCCAGGGGTCTTCATCCCAGCCTCCACCTCCGGGCGCCTCACTGTCGGGGAATGAAAAGGTCCAGGCAAGGCCTTCGGCCTCGGACGCACGCTGCCTCCACTTATCCTCCGAGCTGGGGTCAGCCGTCTCCGTGACCCTTCTTGGCGGATTGGGCTCCAGGGTTTCGGGGCCATCCTTCACCTTTGCCTGCGGAACGAAGCACCACGGACCCAGTTATATCAGTAGGGCGGCTACCATTCTCTGGGTTTTCCCAGGATCATTCTCTTTGTGATGAGGTTACTGTGGTGGGGAAACTTGTAAAAGTTACCAAGATGTTAAAAGTCACGTTTTTTTTAATCGGTTGGCGAAATTAATGCTCACCGCTGTCTTCACAAACAACTCGATGTCTCTGTCCACAAACTCAGCCAATGCCACCTCGAGCTCCTGAAACGTTCAATTAAAACAAGTCATCTGTGGTACAACTTGACGGGCACTTATCAACATGCAACTTTGGAAAACGAACAAAAATAACAGAGACCGGATGACGTCAAGCCAGGTGACCTTTAAATAACCTGGTTTAAGCACGGCTGGCTTAAACCTGGAGTCTAACCTACTAATCCAGTGGTGGCAGCTTAGTGCTGGGACCTCTAAGCAACCTGACCAGCTTTCCCTCTGGTCTTTATAGGTCTTCTAACTCCACACAGGCAGTCAGCTGCAATTGTAGCTGACGTACAGTAATATTAATTTCGATGCCGCTACGACTGCAACCACAATTGACTCCGAATCTGCCCCTGACCCCCGGGGTCACCTGGCCGACGCGCCTCTGCGCCTCCGTGAGCCGCAGCGAGACAGCCGCCCCCAGCGTCGGGTCGAGCAGCAAGGGGAGGAGGCGCCGCGGCGGGCTCGTGGGCGACGGGGGACACGCGGGCGCGGGAGCGCTCGCCCTCGCCATGGCCCGGTCGAACGCGGGGAGCAGCGCGGTTGGCGGCGAGGTGACCCCGACCTCACTCCGGGTCATGGAGACCCCGCACGCCAGCGCCGCCCCCCAGACACGCTTGGCAGTCTGTGAGAGCAGCTCGTGAAGGAAGGGGTCGCTCCTGCGGTCCTGCGGGCACGTGAATTGGCAACGCCAACTCAGCGTACTTAAATCGCTAACTCGGCATAGGTCGGAGTACAGTTTGCATGTCACGTAACTAACCATTGCCCAGTGAACGCTGATGTAGGAGGCTCGGACTCTGTGCATTGCAAATCTTGATGCCATCCAATGGGAGACTGGATACGTGGTTATTATTATTGTCACTTGCTCTTCAAATGCCACACGGAAGCAAAGGAGAGAGAGAGAGCAAGTAGGTCGCTGTGGATGTTTTGCGCGGATGATTGTGGATAGGCACTCGCCGCTTGTCACCGTGTCATAGAGAGTGCTGGGAATTACATCTCCGTCGCAGCAGCGACTCAGTGTAGGATGATCGGGGTTAACATTAGCCTCTCATACACGTTCTGTTATTGCAGTTCCTTGCTTTAGTTTTTGTATTCATGGGGAATGTGATGTTCAGAGATGGTACGGTGATCCGCATACAGACTTGGCTACGAGATATCACAAAACACTTGGCTATGAAAGTAAATCAATTACCAACAGTGGTCAATGGCAGTTTTCGTAATTTATGTTTCATCAAAAGAGATAGAGATACGTGTGCGTGTGGTGAGATACGTACGTGTGTGGCGAGACGCGCAAATCCCTTCACCTCCTGCCAAAACCGGAGCCTCTGAGGATCTCCGTGAACCCCCTGCGCATCTAGAAACGCCAGAAAGGGACCCCCTGCAAAGCGGTCACAGGCCAGGGCAGACTGCAGGGGTCCTGTTTCAGGGGGCCATTCCCACATCTCAGCATGTAGGAACCGACGTCCTTTCCCCGTGGCCGCTGGAGAGGGGTCTGGCCATCGCTGGGGTCCTCCTTCCCTGCGGGGGTTCGATCCACGCCGCTTGGACCTCCTTGCTGCATCAGGAAAGTGACAGCTGCCGGTGGGTGCAGGTGGGTGCGCATTCCACGGTCCCATTGGTGCGTTCGGGCGTTTGTCGTCGGAGTCATGGCCGTTGTCAAGGTGTCCGCAGCCTCGGTGGTTGCGGTGGCTGCAGCGGTGGTCGTGGTGGTGAACGCACCGCAGAGGCCGCTCGGCCACCGTCGCAGATGACCTGCGATTGTCGTGACCCTGAGTCACGGAGGTCGCCGCCGCCACCGCGTCCGCGTCGCGGACCCGGTCGGGAGCGAGGCTCCCGCGCTGCCCGCGCCGCCGCACGTGCCGGAGCAGTCGCGGAACCCAGTATCCGTGCAGCCGCCCCAGCGCCTCTCGCTGCGCTGCCCGCAGCGACCGAGCACGCTCGTGCGAGGCTGTCGGGAAATACAGTGGTGGTAGTGCCTTATCCCGATAGTCCCTATTGCGAGTCAGCCAGACAGCATTTCGTAAAATACTGAATAGGAAATGATACACTGGCTAGAAATATGTGGCTCGGTATAGCTGGCACTACTGCTAGTACCATTGTTAGTATTACCACTGTGGCGTTGGCGGTGGTGCTGGGACTATGAATATATGAGTTTCTGCCACTGCTAGTACTAGGGCAGGGGTCTCCAGTTGATCGTGATAGACCGATCGAATAGTCGATCTTAATGTGGCTACTGTGGGCTGACGTGTAATGAATCGCACGTGCAATCACGTAACCATGCAGTGTCGAGGTATATTAAAGGAGGAATATATTTGGGAGTCGGTTCTGAAATCGATCCAGAAACTACAAATAGGTAAGCTGTATGCTTCGAGTGCATTTTTTGGAGTTTTGGTCAAGTAGAATTATTAAGGGTAGACCTTGTATTGCATTTGAAACCTAAAAGTGGTCTTGTGTTTTTAAAGTTTGTCGACCACTGTGCTGTTGGTACAATTGTTCTGGCTATGTGGCTACTATTCCTCGCAGTGGTCCTGTCGCTCAGGCTTGCGTGAGTCCCAGCGTACCGGTTGCGCTGCCTGTGGGCACGCACGATCGCAGCACGCACGAAGGCTCCTGCAGGTGGCGCGCAGCCAGTGCCATCAGCAGGCCGTGGTAGCCGGGCCCCCGCGGCCCCTCAGCCTCCTCGGCCCGGCAAAGCCTCTCCACCGCCGCCCAGAACGCCAGCATCTCCCCTCCTGCGCAGAACACAAAGGATCCGCGAATATCGTCTTGGTGGACGTTGTGGACAAGTGCCGTTAGCGAGGGGTGGCACGGTGGTGCAGTGGGTAGTGCTGTCGCATCACAGCAAGAAGCTCCAGGTTCGATTCCCGGCTCTGGTGCCGTTCTGTGTGGAGTTTGCGAGTTCTCCCCGTATCCGTGTGGGTTTTCGCCGGGTACATCGGTTTCCTCCCACCTTTCAAAGACACACTGCTGCTTTGGTTAATTGACCTGCTAAGTAAATTGCCCCAAAAAGTGTGCCCTGTGATGTACTGGCGTTACATCCAGGGTATTTCCCCGCCTTGCATCCTCTGTCAGCCAGGATAGATTCTGCAACTCCCCCGCCACCCTGTTGTTGTTGTTGTTGATATGCAGTTCAGATGTTGTTGTTGACATGTCGTTCTGGCCACAGCTCTGTGCAGCGCTTTGTAATCCTCGGGTGAAACGAGCTTTAGAAGTGCAACTATTATGATTACAGGATTAAACGAGTATTGATAATGAATGAATAAATGAATGTTAGCAAGTAGCACCTATGAAGGCCGGTTCGGTGCACAGTGGGGTGGGTGGCCAGTACCATGCCCGGCTGCTTTTGCCTTCCGAGTGGCAATGTTTATACACCATGCCAGGTACTTATTTGAGTTTGAGTCGATCTAGTGGAGGCTGAGATAAAAAAAACTCATCACCGGCGTTGACCGTGAGCAGGAATTGAACTCGGGTAGCCAGGTTGTATGGAAAGGTCACAGGCCCACGCAATGCATGGCCTTTGAAGCATGCGTATCATTACATCATCACAAGGACTTAATCTCAGTTGGAGCTGTTCAGGGTTGAATTCCAGAAAGTATTTATAACTCTGTCCTTCAGGGGTGGGTTAAGTTCAGTTTAGAATTAGTACCCGCAGACACCGGAGTAAGGCGGGACTATACCCAGGATGTGACGCCAGTACATCGCAGGGCACTTTTTAGGGCAATTTACTCAGCAGGTTCTGTACACTTAGGCAGCATCGTTACGGTGGGAGGAAGCCGGAGTACTCGGCGAAACCCCACACGGGTACGGGGGACACGCAGAAAGGCACCTGAGCCGGGAATCGAACCAGAGACTTCTTGTTGTGAGGCAATAGCGCTACTCATTGTGCAACCACCGTGCCGCCCTGAAGAGAGTGGGGTCCATAGTATAAGATTACAATAGGTTTTACCGTATCTGGCGATTATGCAGGTGTTAAGATCTTAACAACTGGCAAAAAAGTACCCATAGCGTTAACAGCCCCACCTAAGCTATAAAGCATTGATACTGCATTGTCTGGAGCTGACTGCCTTTTGGCAGCGACTGACA
>JAZEWT010000010.1:15642014-15655712 GCA_036362905.1 Mordacia mordax
CAGCTACTTTGACAGGCGATACGCGCGACTGAACCCCTCAGGGGGCAGCTCTGGGGGGTCCGTGACCCCTACCTTCCCGGGTCCTTTCACCCCGCACACGGCCCCGAGGGGATCGTACAGCAGGTCGGGGTCCCGGGATTGGAAAAAGGGGACGAGATTTGTCAGGAAGGTGTAAGGCGGTCCTAGGGGGTTTAGGGGGATCCTATGTGTTTTAAGGGGAGTCGTTGGATGTCGAGAGGCGCCTCGGAGGAGAAGAGAGTTAAGGACGACGATGCGTTTGGCCCTCAGCTAAGTGGTGGGAATTCCACGTTCCCACAGCGAGTTTCAATCTATTCGCCAACTCGCACAACCTGCTCAGCATTCTCGCCGCGTGCTGCCGGGAGTCGTTCCTGGTTTGGATAACAATCACGATGGTGATTAAACCTCGTGATTTCTACTCCAACGTGGGAGGCGACACCTCGCGACGGAGACAGGAGGAACGCGTCAAAACGGCTATCCTGAAAGAGCAACTCTTGAGGACCGTTCTCATGCACTGAGCCACGGAAACCTACATCACGATCTTGATGGCTACCCGAACCAGCAATGCACGTGATTATATTTAACTGGGTTTAATTTTTCAATAACTATTTGTCCGGGTCGCTGCTAAAGTGGAACGTGACTCGTCGTAAGCAGATCTAATAGGAGGTATACTAGATGTGGTGTGCTGCGCGCGAACATATTCCCCCGTAGGTAAGCCTTGATCATTTTCTTTTTTAAATTTAACAATTAGTTCATGTTATTTTATGTTCTTCATTGATTTATAACCATTATTTTTCTTTTACTTCATCTACTCTGTTGTTGGTATGCGGTTCTCTCCATAGCTCTGTGCAGCGCGTTGTGACCCTCGGGTGAAAAGCGTTTCTGGAAGTGCAAATATTATCAGTGATTGTAAATGCGGTACCGCTGAGTGTGTGTTAGAGCTATTGTGACTGACATTCGCTGTGACCGAAATCATCACTCTTGCACTAATCCACAGTGGCCACAGCTGTAAGGCGCAAATGCAATTGTGATTGTTAACGCTCTGTAGTATCTCACGCGCGTTGTGGTGGAGAGCGACAGCGTTGCGGTTCGCGCTCTGCGCTACGAAACCGAAGACCCGAGTTCGATGCCTGCTCGCGGCCACGAGCAACAGTGACGATTTCATTACTCGGTTCTGGGCACTCTCCAGCAGGGATAAAAATGCTGCCGTATGTGGTGCCAATAGCACTTGACCCTGCAGTTTCTTAAGGCTATAAGAGGATCTTTGTCTTGTTATCGTGAGCTTTGTGGTTGTGTCGTCCACGTGATCAATAAAAAAAATTGCACGACATTCTGAGCCACGTGTTGTCTCCGAGTGATGGATTGCTGTTGTGGAGACAACGTGTACCCCCCGGGACGCCACGGGACGGGAGCAGGGCCAGGCAAGTGTGCTGCTGTTTGCCTGCCCAAGCATTATCCGGGCTCAAACCTGCTTAGCTTCCGAACCTGTATAGCCAGCTGCACATGTGGACGATAGCAGCTGCACATGTGGACGATAGCAGCTGCACATCTGGGCGATAGCAGTTGCACATCTGGATACCAGCTGCATATCTGGACGATAGCAGCTGCACATATGGACGATAGCAGCTGCACATCTGGACGATAGCAGCTGCACATCTGGGCGATACCAGATGCACATCTGGGCGATACCAGATGCACATCTGGGCGATAGCAGCTGCACATCTGGGCGATACCAGCTGGACATCTGGGCGATAGCAGCTGCACATCTGGGCGATAGCAGCTGCACATCTGGACGTTACCAGCTGCACGTCTGGAAGATACCAGATGCACATCTGGGCGATAGCAGCTGCACATCTGGACGTTACCAGCTGCACATCTGGACGATAGCAGCTGCACATCTGGACGATAGCAGCTGCACGTCTGGACGATAGCAGCTGCACATCTTGACGATACCAGCTGCACATCTGGACGATACCAGCTGCACGTCTGGACGATAGCAGCTGCACATCTGGACGATACCAGCTGCACATCTGGACGATACCAGCTGGACATCTGGGCGATAGCAGCTGCACATCTGGGCGATACCAGCTGCACATCTTGGCGATAGCAGCTGCGCTGCTAGTGCGGGCATACTTTCACCGAAATGAGCTCACGTGCAGTTACGTGACGTCATTCAGAGGCCGTTCTCCTAACACACGGAGGTGCACTGCTCGCTGCTCTGGAGAACGCAATCCCCAATAGCAGTCGCGCAAAAAATCCCCACACATTTGCACCGGACTAATTAGAACGTCATTGCCTCGGCGTGAGCCTCGCGATTTATCAGATTAATCCGCTAATTAATTTGGTCGAATTAAGCAAGCCTCCCCCCCCCTCGTGGTCATGTGGGCGGTGGGTAATCAGCCCATAATGCACCACGGTCGATTGATGAGACTCTTAATTATGGAAGCAGTTTGCAAGCGGCGCGGCAGTGTCACGTGCTCTTCGTCGTGGCGCTGATCGTTCCCCATCATCAGGCTCGTGTGGCGTGTAACACCTTCGTTTCTTGTTCATCTACTCGGAGACAGTCAAGGAGGATGCGACGCTGCCTCGCAGGTAGAGTTGAGGGCGGTGGCGCGGCCCGCTGGGGCGGCGGTGTTGCGGTCTTTCGTGGCTCGATACACTGGCAGCCCGAATTAATTATGCTGAGTGTCTATCATCATTAACCACTGAATTTGTGTACAGGATCGCGGGGGGGGGGCAGAGCCTATCGCGGCCGACAGAAGGCGTAATGTGGGGGAACGCCAAGCATGTGACGCCAGCAAATCTCAGGGCACATTTTTCTGGGGTAACTTATTTAGTAGGCAAAATAAACTCGGTATTAGCGTGTCTTTAGACGATGGGAGGAAACTGGAGTACCCGACAAAAACCCACGCGGATAGGGGGAGAGAGAACGCGCAAACTCTACACAGAAAGGCACCCGAGCTGGGAACCGATCCCGAGACCTTCTTTATGTGGGGCAGCAGCGCTACTCACTGGGGCGTCTGTGGCGTTTAACTGCATTAACGATACGCGCCATCCATTTCACTGCGGAGCTTACGCGTGCTGTGACGTCGTTCGCAAGAGTCGGCCGTTGTGTGCCAGCGGCGGAGGGGGTCCACAAGTTGCCCGATTCGAAAATGACACGGCACGTTGCTCAAATGGGATAACACACAGCAGCAATCGACCAGCCCCCATCAGACTCACGCACCAGGTCACCCTTGCAAACGGGTCTCTGTCGGCTGGTGTAACGACGCAGTCTTGGGGCGGCTCGACGCGTCACGAGAACATCTCTCGTCAGCCGTTCCTCGGTCGGGGAGAGCCGGGTCCAGGGTCCGGGCCTCTCCTTCTTGGCGCGACGTTTCGCCTCCCAAGCCGGAGGCGGCGTCGATCCCCTCGCGGCACCGCGGGGCAGACCCGGGGCGTTCACGCGAAGTCGGGGGGATTGGGTCAAGCGTCCGTTTTCATCGCCGCATCGCTCCGGTGCAGCGAACGTCCGTTCAAAGGATCGACAACAGCAGCGATCGCCGACGATGATGAACCTCGCCGCTCTCAGACCCGGGGAGTTTGATTATGACTGTACTCGTATAGTTATTAGTGATTTTGCTGTTAAAAGTACACTTGTTTAATAACGAAAGATAATTATAAAATTGCATAACATCTTATTTCATTCATCGCTCACCCACTCCCACCCACCTTTTCAGAAATTCACAAACACGCACACTGGGTGTGAGGCGAGTGTTCCCTGCATGGGAGTCACCTGTACAGGTGTGAGTCACACCTGTACAGGCGTTACTTTGCTCAGGTGATTTACCTGTACAGGTGTGTTACCTGTAGAGGTTACCTGTGTAGGGGCGAGTTCCTTGACCGCTCGCAATGTGCTGTCACTCTTCACGCGAGCGTCAACACGTGGACCCTACTGCCCCCCCTTCACAATGCCCACTCCGCTACAGGCTGGGATACTGCCCCTCTGTGACCCCCTGCTGCCCACAGCACTACTCCTCCACTGCTGCCCACAGCACAATGCCCACTGCCCCCAAAGGCAATCCGCGTACAAACAGGAGATGGCGCCGGCAGTCCGGCATGGCGCTCCGTGCAGATTCCCGCGAGGTTCCGCTCGCTCCGCTTGACGAAGCTTCCGCTTCGCGAGCCGCGGCTGAAACCTCCACTCTCACCGACCGCGAAGATCGTCGCGGTGATCTCGGCTCCCTCCGCGTCTCCTGCACAGTGACCGCGTACCCACAACCCCCCCCCCCTCACAGACATCCCGGTGGTCACCTCTCGATTATGCTTTGATTTGTGCCCAAGCTTGATCCCCGGTCACAGACGCCCACGTCTCGTCCTCTTCCTCGTCCTCCTCGTCTCGTCGATCAACGTTTGTCTACAATCTCTCGAATCTTCCCGCGACCTTCCCGTGCCTTCCGTCACTTACGTAAACGTTCTCTTCTCCTCTTCCTCCTCTGTCGTCGTCGCGTGCCCACGTGGAGCCGCATACATTCGAGGTCCGGCGAGGCCCCTACAAGGCCTCAGGCATCTACAATTCAAGAGTTTACGGCGAAAACGTGAAAAGGGCTCAAATTCATACCGTGCCACAACAAGCAATGAGCTTCATGGAATTCTACCCCCACTGTCGGTGAGCGAGTGACATCATCCGCACAATTTTGCCGAAAGAAACGCGAACAATTTATAACGTGGCAGGAATGTGCTCTGAGTCAGTGCTCGCCCCTCCCGTTTCGTGGCCTCGCAACCAGTGGTGGAAATTCCACATTATTACGGCAAAGGCAACTATCGGACATTACATATGTGTGTGTTATATATGTGTTTTAAGAAATTAGTATTATGTTTACAGCAAGTTGCTCGTGGAAATGACAACGGAACGCGCGATCGAAACACAAGCGGCGAATTGTGTCATCGGGGAAATGATCACAGAGCTGTGGGGCTGGGGTTAAGGGTGAACTTTCATGCATTCGAAACACAAACGGTCGGTCTTGAAATTTGCCGCGATGAACCCGGGCACTGGTTTTGAAACGATCGGTCCCATCTTCTTGACGAGTTAATTTAAACAAGACTGGGATGAGACAGAATCTAGCTGATGAGATGAATATGGTTAAAAACTTTAAATATTGATAATACACGTAAAAACTGTAATAATGATGCTAAAATAACCGTCGGATGTTTACGCGGTGCTCCCAGCACGGAACGACGAGAGGAAGGTCATCGATTGCTCCGCGTTAACTTCCGACCTTCATCGTTAACCATCGCCTGACGTTAGGCGACGTCGACCGTTGTTTATTTAATTTCCTCGCCGGCGCTCAGTCGAGGCTCAGTGCCTCCACACGCTCGCCCTCCGAGGCGCCGGAGTCTCTCTGACGGACGATCCCCGAATCCTCAGACCCTTCCTCGAGTGGATCCCGGCCACAAATCACCGATTCTGTCTCTGGAACGCCGAGCGCATCCAGATTCTTCCTGATTGACTCCGGCACCAACTCTTTGTCGCAACACTGCTGCTGCTGCTGCTGCTTGGGCTGCGCCGTCTCCTCGTCTGTGCCATTAGCTAGCGCCCGTTCTCCTGATCCTGCCGCATCCTGATGCGAACTTCCAGAATAATCCCAGAAGGAATTCTCGAAGGAGCGCTGCGTTGGCTCGTCCTGCAGGAACAGCAGTCGCATCTCAGCCGAGGAGGAGAAGGGGTCTTCGTCGTTGTAATTGTCATCATCGTCATCGTCGTTGGCGGTGCCGTTGTTGTTGTTGTCGGGGGAGGCGTGGTGGTGGGGTTTGGTGGCACAGCCTCCGGCGAGGCCCGTGGGGCACGGCGGGGCTGGCGGCACCATCATGTCGTGCGTCGTTTTCAGCGCTCGCGGAATGCGTTTGCGAGCGGCGGAGGGGGGCGGCTCCAGCCGGGGGATGGTGTCCGTGGTGGGCCTTTGGGGGGGGCAGGGGGGGCCAGGGGGGGGAGACAGCGTAACACCCGCACACAGAAGCACCAGGTTACAGCTACGTATATATGTGCACAGACGCACAAAGTACACGCACGTACATTCATACAAGCACTTGCAGTCCGAGCAATCACACGCGCGCGCAGATGTGCATGCATCAACATTAACTCGCACGGACAGAGGTCTGTGTGTGATCACTCCCTTGGTGCGAGTTGTGGTGTAGAGCAGAGGTGCACCACAAGGCCCACGTGGGTCTGGTCTCCACGGACCACTAGCTGGTGCTCGCGGCCCACTGATGGGTCGTGACCTACCCGCTGAGGATGGTGGGTGTAGAGGTCATCACATTGCATTACGAAACTGGCGATCCATTCATTATCAATACCCGCTTACAGGGTTGTGGGAGGGCCGGAGCCTATCCTGGCCGACAGAGGGCAAAAGGTGGGGGGGATACCCAGGATGTGATGCCAGTACATCGCAGGGCAAACTATTTCAGGCAATTTACTCAACAGGCCAATTAACCTAGGCACAAGCGTGTCTTTGGACGATGGATGGAAACCAGAGTACCCAGTGAAAACCCACGCGGGCACGAGGGGAGAGAGAGAACACACAAACTCCACACAGAAAGGCACCAGAGCCGGAATCGAACCTGTGCCCTCCTTGCTGTGAGGTGACAGCGCTATCCACTGCGGCGCCGTACTGACTGGCAATCCAAGCTCAAAGATAATCTGATCCTGCTCTTGGACTTCCCCTAGGTCGCCTCAGCATAAAACACAAGTACCTGGTAAGGCCAGGTATGGTGTTGGCCATCCACCCCTTCGTGTGCCGTGCTCGCCTTCATAGATGCTACTCACTTAGAGCACTTGACCCTGCAGTCTGTTAAGACTATGCGGGGGATCTTCGTCTGTGGGTGTGTGATATTTCACCTGAGCGACAGGTGCGGAACGTCCGCTGCTGGTCCGAGGCCCCCCGCGCTTCCCGCTTGCTCCGCCGCCACGTCCCACGCGTCACTCGGCCACCGCTCCGCGGCTCCCAGCGCCGTCCAGGTGGCGCGCCCCCCGCCCCGCGGGGTGGCGGGCCCCCGCTCGGCGTCCCGGGAAACGGACGGGGTCCCCGACGCCACCGCCCCTCCCGCCGCCGGGGCCCCGACAGGGGTACTAACCGTTAGGTCCCTACTCCTGGGTGGCGGGGACGCCGAGAAACTGGCGTTCGCAAACAGGCTCCGATCGACTGCAGAGGAGGAGACGCAACGGGGACAACGGGGATGCAAGGAGGCAGACGTACGGACAAACGTCAGTGCCATGCGGACATGTGATTGCACGAACAAAAACAAATACGGGACGGTATCGAATAGGAATGTAGACAAGCAGCGTGCGTTTACATTCATGCTGCGCGTGCACCGGTGTCATCAGCACTGCCTTGTAGCACAACATCTTTACAGACTGATGCTTCGGGCAATGGCCCTTCCTCAGAATGGAGAGATGGCCAAAGAGACTGTTAGACTGTTCTGGGTTGGTGGTCGGCTCCAGCGACTGTCCACGGTAGTAGCGAGATGTGTCGTGTTTACTGGATGTGGTGTGCTAGGTGTGGAAATATTGTCTGGGGCGCTAGTTCGAACTGTACTTGGCTGAAATTAATCCCTGGCTGGGAATGGTTTCATGGTCGAGTGCCGCTAAGTGACGTTGGTTATGTAACTGATATTTTAAACAAGCGCAGAGACCTCGAAAATCTGTGCCAAAGTGGCGTCAGATTTCCTACAACGTCTTGGGTTTCTTAGGGCTAAAGCATCTGCTGACTCGACAGCAATGGAAGCAACAGCAGCAGCGATGTTAATGATTCATTGCGTGGGCAGCGTCATCGCTCACGCATGTGAATTCTCACAGCGTCAGCGCTAACAGTTGTCCAAGCTCTGGCATCCTCTATTTGTTGAACAAACGTTTAATCGCGGTACTGCATCACTGCCACGCAACCGTGAACCCGAGCGCAACAGACAAATGAATGAGAGCCGCTGTGGCCATGCTGCTATCGAGAGGGCCTTTAGATGCGGACTGCTGAAACGAAACGTCGGACTTCCTTACCTGTGTGTTCGGCTCGGCTCCACAACGGCAAGCACAGGGATGAAACAAATCATTTTGTTGGTTCAGATAAAGTGATCGATTGTCCACCCTCCCCCCCCCCTTTTCCTTGGGACCCCCATCCAACCTGCCCCCTCGAGTCCCCTGGCCCTGCTCCCTGATGCTTGCCCATCACCCTACCCCCTCGAGTCTCTGCTCTTCCCCTCGGGGTGTAACTAAAACACGAATGCCTCCCCCTCAACGAAACATTGAGCAAACACAATGGTGGAAATTCCATATTTCTGTGACGGGGGCAAGTGTATCGGCCAACCGATGTTGACTTCCCCCACAAAGCAGTAATAATTTTACGGACCCCCGAGGGATGATTGGCTGCGGCAATTCCAACTCCAAAAATCAGAGCCACGCAAACCTCCGCTCGCTCGTGCGGGGCACCGCACGATGAGCGATGATGTCACGCATTTGGCCAACCCCTGATCCCTGGTGACCGCAGAGAAAAGTGACACCGAATGCTGCCATAAGGACTTGCTGCGCGGTGTTTTATTTGGTGGCGCCGCGCCTCGCAGGAACGACGACTTGGACTAACTTCTCCTTCGGCGCCGAATGGAATCCGGCATCGACCGCCATCAAGTCCCACTCACGTCGTACGTTTTTTTTTTAAGCAAACTGTCCGTGGGCCCCACGGGTGAGAGAACCGAAGATGAATCCTGCCGGGAGATCCTCGCGAGATGCGAGGGGACGTAGAGATGTTTTTCCAAGCGTCCCGCAATAACGTCAAATATGGCTACTGAAATGTGGTTCTATTGCGTGGAAGGTTTTGCTGCCTTGTGTTGGATTTTTTTTTGTTCTACCCCCTTCCCTCTCATTCCGTAAAGAACTACGGAGCTCGCCGCTAGTGATTCGGCGTCAGAGTGCGATTCCGGCCGTGACCCCCGCCACGTTGCCCACGCGGCAGCATCGCCGGTTCCGCAGCTTCATCTCTTGGTTCTGAGTTTGATATAAACTCGGAGAGTGGATACGACAGCCATGTAGCCCCCTCCTTACCCTGCAGTCTGACCTTGTGTTGGTAGTGGGAGCTAAGGCGGGAGGGGGGCAGTCAGTGTCCAATGACCTCCGAACCGACATCAGCACTCAAGCCGCTCTTGTTAATAGTTATGGACATTTGTCAAAGTGGAAAGCATTGCAGAGAGATGACCACTGCTGGCTGTTAACTCTTCCACCAATGTTTCTTCCACTTTAAAACACTTTAGAAGACAGAACTGAGCCATCAGTGGGGGAGAGAGTTCAGCTCCGTCCTGTGGCCCCCCCTGCCCTCCCCCAAACGTCACGGGGTTCCCCTCCACCACCCGTTCACCTGGTACCACGGTTGCAACTCCTCGCTCTCCACTAGGTGGCGACACCGGTAGGTTCACAGCGCTGTAATCGACACCGCCAGGCCCCGTGGGGCCCACACGCACCGCTGATGTTCGCCGCGGCCGGGAATGAAACCCGAGACGCCTGGTGAAACGGCGCGCGTGCCTTGTGGGGAAGGCCATCATCCAGCAGTGGATTGATAAACGGGCCGCGTGCGGATTTCGAGGCTCAGAATTAAAAGTCACGACAATGCACACGGTGCTTCTATATATATGTGTGTATTTCACATTTACCCGAGCACAGCGTTTACCGGAGCACGGCGTTTACCCGCGCAGGCTGGGGAGACAGCGCCTTCGCTGTCAAGTGCACTTGTTTAGCAGTGAGACGGACACCTGGCCTGGCACCTCCATCGCGGGGGGCGTGTAGAGGCACGGGGGGTGGAGGTCACAGTGGGGAGAGTGGGGGGGGGCACGCTCGTTCGCCACGTGAGCGCATGGAGCGGGGAGGCGGCGGTGAGATCAGGGAGGGGGGGGTGGTGAGCGCACGGCACGTGACACATGGCAGCCACCGCGGATCCTATCCCAGAGAATACCTCGCGGCAGCAGAGGAGGGCACACCGACGTCTGGAGCGAACAGTGTGACGTCATTATGACGATTATAATTACAACCGCTACGCAACGGACGGAGGCGTTCACGCGTCCCGAGAAGACCGAAGAAGAGCGGACAGTGTTCCCAAAGCCGGCAGCCACTGCCGTGGACCAAGACGACGAGCCTGGGAAAACCAGGACGGGTGGCAACTCCCTGCTCGGGGCATGGGTGACGTCGTGGGGGCGTCGCGGTCCCGCGCGCGCTGGGAGCCTTGATCGCGCGCGCCGCTCCGCCGGTACTGGTGACGCACGCGGCAGACAACGCACGCACCTTGCGCTACTGGCGGTGTGCCGGCATAGAACTCGCGTCGTACCGGCGTAGTACCAGCGTCGTACAGGCACACCACTTACGTCATACTGCCGTTATACTGACATTATTCTGGCGTTATACTTGTGTCTACCGGCGTCGTACTCGCGTCGTACTGGCAATCGTGATGACAGTGAATGTCCAATGAATGGACGAGCAAGTTACAGGAAACGTCAATAAGTAGGTAAAGTAACATGAAACCAAGCCCATGAGTATTACGATAAGTAATTAAATTAAATTATTTAAGCAGCTTCCTGCTCATACAGTTGGGGGGGGGGTGGTAGCTCATCACTTATGTATAGCCTTAGACTGGTGAAGACAATTCCACGATCCTATGCCAGGAATAGAACCAACGCTGGTTGGTCTTTTACATCGTAGAGCTCTTTTTTATCCACTTCAGAGGGGATAGGTCGATCCACCCCTGACCGGACCCACAACTCTCCGATTGCGAGCAGAGTGTTCCTAATAATGGTGCCGGCTTGTTGGATTTTATGATAATCGAAGGTAAAGGCGCAGCTCCGCAATTCCTCACTCGTGCTTGTGGAAAGGCCTCCACTACAGGCAGTTCGAGACAGCTCCCGCTATGATGGGGACTTGGCCGACTCCGGCACACTGTCGCAGATGTCTCAGATGAGGTGGGAGTACTCACACTTTACCTCCCGACGCTCGTAAACTATGGTGAACCCCCTCGGGCAGAGAAGCGGGGGCGCTGCGGGGAGACGCGGGAGACTTGCGAGGGTCGGGTCAACCGCCGCGACGCGAGATGGAATAGAACCGCTGATCGTCACACCGGACGTCTCGCGTGGCGCTGACCCTTATACCGCACGTCCGGTGTGGTGCTGACCGTCACACCGGACGTCTCGCGTGGCGCTGACCCTTATACCGCACGTCCGGTGTGGTGCTGACCGTCACACCGCACGTCTAGCATGGCGCTGACCCTTATACCGGACGTCCGGTGTGATGCTGACCGTTACACCGCACGTCTAGCGTGGCGCTGACCCTTATACCGCACGTCTAGCATGGCGCTGACCCTTATACCGGACGTCTCGCGTGGTGCTGAGCGTTATACCACACGTCTAGCGGGGTGATGACCGTTATATTGTACATCTCGCGTGGCGCTGACCCTTATACCGCACGTCTAGCGTGGCGCTGACCGTTATACCACACGTCTAGCGTGGCGCTGACCCTTATACCGCATGTCTAGCGTGGCGCTGACCCTTATACCGAACGTCTCGCGTGGAGCTGACCCTTATACCGGACGTCCGGTGTGGTGCTGACCCTTATACCGGACGTCCAGTGTGGTGCTGACCCTTATACCGCACGTCTCGCGTGGCGCTGACCCTTATACCGCACGTTTAGCGTGGCGCTGACCCTTATACCGGACGTCCAGTGTGGTGCTGACCCTTATACCGCACGTTTAGCGTGGCGCTGACCCTTATACCGGACGTCCAGTGTGGTGCTGACCGTTACACCGCACGTCTAGCGCGGTGCTGACCGTCAGACCGCACGTCCGGTGTGGTGCTGACCGTCACACCGCACGTCTAGCGCGGCGCTGACCGTTATACCGCACGTCCGGTGTGGTGCTGACCGTTATACCGCAAGTCTAGTGCGGTGCTGACCGTCACATCGCACGTCTAGTGCGGTGCTGACCGCTATACCGCACGTCTAGTATGGCGCTGATCGTTATACCGCACGTCCGATGTGGTACTGACCGTCACACCGCACGTCTAGAGTGGCGCTGACCGGACCGTTATACCGCACGTCCGGTGTGGTGCTGACCGTCACACCGCACGTCTAGCGTGGCGCTGACTATTATACCGCACGTCCGGTGTGGTGCTGACCGTTATACCGCAAGTCTAGTGCGGTGCTGACCGCTATATCGCACGTCTAGCGCGGCGCTGACCGCTATACCGCAAGTCTAGCGCGGAGCTGACCGTTATACCGCACATCTAGCGTGGTGCTGACCGTTATACCGCACGTCTAGCGTGGTGCTGACCATTATACCGCACGTCTAGCGTGGCGCTGACCGCTATACCGCACGTCTAGTGCGTTGCTGACCGTTATACCGCACGTCTAGCATGGTGCTGAGCGTTATACCACACGTCTAGCGGGGTGATGACCGTTATATTGTACGTCTCGCGTGGTGCTGACCGTTATACCGCAAGTCTAGTGCGGTGCTGACCGTTATACTGCACGTCTAGCGTGGTGCTGACTGTTACACCACACGTCCGGCACGGTGCTGACCGTTACACCGCAGTTGTGTCCTCTGACAAGACGACAACGAATGTAATAATAACAATAAAGCTGACGATGATAAGAAAACACGATTGGCAAATGATATCGCAAGACGGTAGCAGCTACACGACGACTGGCTCACTCCGTACGGCCTCCCCGCACCCGAGAAGGTGACCTCTGACCCCCAGCTGCCTAAACCCGGCCCCGAGCATCGTCTCGGCCAGCTCAGTCTCCACCTCGTCATCCTCGTCGTCGTCATCGTCGTCATTGTCCTCATCGCTGGAGTCGCTCTCCAGACCAATGCCAGACTCCTGGCCGTGCAGCATCTCGAGGGAAAAACAGCGGCACACAGCCGGTTCCCAGCCGAGGCCGGGTCCCAGCGGGAAGCTGAACCGCTCGGGCCGTGGGCCCCCGCCCCTCCTGGCCCCCGCGGCCGCCCCCCCTGCGTCGCGGGCGTGGGAAGCGGCCGCGACCTCTGTCCCGGCCCCGTTCTGCTCAGGCGGCGCTGCCGGCTCCCCGTCCCCATTGAGTTGACCGCGCCACCGCACTCGCGCCGGACCTCCGTCGCCTCGCCCCGCCGACCCCGCACCCGCCGACCCCGACGGCGCGGCACTGCCCGGGGTCCTCGCGGTGCCGCCCGGCGATCCCTTGCTCGTCGCCGGCGGCGGCTGCGGCGGTGACGGCGTTCCCCCTCCCCCCCCGCACCGCGTCGAGCTTGCCGGCCGACCGACGGCGCTCGGGCGCGGCGCGATTCTCGCCACCGTCGCGATCCCGTGCAGTCGCTCCGGAACCGGCGACGTAGCCGGAAGCGGGCTCGACCCGGGAACGACCCCGGACACGCGCGACGCGTCATCGGCGGCGGCGACACCCGGGTCAGCCGTCCCGGCACAGGATCGCCGGTCGGCGTCGCCCCGAGCGAGCGGCGTACCTACGAGGCCGAGACCGAATCCGTCGTCGCTGCTGCGCGGGACGGCGATGGGGGAGATGCCGACGTCGGCGGGACGCGGCGTGCAGGGCCCGCAGAGCACGGCCTGCTGGGGCGTGCTCACCGCTGTGGCCCACGACATGTCCGTCACACTGAGACGGCTCTCGTCTGGAGGGAGGGGAGGGGAGGGGAG
>JAZEWT010000010.1:15705064-15715356 GCA_036362905.1 Mordacia mordax
AGATGAGAATAATGATGGTAAGACTCACATCTGGAAGGCATTCGGGGGGCAGTTTGGTGAACAACCTTTATCTCCAATTTATCAACGGAATACATTATTTATATTGCAGAGAAATACCGCTTCGTGCAGATTGAATCTCAAGTTTTAAAAGTTGGGAGAGACGGAGAGAGGCAGGGGCAGATAAACTCCGCGCGAGGCCACAGCTGAAATGTGCTGCGGTTAAAGATCAATCAATACGGTAATCGAGAGACTCGCTCGTGGGAACACCGTAATCACGCATCGATCACCGCAATTACACGCTTCCAATTAGCGGGTGCTTATCACTCATTGGCGAGGCTTATTTTGTGACAACAGCTGGAGGGTTCCGCGTAGGGGGTAGTGACATTACACTCACATCATACATGCGTGGGGGGTCTTGAACCTTCATCGATTTAGGTGCTAGCCGTGGCTGGGGCTCGAACTCACGTTAAGAATCCTAACCGCTGTGCCACCACTCCTCCATCACCGATACGGTGCGGCGAAGCCTTCATCCAGCAGTGGATTGACACGTGGCTATACGGGCACGTGTGTATTAAGCGGGTGCTCTCAACATCGTCCTTTATGCAGGGGAGCCTCACTGAGTCTCAAGATTTGTCGTGAGGAGAGTCCTGCCTTGAGACGTTTAACCAATTCATTGTCATTGAGAAAACCCTCCGTATTGCACCCGGAGACAAACCGAACCTCGTGAAAACGGGGACCAACTTGTCCTCGAACGGCAGTTCCTGATCTCTTAGAACCAAAGGCTTCCTTTGAACTTCGGTGATCATTGTTAACAGTGGACGTGACAAGTTCATCATCAGATCCAGTACATGGTTGTCGTGAAGCCGGCGCCTATCCGGGCAGACACAGAAAACAAGGCAGAGCTGTGCCCACGATGACACGCCAGTCCATCGCCGGGCACAGAGGGCAATTTAGTCTGCAGGGAAATGAACCTGGACAGCAGCGACTACATCTCTTTAGACTCTGGGAGGAAAGCAGAGTACCCCGTTATGCTATCAGTGCGTGCACGGGATGATGTGTTCAGGCTGGCATCTCGTCACGCCGGGGTGTTGGCGAAGGGCCCGTGGAAGGAGACACCACAGAGCTGCTTCCGATGTCCACTCACGTGACTTATTCGATTCACTCGCTAGGGGGCAGCGCCTCCCCACAACACCCCGCGTGCAGCGACGCATTGGCAGTCTTCTCGTTACTTATCCCCAGAGCTGCGATTTAGCGGAAGTAATAAGAAGGGAGGGCGGCACGGTGGCCCAGTGGGTAGCGCTGTCGCCTCACAGCAAGAAGGTCCCGGGTTCGAAGCTCGGCTCGGGTGCCTTTCTGTGTGGAGTTTGCATGTTCTCTCCCCGTGTCTGCGTGGGTTTTCGCCGGGCGCTCCGGTTTCCTCTCACTGTCCCAAAAACATGCTGCTGCATAGGTGAATTGGCTTGCAGACTAAATTGCCCCGCAGTGCCCGGTGATGGACTGGCGTCCCATTGTGGGTATATCCCTGCCTTGCACCCTGTGTTTCCGGGATAGGCTCTGGCTCACCGTGACCCTATATATGATTAAGCGGTTTCAGATAATGAGACTAAATTGCCCGCAGTGCCCGGTGATGGACTGGCGTCCCATGGCGGGTATATCCCTGCCTTCCGCCTTGTGTCTGCCGGTATAGGCTCCGGCTCACCGCGACCCTGCACAGGACTAAGCGGTTTGTGACAATGAGATGAGATGAGAATAATAAGGAGATCCGCTCGCCAGTTTCTGTCGGGAGAGCCGCGTGGAGCGTCCATCAGAATAATCGAGGGGAACGTCGCGGAGGAGATTGAGGGAGCACGCGGTGATCCAGAAAGAGAACAAAACAGCGTCAAGTCACGTTTCACTCGAAGGCTTGCGTGGCGCAGTCTCTGGTGACTGGACGTAGCGAAACATCAACTCGCTACGCTTGAGAACCTCTACGACTAAGAGCCAGATTCGAACCCAGGTGATGCTGACTCAGTGACTCCGAGCAAAACTTGCATTTGCACGCAGGCAAGAGCTTTGTCAGTTACTCCACTGCTGGACGAGGGCCTTTCCAGTCCGTCGCAGGTCGTTGGGGTTATTTCACCATATCACTCCACGCCGGGCGGCGCGGTGGCCCAGTGGTTAGCGCTGTCGCCTCACAGCGAGAAGGTCCCGGGTTCGAGTCTCTCAGTTCGGGTGCCTTTCTGTGTGGAGTTTGCATGCTCTCCCCGTGTCCGCGTGGGTTTTCGCCGGGTACTCCGGTTTCCTCCCACAGTCCAAAAGCATGCTCCTGGATAGGTTGATTGGCTCGCAGACTAAAATTGTCCCGCAATGCCCGGCGATGGACCGGCGTCCCGTCGTCAGGTGTATTCCTGCCTTACGCCCTGTGTTTCCGGGATAGGCTCCGGCTCACCGTGACCCTGTATAGGATTAAGCGGTTTCAGATAATGAGATGAGATATTTTAGCGACACCTTCGTTGAAAGATAATATTACAAATGTTAACGCGCGGCATAGTCCAATAGCGAAGGTAATCATTGGAAGCGGGAATCACTCGGAGGGAACTACAGAGAAGTGAGGGAGCTATGCCCGGTGAGTTGGCGCCAACATTTTCCAGACTCTTCGCACCACAAATTATGATGCTCTCGGCCAATTGTTTAAGTTTCTTTTGTATTGTATATGAGAGGAAACTAACACAGAAGAGGGGGAGAGAATACAAAGTTCACTCAGAAAGGCGCCCGATGTGGCAGCCAAACCGCCTCGGGTAGGACTGTGTGTGAGGAGGTGCGCACGTCAGCGAGTTGACAGTGGAGTCCGTGAGTCGGTGAGTTTGTGAGTCTGTGAGTCCGTGAGTTTGTGAGTCTGAGTTTGTGAGTTTGTGTGTCCGTGAGTTTGTGAGTTTGTGAGTCTGTGCATCTGTGAGTTTGTCAGCTTGTGCGTCTGTGCGTCCGTGAGTCTGTGAGTTTGTGAGTCTGAGTTTGTGAGTTTGTGTCAGTTTGTGAGTCTGTGAGTTTTTGAGTCTGTGAGTCCGTGAGTCTGTGAGTCTGTGAGTCTGTTAGTTTGTGAGTCTGTGAGTTTGTGAGTCTGTTAGTTTGTGAGTCTGTGAGTCTGTGAGTTTGTGAGTCTGTGAATCCGTCAGTCTATGAGTCTGTTAGTTTGTGAGTCTGTGTCAGTTTGTGAGTCCGTCAGTCTGTGAGTCTTTGAGTCTGTTAGTTTGTGAGTCTGTTAGTTTGTGAGTCTGTTAGTTTGTGAGTCTGTGAGTCTGTGAGTTTGTGAGTCTGTTAGTTTGTGAGTCTGTGAGTTTGTTAGTCTGTGAGTCTGTGAATCCGTCAGTCTGTGAGTTTGTGAGTCTGTTAGTTTGTGAGTCCGTTAGTTTGTTAGTCTGTTAGTTTGTTAGTCTGTGAGTTTGTTCGTCTGTTAGTTTGTTAGTCTGTTAGTTTGTGAGTCTGTGCGTTTGTGAGTTCGTCAGTCTGTGAGTCTGTTAGTTTGTGAGTCTGTGAGTCTGTGAGTCTGTTAGTTTGTGAGTCTGTGAGTTTGTGAGTCTGTTAGTTTGTGAGTCTGTTAGTTTGTGAGTCTGTGTCAGTTTGTGAGTCCGTCAGTCTGTGAGTCTGTGAGTCTGTTAGTTTGTTAGTCTGTTAGTTTGTGAGTCTGTGTCAGTTTGTGAGTCCGTCAGTCTGTGAGTCTGTGAGTCTGTTAGTTTGTGAGTCTGTGTCAGTTTGTGAGTCCGTCAGTCTGTGAGTCTGTGAGTCTGTTAGTTTGTGAGTCTGTGAGTCTGTGAGTTTGTGAGTCTGTGAGTCCCTCAGTCTGTGAGCCTGTTAGTTTGTGAGTCAGTGAGTTTGTTAGTCTGTTAGTTTGTTAGTCTGTTAGTTTGTTAGTGTATAACAGAGAGCAAAGCCGTACCACATCGCTGAGCAGTCAAAGTTCACCTCCATCATTTTGTGCGGGTTGAAATTGAAGGAATCTGCAAACTGCAACAAACATTAGAGAGCCTTGTCAAATATTAGCAAATTGTTGTGTGTACGTGTATACGTGTGTGTGTGTACGTTTGTGTATGTACGTGTATGTACGTGTGCGTACGTGCATAGCTGATGAAAGTTCTAGGCGAGCATTTAATTATTTCGCATGCAGCTGCAGCTGACATCACCTCCCAGTCCTCCCGATTCCGGGGGGAAACGTGTGAGGCTTAGGGCTGTGGCTCATGCAGCTGGAATGGCTACACTGGGTATACAGTCCAGACCTTGCTGGAAGTCCTGACTGATCGAGGAGGTGTTCTTTTTTTTTCTCCGATCAGTAAAAATGTCGGTTCTATATTTACGAACTTCGGTTTAAACATCCTGTCAGCGTTTTTTTATTTTATTCATTTGAATATATTTTTCAATACAAACAGAAGACCCTCACTCTTTCCCACCCTCACTCTTTCACCTTCGCTCTCTCACCCTCACCCTCTCACTCTCTTATCCGCTCTCTCACACTCATCCCCTTTTTAATACATTCATACCTACATGTTCGGGAAAGGAGCATAAAAACCAAAGGGTAATAATAATAATAGCAAGTCCCACAGCACGAGGACCTCGTGAAAACTCCTCATCCCCACACTACGGCCGCATTGAGAAGAACCTTATCCATGTACAGGTTCCCCTCATCAGACACGTGGCACAACGCTTTCTCCATAGCCCAGTGAGTGGAGGAAGATCCCAATCCTCCGGCCAGCTGCTCGGTGTCGAAACTCCAGCTAGATTCTGGTGGAGAGCAGCGCTTTGAAAATGAGACAATGGCTTGGAGGGCGGCGCGGTGGCCCAGTGGTTAGCGCTGACGCCTCACAGCAAGAAGGTCCCGGGTTCGAGTCTCTCGGCTCGGGTGCCTTTCTGTGTGGAGTTTGCATGCTCTCCCCGTGTCCGCGTGGGTTTTCGCCGGGTACTCCGGTTTCCTCCCACAGTCCAAAAGCATGCTCCTGGATAGGTTGATTGGCTCGCAGACTAATATTGTCCCGCAATGCCCGGCGATGGACCGGCGTCCCGTCGTCGGGTGTATTCCTGCCTTATGCCCTGTGTTTCCGGGATAGGCTCCGGCTCACCGTGACCCAATATAGGATTAAGCGGTTTCAGATAATGAGATGAGATGAGACAATGGCTTGGAGTTTGAACTTAGGTCAGATGTTCTCCAGGAACTTAAACATGATCCAGGAACTTGGATTGTACATACTGATGGGCTACTGTCTCTTGGTCTCCACAGAAGATACGTTCTGGACTCGTGTTTCTGAAATGTGCCAGGGGAGAGTTCGTCCTCACAGTCCTGTGAGCGATGCTCCAGCTGAGGTCTCCCTGACATTTGTGCGATGGCCTGGAGTAGAAGAGTCTCCACTGTGGAGCTGCGTGGCCACTGTGGGATGGCGTCCCTTCCGAGGCACGGTGTTTATGTTGTCGTTATTATGTTCTGGTGACGGAAGTGAACCATGGAGAGATAGAGCTTCCTCCGTTCTGCATTGCAGGACCGTATTCTCTCAGATTGGAATGTGTACAGTCCGGGTCTGTGTGGCACCAGCGGTTGGGTCTTTCTTACTGACTCCACCCATCAGCTGCGGTGGAGATGGTCTAGCAGGGGCTTCCGTGTCCCCAGTGCTCAGGGCAGGTGCGCTCACTGCTACCTCCACGTATGCTTTCCACACTGTTTTGAGTATGTTGCGGCGAGCCTCATGGAACTTATCCCCATTTCTGTCGCAATGTCAGCAGGGACCAACCATTGGCCATTTGTGTATGGTTTTAGGAGATCCCCTGCTCTTGTGAGATGTGTCTCGACTAGACACCTAGCCATGGTGAGGCCGAAACTAGTGGACAAACGGATGTCTGGATTTCGTACGATTGGCGTGTGAACGAAATCACAGGCATCCTGGGGCCCGTTTTCCATGGTGGTGGTGGAGAGAGAGCTCCAAACCTGTAAAGTATCTCTGTAGAAGTGGGAAACTCGTACTCGAGAGACGCTTGCGATGTTCATTTAAAAGAGTTGTTTGCTGCACTGCAGGCCTCCCACTTTGTGGGCGCTGGGGTTGCATAAAGGAATTTCTGTTGATTTGTAGGAGAAACGTGGAGAGTTGACTCCTGATGCAGACTAGGCCTTGCCCACCATCCTGTAGTGACAATGATAGGACTCCAGCAGCAACACGATGTTTCCTGTACGTCCAAAAGAAATCTAGGATCATTCGTTGGAGCCTGGCGATCACGTGAGTGGGTGGAGCAAGACAGTGAAAGTGATGCCACAGTGTGGATGCCACTACTTGAATGACCACTAAAGTTTTTCTTCTGAAAGTGAGGCCCTTGTGTAGATGCTCCCACATCTGCAGTTGTTTCTTGACCTTTTCTTCTATGGCATTCCAGTTGACCTGCAGGGGTTTCTCTTCAGGACCTAGAAGAATGCCCAGATGTTGGATGCACACTGTGCTCAAGCGAGCCGAGAGAAAACGGCAGCCCAACTCCCACCGTTTGCAACATCACGCCCAATAATCAGGAGGCTCACCGTAGCATTCACTTGGAGGTTTGGATAGCTGTGCGGCATTGCAAGGATAAGTGGTGGTCGCGGGCTGTTGAGGAGATGGAGTCTGCCTCAAAAGCCAGTGGTCAAAAATCATTTAACTCCATAAAAAGATTGACTTGCAACGCTGCGCTTGTGGTGCCAAGCCTCGCGCCGTGACAGGCTGGGTGCGCCGGTGCGCCCACGCCCAGCGATCGGGCCATGGGAGGAGCCACGGTGATGTGGGGTCGAATGCGATGTCGTGCGCGTGAGAGGCCGTAGGAGGTGAGGGTGACAGAAATAAGGTGACCTTCCGCTCCCCGAGATCGTAAACAAGACGTGGTCTGAGGGGAGAGCCTGGAAGTGCTGGGGGTGTGGAAGATATTGGGCGAGGCGTGGGATGATTGGATTGGCTGGCGGACGTGGGGTGACAGCGCGTGACTGAGTGACGTCGGAGAGGACCCGGGAATGGGGGTCTGAGGGGATATAAGGGGATGTGGGGGAACAAAGAGTGAGAGTCCAATGGGAAGCCAGGGCGGAGCGATGTTCCTGTAGTCAATACAGATCGTTTGAGCGCAAAGCGCGGGGTGGTTGGTGCTGTAGTGTTGTAGTGTCATGTGTTAAGCTGTATTGTCATGTTATTACGGGTTGACTCATGGTAAATAGTGTTGTGTTGAAGGTGTGTTAATAAAGAGCTGGAAAGACAGAAGTCTCCTGTCTTGTCGCTGGAGTGGCTGCCGTGTGTATGGTGGAGAAAAAATGCAGTCGCCAATGTACTCTGTGCACGCTGTCGGGACAAAGAGGGCGCGCGCGCCAGCGTGCCGTGCGACTGATGGTGAGGGTTCCGGCCCACTGGTGTGTCCTCACACACCGATGACCCTTCCTAAAGGGGAAACTGTGGATCCGATTTCTCACCCGAAGGAACAAGTCTACAGATTTACGGAGTATTTTTGTAAGGTCTTGGCTGGAGGGGAACCCCCCCCCAGCCAAGATAACATCATGGTACAACATGGGGGTGACCCTGCAAGGGCTGCGGTACCTCAGATAATGGAAAAAAGTACCCATACCCTATTAATAATAATAATAATAATTGCATTTCTCGAGCGCTTTTCACCCGAGGGTCACAAAGCGCTGTACAGAGATTTGGAGAGAATTGCATGTCAACAACAACATCAGAGCAAATCAATTAAGATAAAATAATGGCTATGAATCAGATAATAATAATTGCATTTCTAGAGCGCGCACCAGCCGAGGGTCACAAAGTGCTGCACAGAGCTGCAGAGAGAACGGCACATCGACAACAACGACATAAGAACGGCAAATCAGCAACAATAACGGGTTTTTTTTAACAAATCCGAGCTGTGGAGAGAACGGCATGTCAACGTCAAGATAGTTCAACTAAAAGTCAAATAGCAGCAATAAATTATAGAAGGACATAAAATAAGTGAAAAAAAAAATAAGCAACACACAAGGAAGGAATAAATGTTCCCGAGCAGGCACAGGTTGGAAGAGAGCAAGCATCCCGGCATGACAATACTAAGCCCCATCAACAGTCCTAAAGATCTGGTCAAAGTCCCATGGGTCAGCTCTTCCGGTGACTGAGTCATGTAGCCCACATGCCCGGCCAGCGCATGCTCAAGCAGTGACTGTTTGGCCGGATAGAGGAGGCTAAATGGGTGCGGCAGAGTCTAGAGAAGAGATGGATTGATGTGGCACGGGTGGATCTGGAGCTGAGTAGACTTGCTGAAGACTTGTACCAGCAGTGTCGACCTTTGTGTAGAGTAGCAAGTTGGTACAGTAGGGAGTATAGGTGGTGCATCTGCCAGTCATCTCAGTCAGGCAACCACATAACACCTGGGTCTGTCCCTAAACCTCTTGTCAATGAGCATTCGACACATCACGTGGCCTCAAGGTATACATAGCCTGGCACAGGCACTGTGGTGACGTCATCGCCAATGAGTGGTGAATGGTGGTTGTTGTTGTTGCGTGTACGTGTGTGTGTGTATACGTGTGTACGTACGTGCGTGTGTACGTGTGTGTGTGTGTGTGACTATATCTGCAGCTATTGCACCGGACACAGATTTGGTTTTGCCTCTCATTACTGGGAGCGCAGTGTCATGCACAGCACGGGATGCGGGGTCATGGCAGCCGCGTCTCTTATCGCGGTCTCTGTTTAGAGTTTCACCTTTGAGCTCTGGGAGAAACGGTCATGACTGTACTGCACGCCATACAGCGCTCCGCTCACTAGCCGAAGGACACGAGTTCAATCCCGGTTGAGGGATGACTCGACCAAGCATAGTTACAGTTGTCATCATCCTTAGGATTGTCAGGTGTAGCCAATGGCTACTGAGGTTTTGAGTTGCACTTATGCATGGTCGCACATATATTCAAGTGCTGACATATCGGCATGGACGGACACGCCCCCAGGTACAGTGAGCCACGCCCATCCTTGCGGACCTGACTCAGTGTACGGGAGAGCCGGAGAGGTATGGATGTGTTGTCTGGTTGCTTCTAAGGGCAGAACAAAGAATAATACACGAGAGAGACATACGTAGAGGTTGTCTGAGAGTGAGGCGTTCTGTGCTGTCCACAGGGTTGTGAAGGAGGTATGATGTGGCTCCGTGTGTCGGTGCGTGGATGTTGTTCGTGAACTTGGTGCAGGTGATGGTTGACAGAGTGAATAAAGGTTTTTCTCCATAAGCGAAGGTACGCGTTGGCGTGAGTGGTGCAAGTCTGTGGTGGCAGAAGAGTCGCTTCGCAGCAGACCAGCGGCGCGTGTGGAGCACAAGGGGGGTATTCACATAAAAAAATAACACAACGCAGAATCTTACCGTCTGAACATCCTCTCGTGCGTCCGTGCGCGCGCGCGCGCGCATAGTTCAGCTGATCAACGCCACTATTTTGTTTAACCGTCGCGCCGCTGTGGTGCCTCTCGTATGATCACGCGGCCGAACGTGAAAGGAAAAGGAGACGAGATGGGTGACGTCGGTTACACAGGCACCATCATCGATGCTGTCATTGCTGAGTTCACCACGTCAATCATTTTCATTGATCACAACAACAATTGTCTTTGGCCACAAGCGGAGGTGATGTAACCACGCAGCTTGTGCCAGGACAGATGCACCTTGAGGCTATCACGTGAAGTGTCAGGGCCTAACTGACAGGAGATCACCAGACAGACTCTGGTTCCATGGGTGGCCTGACTGAAATAACTCGTGTCTGTTACCCCACAGTCCGTACTTGCTTTATTTTAACCACCCTGCACTCCGCTGGTTGTTGTGAGCATCGCTCCTCCATCCTCCGCCATTGTTGGTGTGCGACTGCCTTCAAGCGCCCATCTCACAATCGCGAGCAGCACCACGACCCGTCTCAATTACCTCTCGCTCACTGCCCAGCTGCAGCAGATGTCAAATTACCCCCCGAGCTGTGTCTGGGTGTGGAGGAGGGGGAGGATATGGAGAAGGAGGAGGAGGAGGATGGGCAAGCGTGCGGCGAGTGTGGATGCGGGCAATCTCCGCTCCGAGCCTCATCCCGTCTACGTCCCGCACTTGACGGCCGGCGCTCGGCAAATAAACAGCGGCGCCGCCACGGAAACTCATCATCATCATCCGCGAGAGAGAGCGCGGCTGTGGTTGGCGGTGCTGTGGTTGTTGAGCAGTGGTGGCGGTGGTGTGGTTGTTGAGCAGTGGTGGCGGTGGTGTGGTTGTTGAGCAGTGATGGCGGTGGTGTGGTTGTTGAGCAATGGTGGCGGTGGTGTGGTTGTTGAGCAGTGATG
>JAZEWT010000010.1:15724207-15739126 GCA_036362905.1 Mordacia mordax
CATATGTTTAGGATCATGATATCATCTGTGGCAAGGTCTTCCTGCGCGAAGCCTCCCGTTACCTCCTGGACCTGTGCGTGGTCGACAATCATTCCGCTACTGTCGGCGCTCCGTCCCTTAGCGACCGCCTGTTGAGGCCTTTACAGTGCACGAGGGAGTGAATCCGCAGGCCTTGATTCTGCAGGACAATGCAAAGCTGGGGATTGTTTTTAAGTAAGATGGGTTCTTCTAAGGCTTTGTTAATTTTCTTTTCATGAATACGTTATGGCCAGTGTGTGATATCAGATGAAGATTAGTTTTTCTGACCTAGTTGGAATAAGTAGACGTACTGTTCGTTGTTGTATGCGTGTAAACTTTGCTCGTTCACGGGTACTGAATGCTGTAATTCTCTTTGTTTCCTTTCACGTTCGTAGACAAATCCCGACTGATCCCGCCTGATGTTTACATTCCTACCAATTTGTTTAACCAAACCCAATTCAATGCCGATTTATATCGGCGTTTTAATAAATCTAGCGGCGTCCAGAAGATCGTCCTGTCTTCGCGCATAGTTGTGCAGAGTTAAGGAATAGGGGAGAGGGGATTTTTACTGTAGAGTGGGGACCAACGTCACGTGGGGGACGAGCAGAACAGTCTGCGGGGACTTCTACTGTGGAGGGGGGACAAAGTTACGTGGGGTGACGTCGGGTTGGAACTTTCTGGAAGAGCCACGTGGGGGGGGAACGGACAGTACGGGATGCGGGGGCGGGGGACTTTTACAGTAGAAGGGTGACGTCGCTCAGAACTGGCTAGAAGGGGCTGCGGGGGATATATAGGCGGGGGGGTTGGAGGGGGAAGAGAGTCTCCTGGGGGAACGAGAAGGAGAGTCACGATGCAGCTGCTCGTATGCCGCAACTCCCCGGTCCCGTCTCGTTGGTTCCAATGAAGTATCAAAATCAAGAAGTCTCTGCTCATCCGTGCTCGCTGGCTGATCTATCGTGGAGTGGGTGCTGATCCTCGCCGTGGTGTTACCGCTGTAAGCAGTCACAAGCCCACAGTCAAGCCGTGGTGTCACAGTTGTAACGGTCTCTCATCTCATCTCATTGTCTGAAACCGCTTAGTCCTATACAGGGTCACGGTGAAGCCGGAGCCTATCCCGGCAGACACAGGGCGCAAGGCAAGGATATACTGACGATGGGACGCCAGTCCATCGCCGGGCACTGTGGGGCAATTTAGCCTGCGAGCCAATCAACCTATGTAGCAGCATGCTTTTTGGACTGTGGGAGGAAACCGGAGTGCCCGGCGAAAACCCACGCGGACACGGGGAGAACATGCAAACTCCACACAGAAAGGCACCCGAGCCGAGAGATTCGAACCCGGGACCTTCTTGCTGTGAGGCGACAGCGCTAACCACTGGGCCACCGCGCCGCCAAGTTGTAACGGTGTTGAGCAAAAAAGCGACACAATGGAGGAGAGTGGGCGGCGCGGTGGCCCAGTCGTTAGCGCTGACGCCTCACAGCAAGAAGGTCCCGGGTTCGAATCTCTCGGCTCCGGTGCCTTTCTGTGTGGAGTTTGCATGCTCTCCCCGTGTCCGCGTGGGTTTTCGCCGGGTACTCCGGTTTCCTCCCACAGTCCAAAAGCATGCTCCTGGATAGGTTGATTGGCTCGGAGACTAAAAAATTGTCCCGCAATGCCCGGCGATGGACCGGCGTCCCGTCGTCGGGTGTATTCCTGCCTTACGCCCTGTGTTTCCGGGATAGGCTCCGGCTTCACCGTGACCCTATATAGGATTAAGCGGTTTCAGATAATGAGATGAGATGCGAATGGAGGAGAGTCGTCGGAGGAGGGCAGTAGAATGGGACGGGATGGTGAAAAGACAGGCACTGAACTGGGCCGTGAAACGACCGTGGAATCAGACGACTCGTGGCTGTTTGAGAGATGCGAGTGCTCTTGGAGAATATCCATTGGTAGATGCTGCCACGGGAACGCACCTGGAATTGGCCATTCTGGTTGGAGCAGGTGAAGAGCCCGGGTGGGTGGTCGTTGTAGTTGGTTCTGAGTCGCGGTGGGCTCTGGCAGTCCGTCTTGCTGCCCAGCAGCGACCAGAACTAAGCTGCGGGGCGAATGAAGGATGGGGAGGGATATTTCTTCTCATTAGAAAGTGTGTTTTGTCGCAGGAAACACGCTTCTCGAGCTTGCAAGCTCATTGGGTACTTTCCACTGTAATAATGAACGTTTACATATCTATCGATTAAGTGCAGTACATCTGCTCTGAATGCAGCGACCTGGATTTGACTCCTACAAATGGTTAATATCAGTGGAGAGTGGTTATAGAAACTGGTCTTGGGCACTCCACTAGCCCACCATACTAGCCAGTGTCGGAGAGTTAAGTGGTGGGGCCACTAGGGCTATTTCACATATCAATGAGCCTAGCCATGGCCAGGAATCGATCTCGCGTTCACTGGTTTATGTGACTTTTCCCACACATTACACAGAGAAATATCTCTCAAGCTTCAATTTGTCAAGCACGCCTAGCGCTCTCTCTTACTCAGGTTGTCCTTTGTACCAGACAATGGAGGTGTGGTTGTTCGACAATCACACGGTTGCACGACACCTATTCCCAGAGTCATGGACACTAACGCCACAGCTCTGGCGTGCCGTTTGACGGAGGAGTCTCGCGGCGCACTGCAGGCGATCCCCCTGCATGGTGCGGAAACCCTTGCACCTGCTCGCCCATCACCTGGCTCCTCCTCCTCGGCGACGTTATCGTACGCTTGTCCGCCCAGCAGCTGGGCCACGTAGGCCACCCCGTCCAGCTCGCTCCTCTCGGCACCCTGCTCCTCCCAGATGAACGTCGTCTTGGGGGACAGCAGCACGGAAGCGTCGTTCGAGTTGAGAAACGCCGCGCTCAGGGGGGACCTTCACGGGGTGGTCAGTAAGGTCACGTCAGAATCATGTCCTGAAGATGCTCTCAGTTTCTTCAGGACACGAAGATGCGGAGGGCATCTTCGTGTCCTGAAGCGGAAAGCCGTGCAGTGCAGCTGCGAACGCCGACACAGCTCAAGTCTGGATGGAGGTCGGGTAAGGCTGAGGAGGACCAGTGGTGATAATGGTAGATAGGTTTATCACAATTCATATAAACACCAGCAACTTCTGACAATGTTTTGTGAATGCCACATAAGTCATGCTGTATATATATTTACATTGTTGTCGCGAGATCGTGAATGGAGGAGATGGATTGTGATGCGCCTGTAAGGGTCGGCAGCGCGACGAATAAGTGGATCCTGTTGTGCGGTGACGACAGCAGGAGGCGAGCAGCAACTATGGTACAAACAGCTCTCTTTATTAAGAGCGCGGAGATACAACCAAGTGGAGCAGCACACGGGCGTGCGATAGCGCGGAGTGAAGAGAAGTTCCGGCCCCGCTCCTATGGCATAGGCCGGTTTATATAGGAGCCGTAATTGCCCTGATTGGGTGCCCGTGCACAGGTAAGTGGATTATTAGGCAGGTGTCCCAATCAGGGCGGAAAGGACCGCCATACAACCCTCACAGCTGCCACTACCTCTGCAGCCACAAGTGTTGACACTAATCACCACGATGATGTTTATGATGCTCCTTCTAATGCTGATGGTCAGAATAATAATAATGATGCTGCTGCTGCTGCTACCAACGCTGATGATTGCTAACGACGGCTCTGAGCTGCAGAGTGGACAGAAGGAATCGAGGAACACAAGGATGATTGTGATGATGATGATCTCACTTCGACGATTCGAGTGTCCCTGCTTCAGGAGCTGCGCACCTGGTGGAGGCGCGTGGAGGTCTGGGCTCCCGGCCCACCTTGGCAGGGGGGTGCCCCCCGCGTGCACGATCAGCGGCTTACCCCCAAACAAACTCAGCAGTCGAGAGGGCTCACAGCTCACAGCCCGCAAAGTCCATGCCTGCTCATGGATGACACACGGAGGAGGAGGAGGAGGGAGGAATCCGCAGTCGGCCAGGTGGTCAGCTACTGCCAACCAACTCGACACTGCTTCCTATGTATTGCGATGTTATCGGCCAACACATTGACGTGGTTTTTTTTTATTGTGGGAGGAAACTTCTCAAGTTGAGTTCAGATTGATGATTGCCACCAGTGACAAGATGAGAGATTGGATGGGAGGCATCAAGTAGGAGTACGGATTGCCAGTAACAGGATAATGAAGTAGATGATAAGGTTTGTACCAGCGGCCTAAAACAGAAGTGAAGTGTGTTGCGTGTGTTTGTGTTCCCGCGTGTGGTTGTGTACCCGCGTGTGTTTGTGTAGCCGCGTGTTTACACACCTGCACGCCACGCTTTGTCATCTCCCTTTCAAGCTGCGTAATGACCATGTTGGAGCGATTGTATTGTTCGTTGGTGGAAATGTTACGTCCCGTGTTTCCATCGGACACAACAGCAGGGTTCATCCGCTCGCCTTGGAAACCGCAACAGCAGGAGCAGATGAATTAAGACATACACAGTACACATTCACATGAGTGGTATTTAATAATCACAGTTATTGCATTTTTAGAGCGCTTTTCACCCGAGGGTCACAAAGCGCTGCACAGAGCTGCAGAGACAACAGCACGCCAACAACAATGACATTAGAACGGAAAATCAGCAACAACAACACGTTTTTCATATGCACATCGCTGCGAAACAAAATGTAAAATATGATCTGACTTTCAACTATAATTTTAAAATGCTAAATTTTCAGTGTTAATAATACCTAAAAATCCAAATTTGCACATTCTCAAGTGTTTGATAGTGGGCTTTCGCCAGGTACTCTGGTTACCTCCCACAATCCTAACACATGCTGACTTGATTAATTGGCCTGCTCACTAAACCGCCCCGGTACCCTGTGATGATCTGGCGTCCAATCTTGTGCATATCCCTGTCCAACGCCCTGTGTCTTCTGGAAAAGGCCCTGGCTCACTGCGACCCTATAAAGGACTAACCAAATATTGAAAACGAATTAATACTGCTGAGATGTAATAACAGTTTTATTATGCTGACAGCAATGAAGGCATATCAGCCCCCCTCCCGCCCCCTCGATGCACGCCCCAACCAGATGTAGATGATGCACCCCTTGCGGTAGGTGTAGAGGATGATGTAGCAGCAGCCTCCGCTGAAGAACTGCCCGTAGGTGGAGCGATCCACGGTCACTCGCCCACGACTCTCCACTCGCCGCACCAGGCACGACACCGCGCACGGAGGGCACTGGTCGGTGGGTGCGCGTTGTCCGCACGTGCAGCCGTAACACTGGCGCCTCACAGCAAGAACGTCCTGGGTTTGATTTCTGGCTCGGGGCCTTGCTGTGTGTGGGTTGCGTGCTCTCTCCGTCTCCGCGTCGGTTGTTGGTGTTCTTGTTGTTGGGTTCTCCGGTTTTCTGGCAAAGCTAAAAAGCGCACTCTCATCATACTTGTCCGTTATGACATCTTATTCGCGGACGCAGTGTCTGGTAAATGTTGGCGCCGGCTTATCGAGGCTAATAGTGTCAGCTCAAAGTACCTTTGGAGCTTACAAGTCGTGGGGGGCCGGAGCCTGTTCTGGCCGACAGAGGGCGCAAGGTGGGGAATACTCAGAATGTGACGCGAATACATCACAGGGCACACTTTTGGGGGCAATTTACTCATCAGGCTAATTAACCTAGGCAGCAGCGTGTCTTTGGACGGCGAGATGAAATCGGAGTACCAGGCGAAAATTCACACGGGCACGGAGGCTCGAGGGCCCTGAAAATGGGAATAATAATTAAAAACCGCCACCTTACAGTGGTAGAGACCGGCTCTTGTTGATCATCCCCATACTTTTGTTACAGAGATTATGGCATCAGAGCATTGCCTGAAACCACACTAGGACCTCGTAAGCAAATACTACCAACATCCGTAATCTCATTTTAGGGTACAATGCCCACCACAGCCTGAGAATAATACTTCAACACCTCGCTGAGTCTACGCCGATTCATCGCTCTATTCATTAAGGCCACTGCCTGTTGTGTGATGTCATTTTGCCCCGAGTAAAGAATTGTTCAGTTCTAATGGTGACTGGAGCCATATTCAGCTAATCGCACTGAATGTAGGGGATTCGCAGCAATCGTTCTCAGTGTTAGACATTCCTCGTGTCGAGTTGTTTTGATTTTTTTCTCTAAAGGATGGTCGAGAAGGTGGTTTTAATATTTGGCTCTGCCACATGGGATTTTGACAGCATAGACGTCACACTCCTGGGAGGCTCCGGCACACGTAACTTCTGACACCTGTTGTGGTATTTTCGTAATTAAGTGTTTACATGGAGGGGTTGCCAACATCCTGCACTCATCGAACGCCCCCACGAGCCTCTGCGATTGAAGTGTGCACAACACGAGGGTAAACAGCTGGCTAATGTCAGCCTCTCCAAAAAGACATTAATCGCACCACACCCCAGTGTTTCCATGAGAAACTAGAAAGAGGTGAGGGATGTTTATGACCTATGATTGCCAACACCGAATTTTGTTGTTGTTTTGTTTGTCACTCTGCGGGGAGTGGTAATATAGCAGTTAGCGTGCTGTGCTACGAACCGTACAACTCGAGTTCGATTCCTGCTCACGGCCAACACCGGTGACTATTGTCTGCATCAGTACTGGGCCTCCCCTGGGTTGACATCCTCAAATGAGTACTTGGTGCCCTGTGTAAACATCGCCATTGAGGAGACAAAGGCGGCTGGTTGTGGTGCTGGCCTCATGCGCCTCGAGGTGCCTTCATAGGTCCTCTCGAATAGCACTCACTCCAAAAAGTCCGTTAAGGCTCTACGGGGGATTGTTGTCGTTGTCCGCTCACGCTCACCTCCCCCAGGTGGACGATGACGCAGCCTCCCCGGTTGAAGCTGTCCCACGAGAGCGGCACCTCGGCGGCGCGCACCGTGCGCCGCCCCTTCACGTGCAGCAGCCGCTTCACGTCGGCCAGGCTGGGCTCCACGTGCTTGAAGCCCGAGGCCACTCCGCCCGCCTGCACCACCACCACCACCACCGCAATGATATGAAGTCGGTGGACAACGACAATGAGTTCGATTGGTTCAGCCACTGTCAATACCAACTCGCACTGACTGTCAAGGTGAAATATGGTCGAACAACTCCGTAGACCAATAGAGTTTGCGGAGATCACCAGAATGAGTTAAAATAAATACTTCAGTGTTTTTGTTGTTGTTGTTGCTGTGCCACTCAAGATGGTTAGAATACAGTGCAACGTTTGGACAATAGTGTGTTCTATTACGGAGCGCTTTGTTTGACAGGGAAGGAAACCTGGTGCTTATTAACCCATCTGGTTAATCATTCTCCCACACACTCATCTGATCGCTCATATTGGACGGTTTATATGGCCTCTAAATTGGCTGGGACATCGAAAAACGCTGTACAGAATGTGGGAAAACGTATGCCTTTTCTAGAGACAGCCAGTCATAAAGGCATAAAGCGAGGTCTTAAACTTGAGTTTAATCAGGTGTAGCGAGTATGGCGTAATTAACTGGGGGTGTTCCAAATCCTGGGGTGAATTGAGGAGCAATGATGCAATTTTCGACTAAGTTAAACTCGACTTGTTTAAGGGAACTGTGGCGCACCGGTCGTGACCCTGGGCTAGGTGCTTCTCGTTTCTCTCTAACCGCGGCATGCTGGGACTCCGGCCCCTGGGTCGAGGCGCCGGCCGCGGCGCTGGGTAAGGCGCGGCTGGGGTGGACAATAGGGTGTCGGTGGAGACCAAGTCAGCCTCTTCATCCCCTCCCTCGTAGCTCGCCGTCAGCGTCGCCCCGGTAGGGCATCAACAAGTACGTCCGCTCACTCCCCGGCCACGGGGGTCCGTTTCCCGCTTCAGACACCAACTGTGATGCCACAGCCTTGATTCCGGGCTTGTGACGACTTACAGCGGCAACACCACGGCGAGGATCAGCATTCACTCCGCGATAGATCAGCCAGCGAGCACGGGTGAGCAGAGACTTCTTAATTTTCGATGCTTTATTTAAACCAGCAGTGCACGGCCGGAGTAGTGGCACACAACGAACTCCTGCATTGTGACGCTGCCTCCTCCTTCCAATTCCCCCAGGAGACTCTCCTCGCCCCTCCAACCCCCCGCTTCTTATATCCCCGTGGCCCCTTCTAGAAAGTTCTAACCGATGTCACCCCTCTACAGTAAAAGTCCCCCCGCAGGCCGTGCTGTCCNCCCCCCCCCCCCCCCCCAGTAAAAGTCATGGACAGTCTTGGATTCGTGACCCTGTGCCTCGCGATACAGTAAGGGTTGCCCACCCAAGTCATCGCCCAGCTGGACTGAGAGCATCGTTGCTGAGAGCACTCCATGCCCGCAGTACCGAAGGGCGCATGGAGAGATGCGGCATAGAAACAAACACTAGGCATGAGACACGGGAGATGGGGATAGGAGGATGTGAGAGAGACATAGGACCAAATAGTGCACAACAGGAGGGAACCACGGAAAGATGTAGAGGATATGGGGTGATGACGTGGGATATGAACACCCGGATGACATTGGGCATGAGTTATGAGAACATGGATCATGAGGGCTCGTGG
This sequence comes from Mordacia mordax, assembly GCA_036362905.1. Taxonomy (NCBI): domain Eukaryota; kingdom Metazoa; phylum Chordata; class Hyperoartia; order Petromyzontiformes; family Petromyzontidae; genus Mordacia; species Mordacia mordax. The sequence continues at coordinate 15,732,741 of JAZEWT010000010.1, forward strand.
ATATAGAGATTTATGGGCGATAGAGATGGAACTTGAGATCTTGACAACATAGGTCAGCGCTTTGTGACTCTCGGGTGAAAAGCGCTCTCTAAATGCAATTATTAGTATTATTGGCACATGGCAGATGGACACACAGGGGATACAGGTTCAGTCACCAAAGTTAACAATGAACTGTCAGTTACTCAGTATGGTGCAGATTTGCCTAGAGGGAGGCAAGCACTTGAATCAGTAAGAGGTGCACTGAGTGAATGGTTGAATGTTTAGGTGAATAAATGGATGAGTGATTCGGTGAATGAATGGATGGTCGAGTACATGAGTGCACGAGTGTTTTAGTGAGGGCATGGTTGAACGCCTGAGTGAACAGGTGGTTGAGTACATAAGTGAGCAGTTGAGTACGTGACTCACTGAGCCAAAAGTGCAGGTAGTATCGTTTAGTTCTGAAGCCATCCGTCTTGAGGACCACGTAGGCTTCCCCGTGAAGAAGTTCCCGTACTGGTTCCTGTCCACAGCGACCGAGCTAACTTCTCCACCCTCCACACTTGCAGCCCCTCGTTCTGCCCCGCGCCCTTGAAACCAATGGATCGTTGAGAAGAAGATCTTGGGCTTATCCCAGGCAAGAGCTTGGGTGCTGGAAAGGTGGTTGATACAGGAGCAATCAAGTGCCTTCCGGTAATGATTGAGTTGGTCCACATAGATTTGAGCGTGGATGGTGAGGCCAGATTTTCTCCAAGTCCATTCGGCCCTGCGTGCATTCCCCTTTGAGATCCCGGAGTTCAGCAGTATACCGGGGGGATGGCTTTCTGTCTGAGGCATAGCATGATTTTAATGGGGCAAAATCATCACATATGCTTGATAGCACGTTGTTGTAAGTTTCTTCTGTCGCATCAGAGGTAGAGTGAGCCGAGATGGAGAGTGAAGTACTATTGATTACGGCGGCGAATGTGTCTGGAGTGAGGGCGCTAAGGTTTCGAAATTGAATTTGGTGCTTGGTGATGGAAATGGGTGGCGGTACTTGAAGATCAAACCACACAGTGACGGACAAGTTGGTTACCAATATGCTCCATGAACAAACCAAGAGTATGGCCGCATCTCTGAGTGGCAATGTTACTTGTTGAGTGAAGCCAAGTGAGGTCAGAGTGGCCATGAGATCCCTTGCAAGGGGGCTATTAAGATCTTAACACCTGCATAATCGCCAGATACGGTAAAACCTGTTGTAATCTTATATATGTATACTGGCAAAAAAGTACCCATGGATGTTGAAATCGCCCAGAATCTGGATCCTTTCAGAACTGGAGCACATCTTAGAAATCAGCTCACAGTTCATTAACAAAAGAAGTGGAGGCTCCAAGTGGGTGGTAGAGCAGCAAAAAACTTCACAGGTTGAGCCGAGCTCCAATCCAGAGACATTTGCTCGATTTAATTGAAGGTCAGCAACGGAATCGGCCAGATGTCGGCAGACACGTGGTGGAGAACCGCTAGGCCGCCACTACGGCCATTTGAACGAGCCTTCTGATGGAATGTAAAGTCTCGTGCAAGGGCCTGATTCAATGCGTATATCATGAAAGCCTGCCCAGTTTTCCAAACACTTTGTAATTCTTTCCTGATGTCCGTAGTCCAGAGTTTTATAGCTGTACACTGCTGATTTTAAACTTGCAAACTACTAGTCCTCACTCGCACACCCATCCAAAATCACATATCCCCAATACTGATGTCTCTCCACTGGTTACCGGTTAAATACAGGATTGAATTCAAAATCCTCCTCCTCACCTACGAGGCTTTTTCTCGCGCTGCTCCGACCGACATACATCCGTGACCTACTTCAGGTACCCTCGTCAACACGTCAACTTCGATCCTCCAATACGGGCTTGCTGCATGTGCCCAGATCGCACCTCCGTTCGATGACAGAGCCTTCTCGCGCGCTGCTCCCAGTCTCTGGAAGCCTTTCCATTGGAGATTCGATCAGCTGAGTCCCTGGACATCTTCAAATCTCGTCTGAAGACTCACTTGTTCCATAAGACTTTCAAGTCCCCTGGCTAGGACTGTTAATGTGGGTCCTTGCCGTCGTGCGTGATGATGGCTCCCTGCCGTCGTGCGTGATGATGGCTCACTGCCGTCGTGCGTGATGATGGCTCACTGCCGTCGTGCGTGATGATGGCTCACTGTCGTCGTGCGTGATGATGGCTCGCTGCCGACCTGCGTCTGCTCGGGAACATGTTATCCTCGTTTGTTGATTTATTTGCTTATTTTATGTCCTGTCATATCTTTTTGCCACTATTTGACTTTCAGTTGAACTGTCCTGATGTTGTTGTTGACCTGCCGTTCTCGCCACAGCTCAGATTTGTAAAAAAAACAACCCCCAAAAGCTGTTGCTCATTTACTTTTCTTGTGTCGTTGTTATTGCTGACATGCCGTTCTCTCCACAGTTCTGTGCAGCGCGTTGTGACCTTCGGGTGAAAGCGCTCTGGAAGTGCAATTATTATTATTATTATAATACACGTGTGCGTGAATGCGGTTAAGCTGGACAGTGAGCACTGTGTGTAGCCAGCGATTGGGCGAGTTTGTGGTTGTGCAGGATGATTATAATTTCTGTTACCACTGCAGGTAAGTATAAATATTAGATTATTGGTGTTTGCGATTTAGTTGTCAGCATTTTTAACCAATAACAGCAGTTTATGTTTAAGTAAGCTAGTTTGGTAATCGCGAAGTTAATTTAGTGTTGGAATATTGGAACGGTATTCATGTTTTAATCGGGATGCTGTTGTTGAAAGTTTTAAAAAAGACCGCTAAGCACTGACTGTGGGCTGCCAAGATGACTATGTTTCTGCGAGGTTAAGGAATAGGGGGGCGGGGGGTGTCAGCTGTCTGGTCTCGTCTCGCGGTGTCTCGTGATGTCTCGTGATATGGTGACTCAGCTGCCTCGTGATGTCTCGTGATGTGGTGACGATGCATGGGGTTGATGATCGACCAACGGGCCGCGGCGGGGGCGGCGTACTTTGACAGTAGAAAGGTTATGTCATTTAGAAGGTGCTAGAAGGGGCCGCGGGGATATATAGGCGGGGGGGATTGGAGGGGCAGAGGGGGTCTCCTGGGGGAACGAGAAGGAGCGTCAAGATGTAGGCTACTCGTTGTGTGTCGCTACACTCCGGCCCGTGTCTTGCTGGTTACAATAAAGCATCAAAATCAAGACGTCTCTACTCGTCCGTGCTCACTGGCTGATCTATAGCGGAGTGGGTTATACAGGGGATCTTTTTTGGGTTCTTGAATATTGTCCGTTGTACATTAGTTTTTTTTCAGTGTGTACGTTATATAAATACGTTCACATGGGTCAACAATTTATAACAGGAGTTGGCGAGACTGAGCACGTGGAGAGAGCGGTTGTGCGAGTTGGGGGTTGTGTGGGATGACAATGGTTTCCGTCACCACCGCAGAATGAAATCACATGAAGTGTTGTTCTCTGTTGCGGTGTACATCCAAGTACTGAAGTCAACTCACCAGCTCGCTGGGGAATACGAGAGGGGTTTAGAAGAATATACACAGCGCAGAGAGAGACCACCGAGATCCTTCAGCTCATTCGCACACGTGGTTTCAGTACCCAGTATGGTTTATTGGATATCCGTGGCGTCAGCCTGGTCGCTTATCTACGATCACGGGTTGCACAGAGGGGCTGATGCTGGTTAGAGTTGCAAAGTTAGAAACAGAAAGAATGTGTTTTAATGTATGGCATGTTGATAGACTGCTTTTGTTTAAACAGTTATCATTGTTGATTAAAGGCACAATTATGCTGTTAGAGTAAAGTTTGTCATTAGATAACGCCTTGAGCTAACCTGTTTCGTATGATTTGCAATTAACCCATACAAAGTTAGAGGCTATTACTGACACTAAAGTGCATTAACACTGGTGCCTTGTACTTTTTTAGTGTAGTGTTATTGAGGAATGTGCTGAGTCGTTGCTATTTGTGCTCACGGCATCATTGCCCAAATGAAGCAGCACAATTTATTTTAAAGTAATTTTTCATTAACGAGACCTCCCACTCCAATGTCAGACAGCTCGCAGCTCATCGCCAGAGCGGGCATCTCTCTCCACTCGCTAAGAGCCGTGTTGTCTGTCTTTGTCTAATGCTCCCATCTTGTCCTCGTCTTATTTGAACGACGCTTTCATCTTCTCGAAGGGGTCCGAGTCCCACTTTGTGGGGTCCCATGCGAGGAACCAGCCCGTGAAGGTGGGGGGCTCGTGGCCCTGCATCAGCACCACCACGGGAGTGCCCTTCCCCCGGCCCGACGGGTCCGTGTCCAGGTACGACTGGGCTGTGAGACGATACGAGAAGGAGGGGAAGAGACACAGTCAGTCGGTAGGTCTCTGTGTAAGTCTATGGGTGTCTATGCAAGTCTATATCGGTTTCTCTGTGAGTATATACATCTCCGGAGTCCCTGTGTGAGTCAACAAGTGTCTGTGTTAGTCAGTATGTTTACTGACTGTTTACTGGTGTCTCTGTGTCTTCAGGACTGAGTCAGTCACGTCAGTTAGTTTCCACTCCTCATTGCGCATGGGGCTCTGCGCCTGTCACCACGTGGCACTCACCAGACTTGAGCGATTCCTTCTTCTCTATTTCGTTGGCATCCTCACCCACCCAGACAAAGAGCTGCGGAGGGGTGGCGTGAGTGGGGAGGGGGGGATGAGCGGGGTGAGAGGTGAGGAGGGCAGGGGAGGTCACAGGTTGGTAGTTGAGATACCCTGACAGCAGCATCATGACGGTGGTGAGTGGGGTGATGATAATAGAAGTCATGGTCAGTTAAGTTGGCCTGATGAGTAAATTCACCCAAAAAAGTATGCCCTGCTATGTACTGGCGCTGCATCATGGATATTCCTCTGCCTTGTGCCCTCTGTCAGCCAGGATAGGCTCCGTCCCTCCTCCGCAAACCTGTACAGGATGAAGTGGGTATTGATAATGACGATGATAAGTTTGATTGCAAACATATCACTCATGATGAGAATAGATTTATTTTACTAATAGCAGTAACGACAATCGAAGTGATGATGTAGGTTTTCACTGCTCAATGTTTGCAAATTGCTCTACCAGCTGTTCTTCTGATGAATCCTGTTGGTGCCTCTAACATGGGAGGAGGAACGTCGTGAGAGGAAGAGGAGGAACTCTTGATACGGCTGTTCCAGAAAAAAAAATCAGCTATGATCATCATCACTATCAATACTTGATCCTCTGCAGGATCGCGGGGGCAGGATCCTATCCTGGCAGTCAGAGGGCGCAAGGCGGGGCTATACTCAGGATGTGACACCAGTACAACGCAGATCAATAAATCTAAGCAACAGCGTGTCTTTGGACAGTGGGAGGAAACCGGAGAACACGGCGCAAAAACCCACGTGGACACGAGGAGAGAACACGCAAACTCCACACAGAAAGCAGCACCCGAGGTGGGAATCGAACCCAGGCTCCTTCTTGTTGTTAGGCAGCAGCGCTACTTACTGCGCCACCGCGCCGTGCAGAACAGCGATGATGATGATGATGGGAGCATTCAAAACTAACGACGCGCTACAAAAGTGGTAGTGACTTGTCCTTGGACCGTTAACTCTGCCACGGTGGAGGAGTTTGCTCTCAGCGACCTGCAGGAACTTTAGGCGGATCGCTGCTCTGTGTGGGCCGCGCAACTCACGGCGATGACGATGACGACGAGGATGTTACCTGTTCCCATACGTCTAAGAGCATGACGTCATCAGTGGCCAGGTCTTCTTGCGTGAAATCTCCCGGCAACTCCTCCACCTTCGTGACACAGCGAGAAGGGAAGAGGGCGTGGAGGAAAGCGAGAGTGAGATGAAAGGGGAGAGGTGGGAGAGTACGTGGAGAGTAAGGGGAGAGGTGAGAGGGACTTTGACTTTCACATCCGATTTTATTGCTCTTCCGAGCACATTTTTCAAAACCACAAAATGTACAAGAATTACAATATTTGCAATCCGTGCCACCGTGTAGAGCCCATGGCGCCCCCTCCCCTTCAATACAGTTTCAATTTACAGATATTGGCGCGAAGTAGTTCCTCTGAGTTAGAGATCAGCACGCGGTGGTTCCTCTGTGTTAGACATCATCACGCGGTGGTTCCTCTGAGTTAGAGATCAGCACGCGGTGGTTCCTCTGTGTTAGAGATCAGCACGCGGTGGTTCCTCTGTGTTAGAGATCAGCACGTGGTGGTTCCTCTGTGTAAGAGATCAGCACGCGGTGGTTCCTCTGTGTTAGAGATCAGCACGCGGTGGTTCCTCTGAATTAGACATCATCACGTGGTGGTTCCTCTGAGTTAGAGATCAGCACGCGGTGGTTCCTCTGTGTTAGAGATCAGCACGCGGTGGTTCCTCTGTGTTAGAGATCAGCACGCGGCGGTTCC
>JAZEWT010000010.1:15765387-15779336 GCA_036362905.1 Mordacia mordax
CACTCACACCAACAACCCCATACATACGGACAACCCCATAACGCCTGAGGATGCCTCAATAACGCCTGAGGATGTCTCAAAAACGCCTGAGGATGTCTCAATAACGCCTAAGGATGTCTCAGACGTTATTGGAGAGCAGGAGCGATCGATGCGGCTATCCAGAAAGAGCAGCTTTTGGAAGCAATCATGCATCGAGCCGTGAAAACGTACATTAGTGCAACATTGATAACTCAATACACGGCACGATTTCAGAGTAGTTTTCTACTCCTGGAACTGATTTGTAATGAAGAAATGCATTGAAGACAGCGATGGTGTTAATTACTGATGATCATGGTGTGAAATTAAGTATGTATTTGGTCATTGAGAGGAGATGACACTTGTGTACAAGCGAACGATGTGCAGCTGTCATGGCTGTGTGTTTGGTGCGTGACGCAGGCGTGAGATGGAGGAATCCCGCGGCCAGTGAGAGCAAGTTTTCGCGTGAGCTCTGCAGGACACCGTGGAACGCGAGACAGAGAGAGAAGGGGGGGCGTTCTGTGAAATGCCTGTAATCTAAATACCATCTGATCGGCAGAAGGAGGCATCTTCGGGAACCTATGGTTGAAGAGTGAGCGAGCTGCAACAGTGGAGAAGTACCACTCCGTGGATGTCAAAAGTAGCGATGAGTAAGTGATTTTTAGCTCGCGGTGAATAATTTGCGAACCAGTGAAAGGATCAGGATGTTGGCGTGATGTGGTCCCGTTCATAAGTCTCATCTCATTGTCAGAACCGCTTAATCCTGTACAGTGCCAGGTCTATCACCTGGCACTGAGGGCAATTTAGTCTGTAAGCTAATTAACCTATGCAGCAGCATGTTTTTTGGACTGTGGGAGGAAACCGGAGTGCCCGGCGAAAACCCACGCGGACACGGGGAGAGCATGCAAACTCCACACAGAAAAGCACCCCAGCCGAGATTCAAACCCGGGCCCTTCTTGCTGTGAGGTGACAGCGCTGCCCACTGGGCTACCGTGCCACCTCGTTCATAAGTCTACCAGTGGAATGTCCACTCATGTGGCTTTTGGAAGTGTAGGATATTGGGATGTCCTAGAGAAAACAATTGCGGCAGTCGAGTCAGATTGAGACAAATGCATGGACAGGACCTCAGTGGCAGCTGGGGTGAGGAATGACAGATGTGGTGGATGTTGGAAGTATAAGGTCCTGCACAGAGCCTGTTCGCAGCTCTGGCCATCGAACAGAAACCTCGGCGCTCTGTAGTTACAGGGCGGCACCGAGCGAACGAGACGATCGAGTGCGCAGCATGCACCTTGTACGTGATGCCACCTTTGAAGTAGGAGAGAAATAAGTTGGATTCGTGACGCTCTACTTCGCGGTACAGCAAGGGTCGCCCACCCAGCGCGCTTTCCAGCTGCACTGAGAGCATCGCAGCAGCACCAGACTCATCCTGAGAGCACTCGCTGCCTGCACCAACGATGGAGAGGCGGGGGGAAACAACACGAAAACAACGAATACATGGGACATGAGACACGGGTGATGAGGACTTTGGAGCAAACTGAAGCGTCTACCTGAGGACAAGGGAGGGACACGAGGGAGAAAGTGCAACACGTGTGCTACATGTCGGAGTAGAATCGGGGAAAATATCACTTGTGGGAATGTACCACGATCCAAGTCGCCTCCCCCAGAAAATGTAGAGTTTATGACAAACCATTTTCTATATTTCTACGATTTCTGAGATGTAAAATAACCCTCCAAATGTAAGACCAGGAAAGTCTAATACGTTCCTCTGGCGTTTTCACTCTAGATACGTCATGCCCATGCGTTCCTGTCCAATTCCACCCCTGGCTATATGGAGGAAGGAGACCCAGGCACATGCAGTGATCACAAGTGGTGAAGATAGTATATAGAGATACTGCGGATATGTCTCGCTGTCACGCCATCCTATCCTTGAATGAAAGAGGAGGAACGCTCGATACGGCTATTCCAAAAGAACAGATTGTAAGAGCAATTCTCATCCCCTCTTCTTTGAAGTCAGCATTGGCTCTGCACTGGCAGCGTCTTGGTTTTCGTCAGCGTTCAACTACTTGAAGTGCAATTCATTGGTGGAACATAGAGGTAGTAGCAGCTGAAGTGCATTCATTGAGTGAGTGAATTGCTGATGTTGGTGTTTGGGTGGGTGGATGATTGCGTGACTCGGTGAGTGGGTGACTATATGACTGCCAGTGATTCGGTGAGTGAATACATGAATGGTTGAGCTCGTGAATGAGTCGCGGGGTGGAGAGATTTGACGAGTGAGTGCGCCAAGAGTTGACTCGTTTCGCGAGCGCTGGTGAAAGCGCTGGTGAAAGCCACACCGAGCCAGAAGTGCAGGTCGTATCGTTTCGTTCCGAGGCCACGCGTCTTGAGGACCACGTAGGTGTCTCCCGTGAAGAAGTTCCCGTGCAGGTTCTTGGCGACGGCAACGGGTCTCAGCTTCTCCACCCTCCACACCTGCAGGCCCTCCTCCTGCCCCGCGCCCTTGAAACCCGGGTGCAGAACCATGGCTCAGCGTGCGGTCTGGGGTCGGCCGTGAGGATTAGGACAGAGAACGAGTCGAGAAAGTGGTGAGATTTTGGACGTGGGGAGTCAGGCGCACGTTCTGGAGATAAGAACTGTTGTACACGATGGTCAATCGACTGTTAATGGTATATGTTAACAAAAAAAAAAGGTTTCGTTCGCTTCGCTTGTGGCGTGATTTCAACTTGTAAAGACCAGACACGCTGTCAAAATCTATTGCTAACACGACCACACGACCAGCAGCATTTGTTTAACAGGCTGCACCTTGTTTGTCAGCCAGTATCTGTACCCACTTAATCCTGCACAGGGTCGCGGGGGGGACAGAACCTATCCCGGCACACAGAGGGTGCAAGGCGGTGCTATACCCAGGATATAATGCCAGTACATCGCAAGACACAGGCCAATTAATCTAGGCAGCAGCGTGTCTTTAGACGATGGGAGGAAACCAGAGAACCCAGCGAAAACCCACGCGGACACGGGGAGAGAACACGCAGACTTCACACAGAAAGGTACCCGAGCCGGGAACCGAACCCGGGTCTTTCTTGCTGCGAGGCAGCAGCGCTACTCACTGCTCCATCACGCCGTCCCTCTGCACCTCGCTAATAAAACTTAATTTCAAATCATGCTAGGTTTTACTGTTACATTATACGCTGCTGAAAGTCATTGATACGAGATGGGCCGATGGGCTGATGAACTGAAGTTTAATAGTATATACTGAAACAGAACTCTCAGCGTTTGATCAATATTTACAGCCCCATACCTACATGTAAAGAAGCCCTGGGAGTAGTGGTCGCCCATGCGAAGTCTCATCACGTTGCACTTTTCTGAACGAGAGACCGGAATAAATGATATTAAGAATAATAACTTTACTTACGAGATCAGAAGTGACTTGTAAGGCCCTGATGGTTGCTGTAACGACGCCTCAAGTGCCCAATGACCCCTATTCCTGCCATATAAACATCTGGCTGCTCCTCTTACAGCCACGCCCCCCAGAAGTTGCCCTTCCTTCGCCTGTCATATAAGGTAACGAATTTAATAATGGATCACTCTTGTTGGAAATACTATTGAAAGACAAAAAGAGGAACCCGTATATTCGAGGCCATACACAAGATAGAGATATTGGCTGTTAAGAAGAGTAACCGGGCTTTGGGCAGGATGCGTCGCTATATAATATTTGTACTTCTAGATAGCGTTTAACCCGAGGGTCACAAAGCGCTGCACAGAGCTGTGGAAAGAACGGCAGGTCAACACCAACAACATCGGAGTACGTAAATTAAAGTAAAATAATGGCTATAAATAGATGAACGACGTAAAATAATAAACATAATACATATTTATAACAAATGGGCGGCACGGTGGCCCAGCGGGTAGCGTTGCCGCCTCACAGCAAGAAGGTCTCGGGTTCGAATCTCGGCTCGGGTGCCTTTCTGTGTGGAGTTTGCATGTTCTCTCCTCGTGTCCGTGTAGGTTTTCGCCGGGCACTCCGGTTTCCTCCCACAGGCCAAAAAACATACTGCTGCAGTGAGCAGCATCAACAGTCCTAGCCATAGGACGTCAAGGCCTTACGGAACAAATGAGTCCTGAGACGGAATTTGAAGATTCCCAGGGACTCAGCTGACCAATTTCCAATGGAAGGGCGTTCCTGAGTCGGAGAGAAGTATTGCGAGACGGCTCTGTCACCCATCGAATGGAGGTGCTCTCTGGGCACATGCAGCAAGCCTGTATTGGAGGCTCTAAGTTGCCGTGTTGAGGAGGGAGCCTGAAGTCGATCACGGATGCATGTCGGAGAAGCGCCAGTGAGAGCCTTGTAGGTGAGCAGCATGATAACTTGTGGTTCAGACTAACAATGGAAGCGCAGTTAGAGGCGCTAATGTTCAAGTGAACGTCAGTAATGGAAATCAAGTGATGAAATCTCTTCATGTGCAGGAGCTATATGGATGTCTTACCATAGATGATAAGGGCTTGCGGAGGTCTTCATCCAGCAGTGGATTGATTACGGCCGATGATGATAATGATGGTAAAACTATTTTGTGAGGGGAACAAAGGTGAAGAGCTTTTCTGACACTGTAGTGAACTTTGCCACTTGAGCTGGGATCTCGACTTTGGCCGATGTCAATGACCAGTGATATCTGAACCGATTCTGGGCTTCTCTCATCTCACTGCATGGATTCTGTGATGGTTTCCATAGGGTTATTTTATTGGCTCGAGTAACAATTTCGATCTAAGACCGCCTTATAAAAGTACTCGAGACACTGACAATAATCGTAGCCTTCGCGCCAGACGCGCAGAGAGCAATATGATGACAGGCTGTGAAGCGACGCGGGGTTTGGATCGCATCAGCTAATGTACCGATGTATGACATGAATATAACTGAATATAGCGCCTTTCACCCACCGAGTGCAGCAAAGAGGTGGGGGAGAAGCAGCCACATGGTGAGCAGGCGCCAACTCGCCAGACACAAGGTTCCTATATATTTTGATGTTACCAACCAATTAATTATTGTTTTTTTGTTGTTGTGGAAGGTAACCCAAGAACCCAGTGGAAACTCACACAGAACTAGAGAAGAACGCACAAATTCCACACAGAAAGGTAGCTGAGGTGTAAATCGAACCCTCTCATCTCTCATTATCTGAAACCGCTTAATCCTATATAGGGTCACGGTGAGCCGGAGCCTATCCCGGAAACACAGGGCGTAAGGCAGGAATACACCCGACGACGGGACGCCAGTCCATCGCCGTGTAAATCGAACCGTCTCGGGCAATCTTTCAGTGAGGTTGTCACCACTGTGCTTCAGTGTCGCTCTTTGTCAGAAAAGATGCGGGTAACAGATCCGTTTGCCTGGGCTCTCCCAACCCGTGATGGCAACACGTATCCTTATGGTTTGTTCACATTGCATCCACGCTACGAGAGTCATAGTGCCATCCCGTTATATACAGATGGAGAGAAAGACGGGCAGGCAGGCTCCATGCTAAAATGCTCCCAAACGTAGCTGTAAAAATGTTTTATATAAAAGTTTCACCTGTGGTGGCCCAATGGGTAGCGCGGTCGCCTCACAGCAAGAAGGTTCCGGCTTCGAATCTCGGCTCGGGTGCCTTTCTGTGTGGAGTTTGCATGTTCTGCCCGTGTCCACGTGGGTTTTCGCCGGGCACTCCGGTTTCTTCCCACAGTCCAAAAAACACGCTGCTGCATAGGTTAATTGGCTTGCTGACTAAAATGCCCTCAGTGCCCGGTGATAGACTGGCGTCCTATCGTGGGTAAATCTCTGCATTGCGCCCTGTATCTGCCGGGATAGGCTCCGGCTCACCGCGACTCTGTACAGGATTAAGCGGTTCTGACAATGAGATGATATGAGATTTATGACAATCAGCATCGCTATACGTGCGAAATATGTGACATAATCTTGACAAGACTCTTAGATGCCTTCCACCCAGAATGGAAATACGTAGCATTGCCACCTTGGAGGCACAAAAAACGGGACATGTCATTGGTTGTAAACAATAAAAGAGGGAGAGGACTGTACGTGGAATGGATAAAAACTCCAGGTTTTTAAATATAATAACTTGTTATTCGAAAATTTACAGATTTCCCAGAACAGTTGCCTCAAAAAAAGGAGGATGTTCCTCGGAAAAAACGGGACAGGTGGCATCCGCAGATGGATGTAATGTATTAACACTCCACGTCAGTAGGAAATATTCAAAAGTTTCACCTGTGGCAGGTGACAGAATTAATGTCGGTTTTAGAAGACGTTAAGTTTAGTAACTACGACACTGCGGTGGCCTTGAAAAATACAATTGCTTCTCAGTATCTTTACAGTGTAATCTACAAGGCAGTAACATGCCAACGGAATAGTAAAGATATCTATGAAAGTGTTGCTCTTTATGACCTACACATACATTTAATTACTGCCTATTATAAAGGCCCTTCTGGACAAAGTCCTGTGTCGCAGTCAAGGCGCGTTTTCTCACCATCACGTCGCTGGCCAGAGCGTGGTCGGTGAAAAGGGCGATTAGGACTCGTTTGGATCCCATACGAGCAAAACTAGGCTTTTTAAGTTTTAAAAATATAGTTGCGGGCGGCACGGTGGCCCAGTGGGTAGTGCTGCCACCTCACAGCAATAAGGTCCCGGGTTCAAATCTCAGCTCGGATGTCACTGTGTGGAGTTTGCGCGCTCTCCTCGTGTCCGTGTGGGTTTTCGCCGGGCACTCCGGTTTCCTCTCACAGTCAAAAAAACATGCCGCTGCATAGATTAATTGGCTTGCAGACTAAATTGCCCGCAGTGCCCGGTGATTGACTGGCGTCCCATCGTGGGTATATCCCCTGCATTGCGCCCAGTGTCTGCCGGGATAAACTCCGGCTCACCGCGACCCTGTACAGGACTAAGCAGTTTCTGACCATGAGATGAGATGAATATAGTTGCTGAGTACGGGCCCAAAGGCCTGCGAGGGCAATGTTAAATTTAATATATTTACAGTTAACAGGGTGTTTGAATTGCGGAATGTTTAGAGCTTGGGAATGTAGACGCAGCAAGGGAGTTGCAATTGTGAATTGCGTTGCATCAGACATCAGGAACAGATCTAAGGTCCTGGGGCAAAACTGAGACAGAATCTGATATTCGAGCAGTACATTGTTGACGGCTCTTGCAAAAAAAGTGAGCTTCACAGCCAGCTTTAACGACAATAAAGCAATGCAATGTTTGTGTTGTGGCCTTAATCCAGAATTCATGTAGACATTACTTCTCCCCAAGGACAATTATACCTGTCTGACGGTCAATCAAAGCAGGCTTGGTGGGACACGTTGCTATTGGGTGATAGCTCATGGTGAGGACTTGCAATGGAATAAAATTTATTATTACATTTATAGAGCGCCTTTCATCCGAGGCTCACAAAGCGCTGCACAGAGCTGCGGAGAGAACGGCATGTCAACAACATCAGGAGAGTTCATCTGAAATTCAAATAGAAGCAATAAATTATGGGACATAAAGTAAGCGGGAAAAAATATATTCTTCAACAAACGAGGAATAAATGTTCCCGAGCAGGCGCAGGTCGACAGAAAACCATCATCCCAGCACGACAACACTGAGCCGCATCAACAGTCCTAGCCGGAGGGCTTGAAAGCCTTACGGAACATGTGAGTCTTGAGACGAGATTTGAAGATGCCCGGGAACTCAGCCGATCTAATCTCCAATGGAAGGGGATTGCAGAGTCTGGGACCAGAAGGCTCTGTCACCCATCGAATGAAGGTCTAAACTGGGTACATGTAGCAAGCCCGTATTGGAAGATTGAAGTTGTGTTTAGGAGTGTGTCTGAAGTAGGTCACGGATGTATGTTGGAGCAGCGCCAGTGAGATTCTTGTAGGTGAGGAGGATCTTGAATTCGATCCGGTATTTAACCAGTAACCAGTGGAGAGACATCAGTACTGGGATATGTGATCGTGGATGAGTGTACGAGTGAAGACTCTAGCAGCCGTATTTTGCACACGTTGGAGACATTTGATCAGGTAGGCAGGGGTGCCATGGAGCAGTAATCGATTCGTGAGGAGATGAAGATGTGTATTAGCTTCTCAGAATCAGTGGGTGACAAGATGTTGTGCAGTCTGGCTACCTTCTTCACCTTGTTGATGTGTGTCTCGAAGGTGAGTGAGGAATAAAGAATCACATCTAGACTCCAGACTGCCTTAGCAACCTCAATGGGTTGGTTGTCAAGCATCAATTGGATAGGTTCAGCCTTGGACACTTTTGTGTACAGTTTCGACAAGCAAAACTTCTGTTTTGTTGCTATTTAGTTTTTGGAGATTTGAATTGAGCCAGGCCTTCACAGTTGACAGTGAGGATGAAATGCAAAGACCAGACGCATTGATGGATTGCGTTGCCTGGATATAAATACGGATATCAGCATAGCAATAGTAGCTGCGCAGGATATGGCCAAGTGGTTGCATGTAAATGCTGAAGAGGAGTGGGCCGAGAACTGAACCCTGAGGAACTCCAAACAAAACAGGATGGATCTCTGAGATTTGTCCTCCAAGATTGACGAACCGCTGCTGGTCAGAGAAGTATGACCTCAGTTAATGCAGGGCACAGCCAGAGACCCCTATACTCTCCAGTTGTTCAGTAAGATCAAGTGGTCAATGATATCAAAGGCAGGGCTCAGGTGCAGCAGGACAAGAATACTTGACAAGCCTTCATCAGTAGAGACCAGAAGGCCATCAACTACTTTCATCAGAGCAGTTTCAGTACAATGGGCGAATCTGAATCCATATTGGAAGTGATGGAGGAGTTAATTTTTAAAAACGTGTTTCTGGAGTTGTGAGGTTACTGCACGTTCAAGGACCTTGGAGATGAATGGTAGATTTGAGATGGGGCGATAATTATCAGGTATGTTGCAAACGAGGCCAGGTTCTTGAAGCAAGGGGGTATCAGCGGCACATTTGAATAGTGGGAGAATGATGCCGGAGCGAAGTGAGTTATTAAAGAGATGGGTGACGAATGTGGCAAGGGATTTGAAATTTGCCCAGATGATTTTTGATTGAAAGGGATCCAGGGAGCAGTATGTGGGCCGAGATGGGGTAACTAATGAAGATACCTCGGATTCCATGAAGTCGAACAATTCCAGGAGTTTTGAGGAAGGTGGAGGAATATTTATTGAGGTATTGGTTGGTGGTTGAGGCTGGGTAGAGATACGGTGGGCTTCATTTTTGAACTGAATCAACTGATCCGTCTAAGCTTATTAGTGAAGGGGGGTGAGGGTGAGGGACTGGTTGGACAAAGGAGCCGATTCATGGTCGAGAAAAGAATTTGGTCTTGTCAAAGGTAACAGACGGAATGCTGGAAAAATGGTTGGTACGGGCGCAGTCAAGAGCCTTCCGGTAGGGGTTGTGGTATTCCTTAAAGATTTGAACATGAACGGTGAGGCCAGATTTTCTCCAAGTCTGTTTGGCTCTGCATGCATTGACCTTGAGATCCCGGAGTTCAGCAGTATACCAGGCGGATGGTTGTCCACATCATCCCGTATGCTTGACAGCAGGCTGTTGTAAGTTCTACTGTTGCATCAGAGGCAGAGTTATCCGAGGCAGAGAGTGATGAATTGTTAATTGCTGCGATGAAAATATCTGGAGTGAGGACGTTAAGGTTTCAAAATTTGGATTTTAGCACTGGTGATGTTAATTGGAGGCGGTACTAGAAGATAAAACCACACAGCAGAGTGATCAGACAGAACTGGATCAGTGACGGAGCAGGTTGGTTACCGTTATGCCCCATGAGCAAACCAAATCGAGAGTTTGGGTGCATCTATGAGTTTGCAGATGTCACGTGTTGAGTGAAGCCAGCTGAGGTCAGAGTGGCCATGAGATCCCTTGCAAGAGGGCTCTTTAGAGAGTCAACGTGGATGTTGAAATCGTCAAGAATCAGAATCCTTTCAGAACTGGAGCACAGCTTAAAAAGCAGCACAGACAAAATAAGAGGAGGCTCCAAGTGGGCGGTAAAGCAGCACTAACTTCACCAGTTGAGACAACCTCTGTTGTGGGCCGACGGGAGGGCGTCGGTGGAAGGGGAGGAGGAGGACCTAGCCTGGCACGTGGTGGGGGGAGCCACCAGGGACGCGGATTCCCCTATTGGAGGCAGTGCAAGTGGACTGTGGAGCGTTGGCACCGGGGGAAGAAGCGCAACTCCGGGCGCTGCTTACAGAGTATCAGGACGTCTTCAGCCAGCATGACGGGGATGTGGGGAGAACGAACTTGGCGCAGCACCAGGTTCCCACAGGGACTACACGGCCCATCAAATTGCCCGCATATCATATGGGGGCTCCCGAGCGCACCCAAGTTAACCAAGCTGTGTTGGAGATGCTACGGGACGGCATTGTGCAGCCCTCATCAAGCCCGTAGGCGGCACTCGTCGTGTTGGTAAAAAAAAAGATGGATCCACTCGGCTCTGTGTCGACTACCATTGCCTCAACGCCGTCACGGTGGGCGATGCTTTTCCGTTACCCAGAATTGACGACACGATCGATGCACTGGGGCGGCGCGGTGGCCCAGTGGTTAGCGCTGACGCCTCACAGCAAGAAGGTTCCGGGTTCGAATCTCTCGACTCGGGTGCCTTTCTGTGTGGAGTTTGCATGCTCTCCCCGTGTCCGCGTGGGTTGACTTCCAAGTATTCACACATAATGTATTTAATACCGTTCAGGAAACAGTGAAAAAAATAGTGAAAAATTCCATGCTTGGACACAGCCTGAACATATTTCAGAAAACAAGTCCTGTAGTTAATTGATAAACATGCTCCGTTCATGAAATTCAAAATTAAAGGAAACAGACCATCTTGGTGGTTTTGTCATGAGGACTATAAATGCAGCATGAAATCAGGCAGAGAAATCTCGACAAAAAACTAGTTTGAGCACAGAATCTTGTACAACCGTTGCACTAAATTGGTGTGTAATGCTAAACAAACTTACTTCTAAGCTACTCTCTTGTTATAGTTTCATTGGCTGATATAATTTTGAGACCTTGAATATATATCTTCAACCTACCTATTCCCTACTGAATTAGACGACTGTTTTTGGTCACCCTCCGCATAAAAGAGGGTCCATAGATTATCCGATTAATTAGAGGCCAATTTCTATGCTCTCTTACCTAGTTGAGATCTTAGAAAAAAAATCATAAAACTAAGATGACTCATTGCTTCTTGGTAAATAAATTGTTACATCCAAAACAATCAAATGTTCGGGAAACATACTGGGCAAGCTCGACAGTAAGACTCTCTAAATGAAGTTGTTAGTACTTTCTATAAAATAAACAAAGCTGTGCCAGTCTATTCCTATACCTGTCAAATGCCTTTGCTACAATAAACCAGAATATACTTTTAAATAGACTCCAAAGCCTCCGATTCTCAAGTCATGGGATTGGCAGGTGTAAGATACCTATCTCTCCGTAACCAGGCCATTTCCATTTGTCGCGGAACATGCGGACCGCTGTCACAGGTCACCCACTCCACGTTCCCACGACGCTGGCATAAGGAGGTCCTCCCCTCTCTCCAGGGCAGGTATACCAGTACTCGACTCACGTTCCATTAGAACACTGAAGGCTTTATTGACCGGCGCCGAACGCGAAAGGCAACACGCGGTCAATAGGTAGCACGGGACAACACGTGTTCGGGTTCAACCACCACAACGCAACTGGAATAAAACCCCCTCCCGCGTATCGCTTTGTCTCCCCTCTGCCGTCATCACCATACCTCATCTCAGGTCGCGCTCTCACCCAATCCGTTTAGCCCACCTCTCTCTAAATGTGCCGCGCTTCCAGACCACGTGTTGTTTACCACCTCGGGAGGGACAATGCAACGTCCGAAGATCACACACCCTCGGTCGCCCTTACTGACCCTTGTCGCCTTGGGTGAATTCGTCCACTCACAGCGCGGTGACCCTAACCGCGACTGTTCGCCCTGGCATGGGCGTCGTGATGCACCTGTCCTGGCACGGCACGAGGCTTGACACTACACATTGTTAACCTGATGTCCAGCGAAATCGAGATGATAAAGGGTGTACCGCAAGGTTTCACGCTTTATCAATTATTATTCTCTATAGTCTGTACTAATCAATGACCTAGGCACCTCACTTGCACACTCCGAAATCAATATTTCTGCACATGACACTGCACTGTTGGTGGCTAGAGATTCCCTGCAAGCTGGTTTTTCAAAACCAGCTTCTCTCAATAAAACTAGTCCGTAATGGCAATAAAACTAAATATAAGTTTAAAAAAACATGCAAATCTGGACTTCAGTTTTTAGACAATCTCATCTCATCGTCAGAAACCGCTTAGTCCTGTACAGGGTCGCGGTGAGCCGGAGCCTATCCCGGCAGACACAGTACGCAAGGCAAGGATATACCCACGATGGCCCATCACCGGGCACTGAGGGCAATTTAGTCTGCAAGCCAATTAACCTATGTAGCAGCATGTTTTTTGGACTGTGGGAGGAAACCGGGACACGGGGAGAGAACATGCAAAACTCCACACAGAAAAGCACCCGAGCCGAGACTCGAACCTGGAACCTTCTTGCTGTGAGGCAACAGCACTACCCACTGGGCCACCGTGCCATAACCAACAAATTGAACAAGTGGAGGAGTACAAATACTTTTGCTGAATATTGGACTCAAAATTGAAATTCAGACTTCACATTAACTATATTGCCAATTAGATTAACATTAAAGTTGACTTTCTTTTGCGAACATAAACATTCCTTTCCAACTAAATTCCGTTTCGACTTGATAAAGGCAACTATTCCACAATTGTTTGATTATTGCGATATTATCAATTGGCACCGAGTACTATATTAAATAAACTTAACTATACCATTCTGCTTGTAGATTTGCTTTGGATGCCCCCCAAAAAACCCATCATTATGAATTGTATATTGGCTCAAAAATATTCACTGGATTTGTTGGTGAGGAATCTTAATCTTCAAAGCTCAACTTACTGTCACGTTCCTAGATGCACATCACAAGTCGGGGGGAAAAGCATATTGTGCTCGATTCCTCTCAATTTTGGAACAGTAACTACTGTCGTTGAGTTACCCTAGATCCCAAACAATGAAAATGTCTGCCCAGCTACGATCGTAAAAATTGTTGGGTGTTTTTAAGGGGTTGCAAAATGCGCTATGCCTTTGTTAAGCATAAAGTTGCTTCAATGTACTCCCGTGCCACGATTATATCTTTGAACTTCTCTCATCTCATCTCATTATCTGAAACCGCTTAATCCTATATAGGGTCACGGTGAGCCGGAGCCTATCCCGGAAACACAGGGCGTAAGGCAGGAATACACCCGACGACGGGACGCTGGTCCATCGCCGGGCATTGCGGGACAATTTTAGTCTGCGAGCCAATCAACCTATCCAAGAGCATGCTTTTGGACTGTGGGAGGAAACCGGAGTACCCGGCGAAAACCCACGCGGACACGGGGAGAGCATGCAAACTCCACACAGAAAAGCACCCGAGCCGAGAGACTCGAACCCAGGACCTTCTTGCTGTGAGGCGTCAGCGCTAACCACTGCGCCACCGCGCCGCCCTTCTTTGAACTTGTCTCCTATTATTTTATAAACATTTGTTATTTGCTAGGTAGTTTGTGTGTTATTGTTTACTTTACGGTTATGGTTAGGGATTCACCTTGCAGAAATAGCTTCTGTGAGCTTATTTATATAACTTGTGATTTTATATGTTGTTACGGTGATCAATTCGAACGTACCACATCCAGAGCTTGCCGCCACGAGTCTGCGGTCGGAGTCGTGGTGCCACACGGCTATTGTCACTGAACATTTTAGACTTTGCCACCTCAAGCCCCTTGGACCTTGTAAAGTCCATCTGGGTGGATCAGGCGCTAGTGGCCAGGCTGTTAGAGGGGGCGTCCCGATGGCCGGCCGTTTG
>JAZEWT010000010.1:15779350-15799885 GCA_036362905.1 Mordacia mordax
AGGAACTCATCATTATTGCCTGTGGCCCAAAAAGCATTAACCCTGCTCCTGGGTTCAGGGGTGTGTATGGAGAGAGCCTGTGGGTGGTGAGGGGATGTGGGTGGTGAGGCTGTGTGGGTGCTGAGGAGGGGGTGGGTGGTGAACCGGCCATTGGTGGAAAGGGGATATGCATGATAAGGCTGGGGATATTTGGTGAGAGGGGTAGGGAGCAAGGGGATAGGCGGGTGCAAGTGGTGAGGCGAGTGAGTGATGAGGGGGTTGTAATAGGGGTCATGGGTGGTGATGAGAGCGGTGATGCAGTGTTTAGCACAATGTTCACCTTTACACAAACGGTTGAGTGAGTTTGTTTATTTAGCCTTTGATTTTCTACTTTGTTGCGTTTTCGTTAATTCAAACTTTTGTGTCGCAGGAATCCCGCATCTACAGCTTGCAAGCTCAAAGGGTATTTTCTTCGTAATAATAAACATCGACGTATTATTTACAATCTCTGCTGTGAAGAAGGCTCATCGGCCCAAACATCACCTCTTACATAAGTGTTTCCTCTGTGGCGCAGTGGTATTGATGAACTTGTTCAGTTGTTATAAAAAAGAAAAAATCTATTTAAGTGTTAAGATCTTCAAACACTAAATAGACACCTTTCACAACGTACCAAGTTTGCAAAAAAAACCGCACATGCTTGTGGCAAAACATGCAAACAAAATGATTCGATATTTGCGTTGCCCTGAGCTGATGCTTTTGGCAATACCTGGCTATAACTGAGACTAGTCTCTAAGGCAAGCTACATTTGGTGTGGGCCAATCAGTTTATAAGGAAATACAATATTAACGCATTTTGTGTGCATGTTTTGCCACAAGCGTGTGTTTTTTTCCCGCAAACTTGATACTTTGTGAAAGGTGTTTATTTGGTGTTTAAAGACCTTCAGACTTTTATTATTACCAGAAATGATAAAATCTTTTGCCATATGCTCACATCTTGTATTGGCAAAAAGCTACCCATATACTTGTTGAGTTATTATTAATAATAATAATAATTCCACTTCTCGGGCGCTTTTCACCTGAGGGTTATTTATGCTCATGGCACGGCTGCCCAACGCAGCAGCACGGATTCCTTTAAAGTATTTTCTCATTAACGAGGCCTCCTACTCCGTTGTCGGACAGCCCGAAGCACACCGCCAGGGCAAGCGTCTGTCCACTCGCTCAGAGCCATGTCTGTGTAAGGGTCATGTCTCGTTTCAGTTCCCATCCTAGTTGATGGATAAATTCATCTCCAAGGGGTCCGAGTTCCACTTTGTCGGGTCCCAGGCGAGGAACCAGCCCGTGAAGGTGAGGGGCTCATTGTCCTGCATGACCACCATCACGGGGATGCCCTTTTCCCGGCCCGATGGGTCCGTCTCAATGTACTCCTTGGCTGCGAGATGACAAGGGGAGGAGGGGAGGAACATGGTGAGTTTGTTGGAATCTCTGCGAGGCTGTGGCTGTCTGCAAGTCTATAGGTCTCTGTATGAGACAAAGATTACACATATAGACAGACTATGGTAGATTCTGCTGAATAGTAAGACAATTAATTATAGAATGCCCTATAATATCAAAGTATCTCTAGCTCGCCCATTACTGCCAGGTAACAGCTGCGTTTAGGTCACATTTGTTTGTTCGATGGGTCCCTCAACTCTGAAACCGGATTGTCCATGTGAATAATTTATTTTTGGTGACATGACGAGGTCTCCATGCTCAGCAGATTCAAGGTATCGCTGGTGTTCTCTGTCGGTCACTGGTAAGACACATCACTAACAGGTGGCGGTGGCATAGCCGATGTAGCCGCTTGCAAGTGGTCATGCGTAGTTTGTGTGTGAACCGCTCCACTATTCACAGAAACTGGTGTAGGTTGTCACGTGTCAGTTGACAATGGCCATGGTGGTAAATCAAGGGTGTCGGTCAGAAGGTGTGCGGCAGAGTTCTGGGTTCTCCGTAACCTTTCCGCTGGAAATATCGCCGCTTCTGTGAACAAAACTGTAGGTTGGTGTGACGGCTGCGTCCAAGTCGACATATTTAGAACAGGCATGTACGGTTTGAAGCCAAGGTCTTGAATCCCCATCGAGCCAATGGTTAACGTTATAAGGTATCGTGCGGAGTCCTATGACGGTTTGTTATAGATTTGATTTTGAGTCAGTTCACAGACGTCCAACAGCACAGGGTCTCTTCCTGAAGTGCATGCTTAGCTCTGTGTCACCACCTGCAGAGGCTGGCCAAGTCGCCACTGCAGTTTTGAGAGAAGCCGTTTGTGGTTTGTCTGTGTCGAATACTGTGGAGTAGAAACTGAGGTTGAGATGCGAGGATGCAGTGAAACAAGCCGTGAGACTAGAGAGGAGAGAATAGAAGTGAAGAGAGGAAAATCCGAGTAGCGAACTCAATGCAGTGTTGGGTCTTGTGGCTTAAGAGTGACTCCAGACGCAGACACGCACCGCACTTGAGCGATTCTTTCTTTTCCACCTCATTTGCATCCTTGCCGATCCAGAGGAAGACCTGCGGAGATGGGGCAGGTTGGGGGGAGAGGGTCAGTTGAGGAAGATGATTGGTGCGAGAGGGGTTGGGAATCGAAGGATGGGAGCAAGGGAGCACACAATGTTGGGGTGAGGGACCTCGCCAGGAGCACTACGGTAATGATAGGATTTAAAAGTTATGATGTGATTAACAAATGATGGTGGTAGTAGTTGTGGTGGGCATGACGGTGTTATTCATAAGTAATCGTGATGAGAGTGTTACCTGTTCCCATACATCTAAGAGCATGATGTCATCGGTGACCAGGTCATCCTGCGTGAAGTCTCCCGGCAATTCCTCCACCTGCATGCAACCGAATTACATTGAGCTCTGCACACTGCTGCACCGTGCACTATTGGCGAGCGCCTATTAAGGGCTCCACGGCACACAGGGGGGTGAGACTCTCCATCACACTTGTGGGAGGCATTACGAAAATTAGAGCGTTGTCAGTACGAGATCCAGCTGCCTTCGTCTCCATATATATGTTTTAAAAGTGTATTTTTTATGTGAAGTGTGCTTGAAGATCCTTCATAGAGGGAGGGAGGCAGCTCGCTATCGGCAGGAAACTAGAAAGTGCTGATCCTGAGCAGTAGGCTGCGAGTCGGCAGATTTTAAAGAGAAAAGTTACATAATTGTTGTCGAGGGGTTGACATTGCTTTGATTTTAAGACAATTATTTGCCATTATTTATAAAATACGATACAAAGTCGATTTACATAGCATCCAGTGCAACGGCATCTTAAGGACTGTGCAGCCACAAGTATTGGGCATACTTTGATTTCTCGAGAGAAGCAGTCATTGGCAGTCCAAATCAATAGAGCATTGAGTCTGGTGTTGGGGGAAAGGGGGAGGAGGTGGTGATTGGCAGCGAGATAACTCCAGACAATGAGGGCAGCAGCAGAGAAGAAGCGACTTTATACGGAGTGGAGATCGGCACAGATGGTTTCGATAGAAAGCCCTGGTTGCTGGAGTGGAGAGTGTGTAGTGGAGAGCAGAAGAGATGAGAGGGAGATGGGGACATGGGATGTTTGAAGGGGAGTAGACTTTTTTGACTTTAAAGTCCGATTTTACTGCTCATCCGAAGCAAATTCTCATCTCATCTCATTGTCAGAAACCGCTTAGTGCTGTACAGGGTCGCGGTGAGCCAGAGCCTATCCCTGCAGACGCAGAGCGCAAGGCAGGGACATACCCACGATGGGACCCCAGTTAATCACCAGGCACTGGGCAATTTAGTCTGCAAGCCAATTAACCTATGCAGCAGCGTGGTTTTGGACTGTGGGAGGAAACCGGAGTGCCCGGCAAAAATCCACGTGGACACGGGGAGAGAACATGCAAACTCCACACAGAAAGGCACCCGAGCCGAGATTTGAACCCTGAACGTTCTTGCTGTGAGGCGACAGTGCACACTGCTACCCACTGGGCCACCGTTCCGCCCAGCAAATTGTTAAACCACAAAATATACAATCAAGACAATCAATTTAGAGTATGTACTATTATTTACTCCCCGTGACCCACATTCCTTTAAATGCAGTTTGTAATTCCAAACGCTCATACGTTCATTCAGTTTCAAAGGTATTCATATCCTCCTCATTCCGAAAGAGAAGAGATTATTTGCACTATGAAAATCCAGCTTATAGACAATCAAGACAATATACAGTATGCACAACTATTTATAGTCTGTTTGATCGAAATTTCTTGAAATGACAATTGAAGATTCATAACACGCATATATTTATTCAATGCATAGAGAGAGAAATGGGGACAGAGAGTGTGAGGGAGAGTGGTGAGATAGTTACAGAGAGAGAGTGTGCGAGAGAGAGAGCGAGACAGGGAAAGAGTGAGATGTGTCTGAGAAAGATGATGCGCTTGAGAATGAATGAAGGAGGCAGTCATGGCAATGCACCTTGAAGCAGCCGGTCTTGTTGGAGCAGACAAACAACCTGGGCGGGTGGTCGTTATAGTTGGTGATGAGTCGCGATGAGGTCTGGTATTCCTTCTGACCACCCAGCAGCGACCAGAACTCAGCTTTGGGATGGAGGGGTGTTACAAGTTAGTCGTGAAGGCTGTTTTACAAGTCACAATACATTGTGTGAACCCTTGCACCATTGAAATACTGAGCCATTCAGACATTGAGAGTAGAAGAGTTGTAGGTGAGAGCACAGCAAAAAGGTCCTGCCCAACGTGGTAATCTTGCCTTGGTCGCCTGTCTGTGTGGCATTTAAGTGTTCTCCCCTGTTCTGCATGGGTTTCCTCCGGATTCTCCAGTTTCCTTCCGTCACAAAAAATCCTTCTCATTTATTGGCCGATAACTGTATGAAACATAGGACGTGGCGTTTGGCCAACGTTGGCGCCATCTTACTGCATAGCTGCCTTCTCCCTCCCCCGCCCCTCTACCGTTCCATCGCGCCTTTCTTCCCACGAATACCTTCAACTGTGAACGAACACTGTGCGTGTTCGGAATGAAATTGTGGATCTGCGATGATTGAAAGGCTCTGCTTGAATAGGCCAACATTTCCGCTGCTTCATAAACAAGGTCGTTATGCAAGATGAGAACAGGTTTTACCGTATCTGGCGATTATGCAGGTGTTAAGATCTTAACACCTGGCAAAAAAGTACCCATAGCGTTAACAGCTCCACCGAAGCCATAAAGCATTGATACTGCATTGTCCTGAGCTAACTGCCTTTTGGCAACGGCTGACACTGGCAAATAGGCTCAAAAGGAAGCCACTGCCTGGTGAAGGTCGGTCAGTTTGAAGGACAATGCATAGGTTATCAAAGCTACCTGTTTGCATATTTTGCCACTAGTATGTGTGGCTTTTGCAAACTGGACGCATTGTGAAATGTGTCTATTTTGGTATTTGGGATCTTAACACCTGCATAATCGCCAGACACGGTAAAACCTGTTATAATCTTATACATGTATACTGGCAAAAAAGGGCGGCGCGGTGGCCCAGTGGTTAGCGCTGACGCGGTTTCAGATAATGAGATGAGAGATGAGACTGGCAAAAAAGTACCCATAGAGGTCGTTATGCGTTCAAACCGACCCGTGGGGCCTTCACGCGACCGCCGTACTCTCACCTGGTTCCTGCCCCTCGGCTACGGCTTTGAGCGTCCGCTCGCCCAGCAGCTGGGCCACGTATTCTGCCCCGTCCATCTCGCTCTCCGCGGCACCCTCGCCCTCCCAGATGAACGTCTTCTTGGGCGACAGCAGCACGAACGCGTCGTTCGAGTTGAGAGACGAGGCGCTCAGGGGGACCTTGGTCGCAGGGGAGGCCGGGAAGGTCGGGGGTCAGTTTTTTTGTTTGTTTGTTTAAGTGGCTTTCGCTACGTAAAGTGAAACGTCGGACATCGCGCGGTGTGTGGTGCGACTCGAAAAGAAAACACATCGGAGAGAGGCAGGCAGAGAAGCTGACAATGATAATTATAATGATTATGACGATGATTATGATAACGAAGGTGATCGTGACCTCACCTCTACGGCTCGCGTCGCACCCGCCGAGGAGGTGCGGATCTGGTAGAGGCGCGTGGGGGCCTGGGGGCTCTGCCCCCCCCTACGGGATGTGCCGCCCGCGTGCACGATCAGGGGCTTACCCCCAAATAGACTCAGCAGGTGAGCAGGTTCTGATCCCTGAACAACGCGCACCTGGGGAAGATGAGCACCACGTGAATGCTCAAGGTGATGCACTGCTCACTGCGAAAGCTCTAAGCAGAGCCTCTGCTTGGCGTGATCGCCGCTGTACACGTGTGTTGATTCACCTGCATGGGACGTGCTCTCAGCTCCCTGTAGAGCTGCACGGTGAGGAACGCCGAGTGTGTGATCTCGTCCTTGGTGGTTTTGCTGCCCTGCCTGCTTCCATCACACGCAGAGATAACATCCCCTGCATAGCCATACTGGGGCGGCGCGGTGGCGCAGTGGTTAGCGCTGACGCCTCACAGCAAGAAGGTCCCGGGTTCGAGTCTCTCGGCTCGGGTGCCTTTCTGTGTGGAGTTTGCATGCTCTCCCCGTGTCCGCGTGGGTTTTCGCTGGGTACTCCGGTTTCCTCCCACAGTCCAAAAGCATGCTCCTGGATAGGTTGATTGGCTCGGAGACTAAAATTGTCCCGCAATGCCCGGCGATGGACCGGCGTCCCGTCGTCGGGTGTATTCCTGCCTTACGCCCTGTGTTTCCGGGATAGGCTCCGGCTTCACCGTGACCCTATATAGGATTAAGCGGTTTCAGATAATGAGATAGCCATACTACACTGTTGGGGCAAGTGCTGTTATCAGGTGCCTGTTAAGTGCAACATGGTACACTCTGCCGCCTGTATCCCCCTTGTAATAATAACAATATATAACGTTTATGTACCACATCCCGACCTCATTTGAGTCCGACTTGCTCTACGGAAGGTACAGGACCAGCTCTATGCAGCTCTTTGTGACCCTAGGGTGAAAAGCGCTCTAGAAATACAGTTATTATCATTGAGACGATCAAATTTGGGTCGTCGGCTTTTGCTGCAGCTTGCTAACCACGACACTATCCATGCCCAAAAGAACACGTGTTCACATACATACACACGCCTCTGAGTTAAGACCTATGACTATGCTATGGGTACTTTTTTGCCAGTATACAAATATAAAATTACAATAGGTTTTACCGTATCTGGCGATTATGCAGGTGTGAAGATCAATGTGTCCAGTTTGCAAAAACCACACATACTAGTGGCAAAGTATGCAAACAGGTAGCTTTGATAACCTATGCATTGTCCTTCAACTGTTAAGATCTTAACACCTGCATAATCGCCAGATACGGTAAAACCTATTGTAATTTTATATTTGTATACTGGCAAAAAAGTACCCATAGCGTTAACAGCCCCACCTAAGCTATAAAGCATTGATACTGCATTGTCTGGAGCTGACTGCCTTTTGGCAGCGACTGACACCGGCAAATAGGCTCAAAAGAAAGCCACTGCCAGGTGAAGGTCGGTCAGTTGAAGGACAATGCATAGGTTATCAAAGCTACCTGTTTGCATACTTTGCCACTAGTATGTATGGCTTTTGCAAACTGGACACATTGTAAAATGTGTCTATTTTGGTGTTTGGGATTTTAACACCTGCATAATTGCCTGGCAATTATGCAGGTGTTAAGATCTTAACACCTGCATAATCGCCAGATACGGTAAAACCTATTGTAATTTTATACCTATGACTATGTTTACGAACAATAACAATGCACGTGGTACGTGCGCATTTGTGTCCGCAATTGGACATGAAGGCGTGGATTCCCCTATCCCTGCCGTCACCCCCCCTCCCATGTCCCGGCGTGTGCCCCCACCAGGTGTAGATGATCATTCCCTTGGAGTAGGTGTAGAGGATGATGTAGGAGTCTCCGCCAAAAAACTGCCCGTAGGTGGAGCGTTCCACAGGCATTCGCCCACAACTCTCCACGCGCCACACCTGGTGCGTAGGCCACGCGAGGAGGACACTGGTCGGTGGGGTAGCTAGCGGGAGTGCAGGAGGTGCAGCTGTGTCAGGTTCAACGCACTGGAGGGGGCTAAAGCACGCGCAATGGAAATTGGACCGAGTTGTGGCAATGGCATGGGCAGACAGGCCACAAGACCGAGACAGGTCACAAGACCTGACATTTATTCCCGTACCATGCACGCAAACTAGTGAGCGTAGCATGTAAGGTGCTGGCCGCGCAACTGCCATGAGAGGCACAGCACCTGGATCACATGCTGGCTTTGTGCAGTGGAATTATAGGCCCTTGTGTAGGGCGGTGACAGGTTATAGTTTTTTTTATTACATTTGGTGCGAAAACGCAAGGCTTAGTGAGCCAGACTAAGGCACCTTTAGGATTCTGAAAGTTGCAAGGTAAATAATCATTTAAGACAAGCCACGTCACGCTGTAGATCCAGTAGAACTCGCTTAGCAACAGGGTTACCACGAGCAGCATATCTCTCAAGTAACGCCATTTCAAGTCCTTGGCAACAAGCGTGCTGGTGACAAATAGCTCGTGACCAAACTATTTAGATACTTGTACGCGTTAGGCAGGGTTTATATGTTACATGTTGTGGAAGCAGAAGCCAGTGAAGGTCTTACCACGTCACCAACGCAGCACTTGGTTCATGAGTTGCATGATTGCGCTAGGTCGCAAACTTGCAGTAGTTTTGAGAAGTGGCGAGTACATGTACGAGTGTTGTGGCAGCCCCCGCGTAGCGAGGGATTGAACGATAACGCGTGACAGTCAACGTCGGAAGAATCGGGTCCTGTTAATCGTGTCCACTCATATTATGCCGGCTGAAGATCAGGTGCTATGCAAACACCAAGACTAAGAACACGGTTGGCTGGTCGTGTGGGATTGGTAAACATGTTGGGCGATGGACCATGACTGTTCAGCTGATACAGGCTATGTTGGTGACCAGCTAAAGACATCTTTCAGTGTGAGCCAAGAAAATGCCATCCAGTGACTAATGCCACATGGCAGCTGATCATATAGTGCCTTCGGACTCGCAGTGAATCAACGTGTCACACACTTGTAAATGATGCATATTATAGGACCCAGAACAGAACCTTGTGGCAAGGAACAAGTGATATTTACAGGCAAGGCTTAAGAAGTAGGTTCGCTCTGTATAGCACTGGCATAAACAGTAAACTCAACCACTAGCATAAACAGTAAACTCAACCACTAGCATAAACAGTAAACTCAACCACTGGCATAAACAGTAAACTCAACCACTAGCATAAACAGTAAACTCAACCACTAGCATAAACAGTAAACTCAACCACTGGTATAAACAGTAAACTCAACCACTGGTATAAACAGTAAACTGATATAGACTTTTGTCATAAAAGCCTTTACCACCGCTGTCATCGCTCAGTTCATCCTTCCCTCTTGACAGCTCACCTCCACCTCCTCCCCCCACTCACCTCCACCTTCTCCCCCCACTCACCTCCACCTCCTCCCCCCACTCACCTCCACCTCCCCTGAGCCGTCGTCCACCATCCCGTGCTGGGCGGCCATGGCCGGGCTCGTGTGCAGGGTGGCTGCGTTGAAGGGCACCTGCTCCACGCGGGCGATGCTGCCCACGTTGTAAGTCTTGCCGGGCCCCAGCACGTCGTCCTTGGCCCTCCAGGCCTGGAAGAACTGCTTGAAGAGCGGGGTTTCTCCTCCCTCTGGCAGCACCGACACCTGGGGAGATGGAACGCAGAGGAAACAGCAGCTCGTCTCGACTAAGCTACACTCCCGGGCTGCATGTGTGTCTCGGGCTGTCACGTAAGTCCTCGTGTTGATACCAAGGGGAAGGGGTAGGGGCATCCACGCCTTCACTCCTGCCCTTATAGCCAGTTGTGTCTGTTCATTGTCAATCCACTGCTGGATGAACGCTTCTGCAAGCCCTCACCATCCCACGCAGTTACTCGCTAGGAGACTATTGTAGGGGATGTTTGATGAGGCTTCACGATGTTGGTCAATGGAGGTTGGTGACAGGGGGTGGGCTGGAACCAGTACAGCTGCCAATTAAAAAAAAACCGATACTACTCGCCACTGGTGTCATCCGTGGCTGGAGCCCGAACTCAGGCTGCCGTGTTCTGTTATACATCGCGCGAATGACTGCCACCGCTCCATCCCATTGATTCGTTATAAAGACCTGCAACTTGTTTGTTCTCCTATACACACGGGAATCAAGAGTAGTGAGCGAACAATCTACCAAAGCGGAGCATGTGTGTGTGTGTGTGAGAGAGAACACTGACGTTGTTGGTGTGAGCATCACCTGCGTGCTGGGCGCATAGTTCATCATCTTGATGAACTCCTCTGCTGTGCTCATCGCTTTCTTCCTCTCGTTTAGGTTGGCTTTTTTTCCTGAATTGACAGCATTTAGTCACGCGATTATCTCAATCCAATAGTGATATATATATATATATATCGGCATCGTGGTCCATCTGCCAAATTACTCAATAGGGAAATTAATTGGCAACTTTGCCCACTATAGGAAAATATTGCAGGATCCTGCTGAAGAAATAATATTCAAATTCGGCATCTTCTATCCACCCCATCATCGTTTGGACCAGTGGCTGGGAAAAGGATAATGGTATGATGATGTGATGGTGTTGAAGAACAATAGGATGAAAGAGTGATTGAATGATCGGCTGATATTATATAAGATTGTATGATGCGTCCACTCTCACCCTTCCATACGAAGATCTGCCTCGCTAAGCCGTTGTCGAGCAGAAAGCAGTCGGCTGTGTCGAGCTGCGACTGCTGGAATGGACTTGTGTCAGCCACGACATTCACCTCCATGTGGCCACTCTCGTCGGAGATCTGCGACAATCCACCAACCAGAATCGGTCCTTGTCCATCGACAACCTTCATTGCCACCTCTAAAGTTATTGTCATTGTCATGCATAACTACCGTAATCTCATCTCATCTCATTATCTGAAACCGCTTAATCCTATATAGGGTCACGGTGAAGCCGAAGCCTATCCCGGAAACATAGGGCGTAAGGCAGGAATACACCCGACGACGGGACGCCGGTCCATCGCCGGGCATTGCGGGACAATTTTAGTCTGCGAGCCAATCAACCTATCCAGGAGCATGCTTTTGGACTGTGGGAGGAAACCGGAGTACCCGGCGAAAACCCACGCGGACACGGGGAGAGCATGCAAACTCCACACAGAAAGGCACCGGAGCCGAGAGACTCGAACCCGGGACCTTCTTGCTGTGAGGCGTCAGCGCTAACCACTGCGCCACCGCGCCGCCCTACCGTAATCTAATTTTCATAATTATCATCAAAGAAAACAATAATAATATCACCACTCTTCTATCTATATATTCAGTATAAATGTCACATCTTAATCACCAATCACAACAGTATAATTTAAAGTGGAGTTGAATTGCACGACTATTAAGTAGTCCATTACTCAGCCGAGTAATCGGCACATCAGCCTTGTCGTCACGCTCGCTGTGACTTATTGAGGGCTTGCCACCTTCGAGAGGCAGACTGGCATTATAAGGGGCTCGAGTAGTGCACCATAAAAAGTTAGAGTAAAGCCCGGTTATCCGTCACACTCGACTAACCCGCACCGGAGAAATTTCTCAATACAATTTTCCATTCTGTTAACCGCACACCATCCCGGAATTGTGTGGCATTTGTGCCAGGAGTTCGTGGTGTGGCTGGTAGGTCCTCTCAACAGCACTACCAACCGGGTTACTTGTTCACAACGTATGTTTATTCTCTATTGCGCTCCATTATTCGAGAATTAGCCGCTCTGTGTCTTCTTAGTTCTGTCCTTCCCATGGCCTATGATAGACAATGTCTCTTGTACATAGTAGTAAGGCGCCATTCAAATGCAACTGATTGCGATTACTATCATCATCATGGCCGTTATTACCTTGTACAGCTTGGCTGATTTCCGGTTCGACATGTCCGTGACCGCATCATCATCAGCGCCCCCACGTGAAATTACGGGAATGGGGCCCAGCACCTTGAAGGGTATAAGGGGTGAGGGTTGGGAGGACAGTGACTTGCAGATAACGAGCATTTCAGTGGTGATTGTCTTGATGATGATGATGGGATGATGAGACGTTGTGTTGGTGTGATGATGCTGCTGTTTGTAATCCGTGAAGATGACAGTCGTGGTGATGACGATGATGGTGACACTGGTGGTGTTCAGAATTATTGCTGAAGATGTCCATGATTGTGGTGAACAAGGTGGAACGGCTTGTGGAGATACTGACGATTGTTGTGATGGTGATGATTATCATCATCATCAGGTTGCCCCTGGCAACGTAAGGGATGCTGGCTGATTTGCTGCTCTTATGATCGTCAGTATTCCGACTACTTCTGAGTGTATTTGAAGCAGCCTCACTCATTTTATTCTTGATACTGTGGTTTATTACTTTTCCTTATATGCTTGGTTTCCTTAATTGTTCTTAATCATTGTATTTTACACCTAAACCCTTGGGGCTTCCATAGTGAGAGAGCGATTGAAGCCTTGGCCTTGCTTTCTACATCAACCCGGTCGCCTCGACCTCACAATGAGGACGTTCACCCTCACCTCCCTCACCTCATTTTAACTCACTTAAACCTACTCATCTGAATCAGTGATTTAACGTCGTATATTGAGGTTTAGACTCAATACACGTGGAGTGGTTTGCAATGGTCCTTTTATTGCCTTAAGCCGCCAGTGTTTTTGAGACGCGTTTTGCATATCATTCTATGTGTGTCTGAACATTTTTAAATCACTTATTTCTGTTTTACTCTTCTCTAATTCTTAGTGGTCTAACACTGAGACTTCCATCTCTAACAAAGAGACTTCCATCTTTAACACCGTGACTCCACACTGTGACTTATCCACTCCTCCTGCCGTTCAGGGATGAGAAACTCTCTATGTTGAGTGGCCTGTTGAGTAAATTACACCAGGGGAGATGCTCCGTGATGTGTTGGCGTCGCATCCTGGGTGTGGCTCTTCCTTGCGCCCCGTGTCTCCTGCGGTGGGCTCCAACCAATGTTCGGTATGATCACCTACACTAGCTTGGCTCTAACGAGCTTGATTCCTACATCAATTCCCTGTATCCCTAACCTGGCTATTAGCCATGAGCTGATGATACTTTGATGCTCTCGTTACATCCATCAGGGCGCTGGCAACAAAAAGCCCACTAATCTACCTGCAATCGATTTCCCTACCCCCATCCCTGTTTTAAGCCCTACATATCGGCTGCTGAGGAAACAACAAGTTAGACCTTTTTCAGCTCGACGTTGCTTACGAAAGATACTGTTTGTTAGTGTCCCTCTTCCAGTACGCACATTACCTGCAACTGAAACCCACTTTTCCCTAGTCAATGTATGCACATTGAACACTGAAAAAGCCCCACCCATCACTAAGCTGATCTCGGACAACAGTCTGGACCTGCTCTGCTTAACAGAGACTGGTACTATCAAGATGATTTTCTCACATTGAATCAGGCTCTATCCTGGGACTTTGCACTCCATCAGAAGGCTCATTCTCATGGCCACAGTGGCGGCCTTGCAGTTCTCCACTGTGTTACTGCTGACATCTGACCGATTCTGGCGCCGGCCTTCAGTTCATTCACGTAAATATCTCTGGATTGGAGGTCCACTCAATTTGTGAAGTCGGTGCTGCTCTACCACCCACGTGGAGCCTTCACTTCTTTTGTCAATGAACTGTCAGAGCTGTTATCGAAGCTGTGCTCCAATTCTGAAAGGATTCTGATTCTTGGCGATTTCAACATCCATGTTGACTTTCTAAAGAGCTCTCTTGCAAGGGATCTCATGGCCACTCTGACCTCACCTGGCTTCACTCAAAACGTGACATGTGCCACTCACAGATGCAGCCATATTCTCGATTTGGTTTGCTCATGGGGCATATTGGTAACCAACCTGACCATCACTGATCCAGGTCTGTCTGATCACTCCGCTGTGTGATTTTATCTTCAAATGCCGTCTCCAATCAACATCACCAGTGCAAAAATCTAAATTTTGAAACCTTAATGCCCTCACTGCAGATAAAGTCATCGCAGCAATTAACAGTTCATCACTCTCTGCCTCGGCTCACTCTGCCTCTGATGCAACAGTAGAACTTACAACAGCCTGCTGTCAAGCATACGGGATGATTTCGCCCCATTAAAATAACACTATGTCTCAGATGGACAACCATCCCCCTGGTATACTGCTCAACCTGGAATCTCAAGGTCAATGCAAACAAAGAAGAAGAGACGTGGAGAAAATCTGGCCTCACCGTTCATGTTCAAATCTTTAAGGAACAGCTCAACCCCTACTGGAAGGCACTTGACTGAGCCCGTACCAACCATTTTTCCAGCATTCCGTCTGTTACCTTTGACAAGACCAAATTCTTTTCCCGACCATGAATCGGCTGCTTCCTCCAACCAGTCCCTCACCCTCACCTCCCTTCACTAATAAAGATTAGGCGGATCAGTTGATTCAAAATTTCTCAGAAAAAGCTGAAGCCCACTGTATCTCTACCCAGCCTCAACCACCAACCGATACCATAATAAATATTCCTCCACCTAACTGAATCTCAAAACTCCTGAAATTGTATGACTTAACGGAATCCGACGTCTCTACTTTAGTTACCAGATCTCGGCCCACAAACTGCTCCCGAGACCCCTTACCATCCAAAATCATCTGGGCAAATTTAAAATCCCTTGCCACTTTCGTCACTAATCTCTTCAATAACTCAATGACCTCCTTGATCTTTCCAATCTGGGTTCAGATTCGGCCATAGTACTGAAACTGCTGTGGTCAAAGTGGTTAATGACCTACTCGTTGCATCTGATGAAGGATTGCCAGGTATTCTTGTCGTCCTGGACCTGAGCGCTTCCTATGACCACCCTATCTTACTTGAGCAACTGGAAGGTACAGAGGTCTATGGCTGCTGCCCTGCATTGGCTGATCTCCTACCTCTTCGACCGGAAACAGTTCGTCAGCCTCGGAGGACAAAACTCAGAGGTCCATCCTGTTTTGTCTGGAGTTTCTCAGGGTTCAGTTTTCGGCCCACTCGTCTTCAGCATCTACATACAACCGCTTGGCCATATCCTGCGCAGTCTCAATCTCAGCCACCAATGCTATGCCGATGACATCCAAATCTATGTCCATGCAAAGCAATCCATCAATGCGTCTGGTCTTTGCATGTCGTCCTCACTGTCAATTGTGAAGGCCTGGCTCAATTCAAATTTCCTAAAAATAAATGGTGACAAAACAGAAGTTTTGCTTGTGTGAACCCCGCACCAAATGTCCGAGGATGAATCTATCCAATTTATGCTTGACGACCAGACCATTGAAGCTATGGGTATTTTTGCCAGTGTAAAAAAAACCCTTTCAACTCTACAGACCCTTGAAGTTGCTGCGGCAGTCCGGAGTCTAGGTGTGACTCTTGCTTCCTCACCAAACTTCGAGATACACATCAACAAGGTGACGAAGGTAGTCTATTTCCTTCTCATAAATATAGCCAGACTGCGCAACATCCCGTCACCCTCTGATGCTGAGAAGAGAATACACATCTTCATCTCTTCACGAATCGATTACTGTAATGCATGCCCACTGGCACGCCTGCCTACCTGACCAGTCATCTCCGACGTGTACAGAATGTGGCTGCTAGAGTCCTCACCCGCACACACATCCACGATCACATATCGCCAGTACCGATGTCTCTCCACTGGTTCCGATTATATACAGGATTGAACTCAAGATCCTCCTTCTCATCCACAAGGCTCTCACTGGCGTTAATCCAACATGCATCTGTGATCTACTTCAGGCGCCCTCAACAAAACAACTTCGATCCTCCAATACGGGCTTACTGAATGTGCCCAGATCGCACTTCCATTCAATGGCTGACAGAGCTTTCTCGCGCGCTGCTCCCGGACTCTGAACACCCTTCCATTAGAGATTGGGTCAGCTGAGTCCCTGGGCATCTTCAGATCTCGTCTCAAGATTCACTTGTTCCTTAAGGCTTTCAAGTTCTCTGGCTAGGACTGTTGATGCAGCTGACTTGTCATGCTGGGATGATGGTTCGCAGCCGATCTGCACCTTCTCAGGAACACTTGTTCCTTCCTTCATTTGTTGAACAATTATTTTTATCGCTTATTTTATGTCTTCTAAATTATAGCCGTTATTTGACTTTCATTTAAACTGCTCAGATGTTGCTGTTGTTGTTGGCATGCCGTTCTCTTCGCAGCTCAAATTTGAAACAATAAACATTTTGTTGTTTTGCCGTTCTTATGTCGTTGTTATTGCTGATTTGCCGTTCTCTTCACAGCTCTGTGCAACGCTTTGTGACCCTCGGGTGAAAGGCACTCTCGAAGTACAATTACAAGCGGTAACTGATAGTGACAAACATAATGATGATGGTGACAGCAATGCCACCACTCACACCTCGAAAGAGTGTTGATGCCTCATAGGTAGAAAAACCAGGACAAATCGTGTTGGGGGTGAACAGGATGGGAGAGAGAGAGGATTGCACCTTGTGTAACTGAGAATCGCTCTCAAGAGCTGTTCTTTCGGGATGACCGTGACGAAATAACCAACGTCATGAACCCGTGCTTGTGCCGAGTCACACAGGGTACACAATAAAGTAGATTGGCCGCAAAACGAGAAAATCTGATCAAGACTGGGACAGATGGCACCCCCACCTTGATAAGCGCTGGAGGCTCCCTGCCCTCCTCCACCACATGCACCGTCGACCGCCCGCCCCGCTCGTTGTCCCGGATCCCGCGCGCCACCTCCGACGCCTTGACCCGCTCGTAGCGGTTGCACGCGGAGCCGCACCACTGGTAGATGTTCTACGGAGACCGAGGACCATTGAGAACGTCAGTGCGTCACCCCAGCTCCTGGGGACACGCGGAGCTGTGCGGCGTCAAAATCTGGAGATGATTAATTCCTCAATACGCAGGCCACCCGAAGAACGACACTCGGACAAAAAAGCAAGCAAGTACTGCTTGCTTGCGAGCACTTATGCAGGCCAGCACATGAATATCCCTTGTAAAGGGTGCAGTGTTGTTAATGAGCACTCATAATATGCATATAATCACGGTCACATCGTATGTAAACGCACTGCATGTATAATTTATACATACACCACATTTTATTTTGTGCAGTCATTGGTAACTGGTTATGAAACCTTCGAATCACCACACTTGAGAAGCCGATTTAACCACGGCTAACCCAAACCGGATCGTTCATGTGGGAGAGCGGTCATGCGGACAAGGGTTTCCACCCCTCCCCCTGGTGGGGTGGGGGTCAAAGTCCCCGGACATGTTATTGTTCTATGGGAGAGAGAAGAAACACTCGACACGGCTATCGCAAAACAATAGTTGTGCAGAGCAGAGTACCGTGACAAACACGGAACATTTACATTAACGTAGTGCTTGTTGGACAACAGAGGTGAAATTCATCCGTATGACTGTGTCGGTGGCCACCAAATAAAGCCAGATTCAAGGTAACTATTTAAACCGAGTTTCAAACGCAAGGTACCAGCGATTCCACCTCGGTGTTTCTGACCTGGCCACGATCGATCCCGTGAGCTAGAGCGGTGCTCTCGAGAAGCGTCATCTCTCTAGCCTCATGCTATTAATTCTCAGACCGTGTGGTGGCGCAGCCTTCTCGCCATCCTCATTTGGCTTCAAAACTTCCGCTCAAGGCTCTTGTAATTGGGGATTTGTAGTCATCTTCTTAATGTGTGTAAAATAATGCATTACATAATGAGCCCGTGTATGTGTGGCTGTGTATTTGTGTGAGTGTGTATGTGTCTTGGTAGGTCGACTCAGCCTCAAATGAGCACCTGGTGCAGTATGTAAACATTGCCACTAGGGAGACAAAGCGGCCCGGCGTGGTGCTGGTCACCCATCCTCCTCGTGTGCCGTGTCGACCTTCACAAGTGCTCGCTTACAGCACTTGACCCTACAGTCTGTTAAGGCTATATGGGGAATCTTTGTTATGGGTCTTCGTATTTGTGTTTATAGCTCATCATGGGTCGAAAATGAACGAACCCGTACCCAACAAACTATATTTAACTGTTTACAGGACATGATCCAGTTTCCAAATATGAGCAGTCTGAACTAAAGTTGACTATGAAAATAATTAAATTCAACTGAACCTATTAACCTTCATTTGTGACATCGGCCTGCGCTCAGAGATCCCCGCCTGGGATTCGGGAAATCAGCTGACGATCGCTAGTGTTCACACAGAAGCATTATAACCCAGCACACTTTTCAGAATAAACTCACACAGCGGCTGTAAACAGCTGGCTGGGCGCCCAAGGCACTGCTGGGTTCACCGCTGAGGAAGCAAGATATCCGGTCAGGTTTTAGTTGAGCTGGAAGGAACCATTGAGGTATATAGATCTTTTTAACAGTTGTCTAGCGGGGAGGGATAAGCAAGCAACAACCTCTCAGGGCACCGGGGACAATTTAGTCAGAACAATTAACCTAGGCAGCATGTCTTTGAACTGTCGGAGGAACACAAAGTACCCAGCGAAAACCCAACGCAGGCATAGGAAGAACATGCAAACTTGATAATAATAATTGCATTTCTATAGCGCCAATCACCCGAGGGTCACAAAGCGCTACACTTAATACTTCAATGCACCCATGCCGGTTATCGAACCTGGCCCCTTCTTGCTGTGAGGCTGCGGTGCTACTTTCTGGGTCATGGTTCCCCCCAATCGTGCTTCGCGGAGGAGACCTCCAATCGCTTGCAATGTGGAGCGAGCGAGCGGTGCCACCACCAGTGCCGCGTTGTCCTCACCGCCCCCACGTCGACGATGAAGCAGTCGTCCCGGTTGAAGCTGTCCCAGGAGAACGGCACCTCGGTGGCGCGCACATTACGCCGCCCCTTCACGTGCATCAGCCGCTGCACGTCCGCAAGGTTGGGCTTCACGTGCTTGAACCCCGACTCCACTCCACCAGCCTGCGTGACAACCGCATGGTGGATGAAACGACAACGTCCTGCCGAGTCTGCTTTCCCTCATGAGGCATTTGAGTGGGAAGTTCTTCGTTCTGTTGTCACACAGCAGCACTGGGTGGGCAAAGCTCGGTCCGGCGGGCGAGCTGCACGCACCATGTACTTGATGCCACCCTTGAAGTAGGAGAGGAATGAGTTGGACTCGTGGCCCTGCACCTCGCGGTACTGCACGGGGCGTCCCCCCAGGGAGTCGTCCAGCTGCACCGTGAGCACCGCCGCCGCGCCGGACTCATCCTGAGAGCACTCGCTACCTGCAGCGAGGGTGGGGACACGGAGACACAGAGAGGACACGGGGACACGGGGACACGTGAGCCGTGCGGCTGCACGGGGCTCGTCCTGAGCCAGTGTTGGTGGGATACTGGGTTTCTCCACAAATACCGTGCATTCGGACATGTTTGCAGATTGAAGGTCCTAATGGGTTTTCTCTACCATTTGTTTAGCGACCGGTATTTATAGAGGGATGTGGATTAACTACATGGAGATGTCCACATGGAGCGGCTCAATTAAGTGGCATTCAGCCGCACAACAAGGTCGTCGGTTGTTCTCTTCTCACGAGGGAATGGTGTGAGTCAGAGAGTGGGCAAGTTGATCTCTTCACCGAGCGAGTGAGTCGATCGATTAACTGGTGGATTAGCGGTTGATCGTTAGATCGAGTGAGTTGGCAATCGAGTAAAATAACCACGTAGGTGAGTGAACCCGCGATCCACGGTTGAGCGAGTGAGCAGCTGAGTCAGTACGCGACTCACCCAGCCAAAAATGCAGGTCGTATCGTTTTATACCACGACCGTAGGAGTATGTCATGAGGATCACATAGGCGTCGCCAATGAAGAAGTTTCCATGTTGGTTCTTGTCTATGGTGATGGGGCTCAGCTTCTCCACCCTCCACACCTGCAGCCCTTCCTCCTCCCCCGCACCCTTGAACCCCGGGTGCAGAACCATGGCTCAACGCTCTCTGGGGTCGGAGGACGGAGGAAACGAAAGGGAGACGATCGTGCGGTGAGACGTGGGGGGGGGCACGTGGGGTTAGCCGGGTGTGCGCTTGTGATCGTGGTAACTCCAACACCCGCTGGGCTGCGACTTCATAACTAGGCGATGATGATGACGATAAGTGATGTAAAGAATAGAACAAGTTTTTACCATGTATGGAAATTATACAAGTGTTATCTTGAAAAACCAAAATAGACTATTTCAGAAAGCGTCTAGTTGACAAAAGCCACACATGCTTGTGGCAACATATGTATGTGTGGCTTTTGCAAACTAGACACTTTGTGAAAGGTGTCTATTTTAGTGTTTTAAGATCTTAACGCCTGTAAAATTTCCATAAACTGCAAAAAATCCTTTTCTATTCTTTACATATGTACACTGGCAAAAGTGCCCATAGCTTGATGTAGTGATGTATATTTTTGTTCACATCTCAATGTGTGAGAATTTAAATAACAATTTCCCATGAGAATAATAACAATTATTTACATTTTTAAAGCCCCTTTCACACGAAGGTTGCAAAGAGAGGCCAATGCTGCAAAGTGTCA
>JAZEWT010000010.1:15819411-15832383 GCA_036362905.1 Mordacia mordax
GGAGGAGGTGGAGGAGGTGAAGGAGGTGGAGGAGGAGGTGGAGGAGGAGGTGGAGGAGGTGGAGGAGGAGGAGGAGGAGGGCCGACCTGCACGGGCGATCCCCCGAGCGAGTCGTCCAGCTGCACGGTGAGCATGGCGGAGCGCGCTCGCTCGTCGGCGGTCGCGCGGTTCCCCTGCCTGCGCGCCGCGACCACAACAAACGTCGTCGGCGTCACACACGCTCTGTCCACTGCTGGACCAAGGCCCCACACGTCACACACGCTCCGTCCACTGCTGGACCAAGGCCCCACGCGTCAAACACGCTCCGTCCAAGCGAATCAAGTTGCAGCGAATACGAGAACGTGTGCGGCGCCTGCGCGCTCGCTGATTCCGCTGCTCCGTCTACAAGAGAACGTGTGCGGCGCCTGCGCGCTCGCTGATTCCGCTGCTCCGTCTACACGGAGGACGTGCACTTGGCTGCCCACGCACACCACGCTCCGGGCTGCGTGACCCGAGTTGGGATCCCGGCCACGGCTACCATCGGTGGCGAGTGAAGTCGCAAACCGGTGCTGGCACCGTCGCCTCTACCGATCCGCCCAGACGAGCGAGGTGAAGTATGATCAAATATCCTCAGCGACCCAACACGGCATAGAGGAAGCAGTCATTCAACAGTGGATTGATAACATGGTGCTGCAAGTTGTTTGATTATTATTTTCTTTAATATTTCTGTGGTGGGGCCAGTTCCCCGTGTAATTTGCAGTGCTGTGGCAAGGTCGAGATAAAATTAACTTTCCGCGGAAGGACTGTGGTGAGCGCTGGCACGTGACGGCGGCAGAATAACGGACCAACCCAACGAGAAGCCACACGGCAGACATCAGGTGCTGCTCAAACGCGGAACTCACGCGCGGTCACAAGTTTTTGGAAGAGTTGCCGTGAGACGACATGCAATCCGCTGGCACCACTGCCGATGACAGCGAGGCAACGTTGGCTTATCGGCCGATTCAGCTGTGTGTCTGCTACTTGCTAGCGTCACTTAGAAACTACGGTCTGTTAAGGCTATACGGGGATCTCTGTTGTGTGTGGATCTGCCAATCATAAGCCGGGGCGGTTCCACAAGTCATGACGTACGCTTCGGGCGCTGAAAAACCAAACGCGAGACGCCGTGCGCGTGTGTGGTAGCGGTGAGCACGCTGCACTACGAGCCCGACGACAATTTCTGAATCGGTTCTGGGATTTTCTGGGACCGATTCTCATGGCGAGCAGTGGCAGTGACTACTGTGACGTGCGTGCGTTTAAAATTAACATTTTACGGATGCTTCCTTCACAGTTGACGCTGCAGAATTCGTTGTATTGTTAGAAATGAGTAGGCATTTGCATGTTGCCATCACAGTCCAGGGCGGCACGGTGGCCCAGTGGGTAGCGCTGTCGCCTCACAGCAAGAAGGCCCCGGGTTCGAATCTCGGCTCCGGGTGCCTTTCTGTGTGGAGTTTGCATGTTCTCTCCCCGTGTCCGCGTGGGTTTTTGCCAGGCACTCCGGTTTCCTCCCACAGTCCAAAAAAACATGCCGCTGCATAGGTTCATTGGCTTGCAGACTAAATTGCCCGCAGTGCCGGTGATGGACTGGCGTCGCATCGTGGGTGTATCCCTGCCTTGCGCCCTGTGTCTGTCGGGATAGGCTCTGGTTCACCGCGACCCTGTCGAGGACTAAGCGGTTTCTAACAATGAGATGAGATCACGGTCCAAACGTTGACATGAGTATAGTACACGCCACAACGTCCCAGCTGGCATCACGCAGCAGCAGCATCCTCCGCCCTCTATAGCACTGCTGCAACACGCGTTGCACAACAGCGCCTTCCTTCGCGATAGCCCTGAGCCCTATGGCTGGCACGAGCACCAGGTGCTGCTGTACTCACGGCTGGCATTGGGGAGGGGTCAACGCACGGGAACACTGTTGCAGGAGTGAATATTTTACCTTGAACAATATCGGGCGTGCGTGGTCATCAGTTGGTCATTTTAACAAAGGCAGGAAAAAAATGCGTTCTCATAAACTCAACATTGTCTGGAGGAGGATCCCAGATACCCCTTTAAAGGGGTCACGGATTCAAAGTGCTTTCCCAAAGTGCAGTTTTTCCACCTGCACCCCTACCTGCAATAATATAATATTTGCGCTTAAGCGCCTTTGACCCTAAGGTCACAAAGCACTGCGCAAAGCCATGGAGAGAGCAGCATGTCAACAATATCAGAAGATATCCAATAAGTAAAATAATGAGTGTACATCAATGAAGGATATCAAATAAAAATAAAATAGTTGTTAAAATAAATGAAGGAAGGAAGCAGTGTTCCTGAGCAGGTACAGGTCAACAGCGAGCCATCATTCAAGTACACACCAGTAAGCAGACGCAACAGACCTAGGCAAAGGACTGCAAGGCCTTATGGAACAAGTGAGTCTTGAGATGGGATTTGAAGATTCTCAGGGACTCAGTTGACTGACTTTCCAATAGAAGGGAGTTCCAGAGTCTGGGAACAGCGAGGGAGAAGGCTCTGTCACCCATCAAACTGAATTGATGTGTTAAACTGGCCTTAACAGCCTTTACAGCGGCCGGTGCCTGCCTAGGCCAGTCTGTGCTGACTGCCAGATGTCAGTGCGATCAGCTTGAAGCTGAGAGAACAGCCTACAGCTGATCGGCAAAATCCTCTCCAGAGATATCTCATGACCCACCCAGCTAACAGGAACAATCTGGAAAGCCACCCCAACTGCCGCGTTATATAAACACGAATCTGTGGCGTAGCGCCGTTGGCTTGGTGTGCGGGATGAAAGGGAGCCCTCAGTGGACGGGAGAGAGTGCTGTCCCCACCAGGTGTAGATGATCTGCCCCGTCTTGTACTTGTACAGGATGATGTAGCAATCACCCCCGTAGAACTGGCCGTAAGTGGCGCGGTCCACCGAAACCTTGTCCAGACCCTCGATGCGCCACACCTGGGTTGGGGAGCCGGTTAGGGTCAGCGAACGAGTGGTTCTGTGCTGGGCGAGTACGCATGCCTGCGTGCATGTGTGAGTGCACGTGAGTGTGCACCTGGTCTGGCACAGGCGCCGTGGGGACGTCACTGCCACTTGGTGGCGAACGGCAGTTGTTTTTGTTGCTGGGAGTGCCCACACAGTGCACTCTCAACCCGGCGACTCGAGATTGATTCTCGCTCACGACCAACATTCGTGACGATTATATAAATCGGTCCTGGGCCTCCCTTAGGTGGCCTCAGCCTCACATGCCCTGGTGTAACGTGCCAACATCACCACTAGGAAGATAAAGACAATCAGATGTATTGCTGGCCACCCACGAGCTCATGTGCTCTGTTGGTCTATGGCAGGGGTCGGCAACCTTTAACACCGAAGAGCCATTTGAACCCGGTTTCCACGGAAAAGAAAACACTGGGAGCCGCAAATACTTTTTGACATCTAAAATGAAAAAAACCCCGCATTTATTAAAAAGAAAAAAATATTTTAAAAAAA
The DNA here is from genome assembly GCA_036362905.1 of Mordacia mordax. Taxonomy (NCBI): domain Eukaryota; kingdom Metazoa; phylum Chordata; class Hyperoartia; order Petromyzontiformes; family Petromyzontidae; genus Mordacia; species Mordacia mordax. The sequence continues at coordinate 15,822,899 of JAZEWT010000010.1, forward strand.
CAACAACAACTTCCCTTTCACGCTTCGGGGTTCACCCCAGCCATACACTTATTAGTGCTTTGACTACTCTTTTGAAGATGGGCTATCTTATCTAAAATTGAGATAACACTGTATATATTGCTTTTTCTTACCTTTACACTATGTATAAACAACTATAGTGTGTTGCTTATGAAATCCACGAAGTGCTACAGAGAAAATTAAATTTTACCTATGTAATGAACACATTTTGAACATTTTGAATTCTTGAAAAAATAATAACAATGTCTGAATGTCTCTTTCAAATAAATTAAAAAGCTGAACTTAAATCATCCATGTAGCAAACAAAAGCAAAAAAAATGCCGTGAGCCGTCATCCTTATATCGTCTTTGGGCTTTATTAATATTTTAATATTTCAAGATCACAATAATCTTCCAATTTGGAACTAAAATAATAAAAAAGAACTAACACAAATAAAATACACTTCAATTAAATACTTAGTTTTTTTTTAGTAATTTATTTTCCCAAGTCACTCGGAGCCGCAGTCTAAGGATGAAAGAGCCGCATGCGGCTCCAGAGCCGTGGGTTGCTGACCCCTGGTCTATGGGCAGTTTGAGGCATATTTGTGTGATGAGGTGGGTAGGTGAACGAGCGGGTGAGTGAATGTTTAGGTCGTGAGTCACCACTGATCTCCCTCATATCATATTACCATGTCCACGCTCACACATCCCGACCTCCACCTCCTCCCCCCACTCACCTCCATCTGTCCCTTGCCGTCGTCCACCATCCCGTGCTGGGCGGCCATGGCCGGGCTCGTGTGCAGGGTGGCAGCGTTGAAGGGCACCTGCTCCACGCGGGCGATGCTGCCCACGTTGTAGGTCTTGCCTGGCGTCAGCACGTCATCCTTGGTCCTCCAGCCGAGGAAGAACTGCTTGAAGAGCGGGGTCTCCCCTCCCTCTGGCAGCACCGACACCTGTGGAGATGGAACGCAGAGGAAGCAGCAGTTCCTGTCTGCTGGCTATATAATAATAATAATAACAGCTACACTCCCGGAGCGAGGGAGCGAGTTGAACGGCGAGGTTCTCGGTTCGGAACGGCGCTGAACGGCAGACGCCACGGCCGGACGGTTTCCAACCCCGTGGTAGCTCACTCATCGATTGTTACAAAAGTTCGAGGTTTAAATCTGGCAGGCCACCGTGGATAATACAGAGTATGTTAGCCATTAATTACTACGCGCCGTGTCTGCAGCGAATGTTTAGGAAACCCGCGACGTCACTCCAAGAATAGCAGACTCTTGTGTGGCGGCAGCACCGCACAATTTTACCAAGTTTTAAAAACAACACCGCAAGATTCATGTTTGGGAAATGTGGCAAGGGGCACCGACTGCTACAAAAACCTGGTGGGAGCCTCAGGAAGGTGAGCGCTGGATATCCACGCGAGGTGTGTAAAAGCCACCTACATCCCAGTGATTTCAGGAAACCTGTCCTGGTTTCCTGGATAAGGACTCGACCAGACTCATTCACAAGAATGTCTTCAATCACCCCAATGTGAGTCACAGCAATGCTTCACTCACGTGCTCACCCACTCATTCGTTTTCTCACTCAGCCACTCACCACGATTCACCGATTCGCCCGTTCGCTCGCGCGTTCACTCAGCCACTCGTCACACCGCAGGTCACTTCACTTCTCTTTATGCTTTCCTTGCACTGCTCCGCTTTAGAATTCTTCCCTTCCGTCCTCATCGTCCTCGTTATCAATGACTAGCTCTTGGCACATGCTTTTTCGCGATAGTCGCTTCGAGTATTCCTCCTCGCTCGTGCACAGCATGTCACCTCCCACATTGGCAGCATCATTGGCGTCTTCAAGTGCGGAATACCTCCAACATGGGAGGTAGAACATTGCGATGGGGAGAGTAGAGACACTCGAATTACTCGACATGGCTATCTCAAAAAATCAGGTCTTAAGGAGGAATTCCCAGTGTAGAATGGTTGAGCGGAGTGGAGAGGCCGGTGGTGGTCATGGTGGTGTTGTGGTGTCACCTGTGTGGAGGGCGGGTACTTCATCTTCTTGAGAAACTCCTCCGCACTGCTCATGCTCTTCTTCCGCTCGTCCGCGTTCGCCTTCTGACCTGCAGCGATTGTACGGAACAACGGTAAGAGTTGGGCAGCCAGCACACCACATCCAGTATACCTCTTCGCTGTGGTAATGGCTGCTGCGAATCACGTACTGCGTAGTCCAGTCTGCCTGCGACCTTTTAAATATGTCCGCGCATGGCACAGCGCGGGTTTTTAATGGCAGCGACGAATGTAGACGTGGGAGCATAGATGGTGCAGAAAAACTACAGATTATTCTGCACTGCCCTCTGATGCACAATTATATAGCATGGCGCCAAGGTAGCCTTTATGCATTTTGGCTGTTAACTAAAGTTCTATTATGGCTAGCAGACACAGCTTCGGATATCCGATGAGTGAGTCATCACACCTAGTTAATAACTTTGCCCCTTAAAAGGAAAATATAATGGCGATGGTTCGGGTAATGGGCCTTCTTCAGATGGCACGAGAGCGGGCGCATCCACCCCACTGTTATTCTGTGACCTTCCTGAAAACTATTGCTTTATAACGATCGTGGTTTTCATTACTCGAATTGCTCTTGAAAGCAATTCTCATACACGGCTATCCTGAAAGAACAAGAGCTGGTCTTTCAGGGAAGCCGTGTCGAGTGTTCGGCTATACACTCGACACCGCTATCCTGAAAGAACAGCTCTTGAGAGTCTCAACTATTCTGTGTTTTTCCCTCAACACAGCCGTGAAATTGACTGAAGGTTACGGTGACGGAATCGCAGCCCCGGGAGACGATACTGCGTGTGGCACATGAGGCATCGGTCACTCTAACCCTTCCTGTGCAGTCACGGTTCAACTTTCCCCATATGAAAAGTGACAAGTTGCTTAATTAGGATAGCCACAAGCAACTTCACTCCTACCGCAAAACTGAACAGGCCTTTCGTGAGGGTGTCTTGAGACTCGAAATCCTCCATCTCCGCTTGGACCGGTAGCTCTACAAATGCTAGGTGTTTTTGATGACGTGACCACAAGCTGAATGTGTGATTGGACGATTCAGTAATCGGATTAAGCGATGACAGGCTGATGACATTACCGGATGACCTGATGACGGGACGCAGAGATGATGGTGGGATGAGAAGATGGGGTGATAGTGAAGGTCTAACAGAACGATAAAGTGATGGGATAATAGGGAGGCGAGATGATAGCTTGGTTGATGGGTCATCCATCCTCACCCTTCCACACGAAGATTTGCCCTGCGGAGCCGTTGTCGAGCAGGAAGCAGTCTCGCGTGTCGAGCAGCGACTGCCGGAACGGGCTCGCGTCCGCCGCCACCTTCACCTCCATGCGGCCGCTCTCATCAGAGATCTGTGGCGATCAACGTCATCTGTTATCGTCGCTCAAGTGCAGCTGCACCTTGTGTTTTATCGCCATCAGCAGCAGCATCATTGTTATCATCATCAGCAGTGGCATGATCGTCCGCGATCTGTCACGTCCTAATGTTATCGGAATGGTCGACAGCACCTCGCCATTGTCATCAGCAGCAGCAACATCATAAGCAGTCATCATCATCGGTTGACCGCAGCAGCAACGTCAGAATCATTGCCATCATCCCCATCATCAGCATTATGGTCATCATCATCGTCGCGATCATCATGACCACCGTTATCCTCGTCAGCAGCAGCAATGCCACCACAATCACCGTTGTTCTCCATGAGTTGGCTGCATCAGCCGGCATGGTTTTGCTCTACATTGTATCACCAAGAGCAACGCATCTCTTATCACCATCATTGTCATCCTCGTCACCTTGTAGAGCTTGGCAGAATTCCGATTGGAGAGATCTGTCTCCACATCATCGGAGGATCCCTCAGGAAGGGACGGCTTGGCGCCCAGCAGCTGAAACGGGTTGAAAGGTTAGTTGTCACAGGTCAGAAGTCAAGTTCAAGTGTATTTTTTTGGCCCGGTGAGACTTTAGAGACGAGGAGAGTCTCAATTACAAGTGAGGCATGAGTCGGTAAAATGACGAGCGTTCGAGCGTAGCGACAGCAATACCAGAGAGCGAGAATCAGAGCCAAGGCGACCGAGCCAGGGGAGGCGTTAGAAACACAGCGCGAATAAAATCACAGGACCATACATTTCGTGTAAGGAAGATTGCATCTGACACATTTACTTTGGAGGTCACGTGATCTCACATGACAAAGCAAACCACGTGGACGCCACTAAACGCACGTGGCATACTGTAGTTTACTGTACAGCGGTGCGCACATGAAGGCAAGCGATGGTTGGATGGTCCATTGGTTGACAGATGATCGGTTGAGCTGCTAGTCGATTGAGAAGATTGATGATCGGTTGGTCAATGAGATGGTTACATTATTCGTTGGTGACTTTGTAAACCAGATGTTTGTTTGACTGGTTGGGTGATAATTATGAGATGGTTAGAATCTCAGATAGACGACTGGTCGGTTAGTTAAATACTGTGCAATCTTGAGTGCCACTGCTCACTTCGTGATTATGGTTGGGGTTTCATCTTTGTACGAGTTGGCGCTGTGAGTTTGTTTAACTGTCCAATCTCAAGTGTTACGGATTACATTTATGATTACAGTTCGAATTGCATTTAATCACAGATTGCTGCTGTAAGATTATCTGCCCTTCGATTTCATGCATTGTTTGTGTTGGTCATTTTGGACATTTGTTGTGTAGCGGGAATCCCGCACCTAGAGCTTGCACGTTCACTGGATACTTTGTGCTCTAATAAACATCTATGTATCTGGCAAGATGATTCGATGGTTAGTTCATTGGATATTCGTGAGATGATGAAACGACTGTTAGGTTGTTCAGCTTGTTAGGCATCTCGTTGGCTTCATCGCCAGGTTTTTACGATGAGGTGACGACGAGCGCGGCCGCTCACCGTGATCACTGCCTCTGGCTCCTCGCCCTCCTCCACCAGCTGCACCGTCGCTCGCCCGTTCCGCTCGTTGTCCCGGATCCCGCGCGCCACCTCCGACGCCTTGACCCGCTCGTAGCGGTTGCACCCGGAGCCGCACCACTGGTAGATGTTCTGCAACCACCACAACGAGCACAGCATGTAGGCCTCTGCGCAACGGTGAGAGGGAGAAGCTGGGAAAAGCCAGTATTCGTTCCGTCTTGAGTTGACCAATATTGACCCGGGAGAGTGTGAACACACTTGGGTTTTGTTTAATGTTGTGAGAACGACAAACACGGATTATTTATGCAGGGGTGAAGCATTGCCTACTCTGTGTGCACACGCTAGCACGTGTTTGCACGGCTGGGTCGCGGAAATCGGTCAGGTGGGCTGCCCCCCCACCACCTCGCAAATGAACATCGGTGTGCACGGTTACAGCCAGGCTGTAGGGTAGCTCCTCTAATTACGCGCAAGGTCTCAAACACACCGATGTTCATTTGCGAGGTGTACTGCCAGCATCTACGTGTCCCGCTCCCCACGGTCGCTCGTGTCCCCTGTCCCCCTCCAATGAGTGAATGACGAGGACCAAGGGCACGTCTTAGTTACTATGACAACTCCACAGCGACAAACGTGTGATGCGCAATTTGTAGAAACCAAACGTTAACCACTGTAATTAAAATAAACAAAGTGGGTGGAGAGGGAGCGATCGACGCAGATGTCCCGAGAGAGCAGCTTTTCGAAGCAATCATATGCATCGAGCCGTGAAAACCTACATCATTATAAACAAAGAACCATTTTAATAAAAATGGATTTTAAACGCGGAGTAAATACTTTTTGTTCCGGTACGCTATTGAAACATTTTTTGAGTGGTGGTCAAGGGGGCCTCAGAGGTTTTGGCCTCTAGGTGGCGGGCAGCAAGAGGCATCCTCCTCCCCCCACACTTGTCACGCTACTGGCGGCAGTGCAGGAGTTAGCGCAGATAATCGTCTGTGACGATTTTATGAACCGGTCCTGGGCCTCCCCTAGCTCGACTCAGCCTCAAATGAGTACCTGGTGCGGTGTGTAAACATTACCACTAGGCAAACAAAGGCGGTCTGGTGTGATGCTGGCCACCCATGACCTTATGTGTCTTGCCGTCCTTTCTAGTTGCTTGAAAAAAGCATTAACGCTACGCAATGTGGGCGATCTTTATCATTGTGTGTGTGTCACACCATCTGGACAAGGTGCTGCCCAAGAAACCAGTCAAGCATGAGAGACAGACAGTCCTCTGCTCTGGTCAGGGTAACATAAAAGAGATAGCGAATGGCTCGTTTTATGAATTAAGGCATGAAGGAGGCGTGGGAGTGTGGGGGCCACGTATGGGAAACTGTCAACCCCAGACCATTGTGATTTCGCCTTTGCATTAACAGGTTACGGGCGGCACAGTGGCCAAGTGGGTAGCGCCGTTGCCTCACAACAAGAAGGTCCCGGGTTGGAATCTCGGCTCGAGTGCCTTTCTGTGTGGAGTTTGCATGTTCTCTCCCCGTGTCCACGTGGGTTTTTGCCGGGCACTCCGGTTCCCTCCCACAGTCCAAAAACATGCTGCTGTATAGGTTAATTGGCTTGCAGAATAAATTGCCCGCAGTGCCCGGTGATGGACAGGCGTCCCATCGTGGGTATATTCCTGCCTTGCGCCCTGTGTCTGCCGGGATAGGCTCCGGCTTACCACGACCCTTTACAGGACTAAGCGGTTTCTAACAATGAGATGAGATGAGATTAACGGGTCACACATGATGATGGTTGTGGTGCCTTATATCCCCTCAGGGGATGAACACACCTGGAGGAGCACAGACCGGGCTGGTGAGTTGGAAGCCTTTAATGAGCAATGCCAAATGTTGCCTGATGAATCTAATATCTGAGTGGGCCAATGATGCCAGCACCGGGGCAGGCATGGGCCAGAGCAGCTTGACATTAACCGCAAGTTGCTGATAGACATGTTTTTACTCCCGTGGTATATTCACACCACATTGTCGGTGCAAGCCTGGTACGAGCTCGGACATCTCTTGGACGACAATGATGGCAGATGTAGAGAATGCGTACACGTATCCCTGACGTTAGGGCCTGACGTCCAGCTGATCTGTCTGCCGACCATCGGCTTGTCATCTGTAAGATGCGCTTGCCATCCTTGCACTGAAGGTCGGTAAGTAACCACCTAGGTCCCCGTTCACACCTACAACAGCCCGGTCTCAGCCAGATGTTGAAGGTTGTGAATGGGCATGTGATCAGCGCTTACATCTGGGTTTGACATCTCCTCCCACTCTGACTCTTCCTGACGCAGAGCGCAACCGGGCACGGTCCGGGAATGTGACTCGTGCAGCCGCGCGTCCCGACGAGCCGTGTTGACCCGCGCGCGCACGTGCGTCCGCGCTCACCGCCCCCAGGTCGACGATGAAGCAGTCTCCGCGGTTGAAGCTGCTCCACGAGAGCGGCACCTCGGTGGCGCGCACCGTGCGCCGACCCTTCACGTGCAGCAGCCGCTTCACGTCGGCCAGGTTGGGCTCCACGTGCTTGAAGCCCGAGGCCACTCCGCCCGCCTGTGCAGATGTGAGCGAGCGCACGCACGCCACACGCACGCACACGCGCGTTCGTACAAGAGCCGCCATCCAACACCAAACAGCGTCGATGTCACCGCAGCGCTTGTGCCAGGCTAGATGCACTTCGAGGTTACATGAAGGTCGTGAGAATGACCCAGGTGTTATAATAATAATAATAATTGCATTTATAGAGCACTTTTCACCCGAGGGTCACAAAGCGCTGGCTTGTCTGGAAGATGCACCATCTGTACTCTCTCATGAGCCACCTGGCACTCCACTCGTTGTTCTGAGCATCGCTCCTCCACCACTCATTGTTAGAGGACAGCTGCCTCCAATTGCCCAGTAGTATCCTTCATGAGCCTTTGCTACAGACGCAAGTTGGATGTCGCCAGTAGTAGTCATTGGTAGCTACGTGTCGTCCTGTATCTTATCCTGCACCACATCAGCTCATCTCTTCTCCAGTCCGTGCACAAGCTGCTTGGGCATGCGGTGGCAGGGCATGCGGACGACATGACCCAGCCACCGCAGCCTCACCTGCTGAAGAAGCTCTACAATGGAACTCTCCAGAACTTTCAAGAATCTATGAGCTCGTGGAACTATTCAGTGTGAACATAAACCGCCGAGCGTAATCATAAGTGCTTCCAGGCGAGCTGCGCCCACCTTGTACTTGATGCCACCCTTGAAGTAGGAGAGGAATGAGTTGGACTCGTGATCCTGCACCTCGCGGTACTGCACGGGGCGTCCCCCCAGGGAGTCGTCCAGCTGCACCGTGAGCACCGCCGCCGCGCCGGACTCATCCTGAGAGCACTCGTTACCTGCAGCGGGGTGCGGTCACGGGGTCGAAACGTCGGACGTCATCAGCACGCGCTGCGACGCGCGTTGCTCGCAGCCAACGTGCCAGGGCCGCCACCGGTTCGCCCGCGCCAGGGCGGCGCCCTCGCCGCGCCGCGGTTTGGCACGCATCCTAGTACGAGGAATGGAATCCCCCTACCTTCCCCCCTCCGCGGACCCCCACCCGCAGCCCAACCCCCACCTCTGTGTAGACCTATGGTGGCCCGTGCTGCCGGGCGAGTGTGCAGCTGCACCACCTGCACACTCGCCGCCCACCCGCGCCGCTTACCGAGCCAGTAGTGGAGGCTGTAGCTCAGAGTTCCTCCGCCGCCTTTCACCGAGTTCAGGACCACGTAGGCGTCGCCTGTGTAGAAGTTCCCGTGCTGGTTCTTTGCAATGGCAACGGGGCTCAGCTTCTCCACCCTCCACACCTGCAGCCCCGGCTGCTGTCCCGCGCCCTTGAACCCCTCGTGCAGGACCATGGCTCAGAGCGGTGCCTAAGGTCGGAGGCAGGGGGAGGAGGAGGACGGAGAAGGCAGTGGAACCGGTTTAATCGCAGCTCGGGTCTGTCTGAGTCTCCGCACCAACTGGAGTTTGTAAACTCAAGATGGAACGCTTCAGAGTTGATCTAAAATGGAATCTGTGCGATAGCAATGTCCCCGACTTTATAATAAAGCGCTTTGGGGCAGCATCGCTCAAGGAGTGTTGTAAACCTGCCACCACCCGACACGGGCAAGGAGTAAGGATTTGTCACATGAACGGAATGCGTCAATTCTTAACGACTTCAGCAACAAACCGGTCTGTTTGTAAAAACCTACAGCGTTTAAGGTGGAGTTTGCCGTTTCGCTGATTATCACAGTGGGCTCCATCGAGCTTGTGCGGAGCGCGGTTCGAGTCGGGGGCGGTGGTGGTCGGTGGGAGGCGTTGAGGGTTTGAGGATGAATGTCACGGCGCGTTTGGAGAGACGCGACCGCGTCTGCCCCGGTCGCTCGGGGCGACGGCAGGACTCAGAGCGGCGGGAGCGCTGTCGCTCGTGCACGCCGGGGCCGCGGCGCCAACACTGCCTCATCGGCTGGGGACTGTTACTAATAATATTCATTCATTCGTTATCAATACCCGCTTAATC
>JAZEWT010000010.1:15853880-15866754 GCA_036362905.1 Mordacia mordax
TGTATTCCTGCCTTACGCCCTGTGTTTCCGGGATAGGCTCCGGCTCACCGTGACCCTGTATAGGATTAAGCGGTTTCAGATAATGAGATGAGATGAGATACTGTGTTTGAGGCGGCTTAATGATGCATCGATGTCTCGGGTTTTCATAGCCGACAATGACAGCAGCAGTACGTTCACGTGATGTCGATATTGATGCCTCCCGCTGCTGCTGCTGGCCACGACGAGAGAGAGAGGACTTTTGTAGAGAGAGGGAGTTTGTGTCGTTTCGCGCTTGGCTGTTGGGGCTTGTCTCGAATGTGTCGATGAGAGTCTGTCTCTGCGACTATGTCTTTGTAGGTACGCCATGTGGTCACCCACCATTTGGGCTGCATGACCAGAATGTCACGATGCGGTCTGTGCCTCCAATCTTCCAGTTATGAAGGAGAGGTGCGCATCGGCGCGTTGGTGATGTTTTGCAAATGCGGGTCATGTGTCCCGGAGGAAGAGCGGAGATGACAAAGCTCGAGCGAGGCGCTGTCTCTGAAGATGTTCGCTTTGTCCCGCTGTATTCACATTCAGCCTCCTCACGCAATGTCTTTGTATCCTGGTCTAACGATGCGGGCCACTGCGCTTGACGAGCAGCGGGGGAGGGGAGTCGTGGGCGTGCAGTACTTAGTCAAGTTGATGATTCTCGATAACGTGCGTGAGTCGTGATTGACGACGGCTCGTGTGGTGTCACCTGCCTGCGACTATGCCACTCGCGCTGCGACTATGCCACTCGCGCTGCGACTATGCCACTCGCGCTGCGACTATGCCACTCGCGCCGCGGCTATGCCACTCGCGCTGCGACTATGCCACTCGCGCCGCGGCTATGCCACTCGCGCCGCGGCTATGCCACTCGCACCGCGACTCTGCCACTCGCACTGTGCCGACATCGTGGTATCTGTGGCGCTCACCAGGTTTGAGCCGCGTTGGTAATTGGGCTCGGATTATTGGCCACGAGGGCTTGCCAGGTGTTGTGGGTCTGTGGAGAGGCAGGTGGCTCGACGTTTCGGATCATATTGCTCGGCTTCTTCCGTACCAGTGCGGGAATCAATGGTATTGCGTTCAGAATCGTTGAAGAGAATTGCTTCTGACTCCTAGAGTTACCCGAGGCCTCTACAATAATCACCATCTTAATAAAAAAAACCGACTGTATTGGCTATCGGTGGTGGAAATCACCATGAGGGTGATGGTGATTAACTCTCTCCGTCGTATCGCATCCGGGCAGTTAAAACGCACCATATATGGACCTAAGGTAATTGTGTTATATATTAATAATAATGTAAAAAAACCCGGGAAATTAATAATTATTGTTGTGAGCGGCGGCGCGGTGGCCCAGTGGTTAGTGCTGACGCCTCACAGCAAGAAGGTCCCGGGTTCGAATCTCTCGGCTCGGGTGCCTTTCTGTGTGGAGTTTGCATGCTCTCCCCGTGTCCGCGTGGGTTTCGCCGGGTACTCCGGTTTCCTCCCACAGTCCAAAAGCCAGGAGACTGACGACTCACTCTCGGAGTTCCTCCAGAAACAACGAGCTGCCTGTTGCAGAGCAGAAGCTGCAACTCCTCTGTCGAGAGGTAGACCAGTACCACCTGGACCTCTGTGGGATACAGGATGTCCGGTGGACTGGTTCTGGTTCCAGTCATCAGGAGAGATGGACAATCCTCCACTCGAGAGAGGAAACTGCTAAGCAACAGGCAGATGTGGTAACCTGTAAGTCCAGGGCCACTATGGGCTCGCTTCCCTATAAATCTAAGGCGCGGGATGGTGGTGGTGGTGGCTTATGCCTCCACTGAAGATAAACATCAGTGGAAGGATGCAGACAAGGCCGATGAGTAAGATGCCTTCTAAGACCTCCTGCCCCAGGTGTTGGCTAAAGTGGCCCCTGGCGATAGAGTCATCCTGCTAGGTGACTTTAATGCTTGAGTGGGTCATGATGCAGATACATGGGCTGGAGTGATTGGAAGGCATGGGCCAAATCAACTCAACAACAATGGCAGGAGGCTGCTAGACTTCTATGCAGCCCATGGGCTCGTCACATCAACACGCTGTTCCATCGTCGGCGTATGCACAAAACATCATTAGTGCATGCGAGAGCATCTGCTGAACTACTTAGTGGTGGAGTAGTGGATGCGTGCCCATGTCCTTGACACCAGGACCTACCGTGGAGCTGATCCGACCTCTCACCATTGGCTCGTCATCCCCGAGATCCGCCTGCCATTCTTCCACAGCAGTGGTAAAGGTTCACCAAGGACCCCATTCAAACCCACAGTGGCCTGGTCTCTGCTAGCTGATGAAAGCTGTAAGCGAGAATTCCATCATCGTTGGCAGCTGGCGCTGACATCGCCCCCCTCCCTCCCTCTTATAATTGTCGATGAAAGTGGTTGAGGTTTACGGTTGTGGGTCATGCAGCTGGAATGACTGCACTGGGTACACGGTCTAGACCTCACCATAAATCCTGGCTGACGGAGGAGGTGTCTATGATAGCAGCGCGTCCTCGGGTACTGACGGGCGCGACAACGAGCGGTCTGTGGCGTTGGAGACCGGCTCGGTGTGGTTGCCCGGGACATCAACTAAGTCATCTCAGTCAAGCAACCCATAACACCTGGGTCTGTCCCAAAACCTCTTGTCGGCGAGCCTTTGACACATCACGTGGCTTCAAAGTGCATATGGCCTGGCACAGGCGCCTTTGTGACGTCACCACCACTTAAGAGTGAATGGCGGTTGTTGTTATAGCTCCGAAGCGCTTGCTTCCTTACAGTATTATAACGTACTTTCTGCTGATACGTACTATGCATTACAACAACGTGAACTATTTAAAATCCATACATTCGGCAAAAGTGTCACCTTATTCCAACTTATTTTGACGTGTTATTTCTTGTCGAGCCACGTTCGGGTTTATTTACAAGGTGTGTGTGTGTTTGTGTAACGCGACATTTGCTAGGATGGTTGACAGCCATCTCTGGGTAAATGCGCGTAACTCGTTGCAGTGCGGTGACCTAACCCCGGCACAGCAGCAAATGTTTACTTGACAGGTGGACGTTTGGATCAGGAGCGTCGCCTGATGAAGTGCTTTGATTGGCTGGCATCACACGACCAGAGGAATACATCTCGTGGCCTGCTGGTGACGTCCAAAGGATGTCAACCCATGACCTGAATCCTAGTCCTCGATCTTTGCGCATCCACATGGAAAGGATCATGGTGTCACTCAAAGGGGGTAACTAATTGAGCCTTGGCATGTTTATAGTCGTTGAACCATGCGTGCGCTTTTTTTGTTTGCATGCCTATTTTATTTGCGTTATCAATTAATCATTACCATTTACGGAAATAGATTTGATCGCGAGCGCATTGGTGGCCCAGTGGGTAGCGCTGTCGCCTCACAGCAAGAAGGCCCCGGGTTCGAATCTCGGCTCGGGGTGCCTTTCTGTGTGGAGTTTGCGAGTTCTCTCCCCGTGTCTGCGTGGGTTTTCGCCGGAAACTCCTGTTTCCTCCCACAGTCCAAAAAACGTGCTGCTGCATAGGTTAATTGGCTTGCAGACTAAATTGCCCGCAGTACCCGGTGATGGACTGGCGTCCCATCGTAGGTATATCCCTGCCTTGCGCCCTGTCTGCCGGGATGGGCTCCGGCTCACCGCGACCCTGTACAGGACTGAGTGGTTTCTGACAATGAGATGAGATTTGATCGCTTAATGAAAAAGCTGTTCTTTCGAGATAGACGTTCTCGAGCCCGCCTACCCCCGCCCCCGCTGCCGAGACTGAGTTTCAGTCTGAGACACGGGACGCCTGAAGGTGCCTCCAACGTGGGAGGCGAAGCGTGGCGAATGAAAGATGAGGAGCACTCGACAGGGCTATCCCGACAGAGCAACTTTGGTAAGCAATCACCACGCATCGATCAGCAAAACACCGACATCGGTTCCCCAAACAGATTTGTTTTAGAGTTATAATCGAGTTGGTACAGTCCACAGCGCCCAGCAAACCACCGCCCCCGTGTTTGACGTGCTTGACGGCGCACAGCACAATTACGTCACGCGCATAAACGCGATTGCGTCAGCGGTTGTGTCTGCAACACAATCGTTTATGTAGAAGCGATCATCGCAGTGTCGGGATCGAGCTGATGATGATACCCGCTGTCGGGATCTAGCTGCTGCTGATGATGATACCCGCTGTCGGGATCTATCTGATGATGATGATACCCGCTGTCGGGATCTATCTGATGATGATGATGACACCCGCTGTTGGGATCTAGCTGATGATGATGATGATGATACCCGCTGTCGGGATCTAGCTGCTGCTGATGATGATACCCGCTGTCGGGATCTAGATGATGATGATGATACCCGCTGTCGGGATCTATCTGATGATGATGATGATGACACCCGCTGTTGGGATCTAGCTGATGATGATGATGATACCCGCTGTCGGGATCTAGCTGCTGCTGATGATGATACCCGCTGTCGGGATCTAGATGATGACGATGATACCCGCTGTCGGGATCTAGCTGATGATGATGATACCCGCTGTTGGGATCTAGCTGATGATGATGATGATGACACCCGCTTTTGGGATCTAGCTGATGATGATGATGATGATGATACCCGCTGTCGGGATCTAGCTGATGATGATGATGATGACACCCGCTGTCGGGATCTAGCTGCTGATGATGATGACACCCGCTTTTGGGATCTAGCTGATGATGATGATGATGATACCCGCTGTCGGGATCTAGATGATGATGATGATACCCGCTGTCGGGATCTAGATGATGATGATGATGATGATACCCGCTGTCGGGATCTAGCTGATGATGATGATGATACCCGCTGTCGGGATCTAGATGATGATGATGATGACACCGGCTGTCGGGATATAGCTGATGATGATGATGATACCCGCTGTCGGGATATAGCTGATGACAACTTCACGTGGCACCGTCGTATTGAAGAATCCGAATACCTCTCATCTCATCTCATCTGAAAACGCTTAATCCTATATAGGGTCACGGTGAGCCGGAGCCTATCCCGGAAACACAGGGCGTAAGGCAGGAATACACCCGACGACGGGACGCCAGTCCATCACCGAGAATCCGAATACCGTGAAACGCTTTCGTCAGATTTGTCACTAAAACAACAACAAAACGTGATTGTTGTTGATTTGCCGTTCGTATGTTGTTGTTGTTGCTGACACGCCGTTCTCTCCACAGCTCTGTGCAGCTCTTGGTGACCCTCAGGCGAAAAGGGCTCTCGAAGTGCAATTATAATTATCATCGCTGGCGGATCCCGAGGAAATGTGATTGTGTGTGAGAGCAATCACACTGTCAATGAATAAACACGTTTATAAACATCTTAATTTAGTCTTAACTCGTCACATGACGGGATATCGGACTCGATACGGATCGTGAGTGAGCAGTGATTAACGCTCCGCGCAACTTCAATTCGCAGGCACGGGTAACGTCCGTGGTGAGCGGTTATCTGATTACCTGGGTTCACCTCCCCATCCCTCTTGAAACTGCGCCAGCGTGGTGAAGTATGGTCATCAATCGCTCT
The DNA here is from genome assembly GCA_036362905.1 of Mordacia mordax. Lineage (NCBI taxonomy): Eukaryota > Metazoa > Chordata > Hyperoartia > Petromyzontiformes > Petromyzontidae > Mordacia > Mordacia mordax. The sequence continues at coordinate 15,859,439 of JAZEWT010000010.1, forward strand.
CCCCCCGTCCCTACGACCCACACGGCGTGCCGTGGCTTTCATCCAACAATAGGAATTTATAGAGGGAGCCCTCAACCACAATGAGATTGGCGAGCGGTTGCACAATGCATTCATTGCAACCCATTGCACAACGGGACCGTTTGTCAATGCACAGGAAGAGGATTGTGATGGAGGTCACTGGACAGTTGCAGGCAGTCCACCTCCAGTAACAAGAGTAGGCGGAGGAGCGTCGCCCACAATAACGAGCGGAGCGCCGGGCGGATAAAATTCAGTTTGGCACAGTAGGAAGCGCCGGTCGTGCCTCGCCTAATCATCTCAGTCATCCCAAGGCCCTGGGTCCGTCCCATTACCTCTTGCGGACCTCACGTGGCCTCAACGTGCACCTAGCCTGGCACAAGCGCCGTAGTCACGACACCGCCACTTAGTAGCGACGGCGGCTGTTATTAGTGTCTACTGTAAGTCTCATCTCATTGTCTGAAACCAACCGCTTAGTCCTATACAGGGTCACGGTGAGCCGGAGCCTATCCCGGCAGACACAGGGCGCAAGGCAGGGATACACCCACGATGGGACGCCAGTCCATCACTGGGCACTGCGGGGCAATTTAGCCTGCGAGCCAATTAACCTATGCAGCAGCATGCTTTTGGACTGTGGGAGGAAACCGGAGTGCCCGGCGAAATCCCACGCGGACACGGGGAGAGAACATGCAAACTCCACACAGAAAGGCACCCGAGCTGAGAGATTCGAACCCGGGACCTTCTTGCTGTGAGGCGACAGCGCTAACCACTGGGCCACCGCGCCGCCCTCTACTGTAAGTGCGTTTGTGTTACTGTACGTATGAGTGTATCGCCTCTGGGGACACAAAGGTGGCCGGGTGTGGTGCTGTCTACCCACCCCCTTGTGTCCCGCGCGGCCTTCACATGGGCACGCAAACTGCACTTGCCCAAACGCCTGTAAAGGCTCTACAGGGGACCTTTATCTTTATATATTTATACGCGCGATTGTGGATGCATTTACTTTTGCACGAGGGGAAAGATTTTTTTTTTTATAAACAAAGGATCTTTGTTTTGCGTATGAGTGTTGTGCTGTTTGTGGACCTCATCTCATCTCATTGCCAGAAACCGCTTAGTCCTGTACAGGGTCGCGGTGAGTTGGAGCCTATCCCGGCAGACACAGGGCACAAGGCAGGGATATACCCACGATGGGACGCCAGTCCATCACCGGGCTCTGCGGGCAATTTAGTCTGCAAGCCAATTGACCTATGCAGCAGCATGTTTTTTGGACTGTGGGAGGAAACCGGAGTGCCCGGCGAAAACCCACGCGGACACGGGGAGAGAACTCGCAAACTCCACACAGAAAGGCACCCGAGCCGAGATTCAAACCCGGGACCTTCTTGCTGTGAGGCGACAGCACTACCCACTGGGCCACCGTGCCGCCCCTGTTTGTGGATGGTCACCTTTTTTCATGGGGGGGAGGGGGGCTGCTTGACCATACTTCCTCACGATGGTCAGGGCGGATTGGTCAATAATTGGAATTCCAAATTTGGTACCATGCGGAACTTTTTTTATGATGGCATTGGTGTTGGGTCGAGACCAGTCTCGAAGCTCGGTGCGCTAAGCACTGCGCCAGACCTCGATCCCCTTACCACGTTTAAAATAAGAGGCCATTCTGAGCCGACCGCCCGAGGTGGCTACGCGAGGAGCCCCTTGGCGGTGGTGCTGCCGATGCCTCTTTGTGAACTAGGCCATTGTTAAAGCCACCATATGTTTGGCGTGTGGCATTCTGAGCAATAGAGATAAGCGTGTGTACACACGCGCGAGCGCGGTAAATATACAAGCACACAAAAGATTAAGGTCCCCCGTATACTTTAACATAGGTTTCGGGCAAGTGTTGTCGTGGAGCACCGATTAAAAGGCCTGCACGAGGAGTTGAGTGTGTGACCAGCTCCGCACGCGGCCGTCTTTATCTCCCCAGTACTGATGTGTACACACCGCACCCGGTAGTCGTTTAAGGCCGAGTCAACCTCAAGGAGATCTCGGACCGATGTAATCACCAAGAGGGGCCGGAAATCAATCTTGCGACGAGGAAGGGTTTTACTGTCCTAATGCGTGAAGCACGGCGCCACCGCTCCTCACCCGCAGCCCGATGTCCCAGTCGGTTGGGTGGTGCCTCTGCACGAGGTCTGTCACCCAGCGGGGGAGGCGGCATCGAGGGTTGGTGGATCACACACGCGCGGCTCCTCGGACACTCACTTCCCGAGAGCGTCGAGGAGTCATGCCCTGCATTGGCCAGGAGACGGCAGTGGAGCGACGCGTGACCGCCGCCGTTCCCGCTCCACCGGAGGATTCTGCTCTCTCGCACGAGTGAGTTGTGTCGGGTGCCGTGGTTTCGTCCCAGGCGAAAACGCTCATTAATTGGCTCATACATAGGGGACCGGAGAGCTTGTAATAATAATAATAAGAGTACTTCCAGAGCGCTTTTCACCCGAAGGTCATAAAGCGCTCCACGAAGCTGCGGAGAGAACGGCATGTCAACAACGACATAAGAACAGCAAAACAGCAACAATAACGTTTTCTTGAGCGGTTTGGAGCACGGCATATCAACAACAACATCAGGACAGTTCAACAGTAATGATGTAGGTTTTCACGGCTCGAGACATGATGATTGCTTTGAAAAGCTGCTCACTCGAGACAGCCGCGTCGATCGCTTCATCTCTCCACCTCGCGACGTTTCGCCTCACACGTTAGAGGCATCCTGAGTTCAACTGAAAGTCAAAGTGGAAATAAATAATAGATGTCCCGAGCAGGTGCAGGTCGGCAGTGAGCCATCATCCCGGCACGACAACAGTGATCCGCATCAACAGTCCTAGCCAGACGACTTGAAAGCTTTACGGAACAAGTGAGTCTTGAGGCGACATTTGAAGATGCCCAGGGACACAGCTGACCGAATCTCCAATGGAAGGACATTCCAGAGTGTGGGAGAAGCGCGCGAGAAGGCTCGGTCACCCATCGAATGGAGGTGCCTGGGGTGGAATTTGGCGCCGGCTCACTGCCTGCCTTCCTGCTCGTGTGCAGTTCCTTCGAACCATCCTCTCCGAGACTGAGCAAATTCTAGCGGTTGCGCTGAGCCAACACTCGTTCCTTTAACCGCAATCCCAAACGACTTGAGCGACACGCCGTTTATTATTTATTGACTCGCTTGTGTTTGCCGCCCTTTAGTTTATTTACATCGCATTTCTCACTGGTGACCGCGGGTCGCTGTGCAAATGAGAACCCGGCCTAGTTCCTTGAGTTATTACCGGGGGGGGGGGGATTTACACAAATGTACACGCGACACGTGTACATCGGACGCCTTGCATGCAAACACCTTCGCTGCAGTAGTGATGTTTGCGTGCTCCTTCCCTGCGTCCGCCTGTGATTTTGGTTGCGTTCTCGGGATTCCTCCTGCGGCACGAAGCCACGCCGATGTCTTGGTTCATTCGCCTGCTGACGAAATAGCCGGGCGGCACGGTGGCCCAGTGGGTAGCGCTGTCGCCTCACAGCAAAACGAGCCCGGGTTCGAATCTCGGCTCGGGAGCCTGTGTGGAGTTTGCATGTTCTCTCCCCGTGTCCGCGTGGGTTTTCGCCGGGCACTCCGGTTTCCTCCCACGGTCCAAAAAACATGCTGCTGCATAGGTTAATTGGCTTGCAGACTAAATTGCCCGCAGTGCCCGGTGATGGACTGGCGTCCCATCGTGGGTATATCCCTGCCTTGGGCCGTGTCTGCTGGGATGTGCTCCGGCTCACCGCGACCCTGTACAGGACTATGCGGTCGGTTTCTGACAATGAAATGATTCTAAATGGCCCTCCAGTGCCTTGCGCTCTGTCTGCCGAGATTGGCTGCAGCTTCATTGCGATTCTCTGCAGCAGGGGGTGCTCAGCCTTTTACACTTCAAGGTCCACTTGCGTCTGGTCTCTACGGACCACTACGTGGCGCTCGCAGCCCGCTGATGGGTCGCGACCCATCCGTCGCGAATGTGGGCTCTTTGAGGATTAAACAGGTACAGCACAACAGACTGATAATGAAGAATCACTTTGCTGTACTGCCATCTACCGGTCACCTCTACCATTGCCGTTTGTCGTGTCAATGTACCCCAATCAAAGACGATTAGCGACATAGACTCGCATTGACCATACTTCACCACAATGGTCAGTGCAGGTTAGCGAATCCGGGGGTGCCCAGGACCGGATGAGACATCACTCGCCATCGGAACCGAAACGCAAAGCGAGGGAGACTCCGTTGTTTCGGACACGGCCATGATGAACCTCCTGTGAGCCACGTAGCCCGGACGCAGCTGCTGCAGGGCTTGCGGCTAAAACGACCGCTGTCACGCAGCCCCCAAGAGACCGCTCATTCATTCTCACAGCAGCTGTAGTTCTCCTTGCTATGCCATTTAAAAACAGCAGTATTCCCCATCAGAGCCCAGGTCATATCAAGCGTCAGATAAAGTTTCACATGGTGGTGGGGGGGGTCGCCTGTTGAGAAAATTGCCCCAAAACGTGTGCCCTGCGATGTACTGGCGTCACATCCTGGGTATAGCACAACCTTGCGTCCTCTGTCTGCCGTGATAGGCTCCGGGTCCCTGCGATCCTGTACAGGATTAAGGGTGTGGAGGGCGGGTGTTGGTTCAAGAGCCCCCTGCATTTTAGATTCCTTCCCTTCGTTATGGTTGTTACCCCCCTCCTCCACCAACACGTGCCCCGTGCCAAACACTGTCATCACTCACCCAGGTCACTCGAGGTCGGAGTAAAATTCCAGCTCTCTTCATTGGCCCACGCAGCCAGTGGTGATTTAAAACGGTCACCAAATCCCTTATAAAACAATAATAATTAAACAATATATCCCTCTCGTAAATTCCATGCCAATATTTTTTAGAGGGCAGGGGGTGGGGGCGGCGCGGCTTTGTTGAGACGTCACTTGTCGATTCCAGTGACTACACGCTGTGGCCAAGACGCGAGTTTCACCTCGTGCAGTAATGATGTCACAGCATGACAAGGATATTCGCATTCGGAAATAGACCTGCGCGGTATCCATGCCGTGCCCTGTGACCCACGTCAAGAACAGCCGCCCTCAAAATCCTTGCATCAGCCCAAACCATGGTCACACAGCAGAAGGCAAAGTTGTTTTGCATTATTTATTTGCTTGTAAAGTGGCACTCTCCCACATTCTGCAGCAGCCATCCAAATTACAGTTGCGCCGTGAATTCCAGACAGACATCAACACCACCTCGACAAGGAATGGTCGAGTCCGAGCTAACTTCCAGCCACCATTTATCCTCCAGACACATGGACTGGCTCACTATCGATGCTACGTGGGGGTGGTTAGAGGTGGTTGCCCGGTGTAACTGTTAAAGCGGGGGGGGCATCATCTCTACAGGACAGAGGGGTACGTGCGTGGAGATTACACGGGAATAAGAGAGGAGACATCCTCTTTGACAGGATACACCATGGCTATAAAAAGCAATTCAGACCGGCGGTCGAGTCTGGTAAACGAATGGCGGTTCAAGCGACGTGCGGAGAGTTTGACCTCCTCGGCCATCATTCGGAATGCATACACGTGGTTCGATCAGCCATCACAGGGTGAGGTGGGGAGGCCTTCATCCAGCAGTGGTCAGACTATGGCTGCTGCTGCTGCAGACAGCAACGATAATCACACAGCTCACGTCTGGGTCGACTGCGTGCGTGAAAACACGCACATCGTAATATTCGCCCTTGGGCACTGTTAAGTCTGGAATGTACCACGAACCCACTGCAGCTTGCGTATAAAAAATACTAACACCCTAGCTGCGGTTTGCAAAACAGGTTTCTACAAAACCTTGCCTTCGGCACGGATTGAAAGCAGGAGAAAGAGGGGGGAAAAAAAGCCTACAAACGTTCTGGACAAGACCCGGACTGGAGACTCAAGTGGTGATGCGGCTCTGCCCACTGCGTATTCGAGTCGTGTTACTGCGCGATGTTCGCCGTGTCGCCCCATCGTGCTGGAACCTTCAGAAAAGCAGCTCGAGGGGCCAAGCGGATCTTAAGCGTTCGATTAACTTGCTATATGGCCGTGAACCGGCAAGGAGAGGCAGCATTGGCTGACGAGGCTGCCGTGAAGTTAGAGGGACGCCTTGATCTTCTCGAAGGGGTCCGAGTCCCACTTTGTGGGGTCCCAGGCGAGGAACCAGCCCGTGAAGGTGGGGGGCTCGTGGCCCTGCTTCACCATCACAACGGGGGTGTTCTTACTCCGGCCCGACGGGTCCGTCTCCAGGTATGTCGTGGCTGAGACAGGAAGGAAACAAAACCAGCGTTGGAGGACCTCCTAGATCGCGATCCATCAGCAGCGGCGTTTCCACCGCACGATGCTGACAGCAGGCATGACACTGTACATCTCTAAGCGCCCTGCGCCATGCAGACCCCTCGAGTGGCAGCTGTGTCTACGTGGCACAATGCGAATGCAGTATCAGCCGACAAGTGAGCGTTTATGTGCCAGTGTGTGTGTGGGGGGGGGGCGGTGGACAGAAGTTACTTGGTGGCTTCCCAATGCAAGTCTTCGTGTTGCACACGAGCGAACGGAAGTGGATATCAAGGATCTACGCCTGAGATGCCCGAACAGTAGGCGGCAGCACTTCCCCGCAGGACCTTGCGGTAGCGATTATTGTCGTGGCGTCCTGGGTTCTGATTGGATGATGTCACGCTCGTAATGAGTGATGTCTGTCATCCTCACCGCATGTCTCAGCTTCCCGTTTCTCGCTGTCGTTGGCCTCGTTCCCGATCCAAACGAACACCTGTGGGAGTGGAGGGGGAGCAGACGGGAGGCGGAAGTGTTCTTATTGTCACGCCTTGTTTGTTGGTTTGCCTGAGTTGCCTCGTCTTCCCGTTGAGCTCCCACCTGATCCCACACGTCGAGCAGCATCACGTCGTCCGTGGCCATGTCCTCCTGCGTGAAGTCCCCGGGTACCCGCTCCACCTGTCACCCACACGTCATCACACATTGTCAAACAACGTCTTTCTGAGTGCAGTTTGTGCCTTCTCACCCCGTGCCCACGTGGGTTTTCGCCGGGTACTCCAGTTACCTCGCACAGTCCAAAGCCACGTTGCTGCCTTGGTCAATTGGCTTGCTGAGTAAATTGACCCACAAAAAAAAGCACGCTGCGATGTATTGGCGTCAATCTTGTGCCCTCTGCCGGCCCGGACAGGTTCTGACCCCCTGCCCCCAGTGACCCTGTACAGGAGTTAGCGGGTATTGATAATGAACAGCCCACATGTTGCTGCACTCCCTTCTCCTAACGACACAGGGT
>JAZEWT010000010.1:15909868-15920718 GCA_036362905.1 Mordacia mordax
CGCCCGCCCGCCCGCCCGCCCACCTCCTCCTCCATCGCCACCACCGCCGCCGGCGCCAACGTCGCCAACCGCCCGCACCACCAACACCGGCGACGGCGATGTCGTCGCGAGCCGGCGTGCTCCGCCTGGAGATGTGCGGTGGCAGCGGCGCGCTGCTCGCCAGCATGAACTCGCTGCGCGCCGAGGGCAAGCTGTGCGACGTGACGGTGCGGCTCGGCGCCGCCGCCTTCCCGGCGCACCGCGTGGTGCTGGCGGCCGGCTCCCCGTACCTGCGCGACCAGTTCCTGCTGAACCCGAGCGCCGGCGAGCTGCGCGTCTCGCCGCTGCCCGAGCCACGCGCGGCGCTGGCGCTGCTGCTCTCGTGTTACACGGGCCACCTGGACGTGCCGGCGGCGCAGCTGGTCGCCTACCTGACGGCCGCCAGCTACCTCCAGATGGACCACGTGGTGGAGCGGTGCACCAAGGCGCTGTCCGAGTACTTCCAGCCACGGTTCGGGCTGCACGGGCCGCGCGGCGGGTCCGCGGACGACGGCATCGACGGCGCCGCAGGCGGCAGCCCACTATCGGAGCGCTCGTATGGCGGGGAGTCGGAGGTTGCGCCGGATGGCGCCGGATCTTCTGAAGCGGAGCACGACCGCTGCGCCGGTGGCGGCACCATCGTCGCCGCCGACGGCATCGCCGACGGCGCCGCCGACGGCGCCGCCTACAATGACGATGAGAGAAAGGCGTTCGACGGCACCTTCTTCGGCGCGGAAAAAGCGGTGCCGGCCGGACGCAAGCAGCAGGAGCTTGCTCCCCGGAGCCTTTCCATCGTCAAGGTGGAGCAGCTGAGCGGTGACGAGTTCGACGGCGACGTTCATACCAGGCGTCCGCAGCTGGCACTGCCACAGCAGCAGCACCAGCTCCACCGGCGCCAGCTGGAGGCCGCCAACGCGCGGCACCGGCTGTCTCCCCTGACGGCGCAAAATGCTTACGCTCTGCAGCTGCCGGTCGATCCCGTGCGGCACGGCCACTTCGAGTGCCGGCGCCAGCGGATGGTGCTGGCGGGCAGCCCGGACGGTGCCACGGTCATTGCTGGCGTTTTCGACGGGGAGCAGCTGGAGCAGGAGGAGACAAACACTCAGCCATACTTCCAGATGCCAGGCCACAGCCCCGTGTACTCCTCCAGCCTGCACCACCACCATCACCACCACGCTGGCGGCACCAGAAGCGGCGCCGGCAGCAGCGGCCTGCGTGCCGGTAGAGGCACCGGCCGCTTTGGCATCGTTCCGCCGAGCAAAGCTAAGAGTGGGCGCGGCGGCGCCCGGGCATTCTTCCGCTCGGCGCCAGCCTCTCCAGCTGTGGCGGCGACGCCCTCGGCGCCGTCCTCCTCCACGCACCGGCCTCACGGCGAGCTGGCGCACGCTGTCTACTCTGCCGCCCATGCCACCGGCCTGGCCGGCGCGGTCCCGCCACCTGGTGGCGGCGGCGGCGGCAGCGCGCCGGCGAAGCACTTCGAGTGCAGCCGGTGCCCCAAGACGTTCTCGCACGCCGAGGTGTTGTGGGCGCACATGCGCACGCATAAGGTGTTCATGTGCCCGCGCTGCGGGCGCCAGTTCTCGCAGAGCAGCAACCTGACGCGCCACCTGCGCATTCACACCGGGGTGAAACCGTTTGCGTGCGCGCTCTGCGGCCGCTGCTTCACGCAGAAGAGCTCGCTGCACGACCACATGAACTTGCACAGTGGCGACCGGCCACACCGCTGCGCGCACTGCCAGGTCGGCTTCGCCCACAAGCCGGCGCTGCGGCGGCACCTGCGCGAGCAGCATCAGCGCGGGGCGGCGCCGGCGGTCGATGGCGGCGGCGGCGGGTACGGCGCGGCGGCGGCCGCGGCGGCGGCGGCGGCGGAGGAGGAGGAGGAGGCGGGGACGCTCGTCGACGGGCGGGAAGGCCGCGGAGGGGGCGAGGAGGACGACGAGGAGGGGCCCGCGGACGCCGTTGCGGACGTCGACGCGGAGGGACACGCGGCGTACGGACTGGTGGACGGCGCCGGCGATGGCGGTGGCGGCGCGTACGAACACGCGCTGGCAGACGGACCTTCGGACAAAGACGTTGACGCGTACGTCGACAAGGACGTCAACGGACATTACTTTTAGTTTCCCCTGTCGACGGATACGCAGGTGGACGTGGACAAGGAGATCCTCGTCAGGTGTCCAGGTCAGGTTGGTCGATCCCGCGTGGCGGCGTTGAGGCCGCCGGTCACTTCGATTGCGCCCTCGAATCTTCTGTCGGCGCACATATCGGCGACAGGGCCCGTAGTCGGACCGTGGCCGCAGCCACGGGGAGGGTCGCCGCGCAGCAGGGAGCGGGTGGCGATGTCGGCGGGACGCGTGTGCAGACTTGTAGTTGGGCACGAGTTGAACACCTTTGGGTGGACGGTGGGGAGCGGTGGCGCAGCGGTTAGAGCGATGCGCTACGAACTGGGCGAGTAGAGTTTTGATTTGCTGCTCACGGCCAGCGACTGGTGAATATTTCAACCAGTCCTGGTTCTTCGCTGCGTCGACTCGTGCTTAAATGAGTACCCTTTACGATCAGCACCGGGAGACAAATGTGCCGGGGCACGGTGCTGGCCACCCACCCCCTCGTATGCCGTTGCTGGCCTTCATAGGCGCTCCCTAGCAGCACTTTCCCAACAGCCCGTTAAGGGCTACACGAGGGGTCTTCGTCTTTTTATCGGTGGACAAACGTGAATATGGGCCCTGGGACAAATCACGTGTGTGGCTCTGTAAGTGGACGAACAAATGTAGATTTGTACACGGACACACGCCCTAGACGGGTAGGTAGCTTGGTCTTGTAGAGCAGTGTTGGTAGATTCTCAGTCACCCTCCCGGACAGGACACTTTTGGCTGGACGAGCCGATGGACACGTAAGGAGGCAACGAGGACACGTGGAGGAGTCGGGGGGGGGGTAAAGGGGTACTGACGCGCGCAGCCTTGGAGAGCGACTGGAAGCTACACGCGTCGCTTTTTCTAAGGGACACCGGAGGCGGACGTGGCCTTGTAGACGTACAGATGATCAGAGCGACGCGCATTCGCGTGGATGGATGTGGGGGTTGGATGCACGTTTAGATGGATGGGGCCCTGCAGTGGAACCCTACTTCAAAGGCAGCGGTTGGTGGATTACGGAGGGGTTGCAGACGCGACACTGCCACTCAGCGGGCAGGGCAGGTGGTATGAGCTGTAGGCCACTAATTGCAGAGTGTTTAGTGTTGTGTGTATTGTAACGTATGTACCCGCATACGTACTCGTATCGTATGTGTTCATGGTGGCTGCTGATAGACATTGGTCACAATGGCATTTTTACTTGTTTTTGTTTGATTTTTTAAAAATGACTTTCAAGTAAATAAATGAACACTCGAGGGAAATGAAATGTTCACCCCGCGTCTCGAACCCAAGGCGCGCGCGAGCTCTTGTCACTTGTTTCCGAGCCGCGGTCATCGCAAAACTACCTCGGCCAATGTTGAGTCGCGCGGGAGTCGCGCGTGAGTCCACGAGTGAGTCTCGAGTCAGTGGCGAGTGAGTCGCGAGTGAGTCTCAAGTCAGTGGCGAGTGAGTCGCGAGTCAGTGGCGAGTGAGTCGCGAGTGAGTCTCGAGTGAGTCTCAAGTCAGTGGCGAGTGAGTCGCGAGTGAGTCGCGAGTAGTCGCGAGTCAGTGGCGAGTGAGTCGCGAGTGAGTCTCAAGTCAGTGGCGAGTGAGTCGCGAGTCAGTGGCGAGTGAGTCGCGAGTGAGTCGCGAGTGAGTCGAGTCAGTGGCGAGTGAGTCGCGAGTGAGTCTCGAGTCAGTGACGAGTGAGTCGCGAGTCAGTGGCGAGTGAGTCGCGAGTGAGTCGAGAGTGAGTCTCGAGTGAGTCGCGAGTGAGTCTCGAGTGAGTCTCGAGTGAGTCGCGAGTGAGTCGCGAGTCAGCTGGGTGCGAGTTGCCGCTCCTCTCTTGCCATCGTCTTCCATGTTGGTGATGCCTCCAGCGTGGGAGGCAAAACATCGTGAAGGATATCAAGCAGGAACGCTCAACGCGGCTGTGCCGAAACAGCAGCTCTCGAGCAAATGTCGCGGTCAAGCTATCGCCAAATAATCATCAGGTCTCGCGGGGCGTGGGTAAAACCCTTCATCCAGCAGTGGAGAGACGGACGGGTGATGTGCGCGCGTGTACGCGCGGTGGCGCAGCGGTTAGCGCGCTGGGAATACAAACCCCGGTGACCCGAGTTCGAATCCCGCTCAAGTCCACCAACGCCAGTGACGATTTTCTGAATCGGTACTGGGCCTCCCCTAGGTCTACTCAGCCTCAAATGAATGCCTGGTTGAGTGTGTAAACATTGCCACTCGGGAAACAAAGGCGGCCGAGCTTGGTGCTAGTCACCCGCCTCCTCGTGTGTGGCAAAGGATGTAGAGTTCATTGCTGCCAGCGGTGTCAACATCGCCCTCGATTCAAGTTTGTGAAGGAGGCAGTCGCCTCCCATCAACAACGGGGGCGGAGGAGCGACGCTCAAAACAGCGAGCCAAGCGTCGGGCGGATAAAACTCAGCGCGTAGGCGCAGGAGGGTAAGACGGGTGGTGCTTTGACCTTTGTCTGCCCCGCGACCTCCGGTCAGCAAAGCCTTCGACACTTTAGAAGGCACCAGGACCCTCTTAACAGCATTGTAGGCCCCCGGGCAAAGCAGTGCACTGGAGTATTTATTGACAGCAAGTCGCAACATACATAGATTGGAGCCCCCTATGCTCGTGGGGCCCCCGGGCAACTGCCCAGCGTGTCCGTGCGTTAAAGACGGCACCGGATGGCGCCTCGTCCCTGGCGCACGCGGCCGTGACGACGTCGCCGCCTCTTCGCCAGCTTCGCGACAGGGGGCGCCGCCGCGCCGCCGCGCCGCCGCGCCGCCGCGCCGCCGCGCCGCCGCGCCGCCGCGCCGCCGCGCCGCCGCGCCGCCGCGCCGCCGCGCCGCCGCAGTTCCACACCGCGGCCGGCAGCCGGCGCGGCGCCCGCAGAGAGAAGCGCGGGCCGGCCGCCCGGGTGCGCCGGTAACGGCGCTCCGCTGGAGGTCGCTACGGATACCGCTGCCAAGGGGGCAGAACAGAGCGTTCTCGCGCGCCGCTCCAGACTCTTGAGAACTCCCTTACATCAGAGATTCGCTCAGCTGAGTCCCTGGGAATCTTCAAAGCCCGTCTCTAGACTCACTTTGGTCTGTGAGGCCTTGAAGTCCTCTGGCTGGGACTGTTGATGCTGATCACTGCTGTTGTACTTGAATGATGGCTCGCTGTTGACCTGTACCTTCTCAGGAATACTTGTTCCTTCCTTTATTTGTTTAACAATGCTTTAATTTATTATTTCACGTCCTTCATTGATTTATAGTCATTATTTTACTTTAATTTCTCTATTTTGATGGTGTTGTTGACGGCGTTCTGCGCAGCGCTTTGTGACCCTCGGGTGAAAGGCGCTCTAGAAGTGCAAATATTATTGTTATTGCTAACATGCCGGGACGTATCGTCGGGTGAACAGAGTAAGATTTATACCAGGACAGGTGGTAACGGTAGAGGTGGCAACCTCCCAACCTGCTGCCGTCTATGCTGCTGACAGCATCCGCCTGATCAAGGATCAACTTCATCCTGTTTTCTCTGCTCGGACTTTAGTGTCTTCATCCTTAGAGATCATTATCGTTTTAGAGATGTTCCCAACGGGCGGCACTGTGAGGCGCTGTCGCCTCACAGCAAGAAGATCCCGGGTTCGAATCTTGGCTCGGGTGCCTTTCTGTGTGAATTGGTTTGCAGACAATTGCCCGCAGTGCCCGGTGATGGACTAGCGTCCCATCGTGGGTATATCTCTGCCTTGCAGCCTGCGCCCTGTGTCTGCCGAGATAGGCTCCGGCTCACCGCGACCCTGTACAGGACTAAGCGGTTTCTGACCATGAGATAAGATGTTCCCAACATGCCTCTCGCCATTGTCACCTCTGATCTTTCTAGAGTGCGTTCCTCGTCAGCATTGGGGTAGTCTGGTCTCCTCCCACTTGTCTTCAACACTCATCATTAACTGATTAAAAACAGCTAAAAAGAAAACCCCCCGTGTAGCGGCAGGAGCCTCCTGATAAAGTCATGGGACTTCTGTGGCTCTATTTCATTGTATACGCAGGTGCCCGTAGGGCGTGCGTGGCGATTTGGAATCCTGGAATGCTGCACTTCAGGAGCTGTGAGTGATGGCGACGGCTTAGGGAGGTCTTCAACCAGCAGTGGATTGAACACGGCTGAGTGAAAGCGCAGCCCGCTAGGTAACGGTGGTGCCACCGTGGTGGCGCTGGTGCCTCCAGCAGAAACTCACTTTGCTGCGCCGCGTAAAATATTTACGCTGCACGTGGATCCGAGGCAATGAATATTTAAATACTCGCGTGACTGAATGGTGAAGACGAAACACATTCTGTAAGCAAGAAGAAGAAAACACACACAAACAAAAGCTGCACCGCAAACACCATGATGCGTGTCCTGGTCATCGATCCACTGCTGGATGAACGCGCCCGAAAGCCGTTGCTTCGCTCCTGCGTCCGTGCCGTCGGTGGATGCGCTGCCGCACCCGGGCACAACACCGGTGGCGTCCTTCGTGCATTCATTCGTTGTCAGTATTCACTTATGTAATGATGTAGGTTTTCACGGCTCGATGCATGATGATTGCTTCGAAAAGCTGCTCTCTCGGGACAGCCGCGTCGATGGCTCGCTCTCCTCTCTCGCCTGAGGATGCCTCCAACGTGTGAGGCGAAACGTCGCGAGGAGAGGAGAGAGAGCCATCGACGCGGCTGTCCCGAGAGAGCAGCTTTTCGAAGCAATCATCAGTATTCACTTAATCCTCTACAGGGTCTCCGGGGGAGAGGGGGGGGAAGCCTATCCCGGTCGACAGGGCGCAAGGTGGGGAAATACTCAGCATGTAACGCCAGTACGTCACGGGGCACACTTTTTTGGGGGGGCTAAGCAGGCCAATTAACCAAAGCAGCAGCGTGCCATTGGACAGTGGGAGGAAAATGGAGTACCCGATGGAAACCCACGCGGGCACGGGGAGAGAGAGAGAGAGAGAACTCGCAAACTCCACATAGAGAGGCAATCGAGGCGGGAATCGAACCCGGGACCTTCTTGCTGTGAGGCGAGAGTACTACCCACTGCACTGCCCAACAAACAACAACATATACCCACAGGATTCCTCAATAACAAGGCACAGGCATCCCCCAATATTCGGAAACTCTGTGTATGAATATTCGTTATAAGGCAAACAAGTAGGGACTACGTTTCGATACGCGAAAGTAAAATTCGCTGCAGCAGATTGTCTTCATACTGAAAATATACAATATTGTACCTTTTAATCGGCACCATGCGTTTGCGTAATGACATTCCATATACCGAAATACGCTTAAGAGAAATATTTTAAGAAACACAATTGTTCCGGGGCGGCACTGTTGCCCAGTGGGTAGCGCTGTCGCCTCACAGCAAGAAAGTTCCGGGTTCGAATCTCGGCTCAGGTGCCTTTCTGTGTGGAGTTTGCATGTTCTCCCCGTGTCCGTGCGGGTTTTTACCAGGCACTCCGTTTTCCTCCCACAGTCCAAAAAATATGCTGCTGCATAGGTTAATTGGCTTTCAGACAAAATTTCCCGCAGTGCGCTGTGATGGACTGGCGTCCTATCGTGGGTATATCCCTGCCTTGCGCCCTGTGCCTGCCGGGATTGGCTCTGACTCACCGCGACCCTGTACAGGACCAAGCGGTTTCTGACAATGAGATGAAACAACTGTTCCGTATTTCAAGGGCTATGATTTTTTTTTAGATGGGGGATTTTTTAAACTTTAGTTTTACACTTATTTTAGCTACGTACGGCGCATTGCAACCCTTAGGTGATAGGCGCCACAGACGTAAATTATTGTGTTGTCAGGAATCCCGCATCCAGAGCTTGCTAGCTCAGTGAGTATTTTTTGTTATAATAATAAACATCTATCGTATATCTATCACCTATGTTCCAACATAAACATTTTGAGCAATGGTCCTTCTCCAGGATATCATGGATCATTCGCAAATTGTAACACTGTACTTGCAAGCTCAATGAAGACAACGTTTACGCTATACACGCGTGTACAACTATAAGGTGGGCCTGTGTGTGTGTGGTTGTTTTTCTAATTATATTTTAACGAGGGTCGTAAGAGGGAAGGGAAGGGGCATTGGACTTTGACGCGACACTGTCGTTAAAAGTGTGGCCGAGTGACTCAGAGGTCGGAGTTCCAGACCGATACCAATGAGAACCTCGGTTTGAATCGAGGTTTCAGCCCCAACCGCAGTGATTACACCGGGCTCGCCAGTGTAGTGAGTTGATGGTCGAGATGAGAGCCACTGATGGGCATTACGCTTCTCAAGCCTGATGATGCTTGGAATCTGAGAATTCCTCCAACGTGGGAAGAAAAACATCCCGAGTTGCGAAGAGAACGGCACGACAACAACAACATTAGAATGGAAAATCAGCCACAAAAACATTTTTGGAGGATTTATTTTCTAAAGATGAACGCTCGACACGGACAGCCAGGTAGAGCAGCTGTTAAGAGCAATGCTCACAGCGAACCGTGAAGGCATATATCAGTAGGTTGGGAACAGAAGTTTGAATATTGTATACATGACACATTCACGCAAAACGAATCCTCCGCATCCACAGTTAACAAACTCCAACCCTTGATTTTAACAGCCACGGTAGTGCTTTTGCATAGCTGGTCTTATTGTTTAATTCGCGACGTGGGTGGATTGTAAATCCAGTTTGGTTCCTTGGAACAGTGGTCTTGGACCATCGATACGTGTGTGACCACCGCTCCCTCTACAATGTTGCCATCGTGTGCTTGTGTGCGTGCAGCTACGAACCCAGCCAGCCGAGTTCGATTCCTGCTCGCGACCGCTAATGGTGGCGAATATCTGAACATCCGAACCAATCCTTAAATTATTTGCGGTCTCCATCAGCACTGCACTGGGCTGACACAGGCGGCCGGGCCTGGAGTTTGCCCCCCCCCGCCCCCTCGCCCCCTCGTGCGTCCTGCCGGGCTTTATAGGTGCTCGCTAACTCCACTTTCCCCAACAGTCTGATTAAGGCTGTACGGGAGATCGTTGTCTTTATATTAGACGTAGAGCACAGTTCCACGCGGCTATCCCGAAAGAGCAGCTATGGAAGCAATCATCGTACAGTAGTTCATGGCCGGGCTTCTCAGTCTTCTGCTTCTAAAGGTCCACGTGGTCCACCTGGGCCTGATCTCCACGCACCACCAGGTGACACGGGCCACTGACGGTTTGAGAATGGGGGGCCCTACAAAGTGCCTCCATGTAGACTTTGGCCTACTCGTCCACGTGGCCCAGACGTAGTTTTGACGAGGTGGGATTACCCACAGTCTACCCCACCAATTTGTTTCAACTGCCGCGCCACGAGATGAAATACACGACCCTGCCACCTCACGTGTGTCGATCCGGCGAGCTCCCCATCGCGAGGCTATCTTCGCTCCTAACTTCAGGACGTAAACACTTAACTTAAAAAAAAATACTCATTGATTAATTGACCGACGACATCCTAATCTATATAGGAAGCAGTGGGTGGCAATGTGGAGCCGGCAAAACCGCCTGACTGCCGCCTCCTCCTCCACCTCTCTGTGTTCTCCTCGCGCTTCTGAGTCGTTCTCTTGTCGAATGAATGCCATCGACAGTGAATGAATGTGCGCGTTATAAATGTAAAATTATTATTATTAACACGTCGCGCTTGTGGCAAAACATCTCGATTACGCGCGGCGAACCGGTAACCGGTCTAAATACATGTAACCGCGTTTATTTATTTAACCAAGATAAAGCGTTCCCGCTATCTATTAAACAACACGGCTTGAGCACCGTGGTTGACTTGACGGGCTTCGAAATGAGAAGAATGGTCGACCTGAGAAGACCGATCGACTCGATTAGACCGATGGGGGGGGGGTGAGCCGAGGAATGGCTTTGTGGGGACGGACACGGGGCCACGGTCGAGGTCATTTTGAGGATGATGATGATGAGGTGGCAGGAGGAGGAGGAAGTACCCGCTCTTCAGGGCGGGTTCGAGTATGGGGCCCCCACTAGGAATCGTTCACATACCGCCACGATTATTGTGCAAAACAGTTTAATACCGGAGTGACAAGTCTTACTCCCGTCGCGTGAGAGATATTCGAGTTTTTTTTAAGTGTTGACGGTGATGTCATGCACTGCATAAAACAAAAAAAAACCGTCTTGTTTTGTGACAAGGGTCCCAGCAGCTGCGCAACTGGGAGTCCAGGTTTTTCAATCGGATGAGCTGTTTGTATTCAGTCCGGTATCAGAACCAGCTTCATCACAGGGCGTAAAGTGGGGCTACACCTAGGATGTGACGCCAGTACATCACAAGGAACTTTTTGAGACAATTTACTCAGTGGGCCAATTAACCTAGGCAGCATCGTGTCTTTGGGCGGTGGGAGGAAAACGGAGTACGCGGCGAAAACCCACTCGCACACGAGGAGAGAGACCTCGCAAACTCCACACAGAAAGGCACCCGAGCAGGGAACCGAACCCGGGTTTCTTGATGTGAGGCAGCAGCGCTACCCACTGTGTAATCACCACACCGCCTCTGCTTTCAGTTCCATGAATTGTTAATAATAAATAATAATTCCACCGAGAGGCCAACGCGAGCCACAAACGGGAAATGACGGACGACCCACAGCAGTGTGATCGTGGCTGTGCACCGCAAACCTCGCACAATCGCCGCCGCCGCCACCACCTCCACATCTACCACCGCCGCCGCTACCACCTCCACCTCTACCACCTCCACCACCACC
>JAZEWT010000010.1:15920742-15986658 GCA_036362905.1 Mordacia mordax
CGCCGCCACCACCTCCACCGCCGCCACCACCTCCACCACCGCCACCACCTCCACCTCTACCACCGACGCCCCCACCACCTCCACCACCGCCACCGTCACCGCGACCACCACTACACCGAGGCAGCGATGAGGAGACCCACGTTCAGAGGGTGTTGGGGCTGGCTGGGAAGGTGAAGGCCTCAGAGGCCGCAGTGCACCGAGGAAGACCATACACGCTGGCGGGCTGTACAAATAACGTACAGTGTATAAATAACAGTAATAACGTTATTATAATAAAAGAGTTAAAACGGGGTCACAGATTGGCTGAGCCGATAATGCAGTCGTGCATAACCTATAGGGAGGCGCTGTGGCGTTGCTGTCTCAGGAAGAAGCACCCGGGTTCGGTTCCCGGCTCGGGTGACTTTGTGTGTAGAGTTTGCGTGTCCTATACTCCCTGGCGTCCCTGCCTACCTGATCAATCGCCTGTAACGTGTACAGAATGCGGCTGCTCGAGTCCTCACCCGCACTGCCAGCCACGATCACATATCCCCAGTGCTGGCGCCTCTCCACTGGCTACCGGTTAAATGCAGGATTGAATTCAAGACCCTCCTTCTCACCTACAAGGCTCTCACTGGCCTTGCTCGGACATACATCCGTGAGCTACTTCAGGCACCCTTCTCAAGACGACAACTTAGAGCCTCCAGTACGGGCTTGCTGCATGTGCCCAGATCGCACCTCCATTCGAAGGGTGACAGAGACTTCTCGCGCAGTGCTCCCAGACTTTGGAATGCCCTTCCATTGGAGATTCGGTCAGCTGAGTCCCTGGATATCTTAAATCAAGACTCTTGTTATGTAAAGCTGTCAAGTCCTCCAGCTCAGACTGTTGATGCTGCT
Source organism: Mordacia mordax (assembly GCA_036362905.1). Lineage (NCBI taxonomy): Eukaryota > Metazoa > Chordata > Hyperoartia > Petromyzontiformes > Petromyzontidae > Mordacia > Mordacia mordax. Next base: position 15,921,616 of record JAZEWT010000010.1, read on the forward strand.
CACAGCTGAGTGTTTGGATAATGGCGCGTTGTTGACCTGTGCCTGCTCAGAAACACTGCTTCCTTTCTCCTTTTTAAAATAATTGTTTAGTTGTTACTTGAAGTTCTTCGTTGATTGATCTATTCTGATGTTGTTCACATGAAGTTTTATCCACAGCTCTGTGCAGAGCTTTGTCATCCGCGGGTGAAAGGCGCTTTAGAAAAACAAATATTCTGAAAATGGAAATATTATTCTCCTCGTGTCTGCATGGGTTTTCACTGGGTGCTCCGATTTCTTCCCACCGTCCGAAAACACGTTGCTGCCTGGGTTAATTGGCCTGCTGAATAAATAGCCCCCATAAAACTGCTCTGCGATGTATTAGCGTTACATCTTATATGTAGCGCCGCCATGCGCCCTGTGTCTGCCGGGATAGGCTCCGGCCCCCCGCGTCCTTGTGCAGGATGAAGCGGGTACTGATACTGAACTGAATAACCCATGTTAATAACACGAGTTCGTAAATGTTGGACTGTTCTAATTAATCATAGATCTATCCGTGTTATGGTAATTTATAGTTATTAATCGATCTACTGCAGGAAGCAGACTGCCCACGACACGTTGTTTTTTGGCGTTGCTTGACCATACTTCACCACGCGGGTCAGCGCAGGTTGATGAAGCTGGCGGATTGGTGCCAGGACTGGTGCAGGTATCGCTCACCACTGTTGGTCGCCTTGCCCGGGACTCAAACTTGGGTTTTTTTCCAGGGTCCACGGTGCAGTGGTAAAGAACAGGCACTACCTCTCCTTTAAAATATTTTAAATTCTTACAATTCACTGCAACCTGACAGGTGACATTTGTGGCATTAGAGTTATTTTAGTTTCTAATGGTCTAACAAAGGTTCTTTGAGCAACACGTTCATATTGGCAGCCCATAGCGTCGTAGTGGAAGTTCCACATTCCTATGGCTGCGTTGACATTTGTCTCATTTCATCTCATTGTCAGAAACCGCTTAGTCCTGTACAGGGTCACGGTGAACCGGAGCCTATCCCGGCAGACACAGGGCGCAAGGCAGAGATATACCCATGATGGGACGCCAGTCCATCACCGGGTACTGAGGGCAATTTAGTCTGCAAGCCAATTAACCTATGCAGTAGCATGTTTTTGGACTGTGGGAGAAAACCGGAGTGCCCGGCGAAAACCCACGCGGACACGGGGTGAACATGCAAACTCCACGCTACCCACTGGGCCACCGTGCCGCCCACTTTGACATTTGCGTCGGAAATATTCAGAAAACACCAAATATTCAAAACACCAAGACTGTCAATTACACTTTGAGACAGACAGAGCAACACATGCTTAAGAGAACATATGCGAGTGAGAGGCATCGTATTGAATGTTAATAAAAGTAATTTGGCTTAAGCAGGACTTGTCACAGCTAGAGAAACGATAGCCTTTGGTCGAGACAAGCAACGGAGTGGCAGGCAAGGGACAGAAGATACCACATTGGCCAACCGCCTGAGAGATGGAGCAAATAAATCAGTTCCTATTCAGCAGTGAGATGCATCGTTGCATCGCGTGTCCTTTGGATCATTGGCGGCTTGGTAAGCCCTTCATTCAGCAGCAGAAGGACCATAGCTGATGATAATGATGAAGGCTACGGTACCGTTACATCCATACGAGAACCACAGTTGATTCTATATCATTAGTGGGTACTAATTTTATCCGTAGTGTCGGGATTGTGGACCGAGTGGAGACGCAATTGGGATCTGAGTGAGAGGTGGCTATATGACTGTGGCGTTGTGATGTCACGCTCAGGGATAGGGTGACATCCAAAATAAAAAAAATCGGTTTCAATTCAACTTATTTTAAGATTACACTCTCAATTTACCCACAGTAAGTGTGTGATATGCATCACTAAATAATCGAGTTATCTGCAGCTGAGTGGCAGAGTGGTTACTTCACCACGCTGTAAACCCGACAGTCAAGAGTTAGGTTCCTGGCCCAAGGCGAGTTAGTATCAGTGGTGAGTGATACCTGGACTGATCCCGAGAACCCCACCGCTTCACCGATCTGCACGGACCAATGTGGATAATTTGAGAATTCCTCCCGTTGCCGTGGCGGGTTTTTTCCCCAGGTTCTTCAGTTTCTTCCCACAGAAGGTCAAACGCTCATTCCACGCCGAACGCTCCAATTCAACAGGACTCTCCTTAACAAGAAGCTTGAAACTCAGGCCTTCTTGGGTAAACAAACTTCATTATAAACAATTACCTTTGCTCGCAGAAGCTTCTGTAATCCTATTGATTTTACTCTAGTTTCTATTTCCTTTGATAATGTAGTAACTCGTGCAAATGAGACGCCATCCTGGTCTCATTAGTTCTCATTTTATCTCATTGTCAGAAACCGCTTAGTCCTGTACAGGGTCGCGGTGAGTCGGAGCCTATACCGGCAGACACAGGGCGCAAGGCAAGGATATACCCACGATAGGACGCCAGTCCATCACTGGGTACTGCGGGCAATTTAGTCTGCAAGCCAATGAACCTATGCAGCAGCATGTTTTTGGACTGTGGGGGGACAATGGAGTGAGTGCCTGGCGAAAACCCACGCGGACACGGGGAGAACATGCAAACTTCACACAGAAAGGCAACCGTGCCGAGATTCGAACCCGGAACCTTCTTGCTGTGAGGCGACAGCACTACCCACTGGGCCACCGTGCCGCCCCTCATTAGTTCTCACCTCGTTAAACATCATCATTATCAATACCCGCTTAATCCTGTACAGAGTCGCGGGGGGCCGGAGCCATCCCGGCAGACAGAAGGTGCGAGGCGGGGCTATACCCAGGATATGACGCCAGTACATCGCGGGGAAATGGGAGCAATTTACTCAGCAGGCCAATTAACCTTGGCAGCAGCGTGTCTTTGGACTGTGGGAGGAAACCTGAGTGCCCGGCGAAAACCCACGCGGACACAAGGAGAGAGAACTCGCAAACTCCACACAGAAAGGCACCCGAGGCGGAAACCGAACCCGGTTCCTTCTTGTTGCGAGGCAGCAGCGCTACCGCGCCGCCCCCTGGTTCAACAAAACGTACTGGAAACTTGATGTTAGCCATGGCCAGGAATCGAACCCATGGGGCCAGGTTCAAAGTGTGGTGCGATAACCAACGCAACACCACGGGTGTATCACAAATAAACCATAAAATGTAATGAACCCTCTTTCGGTCTGTGAGAAAACGGCGGCGCACTGTACGAGATTACGGGTCAATGATTGCCCGGAGCCTTCCAACTCCACCAGCGACAGGAGATGTATGTGCACGCATTGTCCTTAACCGAGAGAAGCCGGTCTCGATTCATGTCAACGGGCCCTTACCGTCATTCGTGGCAGCGATGATATGAGCTGATCACTTGGAGGTAATGGGCGGCGCGGTGGCCCAGTGGTTAGCGCTGACGCCTCACAGCAAGAAGGTCCCGGGTTGGAATCTCTCGGCTCGGGTGCCTTTCTGTGTGGAGTTTGCATGCTCTCCCCGTGTCCGCGTGAGTTTTCGCCGGGTACTCCGGTTTCCTCCCACAGTCCAAAAGCATGCTCTTGGATAGGTTGATTGGCTCGCAGACTAAAAATTGTCCCGCAATACCCGGCGATGGACTGGCGTCCCGTCGTCGGGTGTATTCCTGCCTTATGCCCTGTGTTTCCGGGATAGGCTCCGGCTCACCGTGACCCGATATAGGATTAAGCGGTTTCCGATAATGAGATGAGATGAGAGACTTGGAGGTAATCAGGTGTGGCGAACTTCACCATCGTCACCTCATCGCCAATGAAGAAAGCCTACATTGCAAATTACAAAGAACCCCCTGCAGACTTCACAGACTGTAGGGTCAAGTGCGGTTAGCGAGTACCTATAACGGCCTGCACGTTCCACTAGGGTGTCGCTGGCCAGCACTATGCTCAGCCGCCTTTGTCTCGCTAGTGGCTATGATTTTTTTTACACACAGTATCAGGTACTCATTTGAATCTGAGTTGACTTAGCGGAGGCCCAGGAGCGGTTCGGAAAATCGTGTTGGCCATGGGTGGGAATCGAACTCGGGTCACCGGGTTCCGAGAGCAGTGCGCCAACCGCTGAGCCACCGCTCCCCATATCGCAAGCGACTCAGCAGCATCGGCGGGAAGATCGCTTCCTCGCTGCGAAGCTTTGGCAGCACCCTCCTGAAAAGAGTCGGGAGACTCAGCGAGTAAACGTGGGTAGTGATGGTAGTAATAATAATAATTGCACTTCTGGAGCGCCTTTCACCCGAGGGTCACAAAGCGCCGCACAGAGCTGCAGAGAGAACGTCATGTCAACAACAACGACGTATGAACGGCACATCAACAATAACGGGGTTTTTTGTTGTTGTTACAAATCAGAGCCGTGGAGAGAACGGCACGTCAACAACAACAACAACGTCAGAGCAGTTAGTGTCTCAGGAGATATCGTGCCCACGCCGACAATGCCATTAACTTGCACACGTTCTCTCATATCTCCTATCACTGTGTAATCATCGAGAACATTGGCCTGTTGAGTAAATAACCCCCCCCCCACCCCCAAAGAAATATACTCCGCGATGTACTGGTGTCACATCATGGCTACAGCCCCGCCTTGAGACCTATGTCTGCCAAGATAGGCTCTGGCCACCCGCGACCCTGTACAGGATTTAGCGGGTACTGATACTGAACTGGAATAATCAGAATATTTTAATGAATAAAGTTGGTCTGAAATGTGCATAATATGATGCCCTAAAACATTATATCATTAGGTATTTCATTTGGATTGGCATAGGATACTAATTAATAATGATTGCATTATTTCGCCGGGCACTCCTGTTTCCTCCCGCAGTCCAAAAAAAATGCTGCTGCATAGGTTAATTGGCTTGCAGACTAAATTGCCCACAGTGCGCGCTGATGGGCTGGCGTCCCATCGTGGGTCTACCCCTGCCTTGCGCCCTGTGTCTGCCGGGATAGGCTCCGGCTCACCGCGACCCTGTACAGGACTAAGCGGTTTCTGACAATGAGAGGGGAATAATTGCATTTATTGAGCGCTTTTCACCCGAGGGTCACAAAGCGCTGCACAGAGAAACAACAAGCGCCCAACGTGAGGCTCGAACTCACGGTTCTGAGATGAAGAACCTCTCGCTCTACAGAACCAGCCGGGCTGTTGAATGGAATTGTGTTTGTATTCGAGGGAGAACTGTGCTGTGGGAGTGCGTTGTTGTACTATACTCATATGCTGCCGCGTCTATGCTCTCTACCATCACCACTCTTACCCCCCCCTCCCCCACCTCTCTGGCCGGCATGGTGAAGTATGATCAAGACCTCTCATCCGGCAGCGCATTGGCAATAAAGGTGTTTATTACAAGTGCGAGTGGAATTTTTTTGAAGAATGTCCTTAATATGGTGAAATAAAAAATACAAAATACGCACATGAATATTTAGTCATTATATTTTATAACAAACAATACAACTACAACAACGCAGTACGACTACCGTGGGAGGTAAAACAGACCACGCAAGTATTTAAAAGATAACAATTTTTGGTGTTGGAAAGGAGGGTCATTGTTTAGTTACTCTTCAGCTTCACAACGGCTGGGCCGGTTTCCACAACGAGGCATCACCGTAGAAACAGGAGGACGCGAGAGCTGTGCACGCTGTATAAATAAACGCACGTCCCTCGAGATCTCGGTCATCTCCATCGTGCCCAGCTCGCTCTCGCCGCTTCACGTAATATTATCGCGTGCGATGCGAGCGTCAGCATCATCATCATCATCGATATCACCATTATCGATATCTCCATTGTCGATAGCACCATTATCGGCAGCAATCGCAGCACAAATCGTTAGCAGCTGCTTTGAGAACTGCTCCTAAGAGGCGCTCTCTTTCAGGATAGCCGTGTCAAGCGCTCTTCCTCTCTCCATGCCCGTGTGGCGAAACACTGCAGTTTGAGCTCTTTCATCGAGGGAGGAATAACTCCCTAGCGCTGATGCTGTCTCGGTTAATTCGCTTGCTGAGTAAATTACCCTAAAAAGTGACCTGCGATGTACTGGCGTCACATCATAGGTATAGCCCTGTCTTGCGCCCTCATTCTGCCGGGATAGGCTCCGACCCCCTGCGACCCTGTAAAGGATTAAGCGGGTAAACGGGTACACGGATGGACTTTAAAGTCCTCTCTGATAGTGCGGCCAGCAGCTTTCAGTCATAGCAGCTGATGCCATCCGGACACTTCACTGCTGCCGAGGTTAATTGCCTTACTGACTAAATAGCCCCCCTCCCCCTCCGGTGCTTTTGAAATGTTGTAACTCGATTACACCTCCCCGCTGGACAATCTGGTTCATAAACCAGATTTGATCAAAGTTGACTGACAAACGTGGGAGGCGAAACGTCGCGAAGGAGAGAGGAGGAGCCATCGACACGGCTATCCCGAAAGAGCAGCTTTTGGAAGCAATCATCATGCGCCGGGCCGTGCAAACCTCCATCATTACGAACCCACATTATGACAACACATTGACTACAGAATGTATGTGTCAGGCTGGTTGTGATGTGGTACCAGCAGCAGATTGACCTTGGCTGATGCTGGTGATGATGATCGCTGTTGACGTCATGCTCATTATGTACAGGGTCGCAGACATTGGGCGGAAGGAGGGGCTATACCCAGGATGTGACGCAGGTACATCGCAGGGCAGTGGGAGCAATTAACTCAGCAGGCCAATTAACCGAGGCAGCAGCGTGCCTTTGGACGATTGGAGGAAACCGGAGTACCCGGCGGAAAACCAACGCGGATACGGGTAGAGAGAGCGAGAGAACACGCAAATTACACACAGAAAGTCACCCGAGCCGGGCATCGAACTCGGGGTTTCTCGCTGCGATGCGACTCCCGCTTGAAAAACCATTCAGTTGGGGGAACAATCGTCGGGCTCAGGACCGAGCAGCGGCTGCTGCGCGGAGAGAGACGGCGAGGAGGGGACGGCGACAAAGCCTCCTCCTCCTCCTCCGCCTCCTACTCCTCCTCCACCCCGAGGTCATCCTCCGTCTGCCTCTCCGCTTTACGCTCCGCTGCTCCTCGCGGAGATGAAACTCTGGGGAAGGATGATGATGCTCTCTCTCCCCCCTCTCTCCTCCCTCTCTCTCCCCTCTCTCTCCCCCCCGCTCTCTCCCTCTCCGCAAAGGCAATGCTCTCTGCGCTTTGTAAAACGCCAAGAAATTGTCTCATCTCATTGTCAGAAACCACTTAGTCCTGTGCAGGGTCGCGGTGAGCCGGAGCCTATCCCGGCAGACACAGGGCGCAAGGCAGGGATATACCCACGATAGGACGCCAGTCCATCACTGGGCACTGCGCGGGCAATTTAGTCTGCAAGCCAATTGACCTATGCAGCAGCATGGTTTTTTTGGACTGTGGGAGGAAACCCGAGTGCCCGGAGGAAACCCACGCGGACACGGGGAGAGAAGCTCGCAAACTCCAGACAGCAGCGCCCGTGCCGAGACTCGAACCCGGGCGCTTCTCGCTGTGAGGAGGAGGAGGAGGAGGAGGCGACGCTACATCGGGGATGGTTTTGATTCGGTTCGAGCCGCCGCTGTTTCTCGATGTTTAACCCCGGCTGGACGCAAATTTCTGACTTTGTGGGATTTATAAACAGTTGGAGGTAAACCCTCGGATCTAACATCAGGCTTAGATAAGTAACCCTTCCAACCCAGCACAGCATGTCTGGAAATTAAATCCTTCCATTCCCAAAGTTCACCACACTCGTCACCAACACTGCCTTGTGAATGAATAATAAGACGGGCGACGTTTCGGAGAAATGCCTCTTCTAGCGCGCAGCGTCTAACATTACCACACTGTACTCCAGCGTGCATAGAGGTAAACCCTCTCACTTGACAACATCGTCGTGGGTGTAAACCCCAGTCCATGTAGCGATTCTTCAAATAAGCATGGACGATTCCAGGCTACAGATTCCCGTGTCAAACTAAGGGCCAAACGATTCGTGTTTGTGCACTCGCAAATATTACACGAGGAAATAACGTAGGTATGGTTGAACTAACCGCACAGTACAACCGGCGTTATAACGCTAAAACGTAACAGACGAAGTTAGTGGAAGGGAATCGAATCCTGTTTGCCCAATCGAACCAGACGAATCGATTTGCTGGGTCCGTTGGGAGCGGCCCGGAATGAGCGGCGCCTCTTGTGCCGCCGACCGCTTCGCGTCGTCTCATCGCAGGTCAGTGCTGCCGTCCGGCTAAACACCCGCGCCTCATTGCCGCCTAACGACGTCGCCTCGTCTCGCCCCCTCCGCTACGCACGCTGGTAGTTGTGCGCGACGTCGCGGTCGAAAACGACCACATTCGCGACCTTCGTGTGCGGCACCTCCGCGGCCTACCTGCCCTGCCCGATCGCGGCGCTCGGTCCCCGCAGAGGAACTAGGCGGAGCCGGAGGCGAAACCTTCGAAGTCGCAGCGTTACTCTTTTAAGTTCGTTTTTGTTGTTGTGTTATAAGTTGCGGCGCTATTAGTTATCCGTTGTTCAAGTAGTTAGACGTCGTCTAAACACTGTACACTGATGCAGTACATTGGCGTAATACGCGCATACAACCGCACTCTTACATCCATTACGTACGCAAACTCACATGATCTGTCGCACATCTACACAACGATAACGATTTCTCTGTGTAGCTTACATGATAACGCTGTTAGCGATCACCTGTTAATACCCACACGCGGCGTAGAATCGCGTGTTTGTATACCCAGCGCGGATGTCTACAGAACAGGATCTGATATTGATTTAAGACTCCGTTAACCGTGGCGCAGAACCGGTTCAGATGCCGCTCGACGTTGGTGTTGCAGCCCGTAATCGGGAATCGAACCCGGGTGGTCCGGCTGGTAGCGCAGTACGCTCGTCCCTCTGCCGCCGCTCCCCACGTTTACACAAAGCTTTTAAGATCTCCCGGTGAGCCATGCGGACTCTTGTACCTAAGGGAAGTTCCTTTAGCGAGAATCTTTTGAGGCCCTTAGGGCACATCGCACCATATCCGACCACCTTTCTCTTCCAATTGCTCATCTCTACGCATCGTACAACGTACTGATTTAATGCTGAGCAGACCTAGGAGAATCTCAAGGACATGGTCAAATACCACTTGGCACTTGGGAACAGCGCCAACCACTAGACTATCGTTACACTTGCGTTTAATTAACTATTAAACACAGTGTACGATATGTCCTATACGCGCCGATAATTATCTCATTACAATATTTCAATGACATTAACGCCTTTGCAAAGTGTTATTTGATAAGCAGCAGGAGCTGGATATGAGCACACCGCAGATGTGTTTATATTCGGAATTAAACTAATGATTTGGTGGTCCTTCGTTGGTAGTGATGCAGAGATAACTCGAGACACATTCGCCAGTAACGCTGTCTTAAGAGGGAACGTATTGACTTTCTGGCGTTTGTATGTACTACCGTCGCTAACCCAGTCACTCCATGTTACCGTTGTTAAGGTTACAGCTTGACTGTTAAGGTTAAGGGGTAACGGGTAAATTCGTTTTGGTTCAGGGATTAGGATGTTCTTATTGCGTGAAGTTGTCGTGCAGTGGCTAGCGCATTGGCTCCTCAGTTTGATGCCCAGCCGCAGCTAATATGAGTAACGAGTGAAATGTAAACCGGTCCTTGGTGACCCCCTCCTCTTTTACGAACTCAACCCGCAGAGTGAAGTATGGCCAAACAACCCCGATAAACCAACACGTCGCGGGCAGGCATTCAGAACTATATTGACAAAGGGCTGTAAGAAAACATGAGTATCATCCGTGTTGATGTTAAGGTTGGGGCCACGTGAAGTTCATAGCTCAGCTTGCAAGGGTAAGTCCAGCGTTTGTAGCGGTGAGGTTAGAGTTTGTTCGCGAGTTTGTTTATGGCTTTCGGCGTGGACGAAGCTTGTTATGGTGACAGCTGCAGCTGTCAACACATTCTCAAACAAGCTCGACCCACAGCGGCATCCTATAACTAGCGTTAACTCTGTTCCGAACTATACGGTCTTTAATTTACCTACATCGCGTTCGCACTTCTAAAATCATCACCCATGCGTCTTGGATTGTTCTGCGCGATTTCTCTCCTGGGAAAAATCTGACGTTTCGCTGCACACAGTGAAACCAAGAACAACTCACGTTTCCTCCCGATGATAATAATAGTAATAATTGCACTTATAGCGCGCTTTTCACCATAGGGTCACACAGTGCTGCACAGTGGCCGCCGATATAGCGTTGCTGGCAGCTGCTGGTGTCTGATTTAGGCTGGCCAATGTGGTTTTATTTGCTTCGTCTGGGCGGAAAGTGATTACCTGGAAAATGCTCGTCCCTTGAAACGCATTAGAGATCTATATCTTTCAGCACGATTATAAGATCTGTGCTGTACCAGTAGTGAGTGTTCAACATCTCCGAAAGCACAGCGGCCGGCGCCTGCCGCAGAACTACAACGGACTATCAAATATCTCAGTGCAACGGGACCATCTTGATTAGAAATGCCTCATACTCAGTGATGCATTTGTGGGTAAATAAGGGGCTTAAAACAATATAATAAGCATGTAAACGCCTGGTGGTGTCTCCAACGTGGAAGGCGAAATGTCGTGAAGCAGAGAAGGAACACGCGACACGGCTGACCCGAAAGAACATCGAATAAAGGGCAAATCTCTTACATGGAGCCGTGATGACCCATAACAGTGCACAACTATGTTTATCTCAATTGTGCTGGGAAAAATCAGGAAAAGCAGCCATTTATGGAGGATGGATGGAAAATTACAAAAACAACATTCATCCTTACATTAATGATCAATATCTGATTAATCCTGTACAGGGTCGCGGGGTGGCCGGAGCCTATCCCAGCAGACAGAGGAGGGCGCAAGGCGATGGGATACCCGGATTCATAGAAATAAATAAATTCTGGTGCGGTGCATTGCAGTTTTATTAACCTTGGTCGAAGTATGCCATACATATAGCTCATCAACACCAGTTGCTCGCTGGCTTTCATCCGGTCAGGGAGAGCTATGGTTTGACGATTATTATTATATGACTAACATTACACAAGTCATTGCTGTGACGAATACACTGACTCACAGAGGCATACGTGAAATTGCTCGTTATGTCAATGGTCTTGGTGTCTGAGCCGTGTCCAGAAGTTTGCTTCCTCTTCCCGTTTAAGTCACGTTCCATCAGGTGTGAGGACACAGCGGGTTACACTTGGTGTTATGCTGCCTTTATCCACCTTCTCGTTTTTGCTCGTACTTGCGTGTGCGTTAGAGGTAAAGGCGCCGCCCTGATGTTTCGCTCTCGCCTCTGTTGAAGGAACGGCGTGCTGCAGAGGGGGGGCCATGGGGAGGTTCCTCTAGACGAGTAATGTTTCCTATCCTTAAAGCCGGGCAGACATCCCGGAAGAGTTACGATTACCTATATTATATACTACTAAATGCGACTGGCTGATTGGTTTGCTAGAACTTTTGATGCGGCTCACTGTTGTCGTGCTGGGATGATGGCTCGCTGCCGATCTGGGCCTGCTCAGGAACACTTATTCATTCCTTCGTTTGTTGAACAATTATTTTTAAATTATAGCCATTATTTGACTTTAAATTGAATTGCTCTGATGTTGTTGCTGCTGACATGCCGTTCTCTCCACAGCATTGTGCAGCGCTTTGTGACCTTCGGGTGAAAAGTGCTCTAGAAGTGCAGTTATTATTATTATTTGCTGTGCTGGTACAAGTTTCAATACTGCTGGTGGATGGAAGCTTGAGGGTTTTTGAGAAACTTGCGCCATTGTTTCAACTGGCTGTGCCGGAAATAAAATCAAAGTGGCGACCTCTGGATCTTGAAGTCCCATTGTGCTACCCATTCCATCACGGCGTCAGTCTTGTTTTTCATACATCGTGAGCTCGGGCTAGGTCTGGGTTAAGGAAGCCCGGTCTCAGTTGTTGTGCCCCGACAGGAAACACAGTTTGTTCTCCCCCCCCCCTTCTGTCGCAACTGCCATCTCCGCTCGAGGGGAGGCAGTGAGCTGAGTGCTGCTGACTCGGCGACTGGTCGTAGTGACGGGACAGTGTCGTGTGTTGGACGTGGTTTCCCAGCGCAGGTTTCGAGGAAATGCTGCCACGCTCACTGCTATGCAGCTTCCCGGTGCCAGTGTGTGCGTGTGCGTGTGTGTGCGCGCTCGTCTTCAGGGTGACGTATTGGGTGGAGTGGTGGCATAGTGGTTAGCGAGCTACACGACGCACGCAGTAGTCTGTGTTTAATTCACAGCTGCAGATAACATCAGGTACAGTTATCACGACCGGTCTTGTGCGTCGCCTACGTCGGCTCAGCCTTAAATGAGAAACTGGTGAATAAAGGTGCCCCAATGCGCTGCTGACCTTCATAGGTGTCCGATAACAGTACATATGTATACGGATATTTAGGGGTCGAGGTGTTTGTGTGTGTGTGTGGGGGTGTGTGTGTGTGTTGGCTTTACATTGTTGTTACTTCCGGATTGTTTAGACGGCAGGCTGCTTTGGTGCAACGATGGGGGAGGGGAGGAGAGTGCGTGCCATCTGCTTGTTTTGCCTGCCTAGAAAACGTTGGTACTTCACCTTAAACACCAGTAGGAGAGGCGGAAAATAAGGAAGTTTTGTAATTCGTCACTTTACGAAAACTGCCCACAACTTAGTGAGAAATGTTGTAACGACGGTCGTTTCAAACCATCGCGAAGGCGTACACGGTTCGATGGTCAGTGGTCGAATCCCATGATTGCAAAATCATTTCCCACAGCTGAATGGTGTGGTGGTGGTGGCGAAGGTTAAAGATTGAGCGCAGCGGAAGCGGGCACATTGTGCTGTGAACTCAACGACCCGAATTTGTTTCGCCAGGGCTAACATCAGTGTTGGGTAATATCTGAACTGGTTCAGAGCGATGAAGTACGGTCAGGCAGCATAACTTGCAAAGCCATTGTGGTACGGAGCAGAGCGCTCTCTGGAGTGCTAGATATAAATGTTGGTGATGCTCTGAAAGTGATCTTTATAACGTCTTGTACATTTGTGCACGGTGTCTCTTACAAAAGTGGTTTCTCGGCAGGCTTCCGTTTAGAAAGAGATGAAGGCGGAGCCCTGTAATGTCTTGCTCAGTCCACTGCTGGTGGAAGGCCTCCGCCAGAGGGAGATGTCGAGAGCCCAACTCGGGGGAATTTTAGCCGTTTACTCTTGCACGCTGGCCGGATGTCTCACACTTTACCCCACCACGTGCGACCCGCAATCTACTTTGGCGAACCCCTCGGTTTGTCTGGGTGGACAGAGACTCTGAATTACAGGGACTTTCTTGTTGTTACACTTGCTGCAGTTAGAGATCGAGCCCGTTGCCATTGGGTTTTGAGTCGAGTGCGTTCATAATATTAAGAATACAATTTATAACGCGCGCAAATTCCGCGCCAAGTGGGAAACAAGACGCATTACGCCATGGAAACCTCGGCTTTGAATCGTAGCTTACTAACGCAACATAGATGAAGTAAAAGCAGGTGAGGGCCCTCCGATGTATAATGTGTGTGATGGGAGCAGGGGCTTGGATCAAAGCTCGTTAGCGTCGCTGCTGTCGTCGAGCAGCTTTATTAGCGTGAGCGGGCGCGCCGATCGCGGGTGAGTACAGCCTTTTAAAAATGAAGTAACTGTTTTGGTTTGTCAAAAAAAAGAAAGCGCACATTCCTCCTCGGCTCCGCTTGCCCCGAGCGCCTCTCAGCACCGAATGTTTTCATGCACTCGGAGGGGCCGAGCTGAGCGTGGGGAGTGGGGGAGGACTGCGGAGGGAGGCGTGAAATGTGACCCACGAAGGGAGAGTCCGTACTGTCGTGCCCGCGTTCCGCGTCACGTGGACGTAGCAGCTGTAGGGGCCCTTCTATATTTATCTCTCTTTTTGCCGAAACCCCCCCCCTCCGCACCCCGACTGTTTCTGCAGTGCAACGCGAAGCTGCTCGAGCCCGATTCTCGCGTCCAGAGTGTTTGCCGCGCGTCGGGTTATTATCGGTTGCTCGCGCCGATCGAAACCGGACCATCGGCACGCGCGCGATGTCCTAAACGCGCCGACGATGACGTTTTTTTTTCTGCCGTGTCGCAGGTGCTGGTGTTGATGGTGGTCGCGGCGAGCGATGCTGAAGCGGGAAGCGGAGCGGTTCGGTGAGCCGGCTGGAGGAGGAGAAGGCTACCCCATGTCCGTCACAGGTGAATCGTCGCCTCTTTTTTTTTTCCACCGTAGTCTCGTGAAGACGGCTGTTGGGAGTGATTGGCATTTAAATAAAGAAATAGTTACACTCCATGGAGTCAACTGCCAGTTAAATGTCCCGATCGCTACTGTTTTGAATGGCCGCCTATGTGACCGTGCTGGAGTGCCTATGATCTTTACCGTATACGATTTGTACCGTCGCAGGATGCCCATGAAATCGAGCCCAGAAGCTCAATGGGTCCTTAATGTTGAAATACAAAGAACGGGTAGCCATCCAAATCGTGTATTTAACTTGCGAGAGCTGGCAAGCGTTGGAGCGAGATTGCGTACGATTCATTTCCACAGTCATGAGAAACCAAGCCGGAGCCATGTCAAGCCATTCTACGTGCAATGCGGCATTGGCTGTATTATAATTTCTTGCTGCTACGCATTGGCTTAACAGCCTTGATCGCAATCAAATGTAAACACAAGAACACACGCTTTTGTTAGCCCGTGCAATCCCAAACTATAGTGTTACTTTAAAAAATTGATTGTATAAACAAAACAAACATTGCCACGTGATCGACCACGGACGTGAGACGTGCTGATTGTCGGCTGGTCTGCTCCACTTGGAGCCGGTCTCGGTGTAAACGGGCGACCTCCACGCTGGGGCGAACCTCGCTGGCCGCGAAACGGGGGCCTCGCGGCCCGACGGCGACGCGCTCGGCCGAGCGAGGATGCGGTGCTGCTTCTAACCGGGACCAAACTCGCCTGCTCGATTCGCAGACCTACGCTGATATCCGTGGCTGTGGGGACCTAATGTTAGTCTCTTCAGCTGACCTTTCCCGAACAATGGGACTCATCCACTCCCAGGTTGTAATCGGCTTCTCTTTGTCCGAGTCCCCATCTCTGGGATTAAGCACAAATCCAAATATTTGTTGTCGTTGATCTGATTATTGTCGTTTTTTGTTGTTGTTAAACCACGACCTTGATCACAGAGATTTCTGCCCGGCATAGATTGTTCCCTATGTGCCACGTGTCCCTGGCTTGTTTGTGGTGTTGGCATGGGTATATTTGTGCCAACACGTGCCGTGTACGCCCAAGCCCTGGTTGTACTGTTGTTGCTTTTGACTTGTGCTGATCATTGACCTTTATCCATAAGCAGGTGAGAACCCACTTAGGAGATACGGGGTCAAACGATCATGATTGGCCAACAGCACTGATACATTTCCTAGTCAACATGTATTATTGGGTTCAGCGGCACGGTGGCGCAGTGATTAGCGCTGTTGCCTCATTGCAAGAAGTTTCTGGGTCGATTCCTGGCCTGGGTGTCTAGCTCTGTGGAGTTTGCATGTTCTACACGTGGGTTTTTGCTGGGTACTCTGGTTTCTTTCCTTAGTTCAAAGACATGCTGCCCAGATTAATTGGCTTCACTAAATGCCTCAGTGCCCTGCTAGGCTCCGGTGCATCTGGACCCTCTATAGGCTTAAGTCGGTACTGATGATGAATGAAGATAATTGTGAGGGCCTCTACACATTATGCAGTCCGTAGAGGTTTGTTTTACCATGCTCTAGCACAGTGGTCAGTGTGGCTTCGAGAACGCGAGGAACGTAGATTTTGGAGCGTAGAAGTATGGTACAGGATTGGATTTTTCCACACTGGCAACCATTGCACAGCAAAGATACACTTCGATCAGAAGGACACGGAAACCACAGTGGGGCAATGAATATTTGAATGTTTAATAATGAAAACGTTACGTAAACTATGCCTGTGCGTGTTATATTTCCTCACGTGGTGCATGTGGAACTCTTCGGCAGATCTCTCCAAGGCATGGGAGAACATCCATAAAGCAAAGAGCGCCGTAAGTGAAGTGACTGCCTGACACGGTGACCCAAGACCTTCCGCAAAACAACAGTTGACTGTTTTTTTCGTTATAAAACTAAATGTGGTTTGTGATCTTGCAGCGAGTCCATGTTCAAGCTATGAGCTTGTGTTAAGGCTGGGTGTACGTTGAGACTGTTGGTTCGTGTCTGACCAGACTTTGGCTGCTTAAATGAATGCTAATTTTCAGCATTGATCCAAGGTGCCCATAGGCCAACAAGTTCATTAAATATTTTGCCTAATTGCTCTTTGTGGAGCAGTATACCTGCATAGCGGTGCAGGTGGAGGATTATGGGTGCCAGTACAGTCTTGTTTTATGGTTGCTTGGCTCTTTAATGTGGGGTTCTTTAACTGTATTTTTCGGTGGGACACACATTGGTGTGTGCGCTGGTGGCCAGTCACGTGACATCAGGGGTACACGTGCGATGCAACGTGTTGTCGTGACTTCATAGTCTGTGTGCGGAATCAATAATCTGTACCGCTGCATGTCTCCTCCGCCGCCTATGTTTTGTTATCTTCTGCTCTGCTGCTACTCTTGTCAAAAGTTGCCACATCGTCTGTTGTTTATCTCGGTTCCACCGGTCCAGTCCTGCGGGGGCACCAGCCGCTGAACTCTGCTTTGCTTTTACTGCACTGGAGTTTTAACGTAGGGTTTCAAGGCTCAGCGTATGAGAATTGAGTTACTCCTTCAAGATAGCCGCGGCAAGCATTCTTGCCCTCTCCTTCGAGATGTCTCGCCATCTTTGACCGGCGGTGTTGTCCCCGATCTTGACGTCGCCTCCATGTCGGGGCAAGACGAAGAGCTTGCGGGTCGTTGTGCCGCTTTCGCCCGCAGCTTCGCCACATCGAGAATCGTCTGGAGGCAGTGAATGCGGGCACCAACCTCCTCGACCTGCCCGTCTACCAGAAGTCACCCGCGAGGCTGGGCAGGAAGATCCCTCGTGCCGGTGAGTGGCGTTGCTTGCTCCCTCCCCGCCCCACTCCCCTCCGACCCCTTGGCTTGGTTGTCACGGCGTTAGCTTGCGAGAGCGAAAGAGGATTTGCGTCTTGAATTTGCGGAATGTGCCGTGAGTTGTCATTAAGTTGGGCGGTTCATTTGTGAGCAGCCTACGTCCGCCTCCCTGCCCGATTGTCTGCCGATCTACTTTGTCGCCGTTCTTACCCCGGTGTGTGGCGACCCACCCGGCGGGCCGCACGTGCCATCTCCGTGGTCTGTGGAGACCAGACCAGGGTAGGCCAATCGGTTGCGGTGCAGAACGTTTGGAACCCCTGTTTAGCGGATGATGATAATGTACACGTGGAAGAAAACCAAGTAGCGGCCCCTGTCGCTGCAGCAGTTTTTAAACAAGGTGTGGACTTTCGTGATTTAGCAACAGTGGTGGTGTCGTATGGTGGTGTCGTATGGTGGTGTCGGTGGTGCGTATGGTGGTGTCGTAACGGCGCATACTTGTGCCGGCTATAATCAAATAATGCTGTTGGGTAGCGCAGCAGGGGGTGCTAATGCTGATAAGCTGGGAGAGTTGCTGTGTTAAACTGTTCGCGTAATAACTCCCCCCCACCTCGCCACCCCCATCCGTCTGTGCGTGCGTGTATTAATGCTGCCGCTGCTTCTGCTGCTTCTGCTGCTGCTGCATGTGATTAATATCACATGCCCAAAATCCCGTGTGGTAAATATTTAAAGAGATGTTTTCACAAAACTCGGCACGCACAATGTACATTGCAGCTGATTGTGGTAATTGCCGTGGCGTTCTTGAGTTCATTACTATAATAATAGAAAGCACCGTGCCAAGCATTTTGACACTATCTCCGGTGTGTTGGTATGATTGGTGGGCGAGGCTGCCACAATCGGGCTGCTAAAACGCTGTTGACTGTGAATAGGTGGCGCTGAGTTAAACTCTTTTTTTTCTTTTTGCCAAAGAATGAGGACTCGATGTAAACTGAGCCAAACTTGCTCTTCAACAATTCTGGCTGTGAGGTGAGATAAATGTGATGTGTCATAACAAAGGAATTTACAAACAGTGACCCAACCGGTTCGGTCCTGCCCCAGAGCCGCCCCCTCCCCTCTCCTACCTGCAGGTAAGTGGTGGTGATGGTTTGAAACGTGGCAAGATAATGTACAATGGATGCGTCACCAGTTTTCCCCCCTCCGAGGCCATTTGCCATGGCATTGTGCACAGCCGCCTTTACTCACGAGATTAAACTTTAATCGGGGAGAAGTCGAACTTGCATTAATGTTGTCCGTCTGCTGGATATAAAACACTCTCGGACTGGGGGGGGCGGCGGGGGTGAGCCTGCCCTCGCGAGTCCCCCCCGCCGGGCATGAACGACGGTGCTTAGCTGCCGCTCGCCAAACGCCGCGTTTTCGTTGCAAACGACGCAACAGCAGGGTCTGAATGGAAGATCGCCGAGGGTCACGGCGTCGACGCGCGGGCGGCCCGTTCCGCGCACGCCTCCCCCGGCAGCGCGAGGAGGGATTCCCTGGCTGTGCTGGACCCGCGCTCGCGAGGCTCTCCTTTGGAAAATGGGGTCTCTCCAACCCACGTGGATCGAGTTAAGACATCACTGTTCCCAAGGTAACCTCTGCGTGTTTGAGATTTTTGTTTGCATATAATAATAATTGCATTTATAGAGCCCTTTTCACCCGAGGGTCACAAAGCGATGCACAGAGCTGCGGAGAGAACGGCACGTCAACAGCAATGACAGAACGTAAAATCCGCAACAATAACGTTTTTTTGCATTTAACTTTATTGCGTGTTTTGTCTATTTGATGAATCGCGTCATGCTCATAAGTTGTAAACTGTATTGAAGTCACAACCCTTAAAGGATTTGCCTTACTTAAGGATATTCTAGTACATAGCATTTGTGCTCTGAAACGATACGTTATTTTATGTTACAGATTTGGAATACATTGGATAATTTTCTTGTGGCACGTGCATCAAATAGCGTGTGTTTGGATATATTATTTGCGATTTTAACAACTTCTATTCTTATGATGCGCCGATATTAAACTTAGGAGAAAAAAATCTAAAGTAACTTTACAAAAAAATGGTTAAAATGAGACATGAAAGAATTACCACTCAAGTTGAACTTGCATTCCAAATCGTGACAATTGAATCTCGCAGAGTGAGGAGCAGTTTAATAACTTCCCATCTCATAATTTACGAGTGAAACAGATCCTTACTTTTGTATTATGGTGAATGAATAAACCCATTTAATGTTGCAGTACGGAAACTATAACCAACTAATCAGCGAAGGTGTTTTAAACACCTTCGGTACAGCTCCCACCGACCTCTGGGTAGTTCCTTGCCGAGTTGCGAAAGGCGGCTCGCGTCGCGTCGAATTCCCCGAGGGCGAATTGCTCACGGTGACGTGGTGACGTGAGACCGGGGCGAGCCAGTGACCGCGGTGTTGAGGGTGTGGCCCCGCTGCCGTCGAGTGACATTCCCACCGGTTACCGCATTACCACCGCGGTGAGGCTCCTGCCAAGCGCTCGTGCGGCGCTTGTATTTTTGTGTTTTAGTTGCTGCGTAGCCTCTCGATCCCTTTCAAGAAATTCTCTCTTCAGTTGGCGGTGGCTAAATGTGGATTTTTTTGTCGACGATCAAAGTGACGGACGGTGTAAGAATTGTGTCTTTGTTGGTGGATTGAGATGGTGTAATGTTGACAGCTTTTCTAGTTAGCTCACTGGACGATGTCAAGCTGCTCGTAATCAGTCAGGCACTTGGTGTAATTATGAGCAGAGTTTTACGAATCCTACACGGTTGGGGAATGTTTATGCCTGTCGGACTTTGAACGAGAGAGTTGCCAACTCCTTAATCCCTGACGATTTGTTCCAGATGTTTTATCCTGAACGTGCGAACGTCTGCTCTAACGTGCGTACGTTCTCCCCCTGAAGGCCACGGGAGCGGCACAGGCAACCGGGCCTGACCCGGAGTCAGCTGGAGGCTCGCTGGCTCCTTTCGGAGCAGACACGTGCCGAAACGGAGGCAGCGAGCGAACAGGGCCACCAGATATACTCCGGCGACCGGCGCGACGTCCACTCGGCCGATTTCGCAAGCGTGAGCTCATCGGTCGTCGACGGGACGGACGTGCGAATCCTGAACGACGCCGTCGCCCTAGATCTGCTGGAGGGGCGGCAGGACGCGGGACGGGCGCTGCTGCTCAACGGATTTGCTCGACATCACCACCGCCACCACGAGGAGGAGGAGGTTGCCGATCGCAGGAATACGGCGGAGGTCACCGACCGGGGAAAGTCGTTGACGAAGAGCAACGCGTTGCCGCGCAGATACGATCGCAGCCCTCCGCAGCGGCTCGCTCGTAACGCGACGCCCGTGGGTTTCCCACAGGAGGTGCCGCCTTGGATGGAGTGCAATGGTTACGCTCCGCACCAGCCGGCGGCGGCGGAGGATTTCCATGCAGTCGCCGCTAGGAATCAAACGGTTGTGCCAACGCGGCAAGACGCCGACGGCCGCACCTCGCCGAAGCCCAGCGAAAAACTGTTGAGGTTGAAGGAGCGCGTGGGAAGACGGGCGCACCCGGTGCACGGGAGGTGCCCGAACGGGGAGGGGCCGAACATCGACGAGGACCCCTTGGCTGCTGTCGATCTCGCCGTCGCCGCGGACGCGACGAGCGGTCGTCACCCGACGACGAGCCGCGCGTGCGTCCTCAACAATGGTGAGTTCGTCCGCTTGCTGCCCTCCCCGAAGCCTCGCTCAGCGTTCAGCGCAGTTTCTCCTCGATAACTAAAGAGTCATTTGTGCAGATGACCGGGTTGTTCTTGGGTTCGGACCACCTGAGCCCAGCGCTGCCGAGATTTTTGGATTCAATCCGAGGTTGAGGATTTCATCATCTTTTTCGTGTCGGCTCAACACTATTGATGTGAGCCACCCACCCAGGAGAGGGGAAGACTTGAAATTGACTTCCGAGGGATTTTGTCGTGATATCATGCAAGCTTTAGTGACGCTGTGCATTCGTTGCAAGCCTTTAAACTCATTAGTCACACTCACGTCATCATCGTCAGCTAATCAGTGATGGTCTATACAAAAAAATACAATATTTGGCAAGATAACTTAAATAATATTTAGAAGTCTAATAAACAAAAATGCGTTCATATCTGCGTTTCCTGTAAATAGATTCTAATGATTGACAGCCGTTTGCGAATGCACCGCTGTATGAAGGTCTCTTGTTGCTGGCTGACCATACCACTTAGTCGTCCATACTTCACCAATTGGTGAAGAGGACCAACACTACCTAGTTGATATATGGCTCGCCGTTGTTGAGAGCCGTGACCAGTATTTAAACGCAGATTGGCGGGTTTATAGTGCTGTGTGCTGACCACCGCACCACAGCACCACAGCTCCATACCGCCCATAACAGTACAGTTCACCAGTACAGTAAATAAGAGGACTGGCTGTAGTCGCCTGGTGCATTTGAGATAAAGTTTGGGTTAGCGTTTGTGTTACTGTTGACACTGAGTAAAAATATATATTTTTAGTGGGGGTAAATTACCTCAAAATCGTGAGTAAGTTTCCTGAAAATTACAATTTTAATGCCAACTCATGAGGTTTGTGGGATTTGCGAGAATTTTTTGTATTATGAATTGCTCTACAAAGATGTAATCCATCCATCCATCTTCATCCGCTTTATCCGATGCCGGGTCGCGGGGGCAGCAGTCTAAGCAGCGATGCCCAGACTTCCTTCACCCCAGACACTTCCTCCAGCTCTTCCGGGGGGACCCTGAGGCGTTCCCAGGCCAGCTGAGAGACATAGTCTCTCCAGCGTGTCCTGGGTCTTCCCCGGGGCCTCCTCCCGGTGGGACATGCCTGGAACACCTCCCTAGGGAGGCGTCCAGGGGGCATCCGAATCAGATGCCCAAGCCACCTCAGCTGACTCCTCTCGATGTGAAGGAGCAGCGGCTCTACTTCGAGCTCCCGCCGAGTGACCGAGCTTCTCACCCTATCTCTAAGGGAGCGCCCGGCCACCCTGCGGAGGAAACTCATTTCGGCCGCTTGTCATCTTAAAATTTAAATCAAGACAAAAGCTGAAAGGACACAAGCATAACACCTGAGTATTTCTCATTGAGAATCTTTTAAAATGCTCTTACTCGAAAATTAACAAACGCTGTGGTTCAGTGTGGTACATATTACCAAACACCCCATTCTCGGGCCATGGAGATCGTGCGACAGCCATTTTTGTCAATCCACTGCTGGATGATGGCCTATATGCACTGTTTGGGTCGTTGGGAGCGATTTGTGTTATGTGTCTGTTAATTTGTAAAGAATAGAAAAGGTTTTTACCATTTCTGGCAATTATACAGGTGTAAAGATCGTAAAAAAAAAACAGACCCCTTTCACAAAGTGTATAGTTTGCAAAAGCCACACATACTTGTGGCAAAATCTGCAAACAAGAAGCTATGTATTGCAATCAGTTTGAAGGACAATGCATATATTGTAAAAAACTTGTTATTTGCATATTTCGCCACAAGTATGTGTGGCTTTTGCAAACTAGACACTCTGTGAAAGGAGTCTATTTTGGTGTTTTAAGATCTTAACACCTGTATTATTGCCAGAAATGGTAAAAACCTTTTCTATTCTTTACATATGTATGCTGGCAAAAGTACCCGTAGCTTATCCGTTTATTTGTTTATTTAAAATATATTTGTACATACGATGTAATGGCCCTGGATAAGGGCGTTACAACAAATGGGTTTTGCTGCACTGGCCTCTGCTTCTGCTCTTGACAACATATCCTCGCAGCAGCTTACAACACCTGTTATACTTAATGCCAAATTACTCAAAACGTACCTGATTTCGGAAGCCTAAGCAGGCTCCAACCTGAATAGTGCCGGACAATAGGCACTTGTAATGAATCACATGCTAGAGACTGACCAAGCAAGTCCACACAGACAGGAGGGGGATTTCCGATCACAGACGAACTCGATGGAATGGACAATCTCAACGCGGTCTGAGCCGGGCAATGTAAAGGAGCCTTGACGGAATAAATCACCGCCCCCTCCCCCCCCCACGTCGTGTTCCTGATTCCCCCAGGACTAACCCAGGCGTCCACCTCATCCCGAGTGATGGGGGCGACAGGGAAGCATGGGGGAAACCAGCTCCTGGGTGCTGATGAGAAGCGCAGCTGGAGCCCAGCAGGTACGCAGCCACTGCTGATTTTAATGGCTGGAGATTACTTTTCCACAAATTGGTCAATCGCACGGTCGTTTAAAAGTTATCCAGGTAATTAATGTCGGTACGTTATTATGAAGGCACTAATCTGAATACGCGTGAACTTGTGCGTAAGCCCCCCGTCCATCCACTGGTGAATGAGGGTCTCCCCATACTGTGCGTGTATGGAGAATAACACACAGCTCTGATTGATTAGTATTGGATCCGTTCAATCCGGTATTATCATTACTATTACTTGTTCTCTGATAATAATTTTTTTTTACGATAACATTGCCCAGCGATGGATCGTTCGCAGCTTGTTGCAGAGGTTCTTAGTTCCAATCGAGCATGCCATTTTGGTTAATACTGTGGGTGGATTTATCGTGAAATAGTACCCACAGTGGATGTTGTAGATATATTGACGCCAGTCAAAGCGGGCGGGATGTTACACTCTCGCATTGTCGTCTGGGTTTGCCAAGTTGGTGAAATGACTCACAAATCACTTAATTGGGATTACACACACAGCAGCATGACCCCACTACTGTGCAACCACTGCTGCAGACTGTGTATCATAGACAGCGCTCTCCTTCACGATGATGCCTTCGCGCTATGCGAATAGCTCAAATACCGAACGTAAATAGTTATAATTCTTATCAATCTCGCAGGCATGGGACGGCTGGCCGGGGGAGCGGAGAGCAGAGTGGTCAGCAGAGACCCCGAACCAATACGGGATCGGAACTTCACGCAGAGCACCCAAGGTACGCCGCCCTCCCTGCCTCGATCCCCGTCGTACGCTCACGCGCTTGTTGGCCGCGCGGTGGCCTGGTGGTCGGACGTGCGGCCACGTTGCGCGGCGGAAGCTGTTTAATTCCGCTTGCAGCCCGTGCGTTCATCGCGCTGCCGGCGGTAAAGTAGGTGACGGAGATTTGTTCTAAATAGTTCTCAGTGCAGGCGATTGTGCTGTTCTCGCCTTAGCCCCGATCTTATATTTCAAAGGTGTAGGTCCGAGGTGTGCATTGGTGTTAAGTATTGATTCACAGATTCGAAGTAAAATATTGAGTGAGGAATTAAGCCAGCAGTGAGTCGCCTGCGTGTGCTACAACCGTGGTTCCTGTGAACTTCAGGCATTGTTCCTTGAAACCCTGCTAGAGGACACGGTTCACCACACCAACTGTTCTCTTGCATCCTCCACAACGTGTTTAAACCATAGGACCACAACAGCACACTCAACGACCTACCCACGCATTCACCCACTTACTCACCGATCCACTTACCCACTCACCTATCTACGCACTCAGCCAGCTACCCATCCACTCACCCACCTACTTATTGAAAGACGAAGATCCCCCATATACCCTTAACAGACTGTAGTGTCAAGTGCCATTAGCGAGCACCTATGAAGGTCTACACGGCACATGAGGGGGTGGGTAACCAACACCACGCACGACCGCCTTTGTCTCCCTAGTGGCAATATTTTAACATTGCACTAGGTACTCATTTGAGGCTGAGTCGACCTAAGGGAGGCCCAGGACCGGTCCAGACAAAAGTCACTGGTGTTGGCCGTGAGCGGGATTCGAACTCGGGTCGCGGGGTTTGTAGCCCAACGCGCTCCCTGACCGCAGGGCCACCACTCCCCAAAACCTACTGATGCGCACACACACTCGCCCAGGCACCACATCTGAGGCCACATCACTAATACTTCAATTTGGTGCAGCGTTCCATCATCTCGTTCCCGAGCTCTGCATAGCAACCTTAAGTCAAGAAACGCACAAACTATTTTCTATTGACAGCCGGTGGTATTTGCTGCTAGATTGTAGACATTTTCGGCCTGTACTCAGCCGCTGTTTGTTTTCTAATTCTCGTAAAATCTAATTTGCGCAAAGTCTTAATCGGCCCCGTGTGAACTTCAACCACCCACGCCTTCCTTCCAGTAAGAGGTTGTGAATGGCAGCGCTTACACAATGCCGTAAACAATTAATAAACGTAGGACGCATACACACACGTGGACAAAAACAAACTCGTTCACCTCTCAGATTCTGCTCCGACCTTCACTGATGAATTCTTAGCGAAAAATGTGTCCTTTGGAGTGAGCGCAGTATATACAGCCCGAGCTATAAATAGGAAAACTGCTCCGCAGTGCTAAGGCAGCTGGTTTCCTCACCCACCCTCCCCCACCTCCCCCCGACCCCCATCCCTCCCCCTATTGCCCCCCCCCAACTCCACACTCTCCCACTACGGTTTGCTATCCAGTCGCACAGGCGAATGGCATCGTTGATTTGTGTGGCGCTGTGCCCGCCAGCGCCTTGCCCCAGAAGTCTTTTTCGCCAGCCCCGAGTAATCGTAATGACGGCGTGGGGGAGGCCTCATCCAGCAGTGGATCGACCGTGACCGTTAGCGACGAGGAAGACGATTACTTAGGGAATGGCGAAAGGTTTCTCACGCCAGGCGCTGGAGAGTGTAACTTCATAAAAACTGCGATGCTAAGTAATCATCATCGTCGTCGTTGTTTTTGGTCATGGTCTAATGCAGTGGTTTCCAACCAGTCGATCGAGTCTCGAACACTCGATCTGAATATCGCTGGTGTGAGGCTTAATTGTATTCAGGGGCACGTGTAATTGTGATGCCATGCAGTGTAGACATATATTAAAGGGTGTTTGGGAGTCGAGTCTGGGAATGATTTGATCTATTGATTGCTGGATAAGGCCTCCCCATGCCACTCGTCACAATTCAATCCACGTCACTCTTGCGTGATCTCTTCACGCCGTCTCCGCCGTGGCTGGGGGGGCCTCCTGGACGCGATCTCTGTCCCTGTTCTTGGGGAATGTGCGATCTTTTCACTCGTCGGACATCCGTAGGGGGCATCGCTCGTGAAACGACAAATCAGCCGCCCCCCCCACCCCTCGTCCGCGGAACTATTTGGCAAAGTGTCACAAAATATGTACGGTTGCGATTGTAGTAAATTATTTATTCTTTTTGTTGTGTTAATTGTAATGAGGTATGTAACGATGCATCGATTCCTCGATTGACAGAACATTTTTGGCATTTTGTTTACTTGCATAAGGTGGCTACACAGACAGGAAAAATCCATAGCAGGAAGTTCAACAACTTGTAGTAGTAAGTCTGGCTTTGTGACTCTCAGGTGAAAAGTGCTCTATAAATGCAATTATTATTATTATTCCTTTTGCATGCCAAGGTGACAGCACCATTCGTGCCTGTGTTATGCGTGTGAGTGTGATAGCTGACGAGTTGTAATAACAAGCAAACCTGCTTGCAGTTTCCTTGTTCTGCCGCTGCCTAAATTAAGAACCAGGACGAACTTTCAGCCACCGCCTATTGTAGGCGATGCGCATATAATTAATGCAAGAATGCTGCTGTCATCTTGAAATTCAAAGTATGTTGACACTACTCTGCTCCTACTGTTGAAAACACTTTAAAAAAAAATCGATTCGTTATGAACGTCAGACATGGTTAAGCCACTGCCGGATGGTTGGGGGCCTTCCCAATTTCATGTGCAATTTACCGTCCGATCAGCATCCTGGCAGAGCTTCAAAACGTACCAAAAACGTTTAGTCGCAGATGCTTTTTTAAGAACTGGTTTTGTGTTTTGGCAACGCTTAAATTACCGATTCACTTTACAGGAACTCGGTTTAAAATTTTCCGACATCTGCCTGCGTTAACACATCGGCGGTGGCGGCGGCGGCTCGTGAGTGCGCGTCGTTGCCGCAGCGGTTCCCGTGGCACGGGCTCTCTGAGCCCAGCACCTGTCCCAGCTTCGGGTTTCTATTAATCGAGCCCCCAAGAGGGGGGGGGGGCTCCCCGGGACGAGGGAATGACGTCCGACGGCGCTATATTCCACGCCATGGGATTCCTGCGTTTGAACGTTTGGTATTTTCGTGTTCGGAAAATCGCGGCCAGAACACGCAGCTCGAGACGCGGATTTGTGCTCATCGGAGTTCAGCGTCGCAACGGAAGTTTCGCATTGACCACACACATGCAGAGACTCACAGCGACTCATCCGGTTCAAAGACTTTTTAAGCATTTGCTGAGCACAATCCCAACGGCCGCAAACATCAAACTGCCATAAATAAAGAGCAGTATTAAAGTTGTAATAGTTTCATTAAGGTTTCTTGAATTAAGCCATCTTATAAGAGCTTGGAGATATTGACGATGGGAGGGGATTCCAAAGTGGAGCAGTGTGAAGTGGAAAGAAGTGTCGTGATCTATGTATAGTATGGTGAGTGGTTGAGTTGTGCGTAAGTGAGTCAGTGTAGAAGTGTGTTGTGAGTGGATGGGTGACTGTGTTGTGACCTGCAGTGTGGTGGTTGAACAGTGTGGACGAGACAGAACAGGAGGTCTGGTAGACCGAGCCCTCAACGTTATTGGAGGAGGCAACTAATTATATTTTTAGGAAATAGCAGTTACAGTAGTTGTGATAGCAGAGCGATAAGGAGGTGACTGCCCACCAGCTTAATTTCTCGCTGAATATTTTCTGGGTGGTTTGCAGACCGGAGGTGGTAAATGTCCTATCGGCACAGGTATAGCGAAAGTTCTTATGGACGTGGCGTGCTCATTGCCGATATATTTTCCATGTCCCTGGCCCATCCAGACCCAGCTGCAATGAAGCCCCATGTCCATTAAAAATACCACGACAAGACATCACTCAGAGAGGTTCTGCCTGTAATGATTCAGTTTTTAATGATGTTCAAATTGATTGAATCATACAATCTGTGGTTATGATGATTTTTAGTTTTAGATGGTGATAATAATAAAATATTTTTGTTTTCTGCAGTGATTTACAACCTTTGGGTGAAAAGCATTTTAAAATTGTGAATGATTTTAATTTACAAAAATGAAATCGCCACGCTGCGGTTACGGAAGGGGAGTCGTGCAAGGGGACACGCTGACGCCAGAGTTATTCTCCGCGACATTTATCGGCGTGCCGTCCTCGCTCCCGATTCCTTCCGCTAGTTTTGCCGCTTTCTCTGCCGAGCCGACTCACTCTCCCGACCCTCCGGACTCCCCCGACCCATCCCAGGCTCCCGTCCGGCGAGGGCTGCGGCCGATCGCTCTCGCGAGGTTGGTGGCGCCGGCGACCCCATTGAGGCAGCGGAGCTGAGCGTGCGGCTGCTCTCGCAGGAGGTGCAGGGCATCCTCGACGACCTGCAGCTGGACGCCTGCATCGGGGCGTTTGAGAAGAATCCGGCCGCTGCTGCCGCTTCTGCTGCGATGCGGACGGTAATTGTTGTTTGCTTGTTTTTTTTTCAAAGCCATATTTTTATTGGGCGGCACGATGGCCAAGTGGGTAGCGCTGTCACTTCACAGCAAGAAGGTCCCGGGTTCGAATCTCGGCTCGGGTGCTTTTCTGTGTGGAGTTTGCGAGTTCTCTCCCCATGTCCGCGTGGGTTTTCGCCGGGCACTCCGGTTTCCTCCCACGGTCCAAAAAACATGCTGCTGCATAGGTTAATTGGCTTGCAGACTAAATTGCCTGCAGTGCTCTGTGATGGACTGGCGTCCTATCCTGGGTATATCCCTCCTTGCGCCCTGTGTCTATCGGGATAGGCTCTGGCTCACCACGACCCTGTACAGGACTAAGCGGTTTCTGACAATGAGATGAGATATTTTTATTGAACATTTGAATGCATGGCGCACACTCAAGAGTGCAGGCCAGATAGACACAAATATTAAAATGTACTAGAATTACTCTACATCGCTGTTCTATGGAGAGCAATGCTTGTACATCGAGCTGTGAAAACATACATCAGTACATATACATATGTACGTTTAAGTAAATTGTGTCTGTGTAAATGTAAGGCAAGAATAGAGATTGTGAGGTTACGAGTGGGCGGTGATCGGGTGGTAAGATTCGGTTCGTTGTCAGCTGCTCAATATTTTTGCCTTTACTTCGAACACTGCTAAGCAGGGTTTGGGGTGGACTGGTGGGATTGTGGTTGGCTTACTGAGCTCACAAGCTGGTGATCCGGAGTTTGATTTCCAGCCACGGATGACAATCATTGCGATTCACAATCTTTGTAATTTGCAGCCTTGTGACCTCTGATCACAGAGCTCCCGTGAACCTCACGGCACACTGAGGCCTTCATCCAGCAGTGGATGGAATTTCCATGAAGGAATCTTCATTCTGTCGTCTTTATGAACAATTTGGTCAAGCGTGATGTTTGAGCACAGATGATCATGTAATTGTGTGTGTATGTATGCATGTGTGCGTGTTTGTTTACGGGTGTAAGTGGCTCAGCCTCAAATGAGTACCTCGTGCAGTGTGAAAACATTGCCACTTGAGAGACAAAGGTGACCAGGTGCTGGTCACCCACCTCCTCATGTGCTATGTCGACCTTCACACGTGCTCGCTCATGCTACTTGACCCTACAGACTGTTAAGGCTATACTGGGGACCTTTGCCGTTGTTTAAGGGTGTAATGAGATCTTTGTCTCAATGCGTGCATTTGCTTGTGTCCTTATCTGTGTAATAACAATAATTGAATTTTTAGAGCGCTTTTCATCCGAGGGTCACAAAGCGCTACACAGAGCTGCGGAGAGTGTATATGCATATGGCCTTACGTTCGTGTGTGTGTGTGCCCGTGCACATCTGTGTGTATCCATGTATTTTGTGTTCTTGTGTTGTGGGTGTGTGTTCCTGGCACAAGTGTCGTGGTGATGTCACTAACATTTAGTGGCGAGCAGTGGTTGTTGTGCGTACATGCTCGCTGAACCACATTGCATGGAGTAATACAAAAAAGATTCACAGAGAACCACGGGGCAGAGCGCCAAGCACCGGGTGCCGTGATGAGATAGAGCGCCGCGCGTTAGTCACGGGGGGGGGGGCGGTTGTAGAACCCTGTTGATCATGACGAGGCTCGTCTCGCATGCAAAAAAAACTCACAAAGGAGCTCAAACAATCCCACCCTTCGCGAAACCGCTGGCAGAGAGAGATCACAAGGGTGTTTCTCCACGCGGATTTGCACGTGGTTCGTGGCAGGCTGAGTGTTCTCCATTCAGTTCGTCTGGGATTGAGTCTTTGTTTATCTCTCTTCGCCGTGGTTACTGTGGGATCGATGCGGGTAATGCTGAGCGAACTGTACTGTGAACCCTTTGTAACCTGAGTTTGATTCTCGGTGAAGGCTGATATCAGTGATGGTAAAATCTGAACCGGTCCCAAGGCGATGGCCGTCGCTCACCTGCGCTGGCCAACATGCCGAAGAGTAGTCAAACAACACATAATAATAATAATAATAAATAATATTAATTGCACTTGTACGGCGCTTTCCACCCGAGGGTTACAAAGCGCTGCACAGAGATGCAGAGAGAGCGGCAACGACACAAGAACAGCATATCAGCAACAAACGTGGTTGTTGAGAGCCCTTCATCCAGCAGCGGATTGACAGAATATCTGTAAATTAATATCATTGTTATTGTATCTGGTACAGAAAAGATGTGGCTGGATGACTCAGCACTGAGAACACATAGCCATCCGCTGTAAAAATTCCTGATTGGTATTGAGGTTCCATCTACCCGTGATTAAACCGGATTCTTGAGTTTATCGAGTTGATCCTCTCAGCCTGGTCAGCAGTGACGAAACAAAAACAAGCGGCGCATTCAATGTGCCTGCCAAGGATTAAATTAAATGAACCGGTTTTACTGCCATGCAGTGAACATTTTCGTAGCTACGGTGCACCTACCCGTCTGGATAGAACGTCACTCGAAGGTACCTCTGAGGTGGTTCTGTAATATTGTCTACTATTGGATGTACTTTGAATTGGGTTAAGACCTGGCTGACTGTGGGAGTTTTGCAAAAGCTCAGTTTGCAATTAAATCGGAGACAGAGACTAAATCAAAACAAACAGAAACAAATCCAGCGTCATTTATCCGGTACTGACATTGAGTGATGACGTGACCGCATTTATTACAGCGGCCAACCCAGGGTGTGCCATCGAGACGGCTCGATCGGGACGGCGCACAGGAGCCTCGCGACACCGGTTGGACGCCTGTTGCCGGTGGTCGCACCGGTGCCGCAGTGCCGCGGGACGTCGACGAGCGGCAGCAACCGGATCGGCACAAGCACCGCACGGACGGGAGGCGAGCGTCGCGACGCGCGCCGGATCACCGCGGGGAGCCGGTGCATCTGCCCGCACCGCACCAACAACTCCAGCACCGCCAGCAGCGCTCTTCTTTGGCGCAACAGTGGGGGGCAAACGCCAGCGCCGGCGGTGGCATTGGCTCCTGGAACGAGGATCGTCACCACCGCGAGACGCTGGGACGGACGGCGGTTACACAGGTGACTTCTTCACGCTCGTCGGAATTGTCGTAGTCGTCATTATTGGTAGAGGCGGCAGTAGCAGGAGCAATGGCCTCGTCATCAGTATCACCAGCGGTAGCCGTTTCATCAGCAGTGTCGACCACAGCGTCATGGTGATCGTCAGCAACACTTGGACAGCATCATCTTAGGAAACACCGTTGGCTGTTTCGACCGCTGGCCGTTATGGCTTCTCACGTCCTGCCCTTGCGTGCGTTCTCTCTGCAATATTGTCTCCTAACCTTGCCATTTGTTCTTTGTCATCCCCAACCCTAGGCCCAGTACCACAGGTTGGCTCAACCGTCCGGCGAGTCTGACAAGGAGAACTGGGGATCCCGCTTCCCTGGCGCGGCAAACGCCGGTGACTTCCTGAACAACGGCCGGTTCGCGGGCATCGCCGCCGCTCACGCCTCGCCGCATGATTACCACTACCCAGACGTCCCCTGTCAGCCGTACGGCTGGAGGTTGCCCAGCCCGGCGGAGCATCCTTCCTGCAGCTGTGGATCGAGGCTGGACAATCCATCTCTGCCGTCACTCGTGGGGGTGTCGAGCCCTGACTCGGATTTCTACCGGGGCCCTCCGTTCCACGGGTGGCCCGCGTTCGAACCGACTGCCCATCACCTCCTCACCGCCGACGGCGGCGACGCCGCTGCCCGGGGGAGGAAGGTTGATCGCATCGAGGCGCTTAGGCTGACAGCGGCCCGGCTTGCCAGCCGACTCGAGGATGAGTCCCAGATGCTGGCACGGACCGCGGCGGTGGGTGGTGGTGGCGGCAGCCACCGACACGGCGCCACTCAGCCGCTCACGGAGGTTCGCCACGGCGCGGGTCATCGCAACCACCCGCCGATGAATTGCGATCCCGGGAGAAATTACAATCCCGAGCCTGAGCCCGAGCACAGAACTTTGCAGGGAGACGAGGAGCTGATGCGGAAACTTGAAAAAATCCTCGGCAAAGATTCGAGCCTGCGGAAAATGGCGTGGGAGGATCGGCTGTCGCCGCCGGCACCACCGGAAAGCTCGGGGAAGAACGATTCGGGCGCCGCGAGGCGTTCCCCGCGCGAGGAATCGTACCTGCACGCCCTTGACGCCGTCGGCAGGTCCGTGGAGAAGCTGCGATCGCAGAAGAGGAAGCTCTCTCCGCGCAACCTCTCGCCGCACAAGTTCTCGCCGAGCGAGTCAAGATCGCCGGTGCCCGCGGAGGGGCCTCCAGTCGTCGGTGGCAGCGGCGATGGTGGCGCTGTCTTCCCCGCTGGCGTGGTGGGACGGCATGACGAGTCGGTGGCACGACGTGTGCGACCCGCCTCGAAAAGGACGGAGCGACTCGTGGGCCCGACACGGCGCTCAGACGGCGCAGCACTCAAGTGAGTGGCCTCTCCTTTATTGCACCGTGCGTCCATGAAGCCGCAATGCTCCATGATGTTTTGTGCCCGGTGGAGAGCACCCCTTGCTGTCCGTTTAGGTTTAGGCCGATGGCTCGCCTCACCAGTCGGTTGTGAGAGTTAGCACTTTGTGGGGGGCGGGGGGGGCCTGCGGCTGTTGTTTGATTTGTTGATTGCAATCGGACAGTACAAATAAAAACACGACATAGACGGTCATAGCAAACAAGGTGGAACATTGACAATACAAAATGATTATGGACAGAACGTCCTGTTAGCACAAACCTCATTCATGACATTTCATTTACTTAGATGGGATGGGGAATCATTACGTGCCTTTTACATTCATGACAACAATGCCATTTATTATCTAGAAAAGTCACAACGTGTCTCGACTATATTTGTGGATTTTTGGTTCAAATGTCATTCATGTGGGCTTTCTTTTTAATTTGGAGGAAATAACCATTTCTGCTTGCTCGAGGGGGGTGCGGGGTGGGCGAGGAGACACACATCTCTGCAGCACATAAGCTAAGCTTGTAACATGTGGCGAGCGCTGGTGCCAGGGTCATCCGTCCAAATATTAACCTGGCTCAACCGCACTCGTCTTGTGTGTCGACCCGACGAGATGGGGCACATCAAGGGGTGCATTGGTCGTCTCTCAATTTAAACGCGGCGTTTGACCCCGATACCCGGCTGCTCGTTCGAGATCGCAAGATCGTCCGCATGCGCCCTTGTGTGAGGCCACAAGGGGGCACGGTTGGCCCGCTCTCTGAGCGGCTGACACGTCCCGGGGGAGGGCAACACCCAGCTCGCGGTAATGCCGTTTCCTGTACCGCATCGGCCAGACGTGACCTCCGCGCTTCCCGCCCCTCGCGGCGAACGAACTGCGACGCTGAATTGTCACGCTTCCGAGTCACTCGACAGCACTGTCCAACGTGCATTCACATGGCATCTAAATGCGACCCCATCTCAAGACTCTTTAACAATGACCACATGTATTCTCATAAAGAGAGTGAGAGGTTACATGCGGGTCTGTGGGTCTCTGCGAATGTCGGTCTCTGTTAATGGATGAGAACCAGAGTTAAGTGTACGCGTCTCCGTGAGCGACTTAACAAGCCACTTGGCTTTGTATAATATGTGTTTAAATGCGACTACATTGCCGTGGGCGTATTTTTTATAAAGGGAAAATGTGCTTGTCATGGGCAGAGGAATATTTACAAATAGAACTTCATGTTCTGGCTCGTTTTCTTATTGTCTCTTTTGTATTGATTACGATATTCTCTTGCAGTGTTGCGTGTTACGCTAACTTATGTGTCGCAGGGTAACAGCCCTACATGAAAATAACAAGTCGGGGGAAATCTTGCCTTTGCACGGATTGTAACGCTTACCCACATGCGTCGGTCCTGGACAGCGTATGATTAATTATAACCATGTGACACGGAGGCCCAGCGAGTGGCTCACAGATCGGAGGGCTGCAAGTTGAAATCCCGATTTGGGAGGTTGACTTATCTCGTAAGTCTTCCAGGGTCAATAAAATAAAGTACCTCTGTGTCGGGGGTGGGTGGCAGGGAGGGTGGAAATAATAGTAGTTGTGCTATGGAAAGACTTTGCGAACATTGGATTCGCCAGCTGTTTCAGGGGTGAAGATGAAAGATCTGCCCCAGTGGCCCAGCGCTCACCGGATAAGGAATCACTTAGACTCTTCGCGTTTCACGCTGATTGGCCATCCGGCACGCGGTGATCCAACGACGGCTCGTGTTATCTGCCGCTAAACGGTCGAATTAGTCGCGGACCCCGCCGAGAGTGGGGGGGAAATGCGAGCGCGGTAGCGGAGTGGACGTTTAAAGGGGGCCGCTAATTTGACGCGAAGTGCCGGGATAGTAAATAACGGCAACAAGCGGTGGCCTCGTCTTCGGGGGGAGAAAAAAAACGACTGCATTTAATCAGAGACGACGGCGCGACAGCTTGAAACGGTAGTTGAAGCGATGGCTGTGCCCTGTCCACTCCGGCCCCCACCCAGCCACGTAAGTGTTTACAACCTGGGAGGGCTCTCTTTAGAATTGCTTCGCCACTTTAAGTGCTTTGTGGAGGCAGGACCTAACAAACAAGGAATGGGAATCCTGCATTTGCACTGCATTCTCTTAATGGTGTGCAGCGTGCGGAAATGTTTAAATGGCGATAATAACAATGCTTTCTGTGCGGCGCAGCAAAATCATTATCACCCAGTGCATGACGGTTGATATCGTGATATGACGTCGCGCGTAATGGCTTCATCGCCAAGGCAATTGCTTTTAGTCGTGGGTTTTATCATCGCGCTGCTCGTATCAAGTGTTCGCCTTTACGATGAACAGACTAAACAAGTGCGCTAACGCTTTCAACCCCAATCGCAGTGCGTTACGGAAAGGGTGCCCGCGTTGTGTTTTGTTGCCGTGTGCGACGGAGAATTGCTCATTGCTGCATTTCTGCGCCTGCAGACGCGTCGTCCTGCCGGAGAGCGCCGTGAAAATTAGACGGCGGATGGCCGCCGAGAATTCCCCCTTGTTGTTTGTTGCGTCCCTTTTATTGTCCACCCCCACCCCCCCACCCTCACCGGCAGTGGGTGTAGCGTCTGGCCGGCTTCGCTGTTTTTCAAAACGCACCGAACAGGTCCATCTTCGTGAGTGCCATGGAGACGTTTCAAAAGGGGCAGAGCAAAAAAAAGATGGGTCATCGTCCCCGTCAATGAAAACTGTAGCTCTTTCGAGCGGCGCGTGGGCTTTTAGCTGGCGTTATTTTTTTTTCCCCAACGCAGTAATGGATCCGTCACTGGGTGTACAGTGCCTCCTGGTGTTTAAAAGCCCCTGCCCTTTGTGGCTGTGTCTGATTTAGCCTCACTATTAAATCATGTCTTGCACCGACGGCAACGCCCGCTTTAACTTCAACTTGAAGAAAAAAAATTGGCAGGGTCGTGGTTCAGAGGGCACGCGCGCGTGCACTGCCTTTTTGCGCACGAAGGCCGCGCTTTAACGACGGCAGCGGCGATCACCGACGCTCTCTCATGCTCCCGTCTCCTCGTCGTTTGTAAAGGGCAGGGTTGATTTCTTCTCGTGGTATCTGGAACCTCCTCTTCATCTCACAGACGACGTACCTCCTGTCCATTGCAGACTGTTTCGCTCCAATATGCTTCTACAATTTTTAGTGTTCTCTCGCGATTTAACGTTCCCTCCCTCTCTGTAAGGGTTTACTAATTTAAAGTCCCCTACATCCCTATAAAATGTTTCTGTAACCATATCTGAAACCTCTCCATGTACAACCACTGTACAATATATCCTGTCATCATGTCTGCCTTTTTTGTTCTGCGACTAGCACCAACGGCGACCTTATGATCTACGTTCGGTTGAAGTTGCACGATGCGCAGACCCCTTTCACGTGCCATATTACCACCCTTTTTAAAAAATTGACGACCAATTATTAGAATTGCTCCTAAGAGCACCTCTTTCATGATAGCTGGTCAAGTATTTCTCCAACTCTCCTTCACCTTAGACATTTTACCTCCCACTTTGCAGTTCGTAGTGCCTCCCACGTTGGGAGACGAAACATTGCGAAGGGGAGCGGAGGAATGTCTGACATGAATATCCTGAAAGAGCAGCTCTTAAGAGTAATTCTCATACATCGTGCCATCAAAACCTACATCAACATACCAGACGTAAGACACTTTCTCGTTCTCCTCCCTCCCGTCCGCCCCTCCGCGTCTTTATTTCCCACCCAGCAACGAGCACCGCCAACGACCCACCGACCTCATGACCCCCGGCGAGCGGAAGCTGCGCGATGCTGAGATCGGCGGGAGCCCTGCGTCTCCGACCTCCGGGCGGCGCTCGCCCTGCGCCACCACGACCTCGCTCTCGTCGCTGTCCCCCGCCTCGTCATCGTCCCACAAGTCCCTGTCCAACGGATCGAGGGAGGACCCCGACGGTGAGTGGATGCGCGCACGCACGCGCGCGCGTTGCGCCCGACGCTAGCACTTCTGGTGAGAAGCCCGATGAAATTGGTTGCAATTATCAATGAGATGCTGTGCTCTGTTCCAAATGTTATGTTCACGAACCAAAACCGTACTGATTGGCTGTGGTGGATGGAGAAGGGTTTACGATGCTTTTTCATGACCCAACCAAAATCCACTTTTTTTTTTAATAATGTTGGTCGCTAAAGCCTTGATATTAAACTCAGAGTTGATATTTTTCCACGGCTGCCCACTGCTTGTGCCATATGTCACGGTGTTTTCACGGATGTTTTCGTCTCATCACGAGATCCGAAATGTCAGAGCAGCGCTGCCTCTTTCCTGTCTCAGCCATGTTAGCGGCCCACAGACAAGGATATTGCAGAGTCTAGTCTCGCAGCTCCACCGATGTCCTCGTAGGACAAGGACCCGTCAACGTGTCTGTGGTATGGTGTGTTGTGGAGCTGGGGAGGGGTGGACCAACGGTTAGCAAGGTGGGCTTCAAGCCCGGCGACCCGAGTTTGATTCCCGCTCACGGCCAACACCAGTAACGATTTTGTGAACCGGTCCTGGGCCTCCCCTAAGTCGACTCAGCCTCAAATGAGTACCTAGTGCAGTGTGTAAACATTGCCACTAGGGAGACAAAGGCGGCCGAGCGTGGTGCTGGTCACCCACCTCCTCATGTGCCGTGTCGACCTTCATAGGTGCTTGCTAACGGCACTTGACCCTACAGTCTGTTAAGGCTATATGGGGGGGTCTTTGTCTTTGTGGAGCTGCTATCGATGATGGGATTCAACATGTATGTGATCATTCGCCTCTCCGTGACAACGCGATCCGTCACGATTCACAGTCGTGGTTCATTTCCAGATTTTTTTTGTCGGTACCTTACAGTTAATGTTAGCACGTCTAGTGACTTGCCTGGTGACATCGGCCCATTGTCGCCAGCTTTATGTTTAAGGCTGATGTCACCTAGGGGGAGGCACAGGACGGCTTCAGATATTCACCGCTGTCATTGTATCGTGAGCGAGAGTCGAACTCGTTCGCCGGGTTCTCATTGCACTGACTTCAGAAACGCGCACACTCCCACGCAGGTACACTGACCGGTCAGGGTTTGTTTTGCGGCGGTGATTGGGGACAGTTTTTAGAAATGCGGCACGTGGCGGATCCTGCATCTACAGTGCGTCTTCCTCGAGCCAAATTTATAGGTTCGTGGGTACTTTTAAATAACCACTGCCAGATTTATGGATTTTCGCTTTCTCCGTAAATGTTCCTTCACAAGTTTTTTTTTCTTCTTCATTTGGCCAGCGGTAATTGCATGTGAAATTCATGAAGTATGGGTCCTTTTTAACGTGTGAGGCTTCGAAGGAACAACATAATTAAAGGAAAATTTACATAGCAAGGGGGTTGATGCCACCGGCTCGTTAGGGAATACATTACGCGGCAAACGACCCGCGTAATGTAATCAGTTTTTATCTCTGGGCAAGCGCTCAACACAAATTTGCGTTGCTAAATATGTGTTTAATGCATAAATATGGCTGTGAGCTAGAGCTCCGTTTGATGGCGCGTGTAAAGGCGCGAGGAAGATCGATAGTGTAGCGGCTGGTTCCCTGCGCTACGAACCCAGCGACCCGAGTTGGATTCCCAATCCTAGTGACGATTTGCTGAATGGGGTGCACGCCTCCCCTTGATCGTCTCAGTCTCAAATGCGGACTTGGCGCGGTGTTTAAAGCATCGCCGCCAGGGCGACGAGGGGAGGGCGGTCGAGCGCCGTGTCCGCCTCCCATCCCCTCGTGTGCTGTGATAACATTTTATCGGTGATTCTTCAGTCTGTGCAAGAGTAGGAATCATTCGCAAGTGGTGTCAGTTGTGCGCTAGTACCGGTGTGCCGTACCACTGTGTATCGGCGCCTCTCCATCACTAACCTTGACGAGCACCCATCCAAGCACTATCGAGGCTGAACCTGCTTAGCTTCCTAGGTCTGACCCATCGGGCGAATTGCAGGTGGTTAAATCAAAAGTTTAGATGGTCTTAAATGATAATGTTATATGGTCAATGAAGTGGTGGCACGGTGGCCCAGTGGTTAGTACTGTTACCTCACAGCAGGAAGGTCCCGGATTCGATTCCCGGCTCGGGTGCCTTTCTGTGTGGAGTTTGCGTGTTGTCTCCACGTGCCTGCGTGGGTTTCTGTCGAGTACTCCAGTTTCCTCCCACATTCCATAGACACAATGTTGCCTAGGTTATTTGACCTGCTGAGTAAATTGCCCTAAAAGTGTGCCTTGCGATATACTGGCATCACATCCTGGGTATTCCCTTACCTTGCGCCCTCTGTTGGCTAGGATAGGCTCTGGCCCCCCAGCGACCCTGTATGGGATTAAGTGGGTATTGATGATGGATGAATGAAGAGCAAGGTGCTGTGCAGAGTGATTTAGCCAATTGCTTTGTTTCAGACTTGTTGAATTGTAAATACACTCTCTCATCAACTCACTCACCCACCGCTCTCAGATTTCTCGTTGGGGCAGCGCACTCTCCTTCATGGTTTGGTGTTCCTCGCCGCCGTCACACACACGAGAGCGGCTCTCATTCTCCACTTGCGCGTTCGGTACCCATGTCTTCCGCGGCGTCTGCCGACGCGCATCTTTAAAACCGGAACGTTTTGCCATTCTCGTTGCTGCCACCGTGGGGGCCGTCCCGGGCAGACGGCGATGGCACCGCGTCCACGACGGTTCTCACCGCGCCCGCTGGGCGGTGCGAGACCGCCGTCGGCGCTGAAGACCCCCAAGAGGCGGGGGCAGCCATCACGGAGTTGTTGGACGAGCGCCGGCACCGGGACTCGGAGTTCCTACGCAAGCTGTGCAGAGAGGAGCCGCTCAGCGGGTGAGTGGATGACGGCTCCGAACGGATGCGTTGTGATATTTATAATAAGAGCAAATGAAGGGCAGCTTGTGCGTGACCGCAACGGGCGCGGTTACGTTTGTCAAGCCATGCGTTTAACTCGACTCTCCGTCGATTGCGCTTCAGTGCGGACGCGGGCGCCGGCAGCCTGGCGGCATCTCCGCGTGGTATTCCACCCCGCGATGTCGCGCCAGCCGTCGCCACAACCGACACCGCCACCTCAGCCGTCGCCGGCCCTCGCAGCCCCACGACGTCCGTGGCCA
This sequence comes from Mordacia mordax, assembly GCA_036362905.1. NCBI lineage: Eukaryota > Metazoa > Chordata > Hyperoartia > Petromyzontiformes > Petromyzontidae > Mordacia > Mordacia mordax. Next base: position 15,961,650 of record JAZEWT010000010.1, read on the forward strand.
TGACGATGGAGGAGCTCCATAGCCCGCGGCGGCGCGACACCGCAGGCATCGCGGCTCTCCCATCGGCTGCCGCGGCTGCGCCGGCGAGCCCGCCCGCGGGCGGGAAGAGCGCCGGCAAGAAGGTTTCTGAACAGAGGGCGCGGACGCCGGGCAGTGACAGCGACAGTAGCGGCCGCTGCAGCAGCAGCAGCAGCATCCTGGACAAGCTGAAGAAATTTCAGGGCCGGCTCGATGAGAGGTGAGGCCGGCAGTTTTGTGGAGCGGCCGTGTTGAAACTCGTGCTTTTGTTATCGACGAGGGTGCGGTTATCGTCTTCAGTGTTGTGATTGTCACCGTCTCGTATATAAAAAAGTAATTGTTGTTCATGTGCCGTTCGTGTGTCGTCATTGTTGTGGACATGACGTTCTCGCCGCACCTCTGTGCAGCGCTTTGTGACCCTCGGGTGAAAAGCGCTCTAAAAGTGCAATTATTATTGTTATTATCGTCATGTTTTTCGCATCACTGTCATTCTCATCATCAACTTCACCGTCGTAATTTTAATTATCATCACCCAGTCGTTATCATCATCAGCCTCCTGCACTGTTCATGCGTGCATTGTCTGAGGCTGGCGTGTCTGCAGCGCGTGAATTTGCAAACGTAAAGGCTCTTTGGTATTTTGCGCTGCATCTTCCATTCACCTGCCACCGCCTAACTTCCGTCAATGTCCGGTGTCGTGCTTGCGAGGTCGCTTTCGCTCATTAAACAAAGTTTTCCCTCCCTTCAGGTGATCGTTTTCTCTTTGTGTTGCGTTTGTGCCCTCGTGTCCCTGACGCGTCACATCTTCCTCCTCCCTGTGCCGCCCTCTTCCGTAGCCTCTGCTCGCCCGTGCACTGTTTCTTTTCCGTCTTCACCGCTCACCACTGGGCAGCGCTTGCGCTCTGTTTCCCTAGACTGCAGCCCAAACTGGGGCAGTACATCCACATGCAGCTGCAAAGGTACAGCGCCAGCATCCTCCCGCATCACCACCGCTCCCTGCCACCAGCGACGTACGCTAGCGGCCCTCGCTGTCCACGGATGTAACACTTTCTCCGTATCGCACACGGGTTTTGTGGCTCGATTTGCGGCAGTCGCGCTCCAGAAGCTTCTCTTTTGGGATGGCCGCGGCGACGAAGAGAGGCGGAACTCTCGCCACGGCTATCCTGAAAGAGCAGCTCGCGAGAGCGGTTCTCGTAATAATGCTTTCACCTGTCTCTGGAGCTTCCCTTTGTACTCTCTGCTGTGAGAAGGAGCTTTTCTTCTGAGAATGTCGGTATGCTGTGTACATTGTTGATAGACGTTGGAAATAACTGAGCGGTGAATTTTGTTACTTTATGCTTTTGTGTGCCGTTAGCAAGACAGTTGCTCTTTTGGTGTTTTTGTTCCATCTGGATATCAGTGAAATATAATTATTTTTATATATAGGGCCTGCTCTGACCTCTCCGAGCCACCCTGCCGGCCGCATATGATATTTATGTACAGTGTATATACGTGGCCGTGGACAGTACTACTTACGTAAGACAGTGGATCCCTGGTATTACCTTTCTGCGCTGCTATTTATAAGCGGAGTATTTTAAACGCAAACCGTCGCACGCTACCACAGTTCCCAACGTTCCTGACCGTCGAGAAGCTGGACTTAAACAGCCGCAGGAGGGTAGATTGCCGCCAACCAGCCCTTCGTAGCAACGGTTTTATTTTTGCAAGACGATTCGCTTGTCTCAGTCACCGCGGACACCTCTGGCCAGTAGGTCAGCGTCTGCCGAGGCCGTGGCAGCTGGGTGGCGCAAGTGGGCTGGCAGTTGCGTTATTCCATCAGCAGTTCGAGTCCGACTTGTCATGTGACCGTCCGTGGTCTGTGAGCCAAGCTGCGGATTTTTAACGGCCGCTCCCCTCCGTAAGTGCAAGCTGCGGCATCATCGCCACCGTTGCCGTTTGACTTCGGGTCTAGAAAGTTGCCAATTTGAAGATTGCAGTAATTTTATTTTTTTTATAGCCTGAAGAGCATCTGTAAAAGGATTAAGGTAACGCTACCGTATGCCGCAGCGTTGCTCTGGGATGACGGATCGTTTCAGGGGCTCGATTGAACGTGGGCAAGCATGGAGTAATTCCTAGCCCACGTTGCGTTGGAGACGGACGTCCATTAGGAGCGATGTGGGAGTCGGAAATCGATCAGTAGATGTGCGGTCGGTGTCTGGCGTTGCTGCATCTGCATTCCTTTATAAACTTACGATGTCACCCGCATGCCGTAACGCCACGCGTCGCGTGCCGGGCGTCTGCGTGCGTACGGGGTGTTAAGATGGAGTCCCAAAGCGGTACAGCTCGACCCGATGGCCGTTAAGTTACATTCACCGGTCGTGAATCGAAAATAAAACGTCACGGCCATCACCGTCGGCGCGATCCCATTCCAGTTCGCGCACGAGTTAGCGTCGCGTCTTAAATTCTGTTATTCCCCGCCTCTCCTTTGCGGCGTGGTGTTGCAGAGTTTTCCAATGTTCGATTTTTACCTCCACTCTTTCGCCCGCTGCGTGTTTTTTTGGCACTGGCAGACGAGGGTTCAGTGACCGTTATTAATGTATTTTTTGCACGCACGCAGAACGTAACGTACGCTTGTACTTAGTGCCACGCCGAGGTCGTTTGTGCTGATATTTCACTTTTTATTAGAACATCTCCGCTGAAACGTCAGGAGCGATATCCCCGCGCGACGCATTTCAATACCCCCCGGCATTAAAATGAAATCCTTTAGCGAGCCCCCGCGTGTGCGAGAGCATTGAGCGCCGTTCGCTGGACTGCCGGCGCGTGCGTACAGGATCTTATTGTAAAGCCCCGTCGCTCACTAAATTGAATTGCCCTGACTATGAGGGGGGGGGGTTTCTTACAATTTGTGAATGAATTACCACTCTTGGCTGCCTGATACTTCAACACCGGATGTTATATATTTTTTTCACGTGGTCAGCGGTGGATCACTCGCGCCGCTCCACAGTTATTAACCCGATTGATCGCGTCATTGTTTAACGGGCCTCCCCCCCCCGCCCCCCTTCCCTTAACGGCATGGCTTTTTTGCCGCGGGGGTCATTCTTTAACATTCGCGATTAACCCCTCAAACGAACGCGTCGCCACTAACGCACCGCGTGATTTAATGCGGGATTTGTTAACCGGCGGTGAGTTATCGCACGCCGCCGCTAATGCCAATATAAATGTTTATAAAATATAATCAGATTCGAGGTGGCTGCGAGGCTTAGAGGTCAGACACCGAGCCGGCACACGGCTGAGGTGCAGGGTTTGAAGCCAGATTTCAGCCAAGCGTAATTAATCTGGGTTGTCGGGCCTAGTCAATGGGTGGTCTAAGCTCACTCACTTATGACTGCACGCACAAAAAAATATATTCAATTAGTGTTTTTCACTTTGGTTAATTTCATATCTTAGACTTGATTTGATTTTTATAGGACTCAGACTGTCTGCAGCATGAATCCAGTGGGTGTTCCTCGTGATCTAGATCTGGGGTTCTCCACCTTTAGTACCTCAAGGACCACGTGGGTCTGGTCTTCACGGACCACTAGGTGGCACTCGCTGCCCACTGATGGGTCGCGACCCACCGATTTAAAATGGCGGCTGTAGATGATCTGGGATATCGACCACTGAGTAATTAAAATTGGTCATATTAATTATGATATGAGAGTTTTTTTTCTCCAAATGATAGGGCAAAGCAACCTACATTGTTTGTTGTGTGTAGTCAGTAGTGTCTCTGCTGAGACCATCTACTCGTTATGCTTGAGAACCTGGTTTTTTATACTGGTGCTGCTGGAGAAACACTCACCACGGCTATCGCAAAAGATTAGTTTAGGGCAATTTAGAGCAATTCTCATACATCGATGTGTATATCTCCAGGAGTGCAATACCAGAATAGTCCAGTGGGTGGTGATACTGATTATAAATAACCAGTTTTTGCCAGGTGCAAAACCTGGCAGTGGAGTCGAACAAATTGAAATAAGTTTGTAGTGATGTAGGTTTTCACGGCTCGATGCATGATGATTGCTTCGAAAAGCTGCTCTCTCGGGACAGCCGCGTCGATGGCTCTCTCTCTCCTCTCCTCGCGACGTTTCGCCTCACACGTTGGAGGCATCCTCAGGTGTAGTGCCTGAGGATGAAATAAGTTTTTTTGGCACACCGGTTGGGTAATTTTCTGCAGTTAATAAAAGATTAGAAGTAGCTCTCGGAAATCTGCTTTCTCGGACCGTGATCAGTGGCGTTGGTTTGCATGTTCGCCATGAGATAACTGGGTATTGGTTCATCTGGTGGCATGATACTAATATTGCAGTCGGAAAGAGAACAAGACATAACATTTTCAGGGATTCAAATAGCTTCTTCATCACTTGACATGACGTCGATGGCTCATCCGCGTTAAAATTTGGTGAGGCGAAAAGTATGTTGCGATCTTACGTATTTGCGAGATGGTAATTGAATGCTGAGATAAGGAGTGTTTTACATCATCAAGAAAAATGAGAATTGATATAGGTTTTCACACCTGGATGCACGAGACACCTAGAGAGAATTACCAAGCGGTGCAGTGCTGGACACGGAGACAAGTGCCGTGACCAGCATTGCAGAGCGATTCTTAGTGGGTTCACCGCCTTCAACCCGCCGTCCCCCGCAGGTACCTGACGAAGCGGGAGCAGCGGCTGCGTGAGCGCCGGCGCCGCGCCAAAGAACTGCTGCTTTGGAAGCAGCGGCTGGACACGGAGGAGGAGGAGGTTCGCAACATCGAGCGGCTGGCGGCTCAGGCGGGCCACGACAGGCGCGGGCGACAGAACGGGCGGCTGAAGGCGCCGTCGGGCGTCACCTCGCTGATCGACTCGCAGCGCGACGGTGAGTAGCCGGCGGCGGGCCGGTGAGGGGCGCGTAGCACGCCGCGGTGCAGCCGACCGCCACCCTGTTTTGTCTCATCCCGTTTCATCGCCGCTTGATGCTTCCGTTCTTGCCGTTTTGATCGGCCGCTATCCAGGTTGAGCCCGGTTGGCCTGCGGTATGGTTATGTCGATTGGGACGTTCAGCGCTGGTGTTTGCCACTCACTTTGTGGTGAAATCAACAGTGGAATAGACTCTCGCCTGTCTTAGGAATGTGGACTTTCCACCCTCAGCTCAGTGCTGTAACTGAGAGATAAGTCGCGCGGCGGTGATAATCAAGCCAGCCTGTCGTTGCGAATGGTTTTGAAACCGGCCGGTCCTGTGCGTGCGCAGTGATGCTCACGGTCTCCAGCAGCCCGACGCTCACGCCCAGGGACAGCTCCATCCGCTCCATTGTGTCGAACGCGGACACCGAGCGTGGAAACCACCGGGACAAGTCCTGGCGAGCGACCGATAACCTGTCCGAGTGGTCCCTGTCCATCAGGACTGCGTCCGGTGGGTGCCGGTCTTCATCCACTTAGATACACTTTATTGTCATCCCATCCGCAATTGCAGTACATTGAGGAATGAAATTACATTTCTCATGGTGCCCGGTGCCATGCTAAGAGAAGGCTGAATAAACACTCAGCTGGCATCTCGACTCACACGGGCTTCGTCCGATTGCTCCTCCTCCTCCACTCGGCGCCGGCCCCGGGCCGTCGTCTCCGCAGTCGTTAACATCTGGCTTCGCAACGTGGAGCAAACGCCACGCTTGTCCCTCGACTCCATCTCCACCCGGGTGCTTCTATGATCGTCATCTTTCTTGCTCTCCTGTTTATACCCTCGAACCAGCATCGTGGAAACTCCACACTCGTACGGCAAGCGGTATGAGTCTCTCAATTGGATAACCGCCGTTGACTTGCTTACAAACTGGTAGTCATTTTGCAGACTCCCCCCCCCCAGCATGTGGCGTGTGGTCACTCGTAGCATTTTTCTCTGACCGTTGCGCCGTCACCCCGCCCTAAACCTCTGCTTGTCGTCCGGTCGCCTTCGCTTGCAGAGTCGGAGTGCTCGAGCGAGGTGGAGGGGCGCATCGTGGCGCTGCGCGACGAGCTGGCTCGCCGTAAGATGATGGTCGAGCGGCTGCAGAAGGAGCAGCGTCGCCGCGCCAGGGAGCGACTCCGAGCCCACGAGTCGAGCCTGCGCCTCCAGCTTCAGGTGAGACATTGAGCCGCGGCGATGGCGTGCCGGATGCGGCTGCCGCGTGTTTTTTTTTTTGGCACGTTTAAGCGAGCAGAACCGGTCTGGCGGCCCAACGCTGGCAAATTATACATCGTACTTCCGTCGTGACAAAAAGACAATTGGATTTTTTTTTACATCTCGGAGCGGGGAGCTGGCACCGTCGAAAGCCTGCGTTGGAATTCAGCCGGCCTCGTGTGGTTTAGCCAGTAACTCGAGTGTAGCCAGTTGAGGGTCTTGGCCCAGCCATCAATGACTATACAAAAAAACATGCCTATCGTACGAAAATTTGTTTCTTAATTTAGCTGAAATCTTGCTCTGGACACATCGATCTCACCATCATGTGACAAACATTACAGCTGCCCCATGCACTCTGGATGAGAGATCATGTTCAAGGTTATCAGCAGTAACTCCTTGATACCTGAATCCACTGACCGCGCTCGAACATGAGGCGATGTACTGCTCGGCGAGAGATATCCAAAGGCATGCTTAGTCTCAATTGGTCTACTATTGGCGGAAAAGTACGTATATACGTAAAAAATACCAAAGCTGTTCTTTCAGGTTAGCCGTGTCGAGCATTCTCCCTTCTTTGCGATGTTTCACTTCCCACGTTCGAGGCATCATTATGCATCGAGCCATGAAAACTTACATCGGTATATATATGTGCGTGTGTGTATAGTATTTTTAGCGTAGCTGTCTTTGTGTTAAGTCTGATTTACAGGTCATTGTGCAGGGCATTATGGCAGCTCTGTAATCTCGCGCTTTGTGAATCAACTAAAGGAACGTTGCTCAACGAGGCACACGATATTCTACAACTCGATTCATTTGTCAAAATAAATAAAAGCGCAATGCAAAATTCCGCGCGGTGGAAAATTTTTTCAAAACCTTTGGGGCGTCTTCGAAACGCTTTGTTGTTCAGCTCGAGATTCAAGTTTCATATTTGTCGAAGGGGTTTTTTCCTCCCCATTCATGTGTCAGGATTTCAGGTGATTTCGCGAATTAATAAAAAAAAATCCCCACCATTCATTCGTCGAGTCGATGAAGCGCACGAGATCTGACACCCGGTGCTGACCTTCAGTGTCACCGTGTGTCACCGGTTTGGCGTGCGGCTTTGCCGAAGCCTGCGCCGGATTCGCGATAACACGCAAAGCTACGTTGCCCACGATGCATGTAAATTAGCAATGGATTGTAGTCGTCTCGGCAGGAATTACCCAGTGATCTGTTTCATGGGCGTGCGACACTTCGGATTTTATACAGCAGGGGTTCTCAGTCTATTCCATCTCAACGGCCGGCCACATGCGTATAGATCACGAACCACAGATTGCTAATGGTTGCTATACAGTACAGAGCTCTGTAAACATTCTGGTCACATAGGTCACGATAAAAATTGTCGGGGCAATAAATTTTGAATGAAAATCAAGCAAATGACAACGTGTGCGTCTACGTGTGAGCGTGTCGTTGTGCCTGCCAGTTTATGTGCACGCTTATGTCACTGTGTAATGCGTGTATATCTAGATGGGGAGTCGTAGTGTCGCTGTTAACGTGTTACGTTTTGAGCCTGGTAACCTGAGTTTGTTTTCCTGCTCATGGCCAACACCAGTGATGATTATTTGAAGCCCTCCTGGACCTCCCCTCCGTCGACTCAGTCTCAGTGAGAACCTCATGTCGTGTGTAAACATTGCCACTAGGAAGACAAAAGCGATCGAGCATGGCGATGATCACCTACCCCCTATTGTACTGTGCTAGCCTTCATAAGTGCTTGCAGCAACGGACAATACAGTCTGTTAAGGCTATACGGGGGATCCTTTTTTTATATTTCTGACACCTGGGCCTGTTCATTGACCTCCTGCCAGAGTGCCTTTGACGCCTCACGTGGCCTCAGTGAACATTGCCTGGAACAAACGCCGTGGTGGCAACACCGCCACTTGGTAGAAAACGGCTACTGGTGTGTGCCGTACGCGTGCATCGTCGTCTCTCCGTTTGCCTGGTGCGTGAACGTTCATATATCCGTACGTCGGTCTGTGTCCTGCCCGATGTCTCATTTCTCTCCCCTCGCAGGCCTATGACACGTTTATCTGCAAGGCACAGGGCGAGCTGGAAGACAGCAAGGAGCCTCACTCATCCCTGCGGCCACACAGCAGGACCCCTGTCTCACTCGAGTAGGGCCCCTCCGACAGCAGTCACACTCAACACATTTTCATCCAGAGATTTTTCATTTCCTCTGTCGGCACTCTTCGAGGTGGCATAACTTTGGGTCAGTCTTGGCCGATGTTGGCGGTTAATGTATTTTGTACCAACGTAAGTTTTTACAGCCTGATGTATGGTAATTATTCTCCAAGGCTGCGCTTTCAGGATAGCCGTCTAGAATGTCTCTGCCATCAACTTTGTGACGTTTCGCTTCCCACATTACAGGCATCAGCAGGCATTTTCCCAAAAGCGCAACCACGATGATGTGTTATGTCCCGGCAGGGTTATTTCTGTTGCGCGCAGCTTGAACCTACAGCCAGCGAAGGGAACCTCCACAGAAGCGAACACTACGGGAACGCAGTCCGTCTTGCCTGAGCAAGGTGAGTCACCGATTACCCCACAAACGAGCAATTCTTACCGATTTTTCTGAAAAGTCATGGTTATTGTTATTAAGCCTGGAGTGAGGCACCCAGTCTCCGATTAAAATGGGTCTGCATGCAAACATCGACTCATGCTTATAATAGATACGTACACAAGCAATATATAACCTTAATAAGGATCAGCTTGCAGAGGGTTTTTTCAAATATTGCCAAGTTGATGATTTAGCAGTGTGTGCAAATGATTTGACAGTATTGCATGTGGGGTAATGTGCGTGTGTATAAACAAGACAAAACAATTCAGGAACTGCCCAAATAAATATAGGTGAGAAGAATCGTTTTTAAAATCTTAACCTCAAGTCGCGACTGGATGGAGCACCAACACGTACTTGAACCGCGGCGCTATTGTTTTTCAGGGTCCTTCTCTTCACCGGCTCTATCTAAGGACAGCTCTGCGCCGAGTGACGACATCTCGGAACCATCGAGCCTCCGAGAGGAGAGGTCCGGTTCGCTCCCCGTGCAGAGCGCCGCCACCCGGCGCGATGACGTCCCCTCGTCTGATATCCACCTGCCGGCCCCCGCTGACCACGAGGGCTCCACCTTCACATCCGCCGAGCCAAGCTCTATGAGTTTGCCCGGCGGCGGAGTCTGTGTTGCGGTAGCGGGGACGCCGATCCCGTCAACGCTGCTGGATGACGCCGTCGACCCTTCCGACACCCGTGCAGTGCTCACGGTGGAGGTCTTGCGCGACGAGCCTGCGTCCGAGATACCCGCCAGAGACTCGGAGGGCTTGGGTCAGGGGTCAGGTTTTGCATCGTCTGCACAAAAGTCGTTCCTGCTGAAAGACGTGGACGGCGACGTTGGGCTTTTGTGGCAAACGCCGGACCGTTTCCCCGGTGAGAGCGAACGTGCGAGCCAGCTGACGGAACATCGGGATGAGGACGATGAGGTGAAGATCGCAGTGAAGGAGGGAGCAGACATGCCGCCCTGCTGGGAAGTGCAGGATCTTGTACAAATCGGCTCTGCTGGCGCCATGGAGACGCACGGAGATGCAGTCGTATGGACAGGCGATTCCTGCGGCGGTAATTCGGCGGTGCCTGAACCTGCGGGCTGTGGTTTCGGTAGGACCGTTGCGGAGCCACTGGTAGAGTTGCTGGGTTTTGTCACGGACGAGCTGCCCAGGATAGTTGTCCACACGACGGCCCCACAGACGTGCGAGAACACCGCAAGCAGCGACGGAACGAAGGTGTCAAACAGCACGGATGTTGTTGTAGAATCTTGGTCCGCAGACTTTTGGCAAGAGCCTCACAGGACCAACATGAATGAATTTCTACCCAACGCCGGATCAACACCAGACTCGTCTCTACGGAGCATCGCTAACGATGTGAAGATTTCCCAGAAGTCATTGTTGGATGGAGAGCTCTCCGACTCGGAGGAGTTTGAATTCTCCTCCAACTTTTCCTCTGCCGATGCCTCTGACATTAGTAGTTTTCTCACAAAGTCCACGTCAACATTTGAGAGCATCTCCTCTCCCAAGGGCCACGACCTGAACCTGCCTTCTGGCGAGGCGGAAAGTGGCGAGGACGGACAGACCGTACGGGACCAGGCCGCAACCACCAGCCAGGAGGCTGACACGGAGATGGAGACGCGGCGACTGTTCAGCCCATTCAGCCCAAGGTCCCCGAGCCACGAGACTGGTGAGGATGAGCGCGAGAGTTTCGTCTCGGAGCCAGCTCCGTTATCGTTGTTGCCGTCACCCAACCAGTCAGGCATTGTGACCCCCACGAGCCGGGAGGGCCCGTTGGCTGGCCTCCAGCTCGGAGAGCAGCTGCTCGCCGCGGTCACTAAATTTGTCGATGGCGTGATTGCGGAGGCACTCAAGCAGGTGTCTGAAACAGCCAACGTAGAGGCAGCGGCAGCGTCGACCGCTTCTGTTGCTGTTGGTGCCCAGGACAGTCATGCCGACGCAGCTCTTGTCAGCAGCGGTGTCGACAAGGAGGTAGCCGGGATTTCCGGAGCGGACGTCGAACTCCGAAAAGTTGACAGGCCCGCAGCGATTACGGAGGCTGCGGCGCCAGAAGATGCGGACACGGTTGGAGTACTCGACGACATTTCGGTAGCTGTGATGCCTGGTAGAGATGGCGACGATGACAGCCACGACGACAGCGAAGACGACGATGACAACAGGTCGATGTACAGCCGCCTGACCGTCCCCGATGGCGAGGATTCGAAAGGAACGCCGTCGGGCAGTGTCAGTCGCCGCACGAGCGTTAGCAGCGTCGTCTCATTTTCGGACACAGACGAGGGCACGCAACCATCCTGGCTGATGGCCTACGCGGCGCTGGATGATCAGACACCCTACACGCCGCTCCTGGACATGCTCGCCCGGGAGAAGGGCCGCCTGCAGACGCAAAGAGTCGATGGCATACCCTCGAGCGACGCGACTCTCGAGCAGCTGCAGCAGCAGGACGACGAGAGGCGACACGAGGAGCTGCAGCAGCAGGAGGAGGAGAAGCAACAAGAGCTGCAGCAGCAGAAACGGTGGCAGGAGGAGCAGGAGTGGCAGAAGGAGCAGGAGCTACAGCAGCAGAGTCAACAGGAACCGCAGCAGGAAGAGCAGCGGCAACATCGGCAGGAGCCGGCAAACGATCACAAAATAAATGACGCACACGCAGTCGCCAACGGTCTCATTGGCCGGTTTGTGTCGGAAGCCCTTGACCAGTACCTGCAGCTCCGGCAGGCGCGGAACGATAAGATTACCCATGCGAACACCCTGCTAGAGCCGGTAACGCCACCGCTATCGCCACCGCTATCACCACCACGGCTCGCTAACAGGTTCACCGGGTATGAGGAGGGCTCGGGGGTGCAAAACAGTGCGCCGGAGAGCGACACGGCAGAGAGCAGCACGGCGAAGAGCAGTGAGGGCACTGTTGCGCCAGAAAGCCGTGGGGGCACCGGCGCGCCAGAAAGCGGTGGGGGCACCGGCGCGCCAGAGAGCGGTGCGGGCACCGGCGCGCTGCCCGGTGACGTGGAACCGGAAGAGATGGACTTCGAGACGGAAAGGGCCTTCCCGCCGGAGCCAACCGCGAGGCCGGTAAGTGGCGCAGGTGTTCGAGCACGTGCTGCCAGTGTCGGAGGCGTTGAACCCGATTTGTGTTTCAATGCAATCCCCACACGTGTATTGGATTTTACACGAATCTAGATCGGGGATGAAGCGCATTAAGCAGTGTTTCGCAATATATGGTGGCTCCACATTCAGGGCACTGAACCGGCAACGCTAAGAGCCGCGGTTTAAATCAATGGCTTCGGCTACCTGTGAGTAAACCAGTTCTTATTAATATCGATTCTTCAACTCACACGGCATATGTTTGCACGTACAATAAGAATCGGTGGTATTTCGATTGTACTTGCTCGCTAAGGGGGCGGCACAGTGAGTAGTGCTGCTGCCTCACAGCAAGAAACACCCGGGTTCAGTTACCGGCTCGGCTTCCTTGCTGTGTGGAGTTCGCCAGTTTTCTCTCCCCCTGTGTTAAGAGAATTTTTGCCACGTGGCGTCACATCCTAGGCATAGCCCCACCTTGCGCCCACAATGTGCATGGATAGACTCCGGTCTCCCGTCACCCTGTACAGGCTTAAGCGGATGTTGATAATAATGATTGCCGGCGATGTAATGGGTCGCCATCACGGCGATGGCCACGAGAGGCGCTACCACCCGTTGCAGTGTAAACAAACGGATCGATTATTTAACGTAAAGGTGAATCGTAACAATCAAACTGCCGGTGGCAGCGGGTGATTAATTCCCAGCACTCCTCAAGGACTCAAGGTGATTTATTTTATTTCATTGTTAACAAATTAAAACATTTCGTCGGAGGCTTTCTTCTGGGAAGTCCATCTCGAGGCGCTTACGATTTATAAAAATGTGCTTTATAGCCCTAATCCATTAGAAATATTACTCATACGCCATGGCCACTTGCTTAATGTTCTTTCATATTCTAAAAACAGGCAGCGGGCGTTCGTACGGAGGACGGATGAGGAAGGGGCCGGCATTTTTCGTGACGCCGGTGCGTCAGCGGGTGCGCGAGCCAGCGGGCACCCAAAGTGATGAATGGGCAGCTTATGCGAGGCACGCAGAGGGACGTTTAAGACCGTGGGGTCGTAAATTGACTTTGATGCAGTGACACTGCGCTCAAAATCACGCCACACCGCAGCCACGGCAGAATGTCAATTGATGATGTTCGTTCTCGTGGCCGAAGATTTTTTTGTTTTAATCAGAAGACATCTTTTTTCCGTGCACAAGAAGCATGAACGGAAACAAAGTGCAAAAGAACAACTCCCTGTACTCGTGTTGCTGATCAGCAATGGGACAGCGTCACCACAGTACATGGGATAGAAACTGGCGCTAACATGAGCGGCACTATGTGAGGAAAGGGTTGGAACGATTGACAGGAAGGGGAGGCTCGTGAAGGAGGATTTAAACTCGTATGGGATAGCCCAGGTGACCTGCGATGGACTGGCATCTCATCCCTCTCGAGCCCTGCCTAGCGTCCTGTATCTGCTGGGATAGATTCTGGCTTCACCAGGAATGCATGCGGGCTACGGAGCCACGCTAATCGAATATTGGACAGAAATATTTTCTATCTTCGCAATCTTGTGCTGTTCATATTGGTCTGCTTGGTCACTTCTGTCACTGCAAGGGCCTTTTTCTATGAATCTTTTTCAGCGTTCAGTAAGTAAAAAATTCTCTACCCAAAGGGAGAGGTTAAATAGGCCACACACAGCTCTGGATCATAACCTTATTGTGGTGGAGGGGTTTGCATATACTAACAAACTTCGGAGCTATCTCACCTGGAGTCTCGCGCTCCTGCTAAGGTCTCCCTTGGCGAACACGTCTGGGGTGAGATTCCAGACGAATGATCATTGGAAGATCTTCCGGCTAGAAGAGGTTGGCATCAGGAAGGGCATCCGGCTATAAACTTCGACTCCAATATGCCACCATTGGCTGGGGGGTGGCGGGAGGGCACGCAACTGGCCCACAATGGTTAACTGGGATAGTGGCAATAACACCAACAACCAACCCAGGTCATCTGGGATAGTGGCAATAACACCAACAACCAACCCAGGTCATCTGGGATAGTGGCAATAACAACAACAACCAACCCAGGTCATCTGGGATAGTGGCAATAACAACAACAACCAACCCAGGTCAAATGGAATAGTGGCAATAACAACAACAACCAACCCAGGTCATCTGGGATAGTGGCAATAACAACAACAACCAACCCAGGTCAAATGGAATAGTGGCAATAACAACAGCAACCAACCCAGGTCAACTGGGATAGTGGCCGTTGAAACCGGCAACAACAACCGCTAACATTCCGTTGCACCTTTGTTCAGGTGAGCCCCGAGTGTGACCTCGACTCGAGCGAAGACCTGAGCACGCCGCTGGCTCAGCTGCGGCTGAGCCACGCGCTGCTGGAGGCCGGCCTGCTGCAAGACGACCAGGACTGGTTCGACGAGGACTTTGGTCTGAGCAACAATCGGCGAGCACTGCAGCAGCAGCAGCAGGTGAGAGGCGGTGAGGTCATCTCACTGTGTCGCGGCAGTTAGAGTGACATATCTCAGAGCGTTAATTGCGTAGGTCTCCTTAATGTATTGCGTTGAGAGCACCGTGTAAGAGCACACTGTGGCAGTGTGAAGTTATTCGCAGTTTTGCGTGGGCGGATTGCCCCGGTTTTTAGGGTCCATCGCGTCCACGAAAAATCGTGTAACTGCCCCGTCATTTGTGCCTGAGTGCCTTCTGACTGCAGCTCAAGGCAACGAGGCCTCATTGAGTGATGCAGCTGTGTTACAGTGAACTTGTGCTGAGCCCGCCGGCGGTGCCGGCACTTACAGGGTGGAGGAAACGTGCAAACGAACCAGAGCAATAACAACAACACGGATTGTTTACACACAACCCATATCAGAACCTTCCACGAGCAGGTTAAACATTCAAGTGGCGGGCATATGTAGGTATACCTCATGTACACAGATATAACGGGGATTAGCTGTAGTGCTCGCTTAGCTATAACACGTCGATGAGCAAAACCGTTTGCTTGCTGACGCAATAAAAGACGCCACATGTTCTGTGTCTTCACCCCCAAGTAATTACTGCTGTATAGTCCGAGCCGTATAAGTGATGATGGGCTACGGTCTGGAATAATAACGGAGTGGCAGGGAAGGAACGGAACGTGCCCCGGAGAGGGTGTCCGCTGAGTCGCGATAAAATCCACTGACTGCTTGGACGGATTGTCGTGTCACGAGGTCGTGAGCGGTGGCGGTATTTTGGGGGGAGGTCTTCATCCAGCAGTGGATTGTTGATGGCCGAGGACCATCTAATGGCTTTTAAAAAAAAATGTCCGTGCGTTCGTTTAATGCTGCTCACCCGCCCCCCTGCACGAGCTCATCACACTGGCTAACGGAGCGGACACCGTATTGCATCAACTCGATACGGTTGAGAAGCCAGTTTAATCACGGGCGGCCGCCACATCCGTGCTTATTGTTAACGCTTGTCGTGTGCCGCGATTGGCAAACTCGATGGGTGGGGATGTTCCGATAGCGGCTGTAAATATGCAGCCCTTCTCAAAGTAAACACGACAACTCGCCATCGATTCCTCCTTGGCTCCGGAAGTGACTCCTTCTTGTGGAATTCGAACGTGGCAGAATGAAACAAACGAGATGCGCGTGTAACTTGGCGGAAATTAATTTCGCCGATCAATGCACACCGACTGTATGTGTTGCTCCTGTGAGTGAAACCGCTCTGAATGCACCCAGCATCATTGGATCCTGGAAGCTAAGCCAGTTCGAGCCCGGGTAGCACTTGGATGGGTGCCCACCATCCATAAACAGGTTACCAGGGCTTCGTGGGATGTGGCGGTGTGCGGCGCTGCACGAGCTATTGTTGCGCTGTACCACTATGCTTCCTCCTCTCTGCTTCCCGCCTTCGTCAACCGGCGCTGACCAAAGCGGTGAAGTACGGTGAAAGGGCTCGCGCGTCGCGCACTGCTTGACTAGGCCCGCGTTTAGATGGGGAGCATAGTGGAGCACAATGATGAGTTGTATTGCCCTGCCCTGTCACATATAATAGGATCCCACAATAGCACACCCACATCTGTGACATTACATTAGATCAAGGTGCAGCCCTGTAATTGCTGGCTCGTGCGACAGCTGGAAGAAGGGGTCTCCACTAAAGAAATCCTCTACCAGGGTATTTTTGGCTATTCTTATGTGGGTGCAAGTACCCACACTTTACCCCACCATTCGGCATACCGTACTGTTTTGCACCCCGTTCATACTGCATACCACATGGGGCACAGAGGCGGTGGAGTTGGTGTTTAATAATAATAATTTTTGCATTTCTAGAATGCTTTTCACCCGAGGGTCACATACAGAAACTTATCCGGTTGTTTCAACTTCCTTGCGGGCAGATCCACTCGAAGCGGCGACTTGTGTGTTGTGTGCTGACCATCACGCGAGCATCATTACAATGGGATCGTAGCGACGATGGTAGCCACGACCTGGTCTAAACGCACGCACATGCGGTTCCCCCTCTCGCAGAGCCCGAGGGCGGTGCGGTTCGGCGACGGAGCTCGCCTAGGTTCCCCCGACTCCGTCGGCGCCGCCGCCCCCGCCGGGAGGATCGACGACGCGAGAGTCAACGAGGAGGAGGGAAGAGTCGGCCGCGAGGAGGAGGAGGATGAGGAGGAGGCGCTGTTCGCCGTGCCGCACTCGCGCCCCGAGGTGACGGCGCTGGTGAGCGCTGCGCTCTCCGAGCTGGACAAGCTGACGGAGCTGGGCGAGAGCGCGTGGCACGTTATGGCGCCGCGCTCCTTCCTGGGCGCCGACTGCCGTGGCCAGGACATTGAGAGCGTGAGCCGACGCGTCTACAAGCAGGTACGCTGGCGGGGCGGGCGGCGGGGGGCGGGGGGGGGCGTCGCAACGTTTCCCGCGGTGAGCTCGCACACGCATGCTTAGCACGACGATTGGCTGTTGGCGGCCCGCTCTGTGTCCAGTCAGAGTTGGAAGTCAGCCGGTACGGTCTGCTGCGATGTACCGGTACGAAAGTGGCCGTCGCATTTGAAAGAGTGCTGGTGGGACGGCCGGTGGCAATGTGAGCGTACTGCCTGATGTTGTGGGGGTTGGTGGTGAAACCTGCTTGGCTGTTAAGTCGCCACCTCCTAGTTTGCTAGGGTATCGTGGCAGCGTAGCAAGTGGGTTAACTGATATCTGTATTCCATCTGTACGGGGCTTGATTTGTTACCCCCAGTTTAGGCCTTTGGATTTTCTCCGGGTACACTGGTTTTATGTCTATACATATACATGAATTGGTAATGAAGTTGGCACACAACGGAATAAGGACCACAGAGCTTGAGTAATTGTTATCGCTGGGTCAAGCTGCCTTCCCGCTTGTGTTTGCTTTCCTGCGCCACGTAACCGACGCGACTCCTTAACGCCCCGGTCTTTACCATGCCGCACTGACCAGCCTCGTGGTGCGCAGCGGTGACGCTCACGCTCGTTGCATTTGTGCCGCAGTCCGTCTTCGACCTGACCAAGGAGGTGTTCATGGAGCTGCACGCCGACGATCCCAACACCGACCGCCCACCCTGGATGAAACCGCGACGCGGATCCTCGCTCTACCTGTGGCGCATCGGGGGCATGCATAGCGACGGCGAGATAGCGGTGAGGCAGCTAGGAGACGGACTTGCGTCCGGGCGAGCCGTGTACATTGCCTGTCGTTCATCCAGCAGTGGAGCGGTTATATTGTGGCCGACGATGCGTGTCGTTAACATTTGTCTGCCGCCATATTAATCCTCCCGTCGGCCCTTCCCCCCTCGCTCCCCTCTCCCCATTTCTCCTCACCTCTCCCATCCCCTCCCTTGTTCTCCCTCGCTGTCTCTTCCTGTCCTGCTCTAGGCGTTGATCCAGTCTGAGGTGCTCCGCTCGTTGGGGCTTTTTGAGGGCAACGCGGCGGGATACGCCAACGCCGCGGGCGCCGGCCCGGGCACCGGGGGCCGCAAGCCCGACCTCCCACGCGCCGTCAAGTGGGGAAAGAAATCGCGCGACCGGGTCGACATCATCCTGGTGAGATGGCGCACCGTCGTGATGAACACGACGGGGCCGGCCGGTCAATTCGCGCGGTACTTGCCCTTGTAAGCTTTCGCAGGGGTCTGTGCTCCCTGGGTCGTGTTGGACCTGAAGCGATGCTTGGCTCCATCGATTTTAAAATGGACTCTTACGCTAGCAATCCATGCGTCGAGTATTTCGCTAGTGAGTGGGGTTCGGGGTTATGAGCGTTACGTAGTTGGCAAGTGGGTCTAGTGCTTACGACCGGTGTTTGCTGGGTCAAGCTGCCTTTATCGCGCGCTCCGGATGCGAGATTCCTGCGACGCGGCAAGCGGTCCGAATTGACCGACGCATGAAGCCAGAGGGTGTCGTTGACGTCACGCGCACCATCTCCGCAGGCGCGGGACCTGCATGAGGAGGAGCCACAGTGGGTGAGCTACGAGGATGATGAGCTGGAGGTGAAGATGCAGGCGGTCGACTCCATCTTCGAGGCGCTGCTTGCCGACACGGCGCACACGCTCTCACAGATCTACGACAACCGCGCCCAGCGCGCCGCCGCCACCACCGTCACCTCCGCCACCGCACGGTGACACCCACTCGTCAATCAGACCCTGTCATCGGGTTCAACTAACTCCTTTCCCGAAGGACCACAGAACAATCCGTTGTGTTTGCGTCTGGAAACGTGTTTCCACCGGCCGCACCATCAACACCTCTGCCACCACCACGACTCGTGGCACCCACTCATCTATCGGACTGTGTCCTCGAATTTGTGCCCCGAAGGAGCACGTGAGGAGGAGGGGGGGGTGTACTTTTAAATCCGGAAATGTATTGCCCACCGATGCTGCACGCCGCTTTGCTTTGTTCATCCCTCGGTTTGCGATCGCCTCATTCTTAAAGGTCTTTTAAAATCTGGGCGTCATTTAGTCTCTCGGCTGATATCTGATCATGTCACGATTACCTCTGTAATGAATTACTATCGCGTCACCAATTTGATGGATCATGATTAGGGGGTAGTGTTTAAATACGTTTTTACCACTATGGTGAAGTAGCGTCTCTATTGACTACAGGGGGTTTATTTAAATAACGTCCGTGCAAAGATTAAGTAAACGGAAGGCTGCGGCTTGTGACTCTGTTTGATGCTCGGATCGTGAGAGAGAGATGGATCATATGCATCGTCATATTGTGATAACGAATGATGTAGAGCCACCTGGTCAGTTCGCTGCTGTACTAGCAATGGGAGTTGTGTGATTATACTTCACCACGCTGGTCAGTGCAGGTTGGTGAACTGGGCAGGGTGAGTTCGACAGCCCCAGGAACGGTTCTTGAATCGCTTGGCACTGATGCTGACGGAGACCGGGAGTCTAACTCGGGGCTGCTCGATATCACAGCTCGTTCCACCAATCCTCCGCACCAACGCTGCACCGGCTCGGCATTGTGACTTGCGCGCTCGCAATTGGATTTTGCGTATTCCCCAACAGGACACATTTGCTGATTGAGTTTGCATTAAGTCGTTTCCCCGATCACCGCTGCCGTTTGCTGAGCTTGCAGTGGATTATCCGGTCTCCTGCGATCACTCATTTGCATCTCATTTTTTCTGCTCCACCGCCGCGCGTGACAGGGAAACGCACTTCCGCACTCGATTGTGGCCTAGCGCTCCGATGTCGTAATTCTCATTGATTCTCTGAGTCCCGCAAAGCTTCCTCATCCCGTTCGCCGACGTTCCCATTTTCCGTTCGTCCCCTCTCTTCCTGCCCCCCTTCCCCACTAATTCTTCCTCTCCTCCCAGTGTTCCCGTTGCCTTGCCCGTCCCTTCGCGGTGTGTGGAAACGCGCCTGGCAAGACGCAACCACTAAAGCTGATGCAAGATCGGACTCAAAACGTGAACGTCGGCGAGGACCGTTTGCACGTAGCGCTGCAGGAGGCTGCGCGTAGCGCTGCGGAGGCTGCGCGTAGCGCTGCAGGAGGCTGCGCATAGCGCTGCGGAGGCTGTGTGTAGCGCTGCGGAGGCTGCGCGTAGCGCTGCACGAGACTGCGCGTAGCGCTGCACGAGGCTCCGCCCGCGCTGGCGGGGTGGGCCGTGCAATATAGCTCGACGGTGACGCGCAGGGATCTGTTCCTCGCGTCGGGGCCTCGGGTCGGAGTAGGCGGCGCACCACTCCGGCACGGCCACAGCGAGAGGGACGTGTAGCCGGATGTGGTCTGCAGAGACGGGCGTCGCTCGAGCCGCGACGCCGTGACGCCGTGACGCCGCGACGCCGCGACGCCGCGTCACTCGGAGCGACGCCCGGGCCCCCGCCGCGGCGCCGAGATGCGGTTCCGGCAGGTGCTGTTGGTTAACAACGACGACAACAACGGCGTAAACGAACGCACGTTGCTCGGCTGTAATGAGCTGATGTTGCACTTTCAACGCGGTTGAGTTGTGGGTGGGTAAGGAGATGATGCCTTAATTAAGTTCTGCTGCTAGAATTTACCCAAACACTTTACCTCTCGTGTGCGCGTGGGTGGGCGCATGGGGTTTTGGTGAGGAGCCGGCTCTGCGGCGGGGTGATGCCATGCAAACAGTGACCCGGCTTCGAGTCCGGGCCGCGCTAGTCGTTCCGTCCGCATTTGGGCGGTCGTCACCCGCACCCTGTCCCTGCCTCGTCGCCGATCCTCTCCGTCTAAAGTCCCGTATGCGTCGGCGGTGATGTGAACGTCGGCACTGGGGGAGATGAACAGTGAGCCTCGTGCTGTCGGGCACGCCTTCATCTATTACCCGTGTGCCGTGCCGGCCTTAATAGGTGCTCGCTGCAACGGCACTTTCCTCCGAAGGCTTAGCATGCTGAAAGAGAGATCGGATGGATGGGGATATACGTGGGCGTGTGCGCGCGTGC
The DNA here is from genome assembly GCA_036362905.1 of Mordacia mordax. Lineage (NCBI taxonomy): Eukaryota > Metazoa > Chordata > Hyperoartia > Petromyzontiformes > Petromyzontidae > Mordacia > Mordacia mordax. The sequence continues at coordinate 15,982,321 of JAZEWT010000010.1, forward strand.
GAGTCCCATTTGCTGCAGCGATATCGCAGAGTAATGCTTAATGTGTCCAGCGGCTCGGCGATAGAAATCGCGGCGCCACACAAATTCTGGCCGCGGTGCACAGACCCGTCGGCCATTGCCTACGTGGTATGCGCATGAATGGCAGCGCAGTCCACTCTCGGCCAAATGGACAGGCGTTCCTGTGTATAGCCCTACCCTTAACCTCAATCCCCCAACCTCGCATGGAATTATGTTTTGCCGTGCCGCCTGTTTTGTGCCGCGCCGTGCCGCGCCGCCGCCGAGCCCGTGTGATTTCGTCGCCAGTGTACATTACGGTTACTGCGATCGTGACTTTTATTGCTGTAAATTAACGTTGTTACGCTACGTACGTTTATCCTGATGTGCTCTGCGTGCGTTCCGTAAAAAATCGAGTGCGCTCCTGAAACGAGACCCTGATTTACGTATTTACCTGCCTTAACGACACGATAAGCAAATGCCGCGTCGATATGAAGTTGAATAATTTTTTTACGATTCCTCAGCTGACTGCCCGCTCCGCAAGTTCCGACCCACAGAACGGAACTCTAGATTCTCCGCCTAGGAATGCGGACGCAAGTCGCGAATCGAACTCTGTACAGGAAAATAATGTTGGGTCTGCAGTCTTGACATATCTTAGTGCAAATATCTTAATAATGCTCAGTTGCAGGGTTTGTGTCAGGAGGTTTGTTTATTGGTATGCTTGGTTCTGCTTTAATTTATTCAGGGCAAGTGTGGAATTGTGACTTGTATAAGGAGAAGGGGGGGGGGATATGGTTTGTGTTAGGGTTGAGATTAATGGTCATCGTTAACGATTAAACCCAGAGACCTTTATTTATTCAGGAGAGCAGCACAGGCTCACGACTTGTGTGGTCACTTTTTGTTTTGGTTATTGTGTGCCAGTGGCGACTTACCGGAGAAAACCCACTCATAATCGAGGAGGTATGCATTGTTATCTAAACTCAACTCGTGATTCCAACCGCAGCGATTTGACAAATGGAAAGCAAATACCTTTACGATGAAATCTGAGCTGTATGCTTTATTCAGATAATGAGGTGCGTCGATACTCATCCTCACGAAACCACATCGGGTAGACTTCTCTTGAGTGAGACACGAGATTGGCCCAAGTTTAGGGACAGAGTTATAGTTCAGGCTCACGTTTGTTGGCATAGGGCTACGGTTTGTTTCATGGTAATAGTGTCAGGGTTGGTATTGGGATTATAGCCATAGTGTAAATCTTATTGCTAGGAGTGTCTACTGCAGTTGCACAGCTGGCACTAAAACCCAATTGTACAGAGTTCGACTCCAGGTCCTCGGGCCCACAGGGGGCCCTGGATCCATTCCCCATGCGTCTCTCGCGTTGCAATAATATACCCGCTCCCCCTGACGTGCGCGCACGCGTGCGCACACGCGTGCGCACACGCGTGCGCGTACACGTTTCCCCACAGCGGAGTTTCAGGGATCCCAGTCCCCTTTCGCCGCCGCCGCCGCCGCTGCTGCGGTCGCGCCTTCCGAGTTGAAACGGCACAACCGGACGCGGCGCTCCGCACGCGCTCCGCACGCGCTCCGCACGCGCTCAGCGCCTGGCCCCGGCGAATCGGTGCGCAGCGCGTGCTTCGAGGAGGCCGAGAGGAGGCGCTTCCCCATGATCCTGCGTGTGCGAACCGCGACTCGCTGAACAGGGAAAGGCCCAGTGGTGGCCCGCGAGGACTCACGTCCGACAGACCCTGTGCATTTTGTAGTGACGCCGACTTCACGCGTGTATATATACCAGCGAGTTGTAATTCGGTCAGTTGTTGTAAATAGTGTATTTTATCTACGAATAATAAGCACAATTATAACTATTATTAATGTAATCATTGCAAATAATTATGTTTAACCCGTTTAATCGTATGTATAATTAACGTAACTGGGCGCCTTATCCTAACTATGAAAGACGTGTAACTACGTAAGTTATTGCCGCTCTTAATTAAAAGTTGATGAACTTTAACTGAAGGAGGCCGCAAATGCACAAACAACAACAACAAACGTCTGTGTCTCCGCACAAGTCTTTCGAAACTTCGTTAGCGACAGGAACGACTTTAGGTGACTTTCCCGCGGTACTATCGCTGCAGTTTCTCTCTCTTAAAAGTCAAGGCCGATTCTAATTGACAGAGAGACCCTGTCTCCGCGTGCGTGTACCACAGCACACTCCCATCAATTGACTTTGAAGAGCGCGCGCCACCCCGCAGACGTTGCCAACATTGGCACGTGGTTTCAGGATTCAGCGTTAGCCCGACGTTCAATATTTACTGGGTCGTCCAGTCGCGCTACCAATGGCTGGACTTTTCGCAGCCGCTGCGGCAAGCCAGAGGGGCTTCGAAGTCGCTTCAAAGTTGTCACCTCTCTCTTGTCGCGACGTGGTGGACGGGTGTCGGAGTGTGCAGCGTGCGGCCAGGCGTTGTGCAGCCAGACGCAAAGGGCTGGGTAGAGGGAATCTGGCTGGGGGAGGCGGGGGTAGCCAATGCCATTAAGGACTGTCCGTTCATCTTTTGTACAATGCCCGACTAATAATCGTGCCCTCTTCCCCGCCGTGGTGTAAGGAGTGTGCGATACACACCTCGTGAATATATGCAACGTGTAACTTGCAATTAACTACTGTGTGCGGTGTGTGTTTGTCTCGTTACCCGTTAATTGCAGGAGGGATGGGGGGGGGGAAGGGGGAGGCTCTTCCATCCCCTTTTTCCCACCCCTCTCCTTCCTTGCCTCCCTTTCAGTCGATCCGACGTGGACTTATCGGCCGCACCGCAATGCCGGCGTTGTGACCACTGACTTAATCGTGTCGCCTCCTACGAATCGTGTTCACACACATACCACAAGGGCGACCTTTGTGTAAACCCACTGCTGTATGAGCGCCATGGCCCCATGCCGAGGGAGCCTGAGAGTCGGTTATCCGATTCTACTTGATCACGCTTTTTCGCCGCTGGTCAGTGAGCTCGAAGGCCCAGGAGGGGGGGGGGGGCATAGATGCTGAGTGTAAGTTTAGTACAACGGTCACGGTGGTTTCTCCCACTTTGCTGTGTCGTTGGGAAGAGGATAGCTCCTAACCTGCAGGCATTGCGGCCCGCCAAGATCGATCCTCACGTTCATCCGTCTGGTTTCGTACGCCGGGGGGCGGTTAACGCTCACGCCGCACGCGCCCGATGATTGGCGAACGCACGTCAAGCGCGACGTGCGTGCGCGACGCACACACTAGAGGTGCACGCGCTGTCAGAGTTCACCTGATGATGAAGGCCGGCAGCGCACACGAGGGGTGGCGTGGCCGCCCGTCAACAGGCCCACACGTACGGACCACGCACGCAAGGTATCCGCGTTACCTTGACACGGCAGAGTGGCCAATGACCTGACCACCTCATTTGAGTGGCGAAGGAGGATCTTCATGAAATTAACGCGGCGCGTGTAATGACTGTGTGATTACACAGAGGAGGGGAGCAGTGTGTGGGGGGGGGAGGTATGATTTCCTGTGCTCGTTTGATCGTTTTTTTATTTAAACGCGCGTCTCGGGTGATTTTTTTTACGCGTGTTGCCTTTTGACTTACGTACAATAACGAGGCGGCACTCGTGCCAGGCTAGGTGCACTTCCAAGCCACGCGAAGGGGGTGGAGGGCCCCGCTTGGCAGGCCGTCACCGGGACGGGCGGCGGCGCCGCGACCACCCCCCTCGCCGCGCTTTATCCGCCCGGGGCTCCGCGCGTTGTCGTGAGCGCCACGCGTGTCGCACGCGTGTCGCAGGCGGAAGGCGAGCTCGCCCTGTGCGAGACGGCGCCGTTCTCAAAAGAGCTCAGCGGCGAGAGACGAGAAAAAAAAACTATCGTTCAGTGTAACGACGACGATGATTAATGTGTCGCGTACACAACGATTGTGTGTAGCCGTGTGTCAGGCGTGGGGAACGCGCGCGCGTGTGTGTGTGTGTGCTGGTGCCCATCGCACGCTCGCCTTTAATAAACAGCGGTCCAAATACGCCTCTGCGCTCTGAGTTACCGCACGCATTGACATCATCGTCAGACATGTTCGCTCCACTGCTGAATGAAGGTAAAGATGGGGGTGTGGTCACTGGCCTCACAGCCTTCCCCGTGCGGCTGCCGCCAACAGCCTTTGACCAGTCCACCTGGATCAGTGTGGTGAAGTATGGTCAAACCCTGCACCCAACAAGCGAGCAGGAGCTCGAGTGACTTTGTGATGGTTTGTTTGTAGACTCGATATAGAAGGGTCTATTGACTCAGCCCCCCCCCCGCACTCACCCTCCCTCCCCCGAGCACCTTCACCACCCGGCTGCACCGCCACCGCC
>JAZEWT010000010.1:16105697-16131029 GCA_036362905.1 Mordacia mordax
CACCCACCCCATTCATAGGTGCTACAAGCTAAGACCACCTTGACCCTATATCGTGTTAAGGCTATGCGGGGGATCTTTGTTGTTTTACTCGTGCGTGCCCGCCAGGTGGTCAGCGCGGGTGTGAAAATCAGGCGCTGCCACCCTTGGCGAGCCGTGGCCTTGCCCTGGAGGGCCCTCTCGTACAGTTGGAGTCCCTCGCGAGCCTCTCGGCAACGCCTGTAGCCACGAGCCAGATCCGGCACCAGAATGTTTTTGTCGTCGCCGCTCCTGTCGAGGGCCATGATTGTTACACTTAACAGCCGCCCGTGTAAAGCGGCAGAGAAAAAAACTATAAAAAAACTGATCCCTTTCCCGTGGAATTTGCTGTTTAGTTTTGAGAGGGTTTTCGCAGCAGACGTGAGTGTGTGTGGCGATAGTGTTGTATTCGTGAAATCACTCGATGGGGAGTGAGAGTGCGGTGAGAGCGCAGTGAGAGTGGGGGAGTTAGTTTCACTATGTGGGCATGTTCAGAGGAGGCATGCTTTGCTTTGTACTGATTCGTGGGACGGTCGCTTGTTATTTTTCATGGCATAAACTCTGTCATTATAACGGCGAGTTTCTCACCACTTCGTTTCGGTGGTAGTGCGAAATGCAGCTGTCACAATTCTGTAACGGATAATGTGATGTGGGACTCCGCCCCGACTTCAGCAAACTGCTGCACACAGCGCGGTGAAGTATGGTCGAACCACCCTCGTGACCGACGCGGCGCGTCGGGAGGCCTGTCACCGTCTGGTTACGCGACATGCAGATGCGTGCTGGCCGCAAGCGGCAGGAAGTTACGACTCCTCGCGTGCTGCGTGTCGTGCGATCTCCACATTGTTGTTACAATCTCATCTCATTATCTGAAACCGCTTAATCCTATACAGGGTCACGGTGAGCCGGAGCCTATCCCGGAAACACAGAGCGTAAGGCAGGAATACACCCGACGACGGGACGCCAGTCCATCGCCGGGCATTGCGGGACAATTTTAGTCTGCGAGCCAATCAACCTATCCAGGAGCATGCTTTTTGGACTGTGGGAGGAAACCGGAGTACCCGGTGAAAACCCACGCGGACACAGGGAGAGCATGCAAACTGCACACAGAAAGGCACCCGAGCCGAGAGATTCGAACCCGGGACCTTCTTGCTGTGAGGCGTCAGCGCTAACCACTGGGCCACCGCACCACCAAATTGTTATTAATAACCATTATTTAATTATTATTCATTATTATTTTGCAGACTTCCTTGCCCAGGGCAACTTACATCATTATAGAGGCGTAGCGAGGAAACCACAGGGAGGCGGGGGAAAGCTGCCGCGCAGTCGGCCGGTGTCAACATATTGCGATGTGATCGGTTTGCTTAATGAATGAGTATTTTTTTTTAGTTGTCGGAGGAAACCGGGGAACCCAGAGGATACCCACTCAGAGCAAGGGGGAACACACAAACTCCGCACAGAAAGGCGACCGAGGCGGAAATCGAATTGCCGCAGGCAGGACGTTCTGTCTGCGAGCTCACATTTTACCAGATGTTCCCACTGCGCTACCCTGCCGCAGAGGTTTGTACAATGCTCTCAGCTCTGTGCAGTCTGCAGGCTTTCGCCAACCAGCGCATTGACAAAGGGCTGTGAATCAATATCATTACTATTTATTTGATTACATTGTACGGCAGAGAAACTCACAGTGTGCTGACTGTTGTGCAACGGCTCTTCAACGGAGCAAAGTCAGAGGGGACAAACGCGTACGCGGTTTGAAAGTCCCCCTTGCTGTATTTATCATCATCACTATCATCCTAAGTGACAAACCCCCCACTTAAACTTTACATGGCTTTCAAACACAAGCGCTTTACAGAGAGCGATGCGTTCCGTGCAGGTGGAATGTTTTTTTACGCAGACCCCGCCATTCATTCCGCCGCGCGTGTTTTTTTTGCGTGTACAATTTATCCTCGGACGTGCGCCTGCGAGGACTGGCGAGGCGTCGTGCGGCGCCCAGAGCCGCGACCGTCAGATATCGCGCTGGCGTTGCGCTTTCGCAAGTGAAGGAGTTGCGCTCTGCGTCCCCTCGACCCAGCGGCCGCTTTGTCGTCGCGGGGATTTATGAGGCGCACGGTCTGGTGACCTCTGCCTAATGTACCGCGAGTCTGCGCGTTCCAGACTCGGAACGTTCGGTTAAAGCGCACTGCTCAGCTTTTTTTTTAAGGGAGCGGATGGACCGCTTACTGCCGTACCTGGAACCATTACGCTCGTTTGTATGGTCACGCGCACGTTTGCACAATTTTTACAAAAAGCCCTGAACCATGATTCGCTGAAACACTCGCAGCACAGCCAGCCAATGCCAATGCTAAACTCACCGCGCAGCTCACCAACAACAGTACTGAGCTCACCAATTTCAGTACTAAGTTCACCAACATCAGTACTGAGCTCATCGATGCCAGTACTGAACTCACCTCGCAGCTAGCTGTATGTCCTGCGGCATATCCGCACGATTAGTCTGTATGCGCTTTTAACTTACGACTCAACTGGCAGTGCATTGACATGTTTCGATGCTGTCTTTATGGACTCTGTTAAATAGCTCACGTTCCCATCGCTTGCTGTCTCCTCGCTGTAAATGCCAAATTGGCGGCGGATCGATAGCTGGGTGCTGGGAAGCTTAGAGGGAAGGTTCGCAGCGTCATCAATGCCCACACCTGTGGCCCCACAGCGAAAGCTCAAGGGGCCTTGTGTGGCTTTGTGTTTGTGGAGACCGTTCTCCTCTTGCCTACATGTGTTCTTTCCTGTCACCCTCTGCGTCTTTTCGCTGCTGTTTCAACAGAATCGTAATATTCCTGTGATTCTTCAATTAACACTGGAAGTTATGATTTGCTGGACGAAGGACTCCCCCCTCCCCACTCAAGCCGTCATCTTTCACTGTGCCATAGTCCAACAATCTCACCTAGAACTTGCATATGAGCTGGTTTCATCGTTCCACCCTCTATGGTGGATATTCTCCCAGACGTTTGCCAAAATTTGGTGTCAACTGTTCAGTTAGTCTCCACCACTAACGGTCAGCCAATCTTAGTAACATATTCTGCCCAATCCCAGCAACTGTTCTTAATGGTCAATGTAATGTATGTCTCTCTCTTAAGTATGTCCTGTTAACACGCCTTTCTCTTTCCGTGTTATTCCAAGCAGCCACATCACAGTGGTTACTTCCGCACCTTGAAAAGTGAAGAATAATTTTAGCTTTCACAAGTTCTGGTCGGGGGGCGACTCAATTGTCCTTGCTTCCTAGGTCAGTAAAATTAGAACAGTAACCACTTTGTTGTAATGCAGCCACATGTGTCCTCTGGAGAGACTTGCCTCCACCAGAGGAGTGTGGAATTTCCACCACTAACTCGAGACTGGACGTGGGACACGGTTACCACTGCACACCCGTTTGAGATGAAAACAGCAGTGATGTCGGTTTTCAAGCTTCTGTTTGCTCCAGTTAATTTTTATTGATTATTTTTGACATATTCGTTCTGTCTTCATGTGACCCCATCACCCGGAACCTGCCCGATCTGGGAGGATGAATGGAGTTGAGCCTGGATGGCGCTCAAATGAGGCACCGTAGGCTAACGGTTCCCAGCCTTTTACTTCATGTGGACCACGAGATCATCATCATTAGACTTTTGGGGCCTACAATGTACGCAAGCCATACAAGTTTAGTTTTTTTTTACATCCCCTATCCTGTGGCTGATGGCATTCAAACTTATATATCAATGGGTGTGAAAACGCAGTTGTTTATAATAGTTTATTTATTTTCTATAATTTAAAAAAGTGCCATATTATAAAAAAAAATATGTAAAAATATCGCGGACCAATTGCGGTACCCCAACAAACCGTTTAGTGGTCCGCGGACCACCGCTTGGGAACCGCTGCCGTAGGCCGCATTGCTAGCGGAGGAAAGTGCAGCAAAGCACGTCATTGTACCCGACTGCGTCTCCACGTGTGTGTCGTCCGCATTGTAAAGCACTGTCGGACCAATGCGTCCGACTGGTCATGGTGTGTGTGTGGGGGGGGGGCAGTGTTCCTCATCCAGCAGCGGACTGCGACAAGGGACCTGACCGCACTTTTGCGGTCGCGCACCGATATCCGCGTGTCGCGCGACTCCGACGACGCGTTTTTTTTGACCGATTCACATTTCCGTGTATCCTCAACAGGATCAGTTTGACAACGTTGAGAAGCACACGCAGTGGGGCATCGACTTTTTGGAGAAGTACTGCAAGTTCGTGAAGGAGAGGACCGAAATCGAGACCAACTATGCCAAGCAGCTGCGGTAAGAGCTCGGATTTCAGCGCCGGTTCCCACTCGGCTCCGTGTGACGTTTGTCGGCATCTGACGGGCTCCTGTGATAAACGTTGCGCAAGCACGTGATGCGCCAAACGTTTGCCACGTTCGTGTTTATGTAGCGATATCGGTCACATCCTGTGGAAGCCAAGATGAGCGAAGCGATCGGCGGTGACGCGGTCCAGCGAGCACAAGCGGTTTCGCAACCCCGCTGCAGGCACGCGCTGTTCGAATCCAGCGGCCACCTTGGTTATTACTCAGGGTTAATGAAACAAAAGGCGCCGGTCGCTTCACAGTGGACGATGAAGATCCCCGTTGGGGTCACTCGCAAGTGCAGGCCATCGTTTGCCGCCACCACGGTTCAAACTTGGCGAAGTTTGAATATGACCTGTTTGTTACTCCACCGGGATTACACTTGGAAGTCAACGTGAGAGCAGGACCCTCGTGAAAATGAGTCGTGTGACTCGGTTGGCCCTGGGTAAACAGGACGAATGTTCGTCCAAATAATAATGGGATGCCAACACAGACAGTGTGTGCAGCGTGTAACCAAAACACCCTTATCTGCACAAGCAGTAGCAGCAAGACTGCATTGAACTCATTCGCTCTGCTTTTTTATGGAGAGGCAACACAGCTTTTGTGCCGATGATCCAATACGCGTGGAATTTCAGTGTAAAGTCGTGTTCCTAATAGAGACTTAGCCGAGAGAAAACCAACCAAATCGATCAAAGTGGTACTCCAACCCAGGAGACCCAAATCAGAGTGAAAAGGAATATTTGCAAAAATGCATATGTACTTTGCTCTGACTGTTGCCTTCTGGTGTCCTTGCTGCTGGTTAAACCGCTTTAAAGGCCAACATATGCTGTAACGTATTGCTTATTCCATGCATATATATCTATATCACTTGCTCCAACTGTCTCTCTTTTCTTCTGATTGAATAACTGTACGATTTTTGGCAATGATCAGCTCCCTCAGAATGCATACACACGGGAGTGGAGATAGGTGCCCTGGGGAAAACATCTCCATTGAAAGAGGAAGCGTTCTGGATGACGAGTCATCCAGTCACTTATTAAAAATCGCCGACGGGGGCAGGAAGTACACGCTGCACGTGTATTTATCACAGTCTCACAGTCCCTGGAGTTCGCGGAAAACGCTTAATCGTCGTGTGCGGCATCCACCGTCGGGTTGGGGCTCAACCCACAATTCAGTGAGCGCAGGAAACAAGCAGGTGGTGTGCTTCTCTTGCACGCCCGTCCGTCCGTCTAAACAAACAATTGTACACATCCCATCCGCCGCACAGCCTGTATTGCCATCTCCGCATCCTGTTTGACCAGAGGACCGTAGCAAGCTAGTGACTACGGTTTGTAAACCGCGGGCCTACGCGCGTGTACCAAGGTGCGTGGCGCCGGCCACGCACCCTCTCGTGCACAGTGCCAGCTTTCATCGGCGCTAACAGCACTTGCCCCTGCAGTGTGTGAAGGCTGTGCGGGTCGATCTTTGTCTTTGCGTGCGCACGCGTGCCGCTCGCTGACAGCTGCTCTCGCGACGATAGTCAATCGCGGTAATGACTCTCGTTTGCGGAAGAGACGCCGCCCCCCCCCGCCCCCATCCCGCAGTTCTCCCCGAGATCACCATGGGTGCCCCAGGGTTGAGGCGTCTCCACACCCAGGAAGCGTCGCCCGCGTCGGTTCGCTGCCCTCGCATCGTGCGGGCCGACGCTGCGCCGCTCACACCGCGGCGACGCTTCGACTTTTCTAATAAGCAGTGTACGCGGTGAATGGGGGGGGGTGGTGGGGGGTCGCACGAGTTTGCTTGTCAAGCGCGTGTTTTTGTGCGCGCGTCGCATCGGAAGTTTACGCTCGAGCCGTGCGTACGCTTCTGCGATTTGATTTGTCGTCACAACGCACGTTTACTGGTGCGGTGTCTCGCGTTCACATTCGCCCCCACACGCTGGCAAGCTCGGTCAGGAACTGAGAGATGATTTCATTTTCTGATGAAGCTCTCGGCATCGGATCCAACGCGTGCAACACACCCCAAAGAACACTGGAGAGCTCACTGTGTTCTTCCCCAGTTTTCTGTCTTAGTGTCGCGATTATGTCGACAGCGGCTCCACACTTCGTGCATCACTACCCGTGGGTGTACCAAGTGCATCGTTGCATTGCGCTACTCGGAAATGGCTATGGCTTGGAGAGGTCTTTATCCAGTAGTGGATTGATCGTGGCTCATGTTGACGGTGATGGCATCATAATGCTTCGCACAACTCAGAAGTTCTTGGATAGTAATCATAATAATATTTTTTGCTTTCGAAGCACCTGTAATGAAGTTGTCGCCGTGAGACTGTTTGGGAAACCAGTACCAGGGATTGGTAGGTTCGTGGGCTGTGGGGAGGTCAGGAGATAATAATAATAATTGCATTTCTAGAGCACCTTTCACCCGAGGGGCACACAGCGCTGCACAGAGCTGCGGAGAGAACGGCATGTCAACAACAATGACAAGTTTGGAAAATCAGCAACGAAATATTTTTTGGGGGGTTTTGTTACAAATCTTAGCTGTGTAGAGAACGGCATGTCAACAACAACACCAGTACAGTTCAACTGAAAGTCAAATAGTAGCAATAAATTATAGGACTTAAAATAAGAAGCGATTAAAAAAACAATAATTCTTCAACTAACAAGGAAGTAATAAATGTTCCTGAGCAGGTGCAGGTCGGCAGAGCCATCATCTCGGCATGACAACATTGAGCCGCATCGACAGTCCTAGCCAGAGTACTTGAAAGCCTTACGGAACAAGAGAGTCTTGATGAGCTTTGAAGATGCCCAGAGACTCAGCTGATCGGAGCCTTGTAGATGAGAAGGAAGGTAATACAGGGATGAGGTTAGGGACATTGGTCAGGGGCAGGTTAACGGCTTCTTGTAAACCAGCACCCCGATGGATGTAACTATCGCCAGCTGACGGTATATGGCAAGAAGGTTGGGGATAGGGTGAAATGACATGGGGGAGAGGCTCAGGGAGAGCAGAGTGTGTGTCGGTCATCATGATTGACAGAGGACCTATAGATGAGGTGATGCAACGAGATCAAGGGGCTTACTAGAGTGCCAGTAAAGCCAACACCGTGAGTGGCGAGCGCAGAATCGACAGTTGCGTGGATGATATTAGATGATTGCAGTGAAGAAGTGAAGTAGTGACTGGAAAGTGAATAGATAGTGCATAATACCTGAATATGTACTAATGTGGTGAATGGATGAGTGGTGAGTGGTTAGGTAGTGAGGTAATGGAATGATACCTAATTAGGTAGTGAACCGCGGTGCGGGTAGGATCAGTGAGGAATGTGGTGATAGTTAAGTGAATGTGGTGAGAAGTTCTAAGAGTAGTTGGAGGTGAGGATGTCGGTGAGAAGTTAGTAACAGAGGGTGGTTATAGGTGGTCAGGAGAGATTTAGGAAGGCAAAGATGGTAATTAGGGGAAGGTGAGGTGAAAAGGTGATGAAGATGGTGAGGTGATTGAAGATGTGAGGAAGGTGAATACAGAAGGGCGGGGTGAATTGAAAGGTGAAGAATGTTAGTGAGATACGGTGTTGTGGTGAATGAGGTAAGCAGGTGGTGATAACAGGGTATGGTGAGAACAAACAGTATGGTGAGGTGAAGAAGAGGGTGGAAGTTGAGGGTGAGAACGCAAGGAGAGGATCAGGAGGGTCGTGAGGGACGAGGAGCGAGGTTGGGAAGGTGAGGGTGAGCGTTGAGGTGAGCTACGTGGTGAGTGAAGTGCCGGTACTGGTACGGCGACTGCTGCCGCTCCGAGGTGAGGTGGAGGCTTTGCTCTCTCGGTGAGTCGAGTGGGCTCAAGAGTCGAGACTTAAAAGTTATTGATTTATAATAATAAGAATTAAAAGAATAGAAATAAACCCCAAAGTGATAAGAACAAAACGATTAAAACTGCTTTAAAGACACTGATATGGACTCGTAAACCTCGAATATATGGCATTCCCAACACGATGTTATCGTGTGACTTGTTTCTGTGCCGTGTTCCACGCAATGTTTCACGGACGAGATGACCACGGACTTCAGGAAGGCCCACGCTGCGCACTCACCGCTGGTCATCAACGGCTTTGGAGACAGTAAGGATCACCAAGCTTCTTGGTGTGAATATTGCAGATGATCTCAGCTGCTTAATGATTGCTTCGAAAAGCTGCTGTCTCGGGACAGCCATCGACGCGGCTGTCCCGAGAAAGCAGCTTTTCGAAGCAATCATCATGCATCGAGCCGTGAAAACCTACATCATTACATCAGCTGCTTAGTCAATACTGCATCCCTGACCAACGACGTCTCCACTTCCTCCGTCGATTGAGGGGTGCCGGCCTTCCTCCTCCCGTCTTCTCCGACGTTCTACAGGGAAGCCATTGAGAGTGTCCCTGAGCAGCTGCATCACTCTGTGGTGTGGACATTGTAATGCCCTCTGACCGTAAGCCTCTGCAATGGAGAGTGAAGGCAGCAGACAACATCGTCGTCCTCGGAGAGCATCCATTGTTCTTGGAGATCATCATTGCTCTCGGAGAGCATCATTGTTCTCCGCTTGATGCACGAGGTTTGTTGGAGTGCATGCGGGAGGAGGGAGCAACCGATCCATGCCCTCTGGCGCAGCGCGATGCACCAGCAACGCTAATAGTCACCACTCGGCTTTGCGGAACGAGTTGCTCATTCAAACAGAAAACGAGTCGCAACTTCTCGTTGCTCAGAAAGTATATAAGAGGAAGTGAAACTTTCTATGGTCGAGTTTTACGTCCACTTCATTGTCGAGTATTGCTTCTCTGCGGGGAAGCCGGCAGCGTTGTGTCTAATTTAGACCTTCGCACTCCATCGGAGTGTGGGATTTACACAACAATCTCGCTCTCGTTTTCAACACTGGTTCAGGGCTGCTAACGGGAGACGGGCAGGAAATCACTCGGACTTTTTGAGGGAGTTGGTGCCGAAACATGTGCCAAGCAGCGTGGAGAGACGCAAGCGTGCGTTGACATTGAGGTGCAGGATCAGGAAGCCACATGAATTTGAAAAGCAACAAAGATTAATGACAACGCAAACCGTGAACCACAATTGATGGGCTTTTCGTAGAAGAGATGCTGGGCCGCTGGCTAACAACAGTGACGGAATGGCGAATGGGACGTTCCCCGCGGAGATGGAGTGATCAAGTCGGTTCGTGTTCAGGCGCGGCACGGATCGCTGCTTCACAGAGCCGCGAGTGAGTGGTGCTGGTGTCAACGGCTGGGGGATCCCTTCACCGATGGTGATGACGACGGTGGCAGAATGTTTCCCACAGCTATGCGATGCACCACAAGCGGATTAATCACAATATTACAATTTCTAGTTTGCACACATGCCACGCCCAGACCAGCACGAGACGCAGATACAGAATCATGGATTAATTATATGACTGATGGTAATTATCATAAGGCGGCACGGTGGCGCAGTAGATAGTGCTGTCGCTTCATAGCAAGAAGGTCCTGTGTTCAGTTCCTGACTCTGGTGCCTTTCTGTGTGGAGTTTGCGAATTCTCCCTGTGCCCGCGTCGGTTTTCGCCAGGTACTCCGGTTTCCTCCCACCGTCCAAACACACGCTGCTTCCTAGGTTAATTGGCCTGCTGAGTAAATTGCCCCAAAAAGTGTTCCCTGCGATGTACTGGTATCACATCCTGGATATTCCCCCACCTTGCTCCTTTTGTCGGCTGGGATAGGCTCCGGTTCTCCTGTGACCCTGTACAGGATTAAGTGGGCATTGATAACGAATGTATGTTAATGACGATGACAGAGGCAGTTGCAACTTTGTCGATGTAGGCATCCACTGCCCGATGCGCGATTACAACCGCTGCCGCTCTTTCGGGATAGCTGCGTCGAGCGTTGCTCCTCCCTCCTTCGCGCCGTCTCGCCTCCCACGTTGGAGAGACGCCCATCGGCCGAATGAAAGGGCAACACCCTGGTAGCTGCAACTGCCCCCGAGAGCAACAGGCGGTTGATAGGTGCCGCCTCGACCCCTCGTTTTCACCATTCGGAGGAGGGGCGGCCGCGGTTTTTACATTCCGCTTGCATTTTCCGCGGTCCCGCCGGGGCGTGCGGCCGGTCGCCCGGCTCGTCGCGACGGGCACGGCGAGGCGGGTCGTCGGGACTGCGGCCGGGGGGGGGGTGCGTGGGATGTGCCGAAAATAAACAGCTCCGTGCGTGTAGCGTTACGTTGCGCATTTTCGCGTTTCTTTTTCGAAATTTCTCCCGCGCCCCCCCGGGTTAGATTCTCACTCACGGTGGTGAACATCAGTGGCGATTAAAAAAATATATAATTCTGAACCGGTCCTGGGCCTTCCCTCGGTCGACTCGGCCTCGATTGAGTACCTCCTGCAGCGTGTGGTCAACATTGTCACTAGGGAGACAAAGGCGGCTGGGTGTGGTGCCGGCCACCCACCCCGTCATGTGCCGTGTCGGCCTTCATCGGTGCTCGCTAACGGCACTTGATATCTTTGTCGTCAATTCTGCTGTGGTGTAACGGGCAGCGCACTGGGCTCGCGATCCCGCGGATCGCTGGTTCGATTCTCCCGGCTTGGGAGTTGAAACATTGGTTGTGAGGTTTCTCAACGCTCCACCTTTGCCTCTGTGCACCTCGCGGTATAACAGTGCGGTTAGTCGAACGGCAGGTCGCGTTTGGCGGGGTGAAGTGTCAAGATATCTGGCCAGCGCGGAACAGTAGGCCAATTACCTTTTTATCTAACAATGATAAAGTACCTATTTTTCAGGAAAGCCACGCTGAGCCATAGAACTTTTCCTGGAGAAAACCTACCTGGACAAGGGGGAAAACATTCAAGCATCGTGCAGAAATGCACCCGAGCTGGGGCCGTCTCGCTGTGATGGCGGCGGTGCTCCCCGCTGCTGCGGCCGCACCGTGCCGCTCGCAATGACTTTTAACGGTTTTAAACGAAAATCGCGGCGGATGGATGGGGCTGCGCGGCGGCTCGTGATCGGCGGAGCGCGGCGATTGTAGATTTACACAAGGCGGGGGCCCCCTTTTGTTCCGGCGAGCCGCGCCGACCGCTCCGGCTCCGCGTGCCCCCGGCGTGCCGGACCGGGGCACGCGTGCTCGGCGGCGCTCGTCAAAGCTCGCCGCTCATACCTCCGGGGCGGTGCTTCCTCCGCAGGCTCAAATCGGCTTGTGGTGGCGAATCGAATTTTCCGGCTTGCTCTCAACGCACTGCCACGCATTGATTAATCATCAGCGGTGCCGCTGATTACATAAATTATTTACCTCCAAATAGATCTTGTGTTCTTTTTAATTATGAGGAGTCCTTGTGACTTCCTCCACGATCTATAATGGTTGTGCTGGAACATATTGAGCTAGCTTGTGTGGGAATTGTGGTTTGACACTGGGTTTCAGCCTTCAGTGGGTCATGAAGCCAGATTCTGAAGGTCGATCATCTCCGCCTGGTCGTCTCGTCTTTGCATACTTGATTTTTGCTCCCACGATTTAACGCCTATGTCAATAAACGTCAATCCTGATCACCTTTAGCTATCTGTTCTGTATCGGCTCATTGCAGCGCTAAGGCTCACAGTTCTAAGGTGCATTAGTCATCAACTCAATGCTCGCTCTCCGATTCACAGCGGAAGTTAAAGATCTCGTGACGTCTTTTTCAAGAGTCAGCATATGTGTTGCTGGCTCTGTGGTCAAAGTTTCCTTCATTTTCCTCCAGTCACTCAATTGGGATTATACATAGCGGGCACTTCCCCCTGCTGGCGCATCTGCTGGCGTACCTGCTGGCGCACCTGCTGGCGCACTTGCTGGCGCACCGCGGTGGTCCTTCGCAATCGGCGCCGGTTTCCGGCTGCTCTGCAGCTCTTCCATGGTTTCCTGCCCTAACGAGGGAGAGGGACTGAATGGGCTCTCTAGCTTCACTCATTTCTCTGGTGTTTTGATGGTGTACGATGGGCATGAGGTTGGCCAATTAAACCAGGCCAGCAAGAGCAATTGATATATTTCTTAGGCAGGTTAAATTTAGGTTACATTTGTGGTTAAATTGGCATTTTCATCGCATTAGTCATAGTCTGATTTGAAATCATGTTGATTTAACGTGCAGCAGAAACTCTTTGCAGGGCATAAGAAGGATGCCTGTGGTACGAGCGGCATTCTAAGCTTTTCGCTGATGCCATTTTCCACGCTAAGCTTTTCGCTGATGCCATTTTCCACGGTAGTTCTCTTGCACGGGGTGGTGCAATGCCAGCTGCGAGAACATTGTGGAGGAAAACGTCTCCGTGTCGCGGCACATCGCCTCCCACACACGTTTGGAATGTCCTCCTTGATACCAGGAGCTGCATTTCCTGGACGCCACAGCCGCTGTGCCACCCATATGAGGAAAACGGCTGCTGCTGATATCGTCGATAAAAGCAGCTGCCGCAGCATCGCTCCTTTCAAGACATGCAAATGTCCAAAGCGTCTTCCTTGCCTCCAGCGCTCGGCCCGAGTGGGGGTTGCGATTTTTTTTTCATCCGTACGCCGCGCCCGCCCGCTCGCTTTCGTGCTCCCACGCTTGTTTTCCGCTCCGCGTTTTGCGCGGAGCGGGGTAGCTCGCTCGCTCGGTTTGAGAGAGAGAAAGAGAGACTCCATTTAAAGCCGTGATGATATTTATTGCCGGCACGTAACTTTGTCTCCCGGCCGCCAGGACGTGGCTGGGGCTGTGCCCGTCTTGCACGCAGCGACGATGGATTTTTATTACCCTCTCGGCGAGAGGCTGCGATGTGCTCTTTGAGAGTGCCCGACCTTGGATCAGGAATCGTAGACGTATCCTGCAAGCGGCGGAAGGGGGACAGACGCCTTGAATCGGTTCGCGTCCATCGCCGTGGGCATTCGCCGCACTAACCGGGTGCGTGCCGGTGGGCGGCTGTTTACGACGCGGGCCCGTGAACGCGCCCTTCGTAGTCATCGTCGTCATCAAGGGTTCATCGCTAGTGGCTTGAGGTGTGGTGTTATTGAAGCGCGCGGCTCGGAGCAACGAGCCGGCAACTCTG
The DNA here is from genome assembly GCA_036362905.1 of Mordacia mordax. Taxonomy (NCBI): domain Eukaryota; kingdom Metazoa; phylum Chordata; class Hyperoartia; order Petromyzontiformes; family Petromyzontidae; genus Mordacia; species Mordacia mordax. The sequence goes on from JAZEWT010000010.1 coordinate 16,119,046, forward strand.
CTGAGATGCACAACACAAACGTTAGCTCTTAGCCATGGGTCGCTCACTCGATGCCTGTGACCATCGCACCCGCATCTCGGAAGCTCAGGTCCGTTGAGCCTGGATTAGAGCTGGAATGGCAGACGACCATATGTATCCCAGGTGCTGTAGGCTGCTGCAGGGCTGCACGTTGGGAAGCCGAGCGCATTGCAGTAAAACCCATCATTGCACTCTATGTTCCCAGCGCTGAGCTAACTCGCACAACTCAGATTATGCTATGTGTACTTTTGCCAGTATACATATGTAAAAAAGAGAAAAGATTTTTACCATTTCTGTAATTATGGAGGTGTTAAGATCTTAAAAGCATTGATATTGCATTGTCTTGAGCTGACTGCCTTTTGGCAACATCTGACAGTCTCATCTCATCTCATTATCTGAAACCGCTTAATCCTATATAGGGTCACGGTGAAGCCGGAGCCTATCCCGGAAACATAGGGCGTAAGGCAGGAATACACCCGACGACGGGACGCCGGTCCATCGCCGGGCATTGCGGGACAATTTTAGTCTGCGAGCCAATCAACCTATCCAGGAGCATGCTTTTGGACTGTGGGAGGAAACCGGAGTACCCGGCGAAAACCCACGCGGACACGGGGAGAGCATGCAAACTCCACACAGAAAGGCACCGGAGCCGAGAGACTCGAACCCGGGACCTTCTTGCTGTGAGGCGTCAGCGCTAACCACTGCGCCACCGCGCCGCCTTCTGACAGTCAGCTTCTAAAGAAAGTCATGTCCAGTGTAGGCCAATCAGTTTTAAGGACGATGCTTATATTATCAAGGCTTTTTGTTTGCATATTTTGCCACAAGTATGTGTGGCTTGTGCAAACTAAACACTTTGTGAAAGATATCTGGTGTTTTAAGAGCTTAACCCCTATTTTATTGCCAAAAATGGTAAAAAAAACCTTTTCTCGTTTTTGCATCTCAGATTATATTCTCGAATCCAAGTTACAGCCACCAGTAACTTAACCTGAAGTCTCAAGTGCGGTGGGTCAGCTCACCCAGCCACATCGGATAGCCCCTCGTCCAGCAGTAGATCGGTACGAAGGGCTCTCCGTGCCCGAGCCACGGGCGTTTGTCCGGCGGCTGTCAGCGTAGCGTTTCCACCGCGCGTTCCTCTCGCCCGGCGCCCCGTCAACGAGCCGCGATAACGTTTTGTGCGACGGAACGCGGCGGCTTCCCAGGAAGTGCCGAGTGCTTCCTCTGGATACGGGGCTGGGGTTAGCCGCCGCGCTCGCGCTTTGCCCCGTGTAAGGCTCGAGATAGGGAATATCGTCCCTTTAGAGGCCGCTCCGAGCGCCGGTGAACGCTGACGCCGGCGAAAGGCGTTGAGTGACTTCGTCGTTCGTAACGGTTGGGAATTGCCGTCCAAAGCTGTTCTTTCAGGATAGCCGTGTCGAGTGCTCCTTCTCTCTCCTTTGTGACGACGGCTGTGAACATCAGTTCTCTCAGCACGTTAGTCGTGTTTGTGGATGTTAGACAGGCCCAGGAGTAATTGTGTTTACATCTTCAAAGTATTATCATTAATAAAGCCATAATGACTCCACTGCTGGATGAATGCTTCCGAAGCACTCACAATCACGGATCTGCGATATAACAATCCATATGGCACCCACACATGACGATGCTTCATTCTTCCATCTCCTTGTTGCACGCACCCTTAGATGCATTCCATCCTTGACATTGAAATGCTTTACGTTTCAATAAATCAAGCCTGAGTGGTCTCTATACTGAAATGATCAAATGTCACGTTTTGTCCTTTTGTGTTTAAGAGGTGCATGTGTGTGTTTCTCTCTGCGCGTGTGTGTGCGTGTGTGCGCGCCGTGCGTGCGTCATGTTTCCCCTGTGCAGGAATCTCACGAAAAAATATCAGTCGAAGAAAAATTCGAAGGAGGACGATGAGAACAGGTATGCAGGTGTACGTGAAGGTGCCACTTGCCCTTTCAGGATATGCACGCGAGGCTTTTCTGCTCTCTCGTGTGATGTTGACTAACGCAATGTTCAGCCGGTCGGTATTTACCTTAGCAACCGGAAAATATCAAGGGATTGTCTCTAAACTGGCAGTCTTGCGGTGGGACAGGCATTTGAATAAAGCTAGGAGGCGCGTGACCTTTAAAATAATAAGCTTGTGGCACTGTAACGTACGTGTGCGCATCGGTAATAGTACCGTATCAGGTGCGCCTCGCGCCACTGTGCTTGTGGCATCTTACGCCTGCCGTTGAATTTATCGGCCGTGCTGAAATGCCGCGCAGCATTCCCAAAGCTCCATAAATACGCGCTTATAAGTTTTATCAAAGAGAATAGATGCATGGCTTGCCTGTGCACGATTTACGAGCACTGCCGTGGCAAGCGTTGGGTTCAGTTCAGGCACTACTCTGGTTTCCTGCCGCCTGCAAATCACTCGCAGTTGATAAGGAACTGGGACGAAAAAAAACTTCCCAATGCACACGACCGTTGGGGAGTGTGGTCCCACGTGTTGTGTTCCATCGCACTGCATTGTGGGGAGCAGTGGCTCAGCGGTTAGCGCGCTGGGCTGCGAACCTGGCGACGCGAGTTCGAATGACGCTCCTTTACGAACCGTTGCTGGGCCTCCCGTAGGTCGACTCCGCCTCCAATGAGTACTGAGTGCAATGTGTGAACATTGCCACGAGGGAGACAAAGACGGCCGTGCGTGGTGCTGGTCACCCACCTTCTTGTTTGTCGTATCGATCATCATAGGTGCTTGCTGACGGCACTTGACCCTACAGTCCATTCAGGCTCTATGGGGAATATTTATTTTTGGTGTTCCATCTCATTCTCTCCGTCAGGTTTAAGGAAGTCTTTGCAATCAATTCGCGGAGGTGCAATGATTCACCCTCTGCGCGGTGGTCCGATGCATGCACACGATTACGGTGACAATTCGGTTGGAGAATCGTTTAGCGTTAGTTACAGGCATCTCATTCGTGTGCAGTTGTGTTCTCTCCAGCAGCCTAACTATAACATTAACACGTGGTACGCATACAATTCTACAAATCGGCACAGAGAAAATGAGTATTTCCTTTGTAGAATGCTTGTAATAATAATGTCAATTCATAACATTTTGAGTTACAAACATATTCATTTGAAGCAAGAATGATTCGGAGGTGTGAGGAAACTGCAGGGGGGGGGAGGGAGGAGGTAAGGCAGCCATGCAGGTATACATCAACATTTGCCAGACACTGTCCTCGTATCATGATATTAGCCAATTAAGGAGTGCTTTTTAGTTGTCGGAGGAAAACTGGAGCACTTGGAGGGAACCAATGCAGAGCAGGGGTAGAGGACACAAACTCCACACAGAAGAGTGCCTAAGGTGGGAATCGAACCACCCCGGGCAGGCCGTTATCTCTGTGAGACGCAGGCGTCACCACTGCGCCACCCTGTCAGATGCTCGTACCGTGGCCGTTGTTTCATTGTCGAGTTCATTGTTGTGTACTGCCCAACACCAGGTGGACAGAGAGATGGGGCTCCTTGCTTGGCGTGGATCGCTCGATTAAAGTGGCGCCTCCTCGTCCCGATAAACCCCAGTCACGACCGATTAGTATTGGATTTGCACGTGGGTGTAAAGAGACAGACGTAAGCGGGATACAGCTTGGCAATGCATCTGAGACTGAGTACCCAGGATGTTCCTCTGTGTCCGTGCCGTCGCCTGCCCATCTCCTAGTTAAGAGTGCCTATTTATTGATGTAGATTTTCACGGCTCGATGGATGAGAATTCCTCTTAAGAGCTGTTGCTTTCGGGATGGCCGTGCGAAGGAGAGGTGAAAGCTCGACACGGCTCTTCCGAAAGAGCAGAGCCTCAATTATACCAGTCAGCAGTCTCCGTGACGGTCACCGGAAAACGCACCGGAGATCGTTCACTAATTGACCACGGCGCGAGATGACCAAACGACGCGATGCAGGTGTGGGATCTTCGCCCCTCGCGTGAACTCGAGTGGGCACGCCGTGACTCCCCTACCCGCGTGCGCGACCCACACGCGACCCACCCCCACCCCCACCCACGTAGGTTCTCGGTGTGCCGAGCCTTCCTGACGGTGCTCAACGAGCTGAACGACTACGCGGGCCAGCACGAGGTGATCGCCGAGGACATGAACAGCACCATCCTTCGCGAAGTCCTGGCCTACGTGCAGGAGCTCAAGCAGGAGCGCAAGACGGTGCGTGTAGCCGCCTGCCAACCCCCCCCCTCACCCCCCTCGCCCCCCTTCCCCACCTCCCCTTCCTCCCCCTCCAATAGCTGGTAGTATTTCTTCCAGCAGTGTAGTTGCAAAGTCGTCGTATAAAGACAAAGATCCCCCGTATAGCCTTAACACTTAACAGACTGCAGGGGCAAGTGCTGCTAATGAATAGCATCTATAAAGTCCAGCATGGCACATGACAGTGTGGGTGCTCAAGTACCGTCTTTGTCACCTTAGTGGTGATGTTCACACAACCAGGTACCCATTTGAACCTGAATCGCCCTAGGGGAGGGCCAGGACCAGTTCGTAAAATTGAAACTCGTCTTGGTCGTGAGTGGGATTTGAACCTGCGCGACTGCGCCTTGTAGCCCAGCGCAAGCTTTCGTCCAGCAGCGGAGCCGGTAAAGTCGCCGTGCGCTCGCACCCGCGCACGGAGCGTGAACAAGCGCCGTCCCGTGTGCTGTGTCGGGCCTACGCGGACGAGCGCGTGCCGCTGCACGTGTCTCCCGAATGCGTCACGTGTCACCGTTTCGCTAAGCTACGCTGCTGCAGCTGCCCACGCCGATGCGGAGTGGGCCACGTCTGCCAGTCTCTTCTTGCGACTGAGTACATTTCATCGTCAGCGTCATTGGTAGCAACCTTCCGGTGTTATTTATTTCATATTTTCGAAATTAGTTGCAGTTTAAAGGAAGTAGTCTCCTAGAGATGTACGCACTTCCCCTGTCTGTTCTAACATTTTGCAGCGCTTTACGTTTTGTTTGTTATTGAATCACCGGGCTGTGTCGCTGGAGTGCGGTAGATAAGAGCTCTATGCCTGAATAATACCTTTGTAGCCACAGACTATCGCCTGCTGCGACGTGAGTATCTTGCTGCGCTTGTTTAATGTGATCGGTCGTGCCTTGTCGTGTCTTCTCTTCCTGTTGCTCTGCAGCAACTGAACGATGGCAGGAAAGCACAGCAGCACCTGGAGGGATGCTGGAAGCAGCTTGAGTCGGTAAGAGCCCCCTTCGCTCAGGCTTTACATCGGGATGCCGCGTCAGCCTTGGCGGCGATGGTCGTGGTGATTATGGTGATGACGGTGGCGGCGGTGTCGGAGTTACTGGCTCGACGCGCGACGGCTCCTGTCGACCGCAGAGCAAGAAGAAGTTCGAGAGGGAGTGCAAGGAGGCCGAGAGGGCGCTGCAGCACTTTGAAAAAATGGACAACGACATCAACGTGACCAAGGCCGACGTGGAGAAGGTACGGTGGCCTAAAGGCGGCGGCGGGCACCGGTACGGGGCTGAGTCGTGCCGCCACCTCCACCGCCGACACGACGCGATCTCGCCAATCACAACGCCGCACGCGCCACGGTTCTTACAACTCGATTGTCTCGAGGGCCGCCGCGGCGTTTCTGCCCAATTTTCCTGGCATGGGAATCACACTGCGGACTCGCTTTCTTGTTCGGTTGGCGCGTGAACCGATGCGAGTAGTCAAGTAAACGCTCCGCAGGAGACGATGCTCGACGCGGAGACAGGAGCGACGAACTTGGGTCGCGTGCGGCGCTTAGGTGAATGTGGCATCGTAAGACTTCGAGAGGTGTGGACGGCGCGTGGAGACCCTAATGCTGCAGCGGACAGAGCATTGCCGATAATGACGATGAGGTTGAACAGGAACCCTCCATTCGCATGGAGTGTTGGCACCGAGCGACGTATTTACGCTCGACAATGGAATTGGCGCTCGTGTTCCCGGACCACACAGTGTGCGGAACTTTTAAAGGGCGTGCGTCCACTTCCCCCGCCTTCCCCCCCCCTCGCGCGCCGCCCGGCACGGGGAGCCCGTGCCGGGCGCCGCGTCACAGCGCCGGAGTGTTTACGAGACGAGCCCACGGCGGTGGGGTGGTATATGACCCATGAGATGGAACATCCGTCACCACCACCGCCACGATTACACATTACCACCAACATTGCCCTTAACGACACCACGATGCTACACAGGAATGTTCGTGAGAAAAACAGTTAAAACTGATGTTTCTTTATTTTCCGGAGCTGCAGTTTAGCCGAGTCAAGTAAAACATCCAATGCAATGCAACGGGTTTTTTTTTCATGTAGGTGTGTTGAACGACCAGACCCATAGCGTTAGCTCGCTGCACTTGAGAACCCGCTTTAATCACGGGCGGCTAAAATCCCAATTCTAACCAAGAATCTCGGCTGCGTCTGTTCTGTGCCCTTATCCCCGAGCTAGCTTTCAACACTGTAGAAATACACGTGCACCTGCCTCTTGTGATGTGGTCCTTGGCCCCAAAACTAGCTCTTGTGTGCTTGAGATATAACCAGGCACCCACATGACGATCCGTGCAATTGTTGTGATTCTGGGCCATAGTTTTTGTGGAGAAGTAAATAATGTGTTTATATGTCGATGAAGTCAGCTGGATATTTTGCGACCCACTCGCGATGTGCACTATTAACTTATAACAGTAGTAGTTGCATTCATAGAGCGCTTTTCACCCGAGGGTCACAAAGCGCTGCACAGGGCTGCGGAGAGAACGGCACGCCAACAGCGACAGAACGGAAAATCAGAAAAATATGTTTTTTTTTTATTATGCCGTTGGCTATCAAACAGTACCTGCCTCCAAGCCACCGGTGTCTCCAGGGGGGTCACGCGTGGCCCGACGTGTGCTCGAGAACCGACGCGACCGCCGCCGTGGCGTCGATGCCCTCCCCCCCCGCCCCCCACGCAGGCGCGGATGCAGTCGAGCCAGCGGATGCAAATAGCCGAGGACAGCAAGAGCGAGTACGCCGCACAGCTGCAGAAATTCAACGAGGAGCAGAACCAGCACTACTTCACCATCATGCCCAAGGTGTTCCAGGTAACGGAGGGCTCCGTGGGATTGGTGGGGCAGCGCCAGCGTCCCTTGCCGCGCCCGGCACGGTTCTATCGCCGCTATGATATTTGCCGTCGTCGTCATTGGAGAATTGCTCTCCGTAGCGGTTCTTTTGGGATTGCCGTGTCGAGCGTTTCACATCTCTGCTTCGCGAAGTTTTGCCTCCCGCGTTGGGAGGCGTCGTCGGGCATTTCTGATGGAGAGCAGCTATCGTGCACGGAGCCGCGCAAACCCACGTCGGTACGTTGTTGTTATTGTTATTTTGGTAACGTCTCATCGCTGGCTCTGAGCATCGTCCGCTTTCTCTGCTCTGGTGGAAACTTTACGTCCGACTGTTAAACGGTTTGAATTTCAAGTTGGAAGAATGAATAAAAGAAAATTGTTTGGGTCGAGGGTGGCACGGTGGCGCAGTGGGTAGCACTGTCGCTTCGCAGTAAGAAGGGCCCGGGTTCAATTCCCGGCTCGGGTACCTTTCTCTAGAGTTTGCATGTTCTCCCCGGGTCCACGTCGGTATTTGTCAGGTACTCCGGTTTCCTCCCACTACCCAAAGACATGCTCCTGCCCAGGTTAATTGGCCTACTCAGTAAATTGCTCCAAAATAGCTGCCCTACGATGTACTGACATCACATCCTGGGTATTTCCCCACGTTGCGCCCTCTGTCGGCCGGGATAGGCCCCGGCCCCTCCGCGAACCCATACAGGATTAAGCGGGTGTTGATGGTGAATGAATGAATGTTTGAGTGGGTGCAATCCCGAAAGAACAGGTATTAAGAACAATTCTCATTCATCAAGCCTACATTGATGCATTGAAAAGAATGTGTTATTGTATGAGAGTCTACTAAATAACAATCAGATAAAAAGTTTAATTTAATTATAAATGAATAACTCTTCAGTACTGCTTTTATAGGTTGGCCGTGTGGACCATACCTCGTCTCTCCTTCGCACGTGTTACGATTATCTCATGTCATCTCATTGTCAGAAACCGCTTAGTCCTGTACAGGGTCGTGGTGAGCCGGAGCCTTTCCCGGCAGACACAGGGCGCGAGGCAAGGGATACACCCACGATGGGACGCCAGTCCATCACCGGGCACTTATGGCAATTTAGTCTGTAAGCCAATTAACCTATGTAGCAGCATGTTTTTGGACTGTGGGATGAAACCGGAGTGCCCGGCGAAAACTCACGCGGACACGGGGAGAGAACATGTAAACTCCACACAGAAAGGCACCCGAGCTGAGATTCAAACCCGGGACCTTCTTGCTGTGAGGCAACAGCGCTACCCACTGGGCGACCGTGCCGCCCACGATATATTATTATAATTATTATTTTACTGGCTGGAACCTGTGCTGCTGTCGCCTGCCGACAAGGGGCTAAGCCAACTACAAAGTGATTACGGAGAGGGTGGTGCAGCTGAAGCGGAGAAAGACAGCGGGAAGAGATGGCGACGCGAAATCAAAGAGTTTCCAAGGTCACTGCTGGGCCGGACCGCACAGCATGGACGAAGGCGAGAACCGATCCAGCAGTGACCTCCAAACACTTTGGTTGAGCCTTCCCTACGTCTTCCATTGTCTCTCTCCATTGCCTTACCCTCATTACATCCACGCCCTGGAAATGTTCTTCTCTCCTTAGTGAAGCAGAAAGAACATATCCAGACAACCGTGTTCCCCGTTCTAGCTGGTAACAAAGAGAGGAATGTTGTTTTTCTCATTTTAAAACGTTGAACAGCAGCTAACTTGTGTTCAAACCCCTTGAATAGCCAGACATAAACTGTTCACGTAAATATCCATCCTTTGTCGTTTAATGCCTGGCATTAGCAGTTAATCAGGTGAACGGTTTCCGCAGACTTGCTCTGAGTAAACCGAAGGACCCCATTTGTGCGTGTGTTTTTTGTGTACACGTACTGGTTCGTCTGTGTGCGCGCGTTTAAGGATGGCCACCCAAACAAGTGCGGTTAAATCCACAGAAACAGCCGTGAAAACTTTTTTCAGTGTTTTTGTTCAACGGGGCCTGCTCAGTGACATTTCACGCATGGCTTGTGTCTCCCAGGACTTGCAAGCCATGGACGAGAGGAGGATATCCAACTTCTCCGAGTCGATCACACGGTTTGCCGACATCGACCGGCAAGTGATGCCGATCCTGGGAAAGTGCCTCGATGGGATGACGTCTGCGGCCAAGAGCATCAGCACAGACAAAGTGAGGGGAAGGGCTTGAGTCGGCGGTGGGGGCCGCGGTTTGTTCATTGATAGGAATGCTTCGTTGACCGTTAACCGCCCTCGCGACACACGAGCTCGTCGCGTCGTGCACGATGAGCCGGGGGTGATCGGTGCGGCGTTGTTGTGATTATTTTTGCCCGCTTAAAAGGCGGGGGAATTTCGGCACACGTGGGGCGCGACCCACGGGCCCGTGACGCGTGGGACCGCGGGCGGGCGTCTCCGCGCCTCGCTCACGCGAAACACACGGGTTCGCCAACCGCTTTCTTTTGATTGCCCGCACGCACCAGCGCGCGACTCCCATTCAACCAACGTCGCCCGCGTCGGGGCATGGACAGGCCGGTGCCCGCATCTCCTTCACAACTGGAATGTTAAACCACACGAGCTACGTCAGTGAGACCGTGGCCATGCAGCCCAACCGAAGAACTTACAGACTGTGGAGGATGATCAGCAAATCTCCACCAACTCCCTCTGCTTTCGCACACCCGTGGCGAGTTGGCAAATACAGACGACGACTTGCAAAGCGAAACTATTACTCTGAACCGTCCGTGAGTTAATACTGTTCCGTAGGTCAAAGCTAATCTGCAGATCACTTCACTGACTCCAATTTAATCCCACTTCAAGTACAAGCTTGTTCTCGCCGTCCTCTAGTCCTCAGCAGACCTGCCCCTTGCCCCTGCCTGCTTCTCCTCTCGCGTCTCAGAAAGCATTCTGTGAAACCTCCCTCCACGTGGCTGTTCCCCGCACGAGCCGCGATTCTGCACTCGATCTTGTGATGTCGCGTCGACTGAACAGTCAAGAGTAAACACTGGGGAGGCAGAAATGAAAAAAAACTTCTTCTTAGAAACGTGTGAATCTGGTCTTTCTTAGTACTGACGTTTACAGTTCAGATAACCGAGCCATTAATCAGATTCCCATCAGTGCTCTGCTTGCCATCAGCAGCCACGATCTCTCCGACGCTGGACAGAGACCCGCGCGATCTGATCCCGGCGTCTCGCGGCGCGCGCAGGACTCTGGCCTGGTGGTAGAGGCGTACAAGTCGGGCTTCGAGAGGCCGAGCGACGTGGACTTTGAGGACTACAGCCAGTTCATCAGCCGCACGCCGTCCGACAGCAGCATCTCGTCCTCCAGCAAGCCCGACATGTCACGCTCCGACAGCAAGCCCGCGGCGCCCGGCATCACCAAGAGCAAGGCCAAGCTGTGGCCGTTCGGCAAGAAGCACAAGGTAAGCTCCCCGGAGTGAGCCCCGCGCGCGCGCGCGCGCGCGGCCTCCAGAGCGGCCCCAGCCTGGTACGAGCGCTGCGGGGGCGTCGCCGCTACTCGGCGGAGAATGGCGGCTGCGGTTTAATGTTGCGCGGGCGAGCGGTGGCGTTTCGTAGCGGCGGTGGAGTGATCGCAGCCCCGCATCTCGTGGGATCGGCTCAGATCCCGGGTCACGGCTAACATCGGCGGCGATTGCGTGAATCAGTCCCAGGCCCCTCTCCGTCTTCTCAGCCCTAAATAAGCACCCCGGCGTGGTGTTTAAACGTCAGCACTCTGGGAAAGCGGTGCGGCGGGGCGTATGTGGCGCTCGCCCCACCGTCCCCCGTGCGCCGTGTCGGGCCTTATAAAGTGCTACGCTCTAGCAACACTTGGCTTGACAATCCACGCCGCTGCGGCATGGCGGGGAAATCTTTGCCTTTGTGCGAGCGTGTCGCGTCGATAAGGATGTCTTTCCTCCTCGAGTCTAAATTCGGGCGTCCCTGGAGAGAATCCAGACCGCACCGCCACCCGTTGACGTGCGGGCAACTCCGTGAGCGTGCCGGGGGGAGGCGCGGAAGCCGCCGGGGGAGGGGAGGCGTTGAGCGCTGGCGGTGCACGCGCCGTGCAGGAGGGAGTGGGGCGCGATCCAGGCGCGGCTTCGCGAGCAGGATGTTTAGCGGAGTGCGCGCGCGCCCAGGCGTCTTCGCGTAAGACCCGACTTCAGCAAGTAAACTGGGCCTACCGAGCGAATGCGCGCGTGTCCCGGCAACAGGCTCTATCCGGTAACCGCCTGTCGGTGATCATTGGGTGCTGCACGCGGCCTGATTGTGAACCCAGCCCAGCGCACTCGCCGTGGTGGCGCCGCCACTGCTGAGCGGTGAATGGCGGCCATTGTTGTTTTATTGTGGGATGTACAACCTTACTTTGTCAGCGATTTAAACAAATGCTTCAACGTTGAGATCTGTGTATTGATATGGGACCGTGTTGACATAATTCCCATATACATGCGGGTTATATTAATGTACAGTCCTTTGTCACTACACTGCTAAATGAAAACCTCGCTGCGCTGGGCATGCGAGCTGTTCTACTGTACTTTTCATTAACTCATCCATTATCAATACCCGCTTAATGCTGTACAGGGTCGCGGGAGGGAGGGGCCAGAACCTATCCTGGCTGACAGAGGGCACAAGGCGGGGGAATACGCAGGATGTGACGCCAGTACATCGAAGGGCACACTTGTTTTGGGGCAAGTTACTCAGCAGGCCAGTTAACCCAGGCAGCAGCGTGTCTTTGGACGTTGGAAGGAAACCGGAGTACCCAATGAAAACCCACGCAGGCACGGCGAGAGAACACGCAAACTCCACACAGGAAGGCGCCTGAGCTGGGAGTCGAACCCGGGACCTTCTTGTTGTGAGATGACAGCGCTACCCGCTGCGCCATTGTGCCCCCCCCC
>JAZEWT010000010.1:16144026-16158237 GCA_036362905.1 Mordacia mordax
GTGGTGTGGTGGTGTGGTGGTGAGGTCGTCTAGTGGGGTGAGTCGGTGGTGTGGTGGTGAGGTCGTCTCGTCGGGTGAGTCGGTGGTGTGGTGGTGAGGTCGTCTAGTGGGGTGAGTCGGTGTGCTTAGTGGATTGTTAAGCTGTAAGCCTGGTGTCAGTAGGTGGTGAGCTCAATGCTTTCCTCTTCTCTTCGGCTTGACTAGCACACCGCTTCCCACGAGGCATTAATAATAACGATGATACATTAACGTGTGGGCGTTCGCCACAGTGTGTTTGTGTCACGTGCGAACTATGCGTTATTAAAATCGAACGCCAATCGCGGTGGAAGCTGCCAACTCTGCTTGAAGTCGATTACATTTCCACGGAAGTAGGAAGTGACTCTCGGCCCCATGCACCCAACAAGCGCACGGCCCCAATCTCCACACTCACGTGTGCGTGCCCACACCGCCGCTCGATCGGTGCCGCTTTGCCGGGGCCCGTCTACCGTGTTGGGCCGGGCTTGGAGGGAACCTTGACGAAGTAAAACTCACCAACTCGATCTCTCACCGACGCCCTTCTCGCCCACACTCGATTATCGCTGCCGCTCGCTTCCTTCCCCTCCCTCTGCACGAATTACGAGGAGCTTAGTATTCGAGATTTTGTGATTTAGACATTCGCCCGCTTTGTCCGGGCGTTCGAGAACCGCCAGCTCCTGCCGAGCCTCAAAGCACTCGCCTTCTCAAACCTGGCACTGGTTCGTTGCCTTCAGTTCTAACTTGCTTACCCTGCCACATTGGACAACTATCAAAAAGCGCCACATAGCTGAACGGTTTCTGCCAGCTTCAGTGCAAACTCGGTTGTGCGCCATTTGCGCCGAAGCATGATAACAATATTTGGCCAGAGGCAGCTCGTGGGCCCTATAATTGATACATATTGTGTTAGATCTACTTCAGCAGGTGCGTGTGCTGGAAGTAAAGAGCGCGAGCAAAGGGGGGCGCCTTTTCTCGGAGGGTGGTGGAGCGCGAGGGGGGAGGAGGTGGGGGGGCGGTTGTAGGGGTCAAAGGTCCCAGCGATGTCGGTACGGTGTCTGGCCACTTCCTGCCTTGTTGTTTTGGATCAACGGCGGGGATAACGATCAATCCGTGGGACCGCTCGGTGCAGCGGCGGCGAGGGGGTGGGGGCTGGACAGGCTCGAGGGCGCGCAGCGGACGGCGCCCGCACGAGCGGGGCCCAACCTGGACGCTGGCGATCGGTCACCCTCGTTGAAAGAGCAAGCGGGCGAGCGATCTGGCGTTCTGCCCGTGAAGCCCGGTGTCGAGAGGCGCTCAGCGGTGAACGGGGCGGCATTGTCACGACGGCAAAGTGGCGAATTACGCTGCCCGCGCGGGGCGCCGCCAGCGCCGCCGGTGCCGCTAAGTGTTTCCCGGAGCTCAACCGATGCTCGCTAATTGCAGCGGAAGGGGGCTGCGCTGGCTCAGCGCGAGCGGTGCGCACTCGGTCAACGCCTTGTTTGGTAAATGCTGATCGAATTCAACACTGCAGGGGGTCCACAGTGAATACAGTGCAATTAGAATTGTAAATCAGAGAAACGTGACCTCATCTCAATATACATTCATTATCAATGCGGGCGGCACGGTTACCCATTGGGTAGCGCTGTCGCCTCACAGCAAGCAAGTCCTGGGTTCGAATCTCAGCTCGGGTGCTGCTTTCTGTGTGGAGTTTGGATGTTCTGCCCGTGTCCGCGTGGGTTTTCGCCAGGCACTCCGTTTTCCTCCCACAGTCCAAAAAACACGCTGCTGCATTGGTTTGTTGGCTCGCAGACTAAATTGCCCTCAGTGACTGGTGATGGACTGGCGTCCAATTGTGGGTATATCCCTGCCTTGCGCCGTCTGTCTTCCGGGATAGGCTCCGGTTCACTGGGACCCTGTACAGGATTAAGGGGTTCTGACAATGAGATGAGTTGAGATTATGAATAACCGCTTAATCCTGTACAGGGCCTGTCCCGGCCAGCAGAGGGCGCAAGATGGGGGATTACCCAGGTTGTGACGCCAATACATCGCAGGGCACACTTTTTTGGGGAAATTTACTCAACAGGACAAATTTACCTGGGCAGCAGCATGTCTTTTGGACGGTGGGAGGAAACCGGAGTACCCGACAAACACCCACGCAGACACGAGGAGAGAGAGAGCACGCAAAGTCCACACAGAAAAGCACCCGAGCCGGTAATCGAACCCCGGGCCTTCTTGCTGGGAGGGGCCAGCGCTGCCCACGGCACCACCGTGCCGCCCATCTCGGTATACAAGCAGGGGGGGGGATGAGTTTGAGCTGCCGCCCATCTCGGTATACAAGCAGGGGGGGGGATGAGTTTGAGCTGCCACCCATCTCGGACTATTCTGACTCGGTCCTTGCTCAGCTTCTGAGGCCACATTCCATGTGATTTGATGATAGGCTCTCTCTCGACCAGGGGACTTGCGCGCACGTCTCCGTGACTCAGCACAGATACAGTTGCTGAGCCACATCCTGTATGGCTTGTGCCCAGGTGATGCAGGATGTGTTTGTGTCACATGACTCATGGAATTGCGCTGCTGTGGTTTTATCTCTGGGTGTGCATATCGTGTGTGTGTGTGTGCACTGTATGTGTCTGTGTGTGTATGACCTGTCAGCCTCTTTTATGTATAGTTCGTGTGTGTGTGTGTACTGTATGCGTCTGTGTGTGTATGACCTGTCAGCCTCTTTTATGTATAGTTCGTGTGTGTGTGTACTGAGTGTGTCTGTGTAAGTCTGTGTGGGTGGCGGTGGCGCAGTGGTTGGCGTACTGGGCTACAAACACGGCAACCCGAGTTCGAATCCCGCTCACGGCTAACACCAGTGACGGTTTTCTGAACCGGTCCTGGGTCTCCCCTGGGTCGACTCAGCCTCAAATGAGTACCTAGTGCAATGTGAAAATATTGCCACTCGGGATACAAAGGCGGCCGGGCGTGGTGTTGGTCACCCACCCCGTAGTGTGCCGTGTCGACCTTCATTAGGTGCTCGCTAATGGCACTTGACCCTACAGTCTGTTAAGGCGACACGGGGAATCTTTGTGTAAGCCTCAAGGTGCACGTGGCGTGGCACAAGCGCCGTTGTGATGCCACCGTCACTTAGTGGCGAAGGCGGTTGTGTGTGTGTGTGAGTGAGACTCAGTGGGTGATAAGAGAGTGAGTATTACACCACGAATCCGTCGACCGGCGTGTGTCAGCTATGCGTAATATCAGTGACCACGCATATCCCGTGCTGGTCCTTGGGCCTCCAGTAAGCTGATCGGCCTTACATGAGCGCCTGGGGCGGCGCCAAAACTTCAACACTGGGGAGATAAAGGCAGCCGGCGTTGGTACCACCTACATCCGCCACTCGCAGCTGGTGGGTCGCGAGCTACTAGTGGATCACTAACGCCGCCCGGTGGACCGTGGAGACCAGAACCACGTGGGCCTGGTTGGCCTTCACGTTGCAAATGGTTGGGAACTCCTGGCTCGTGCACCATGCCAGCATTAATAAGCGCTGGCCCCACTTGCCGCACTAATGTTAAATCTTAGTTTTCAGCATAAGGCTCGAAGGCTATCTCTCGCCATCATAAACACGGCCATCGTTTTATCTCACGGGGCATCTTTGGATCTCGAGACGTGGGCCGCACGTGGGGGCTCTTGCGTTGAACTCCTCGTTGCGGCGTTGTTGCACGTGGGCGAGCGGCGGCGCATGCACTGTGCCGTGAACCCGGCAACCCGAGTTCGATTATCGGTCACCGGAAACTTCAGTGGCAAGTGAAACCCACTCTCCCGGCTCGGCCCTTTCTCTTACTCTGCTACCGGTGGCGCGGTGGCCCAGTGGGTAGCGCTGTCGTCTCACAGCAAGAAGGTCCCGGGTTCGAATCCCGGCCCGGGTGCCCTTTTGTGTGGAGTTTGCATGTTCTCTCCCCGTGTCCGCGCGGGTTTTCGCCGGGCGCTCCGGTTTCCTTCCACAGCTAAAACAACATGCTACTGCATAGGTTAATTGGCTTGCAGACCAAATTGCCTGCAGTTCCCGGTGATGGACTGGCGTTTCATTGTGGGTATATCCCTGCCTTGCGTCCTGTGTCTGCCGGAATAGGCTCTGGCTCACCGCGACCCTGTACAGGACTAAGCGGTTTCTGATCATGAGATATGATTCATATGGTGAAGTACAAAGGACACTCGTGGGAAACGCCCTCACTCAGCGTGATTTGGCAGAGGAGCCATTAGTGCAGACGACCCAATACACCTGTGTGTGAGTGTGTGTTGCGTAAGCGGTGTGTTTTATTGGTGTGAATCACGCCGAGGAATGCTGCAGCGCTCCCTGTTTTCAATGTTTTATTACCTCTCTGTCTCTCATCCTGGAATGTGTGTTTCGGGGCTTGTTATGCTGGGGCCCTTGCTGGGGCTACGCGTGGGTGGAGGTAGCCCAGCCTGCCCAGCCTCTGTGCTGCCATGCGTGCGGCCGCTGATGATGGCGATGTTGCTGTATTTTTGCTCACGGTCGAACGTGGTCCCCCAACTTGCTTGGACAAATAAAAAACACATTACGATGATTCATCTGGAGTGGACCCGCAGCTCGCCCCCTAAAGGGTTAATGTTTTGTTTACCTTTTCTTTGGGTGTCTTGGTACACACCTGTGACCCGGCGCTCCGTAGGCAAGAGTTGGCTGATCACGTAGAGATTCCTGAAACGTCCAAAATGCACGGGGCTGCGAGCTGGTGTCCTAGAGGTGGCAGTCGAGTAAGTGGGAGCCCTTCTGTGGGCCTTTAAAGTGTGTGTCCGTAGTGAGGTTTGCCCAGAGTTCAGCTTCCTGCCACACTAAGCCACTGAAAATGTAATTGGCACAACATTCCAGTGCAGGGCACTGGGTGAGGCTTTCCTACATAGATACATTCTATTATTGTTGGAAAAGCAAAGGGCAATACATTTGTTTATTTGGTTTTAATATCAGAATGCCCACCCTTAAGGCAGTCTTGTTCCAGGCATGTAATACGTTCTTCTAGCGTCATGGTAAAGGCGGATAAGTGGCTTAACGTTGATGGCATTAGGGCAAAAGTGTAAGATTTATGCTGATAGAGTTGAATGTTTCATAAGCGTAAGTAAAGCGAAGTAAAGTCTTGAAGTGAAGCTGAAATATGACCTCTAAGCCTTGGTGGTATCTAGATAATAAAAAGTGCCCTCAAGAAAGGTTTGAACCCAGTAACATCAGTGCGGAGATACATCTTAACATAAAGCACCTGCTGCATTATATAGATTTGGCTCGTTTGGCTTGCTTTGAGTGGGGCTCTCTGCACCTGTCTGCATCTGCCCTCTAGTGGCCATGTGTGCTCACAGCCTCCTCCTCCTCGCAGTCCCCGAACGCCAATGACAAAACAAGGGCAAAGAACACCCATATAGCCTTCACAGACTGTAAGGTCAAGTGCCGTTAGCGAGCATCTATAAAGGTCGACACTGCACACTAGGGGTTGGGTGACCAGCACCGCTCCTGTCCGCCTTTCTCTCCCTAGTGGCAATATTTACACATTGGACGAAGTACTCATTTGAGGCTGAGTCGGCCTAGGGGGAGGCCCAGGATCGGTTTAGAAACTCGTCACTGGCGTTGGGCGTGAGCGGAATTCGAACTCGGGTCGCCGGGTTTGTAAGGCAGCGCGCAAACCGGCTGAGCCACTGCTCCCCACATCCAACAGCGCACACAGTGACACACACCGCGGTAAGCGCAGCGGCACGTGCAGCGGGTAAGTGCAGTGGCACGCGCAGCGATGCGCAGCGACACGCTCAGCGACGTGCGGTGGTGTGCGCGGCGGCGTGCGCGGCGGCGTGTGCGGCGGCGTGCGCGGCGGCGTGCGCAGCGGTGTGCGTGGCGACACGCACAGCGACGCGCGGTGGCGTGCGCGGCGGCGTGCGCGGCGACACGCGCGGCGGCGTGCGCGGCGGCGTGCGCGGCGGCGTGCGCGGCGGCGTGCGCGGCGGCACGCGCGGCGGCGCGCGCGGCGGCGTGCGCGGCGGCGTGCGCGGCGGCGAGCGCGGCGGCGAGCGCAGCGGCGTGCGCGGCGACGCGCTTGGCGCCGCCGCGCTATAGTGTCCGCTCTCGGGCCCCCTCCCCACATGAGCAGTCCGGATGGCAGCTACACAGAGGAGCCGCCCCCGGAGGGCACGCCGGTACCACCCGCGCCACGCCAGGCCGACCCGGCGGCGGCCCCCTCCCGCGGCGGCGGCGGCGGCACGACTCAGGTCGACTCCGGCGGAGACTTCGATGACGACGACTTTGAGGACGAGGAGCCTCTGCCTGTACTTGGACGCTGCAAGGCGCTCTACCCCTTCGACGGTGAGACGGCTCCCTCTCCCGTCATCTCCTCCCTCTCCCGTCATCTCCTCCCTCTCCCATCATCTCCTCCCTCTCCCATCATCTCCTCCCTCTCCCGTCATCTCCTCCCTCTCCGTCATCTCCTCCCTCTCCCGTCATCTCCTCCCTCTCCCGTCATCTCCTCCCTCTCCATCATCTCCTCCCTCTCCCGTCATCTCCTCCCTTGGCCTTAGAGGCCATTGAGGCATGACCCGTGTCGCTGCACTGTCGGTGCGTACAGTAGATGGTTTGTCAGGCTATTCCAACGGCAGTGTTTTTTTGTCATCATCATTATCAATACCCGCTTAATCCTATGCAGGGTCACGGAGGGGCCGGAGCCTATCCTGAGGCCTATCCTAGAGCCTATCCTGGCAGATCGAGGGTGCAGAGCAGGGCTATTCCCAGGATGTGACGCCAGTACGTCGCAGAGCATTTTTTTGGGGCAATTTACTCAGCAGGTCAATTAGCCTAGGCAGCAGAGTGTCTTTTGACGGTGGTAGGAAACTCGAGTACATGGAGAAAACCCATGCGGGCACGGGCAGAGAGAGACACGCAAATTCCACCCAGAAAGGCACCCGAACCTGGGAACCGAACCCGGGTCCTTCCTGCTTTGAGGCAGCAGCGCTACCCACTGTGCCACCGTGCCGCCCCATCGTTTAAAGCCACCGAACGCGGGACGCGACCACCAACGTCAATCCTGCCCACCTCTCCCCGCCAACCCCCTCTCCTCTATCCCCTGTCTGCCTTGCACTCGACACTCCCCAGGCAACAGCGAGGGCACCATCGCCATCACGGAGGAGGAGCTCTTCCAGCTGGTGGAGGAGGACAAGGGTGACGGGTGGACGCGGGTGCGGAGGGCCAACGGAGAGGAGGGCTACGTGCCCACATCCTACCTGGAGGTCACGCTGGACCCTGCCGCCGTCGCCGCCGCCGCGGCCGCCAAACCAGGTGCAGGGAGTGGAGTGCAGCTGCGCTCCTGCACCTACATCTAGGCACAGGCTGCCACCGTACGATCGATGACGTTCCCCTCTCTCTCTCGCCGAAACACGGCAGGTGCCGGAGTCACTCCCACCGCCAAAGTATTGACGCGGGTTTTAATGGCTCGACAACGCGAGTCTTGCTCCCAAGCAACGCTCTGTCAGGGTAGCCGTGCCGAGCGATTGCTCCTCCTGCATCGCGACGTTTCGGCTCCCGTGTCGGAGGGCATCCTCAGTCGTGCTGAGGCACGGTCACAAGGTGTCTCCAACGCGCGGAGGTCAAACGTCGCGCGGGAGAGAGGAATGGCAGCGCTCGACGCAGCTATCCCAAAAGCGCAGCTCTGATAAGCGGTCATGGTCTGATAATATTCGAATCTGTATATGTCTACCCACGTGTTTGCCTGATGGTGAGGAGCGGTATCGCAGTGGTCAGCATCCTACGCCACAAATCCGGTGACAGGAGCTTTGATTTACGCTCGGCACCAGCGCCGACTATTTGAACTGTCGTTGAACCTACGTCGACTCGTCCTCGTACGGATACCGGGTGCGGTGCGTGAACACCACCGCTGCGGAGACAACGGCGGCCGGGCTTGGTGCTTGCGACGCGCCCCCGCGTGTCTCGTGCTGACCTTCATAGGCGCTGCTCGCCAACAGCACTTACCCTGGCAGTCTGTTAAGCCTACACGGGGGATCTTTATCTCTGTCTTGCCCCCTCCCCCCCCCCACCTTCCTTACTCTCCGTCTCTGTGTGTGTGTTTGTTCCATCTGGCTCTGTCATTTCACCCTTGTTCCCTGTGCTTCTGTCTTTGCAGCTCAAGTGACCTGTCTGACCGTCAGATGTTCGGCTTTAATCCGTTTTAAGCGAGTGGTTACTTACGGCTCAGCCTTTTTACGTGGCTTGTTTGTTCACCTTGTGAAAGCTGGTTTGTCTTCCTGTCTAGTCCATCGAACACCGACAAGCCAAACTTAATGCCCGTCCTTTAATTGAAACCACGCTCGCTAAGGGCTTTCAAAGCGGACTTGTTTGAGTCGACGCTATCTCGACATATGACGACTGTTAGGAGCAATTCTCAAATCTCGAGCCATGAGATCCAACATCAGGAACAAACCTTCTTCGTCTCCTTAACCTCCTGACTAACACAGTAGGTTCCTCATTGTCCCCTCTGCGTATACGTGCGCCGCTTCCGTAACCGACCACGCCGTCCGTCGTCTGTCTCCCGTACGCGGGTTGCGCACGGTGGCCGAACCGCGAGCAGCTGCGCTCCACACTAAAGCCTCCCCTCCCCTCCTTTCCCTCTTGTGTTACCCCCTCGCCTCTCCCTCCTCCGCCACCTCCAGGTTCATAAGGGTCGCCCCGTGCGTCTCAGGGAGAGGACCTCCTTCCAAACGGGACGAGCAGCCGGCCGTGGGCACATAGGGTCCGGGCTCAGAGTTACATTCGTCGAGGCTTTTAAATTTATGTTTTTTGCCAAATTCGAAAGAGGGCCGCGTTCGCGCGCACGCCCGCGCAACGGTTCCCCGTTTTGTTTCCCAACGACAGTGCGGAGCGAGCGAAGGGCACGGAAGGCCCGCGCCCGGCTGCTGTTGTAGTGCGACTGACTTTTGCTTGGAAACAGAAACGAAATCACGCACGCTCTGTGCAGGATCTCTACCCGCCCGCCCCCCCACCCTTGCCTCCCCACCTCTCCCCACGCCGCTCCCAGCATTCGCTTTGGAAACCATTTGCGAACTGTTTGGAACGTTTTTATTATGGAGTTTTGCAAGTGTTTTCATTCCTTGAACGTGCCGTTTGCCAGCGAGTATATTCTGCCCTCTGGTGATAACGATGGGGGGTGAGGGGTGGGGTGCGATTTTAAGGTTATCAGCAGTTTCCAGCCATAACTCAGAGCGAGGAATTAAATTTTAAAAACAAACGCATCATTAAAGTTCAGAAATAAACAATTGACATTTTATGCCCGGGGCTTACAGTGCACCCGGTCAAAAAGTGTGTCCTTTTTAATCAATGCGTTGCCATATTGTTTATTTGGCGCTGTTAGTTTAACTTTATGCTCGGTTGCGGATCTGGCCGGCCAACCGCTCGTATTTCGCAACGTTCGTCGGCTCTTTATTCCGCCGCGAACGACTTTCCACTGTAAACACTTTCGCCGTCAGTCGCTCAAACCTATTCACCCCCGTTTAGTTTTTTTTTTAATACATCTTGAAACATCGTGGTCACCGTTACTGAAGTTCTGCATTCTGTGAATATGAACCTCGGACTGAGACTGCCTTTTAAAATTAAATGTAACCGTTATGCCCGTGCGTGCGCGCGCGCACGTTTCACTTTTGTCCGAGACGCAAAGCAGTGCCCAGTGCTAAGTCACGTTGACATTTCGAGGCGAGCCCACTGTTCGTATCCAGCGTCCGCCCTCCTTCGCCAAGGGAACGAACGGCAACGCTAAAATCCTAGCAGTTGGCTCGCGCAACCCCAGTTTCATAGCAGCGCGAATAAACAAACGTAACAAATTGTCAGACACTTACTTGTGCTTTTGCTCAAAATATTTTTGGGCACCAGTATTCTTTAACATCTACCCTGGCGGCCAGTGCTTATTTTCCATATGCGTCAAGAAATCCGATAACTAACGGCACTTTTCTGCCTCCTCCATTAACACCATGACCGGCTTCGAGAAATAACCTTGCTGGTGGATTTTACTGAAACCGTCGTAATACGATCCGCTTGAAGTCCTGGGATTGATGTCGTCATGGTTATTTTCCCGGTGTGGCCCGGCATGCCCGTGACTTAACTCTGATCTCGTCGTGGAAGATACGTTTTATCTGTTAGGATTGTGCTCGGACGAAATATGACCACTACCCGTTCAGGGTACACAGCTACCGGTTAAACTATGTGTGGACAAACAATCGGGCAGCGTTTCTGTTGTTGCTGTGTGGGTTTTCCTCGGTTGCGTTAAACAACTCTGCGATGCCGTCCCGCGTCGTGCCGGTCCGCCTTTCGCTCCACGCGCCGCGAGTTTCGGCTCCTGAAGAAACTCCCGTGTGACGTAGGGCAAAGCGTCGGACGTAAAGGTTGAACGACGCGCGGAATAACCGCGCAAAGTGTCGCAGAGCCGTTCCGTTTGCGGTTGTCGATGCGAGTCAGAGCGACTCGAAGGCAAACACAGCATTGGTTTTTTTTTTTGCACCACGTATGTTACGAGTGCCGGTTAGAACATGTGCGGTTTTTTTTATATTTTCTTTTCGCGCAGGAAAGACGGACAGAGAGCGTGCGAGTTTTATCATTTATTACAAAATGCCCAGCTCGCAGGATTCATCACAGCCTGCCTATCCGTTTTCTGGTAAAATATTTAACGTCAACGTTTATCTTTTGTAATAACTCCATTGCTACTACTCGGTTAATCTGATCATGAACACCGACGCGGCAAAATCGTAAATAACGTCTATTAGATAGACTGTGGCGACGGGAATGACGGGTGTGCGAAACGGCTGCCTTCCGTGAAACCGTGCGGGGCGACAAGTCGAGCGTTTGTTCTTCTCGCTCGGGGCGGGGTCACCGAACGCTTGGCGCGTGTTTTGATTCGGGTTTTCATCGCGCCGTCGGCGCGGCGGCAGCGCAGCGAGGCACCGGCGGTGCTCGTAAACATTTCGTGGCGGCAAAACAATCGCGCTCCGATTGACGGGAGCGCGAACCTCCGTCGTCGCTCCAAACTGGGCCGGCCATGGGGGTTTTGGGACGCTTTGGCTGTCGCGAGCGTACGCGTACGTTAGGTGAGGTCGCGGAATTTATTTTTATTATTTTTATTTTTTCATTTTTTTTCTCTCTCTCCGGCGAGCAGTTCCCACGCGGTTCGGCAAGCAGCGCACGTCAGGCTCCGCGCCTGTAGTCGATCGCGACGGCGTTGTGCCTGTGACGGGCGGTGACTCGCGGTGCATCGTGAGCCCGCCCCAGGTGATCGCGGCACGAGCGTGACTTCACCTGCGGCGCGCGCGCGTAACGAACGCTTTCGTTGCCGCGGCTCGCGGACTTTATCTGAGCGCACTTGACCCTGCCGTGTCCTCTGCGGTTAATGAGGGTGGGCAGCGCAGATATGTGAGGAGCGCGGTGCAGCAAAGCAACGGATTCATCTGCAATACATCTTGGCTGAAATACGTGACGCCCCGCTGAATTCAGCGCATCCAACTATTCGTGTTGGTCGCCCAAGGACTATCCAGGCTGAATCCCACTTAGCTTCTCCGATCGGACGAGATCGGGCTCAGTTCAGCCGTGGTTGCGGTTGACCCGCTGTCCGACTCCCCTGTTGGTGCCGCTGTTGTCCCGTCAACCTCCCGTGTCTCATGGGGGTGCGCAGGGTAGACGCGTCGCCCGCCTTGCAATGCCCTCGGCTGCCTCGCTGCGGTCTCTCGAGGCGCCCGCCTTCGTTGCACTGCTTAGCTGCAGCGAGGACTTTTGTTGTTTGTTTCTGTTCTTGCTTTGTTTTTTTCCCATCCTGTCGAGCGTCGCCGCCAATATTCGCCACCCCTCGGTGGGCGCGGAGGCCGCGTGACCTTGCGGGGAGGCCGCGTGACCGTGCGGGGAGGCCGCGTGACCATGCGGGGAGGCCGCGTGACCGTGCGCGGAGGCCTCGTGACCTTGCGGGGAGGCCTGTGCACGCAGGACGGATCACCGGCCTCCTGATGGCCCTCGACGCACGTTTCTCCGTGCCGTGAGCATCCCCCGTTGAGACCGGTGCAGCGTGAGCATCAGGTGACCTGCTGTGAGAACCGCACAAGGCCCCTGTTGCCGAGCCGGTCTAAGCCAGCAGTGGGAATTACACCAACAGAGGTGGAAACAGTGTTAGCCATTTGTAATTATTATTATTTCATTACGTTCGTAATTGCTGAGTAATGGGTTGTTTCCTTGTTTCCACCAACCGCTGCTTGTTGCTAATCTGTACCCAGGTTACTTACCACCGTAGTCAGAGTACGTTTAACCCATGTCGGCCCACGGCAGCGTGAGGCCCTCGTGCTCCGATAGAGCCTCACCGATCAGCCTCTGGAGGGGAACGGTTTTGACCTGGTTACAAACAGAGCGCTTCTGATATCAGGGCCACGCTCAGCCACGCCTGTCCGTGCGAGCGTCTCTTACGGTGACACAAGTGGACGAGGGGGTGGGTAACCAACACCACGCCCGGCCGCCTTTGTCTCCCTACTGGCAATATTTTCACATTGCACTCAGTACTCATTCAAGGCTGAGTCGACCTAGGGGAGGCCCAGGATCAGTTCAGAAAATCGTCACTGGTGTTGGCCGTGAGCGGGATTCGAACTCGTGTCGCCAGGTTTGTAGGCCAGCACGCTAACCGCTGAGCCACCGCTCCCCTTTGTCTTTTTTTTTGTTGCCCGCCAATTGAATCTGAAAGTCAGATTCAGCTCCGATTCGGTCATCGGTGAGAAGGCAATGTTTCCCCTACAGCCACCCCGATCATAATGTTCCTCCACAGTCACCCCTCCGATCATAATGTTCCTCCACAGCCACCCCCCCGATCATAATGTTCCCCCACAGCCACCCCGATCATAATGTTTCCCCCACAGCCACCTCGATCATAATGTTCCCCTACAGCCACCTCGATCATAATGTTCTGTGATGTCCGCTCCATGCTGCGTGAGGCGCTGATCCCACTGCACATTATTTCACACGTGTTCCTATTTTAAAGTTAAGGATGTTAAGAGGAAGCGTTTGCCGGTGGGTTTTTTTTTAATGCACAATTTTTTTTTTCGTTTAACGTCCTTTTTTTGTTACATTGTTTCTGGATTGGAGATGTTTTTATTATTATTAGTNNNTGGGGGTGGCGGGGGGGGGATGTTGGCCACAGTTATCATCACCGGTCCATGGAATCGATCGACCGAGTGGGAACTGCGGCTCACGGGTGGGATGGGACCTCATCACAATTAGGGTTAGGAGTTTGTCGCGGCTACGTTTAGTAAAATTCCCTGCCAATGTGGGGCGAGTGGGGAAAGTTTAAAAAATGTACTCGTTAAAGGTGTAATCGCGATGTAAGATAAATCGGCACATGCATACCATCCAGCGTAGCGCCGTACGGCGGTCGAGTTTTTTTGCCATTTAGTTGCAAAAAAAAAAAGCGAAAAGCAAGCTATCAGCAATTTGTTATCTCAACGTTCGTCTCTTTATTGTTTTTAAAGTACACATGGTAAACGTACGGCTTGCACAGTTAACGGGCTTGCACAGTTAACGGAGCGTCGTATCGCTCGGCCACGCGGACTAGAACCTGACGGTGAAATGTCGGTGCGCGCGGTAACTTATTGTCATTGTCGGTGCGAGCGCCCCGTTGGCTCGGTCCAGGGCAGCCCCTCCTCCCCCCCCGCCGGCCTTCACCCGTCGTGTGTCATGCGTGTAGGGTTAGGCCTGCTCGCGACACGTATGTTGCTATCACTTGTCTCCTGGTGTGTCGGGGTTTTGCCAACTCCAGTCCTCGTGGCACTCTTCCCCCCCCCCTCCCGAGTTAAACAGGCACCGTCGGGCCAATGTTGATTTTACTACGGGCACCTTTTTTTGCCAGTATACAGGTGATGTGAACAGAGAAAAGGTTGCACCCTGTCTGGAAATAATGCTCATGTTATGACCTTTGTACACCAAATAGACGTCTGTCACAAGGCGTCAAGTTAGCAAAAAACAACACGTGCTTGTGGCAAAACATGTAAACACTGTTCATAGATCTTAACACTGATGTTATTGCCAGAAAGGGTGACACCTTGTCTCTCTGTACATCGATGCCGATATGTGGTGGGAACGGGTGGATCGATGTCGGCTCTGATATTTCCATGTTTACCGGGGCCACTGTTGCCCGCTCCGCGCTGCGGTGTCAATCTGCCGCCTCTGTTCGGATGCGAGCGCGTGCT
>JAZEWT010000010.1:16189469-16203586 GCA_036362905.1 Mordacia mordax
GGAGCGATGAGGAGGAGATGGAGCCATGAGGAGGAGGAGATGGAGCGATGAGGAGGAGATGGTGCGATGAGGAGGAGGAGATGGAGCGATGAGGAGGAGATGGAGCGATGAGGAGGAGGAGATGGAGCGATGAGGAGGAGATGGAGCGATGAGGAAGAGATGGAGCGATGAGGAGGAGATGGAACGATGAGGAGGAGATGGAGCGATGATGAGGAGGAGATGGAGCGATGAGCTGTCCACGGGACAGAGGTGGAATAACACCTCTGTCCTGTGTGCTGTACAGAAGGATCATTGCCCGAAACGTTCCCTTAAATAAAAAAAATTGTCCTTTTAAGGCGAGACGATGTTATTGACGAAGGTGTTCGAGGCTATTAATTGTGCGGTAGCGTTAACGCAGCCAGTGGCGGCGTTGGCCAAATCATTAATGTAAATGACAGATCGGTAATGATTGCCATCGCGTGTTTCTGCATCGCTTCCTTCTTGTTGCCAGATGTCGCGGCTGTCGCTCAGTGACCTCTGGTGTCTTCTCGTCCGCTCATCAGCGGCGAGTCTCTGCTGCACCACAGATGCCAATTCCCCATTCCTATGGCCCGATTCATTTGGTGAAAATATGTGTGTGCGTACCCGAGTTACTTTCCATGTTCTTCATCTCATCTCATCGCATTGTCAGAACCGCTTAAGCCTGTACAGGGTCGCGGTGACCCGGAGCCTATCCCGGCAGACATAGGACGCAAGGCAGGGATATACCCACGATGGGACGCCAGTCCATCACCGGGCACTGAGGACAATATAGTCTGCAAGCCAATTAACCTATGCAGCAGCATGTTTTTTGGACTGTGGGAGGAAAGCGGAGTGCCCGGCGAAAACCCAAGCGGACACGGGGGAGAACATACAAACTCCACACAGAAAAACACCCTAGCCGAGATTCGAACCCGGGTCCTTCTTGCGCTACCCACTGGGTCACCGTGCTGCCCTTTTCCATGTTTTTTAAAATGCAATTATAGCAGCGGCATGCGTGAGTGCTCAACGCTAAACGCTTAAACAACATTGCACGCAGGTCAACACACAGCCCGCTGACGTGTGTGTAACGGAGTGGCTGCGATTACATGTCCTGTGTATTCTCCATGACTCCACGTACAGCCCAGCTATCCCTTCGCCACAGACAGACTTGCGTCCGTGCGTCCGAGTTGTGCCTGGCTTTAAGCCCCCGCTGGTTAAATAAAGACTACACACAGGACTAACAAATGACCGCCCCCCCCCCCCCCTAATAAAAAAAATAAAAAAATCCCGAGCAGCGTAGAAATGTGACGATACAGGTTTTGACGGCTCGATATACGATGACGCTTGCTCTCTAAAGGCGAGAGAATAGGGGGGCGGGGGCAGGAACGCTCGACAGCGCTATCCTGAAAGAGCAGCTCCCGCAATGCTCCCCGACGTGGATACGCGTGAGATTTTTTCAGTTGGGGGGTTGGCAGCCACTGCGGTTGCAGCTGAGCGAGGCGAGTCTTAAAATAACCCCATGACATCATCGCTAAAGCCCCTGGCCGCTGCGAGGCACAGGCGACCGCGCCCCGGCAAAAAAAATCGATCAAACGCCGTAATCTATTCGTTGAACAGATTGCATCCGCAGGGGACCCCGGGCGACCAGATTGTGAGCGCACGCCCGGAGATGCCGTGAGATTGTGGGAGATTCCGTGGCATTTCGTGAAATTCTAAGCGAGTCCGCGAAATTGCATGTGATTCTGGGAGATTCTGCGAAAATCCGTGGGATTCTGTCAAATTCGGGGATTTTCCATGATATTTGGGAGATTCCATGGGATTCCGCGAGATTCCATGAGATTCTGGGAGATTCCGTGGGATTCCCTGCGATCCCGGGAGCCGTATGGAAAGCGACTCATGTGTAATTTATGCAAATTGGACGCTCATGTTAAATCCATGCTCGGCGAATGTTATTGTACTGACGACGAAATGCAAGACATATCCAGAGAACAGCATCGAGATTTTGGTTTATGAGACAGTCAACATCGCGCTGATTGATGTGAGTTTGTTTCGGCAGATGTATGATGAGAATTGCTCCCCATAGTTGCTATTTCTGGATTGCCGTGTCGAGCGTTCCTCTCTCCTCCGCTACGACGTTTCGCCTCTAACGTTAGGGGCGTCATCACCCGTGCTTCGTTATTTATCCACAGCGCGCCGAGGAGGTCCCGCGCGTGTTTCTATCCCTAAGGCACCAAGACTGTGGATTGCGAGACAATTAACAAGGCACTGATGTTGATTTTGTCACAGCACGGTGTGTGGAAATTGCTTCCCATAGCTGCTCTTTGGGGATAACCGCGTGGCGAGAGCAGGAACACTCGACGTGGAAAGTACGACCCAAAGTTAACATCGCTCGTTGAGATGCCAAGCAAAGCGGTAGGGGTCGGTGGGCCTTTGACCATCGAAAAATAACAACGCGCGTATTTACTGATATAAAAACGCTATTTTATGAACCATTCATCTGAACCACTCATTCGTCTGATGGTGCCTCCAAGCTGGCAGACGAGGTCGAACGCTCGACGCGGCTATCCCGGAAGGCAAGCTCGAGAGAGCAATTCTCAAACGGCGCGGGGAGGAACGTGCAGCGGACTGAGCAGACATCGAGATGAAGAGAGAATCGACTCCTGTATGGAATCGCTGCGGGGGTCGGTGTCCTGAACGTCACGACTGATGTCCTGCGCGGCGCCGTACGCGATATCAACGAGATATGTGAAAACGAGATAATAATGAACAAAACGGACCGCTGGATCGAGCTGGGAATTATAATGCAGTCATATCACAGAAACAATTATATACGGGTGACGTCTCGCGAAATTTCCGTTATTCATAGACCATCAGAAGGGCGAAGAGTCGGAGACTACCACTGTTTACACCTTGAGAATTTAATTTAAAAATATTTTCGGGTGAGCGTGGTTTCAACGGGTACAGGAACAATGTACAGTAGTTACACAGTAGCTAAGGGCACTCGTCCCCCTTCAACGAACAAAAGCGTTTGTATACGAAATCAAAATACCGTTACATTTTAGAATGTTACTGTTAGGGCGGCACGGTGGCCCAGTGGGTGTAGCGCTGTCGCCTCACAGTAAGAAGGTCCCGGGTTCGAATCTCGGCTCGGGTGCCTTTCTGTGTGGAGTTTGCATGTTCTCTCCCCGTGTCCGCGTGGGTTTTCGCCGGGCACTCCGGTCCAAAACAACACGCTGCTGCATAGGTTAATTGGCTTGCAGACTAAATTGCTCGCAGTGCCCGGTGATGGACTGGCGTCCCATCGTGGGTATATCCCCTGCCTTGCGCGCTGTGTCTGCCGGGATAGGCTCCGGCTAACCGTGACCCTGTACAGGACTATGCGGTTCTGACAATGAGATGAGACGTTACTTTTAATCTAACGACTTAAAGGGCGCAGTGTAATTGACCAATTTGTTGCAGTGTTGTGAATTGTGCAACTACGCCGATGCAGACGCAGTAGCGATTAATTAAATAGCAATCAGATTTATGACAAAGCTCTGGTAACAGCACTTCCCCCAACAGCACGGAATGAGCTACACGAGGGAGCTTTGTCTTGTGTGTTGCCGGCGAAAGAACCTCCCCGTCCTCCTCCTCCTCCTCGTGGTGCCGCTCGGTAGCGCTGTGATGGCGGCTCTCGCCGCCTCGACAGCGGTTAAGGGAGCTCTGGACGGGTGCGGGGGTGCGGGGTAACCCCCTCCAGCCTCTATGTAATTACAACTCAAGCACGTAAAGGAAAATAAAAAAACTCGAGCTTGTATCGGAGGGTTAGGGTTTCGGGGGATAGGCGTTCATGACATCTCATCTCATCTCATTGTCTGAAACCGCTTAGTCCTATACAGGGTCACGGTGAGCCGGAGCCTATCCCGGCAGACACAGGGCGCAAGGCAAGGATATACCGACGATGGGACGCCAGTCCATCGCAGGGCACTGCGGGGCAATTTAGCCTGCGAGCCAAATAACCTATGCAGTAGCATGCTTTTGGACTGTGGGAGGAAACCGGAGTGCTCGGCGAAAAACCACGCGGACACGGGGAGAGCATGCAAACTCCACACAGAAAGGCACCCGAGCCGAGAGATTCGAACCCGGGACCTTCTTGCTGTGAGGCGACAGCGCTAACCACTGGGCCACCGTGCCGCCCCGTTCATGTCATTTCCTGGCCAAACCTCATTTGGCAGAGGCAAGAGACTGAGTTCCCACCCCCGGAGTTCCTCCAGAAACAACAAAATGCTGCTGCGTTTGGCCACGTGGTGTGTTGTTACGCTCGTTGGAGAGGAGAGGCTGCAACTCCTCTGTCGGAAGCTGGATCGGTACCACCTCGTCTTCCACTTGGGATCGGAAACTGCCAAACAACAACAGGAGTGGCTCTTCTTCTGAATAAAAATATTAAAGGCGTGTGGGACTGTAGCGGTGAGGTGTGGGAACCTGTGAGTCCGAGACTACTTTGGGATTACCTCCCTATAAATGGGAGACGAGGGATGGTGGTGATGGTGGCTTCGATGCCCACTTTTGATGGAATATCGATGGAGGTATGGAGCAGGCAAGACCGATGAGTCAGATGCTTCTATGACCTCCTGTCCCAGGTGTTGGCTAAAGCGGTCCTTCACGATAGTTATCCTGATAGGTGACTTTAATGCCCGAGTGGGTCATGACACAGACACCTGGGCTGGAGTGATTGGAAGACATGGGTCAGATCATCTCAATATTAACGGTAAGAGGTTGATAGACTTCAGTGCAGCCTATAGGCTCGTAATCGCCATCACGCTGTTCCGTCATTGGTGCATCCACACAACATCATGGATGCATGCAGGTTCCAAACAAAAACATCTGCTGGACTATAAAGTGGCAGAACAGCGCTTGCGGGTCCATGTCCTTGATACCAGGACCGACTGTGGAGTTGATCTGCCCTCCGACCATCAGCTCGTCAGCTCTAAGATCTGGCTACCATTCTTGAACGGCATTAGTGGGTGTTCACCAAGGACCCCATTCTAACCCATGGTGGCCTGGTCTCGATTAGCTGATGAAAGTTGTAAGCGAGAATATCATCATGGTTTGCAACTTGGACTGGCATCGTACTCCACTCATGATGATGCTGAGGGGAAATGAGTGAGGCTTAGGGCTGTGGCTCATGTAGCTGGAATGGCTGTACTGGGTACATGGTCCAGACCTCCCCAGAAACCCTGGCTGATGGAGGAGAAAACGGGAGGCCCACTCCCACCGTTTGAAAATTCCATTCCCGAGAATGAAAAGGCCTACCTGCATCCTTCGCTCGGAGATTCAGAGAGCTGTGTGGCGTTGTGAGGATAAGTGGTGGTCACGGTTGCTGAGGAGATGGAGTCCACCTCGGTAGCCCGTGATCACAAATCATTTTTTAAATTCCATCAATAAAACTGACTTGCAACGCCACACCGATTACCTTCACTAAATGGGGAAACTGGTGATGCGATCTCCGACATCGATGAAAAAGTTCGCAGGCTTGCAGAGTACTTCTGTGAGGTCTTGGGGGAGGGGAACTCCTTCAGGTCAGATAACACCAAGGGGCAATATGGGGGTGACCCTGTGGGATTTCAGGTACCTCAAATACTGGAAGAAGTAGCCACCCCTGTGAGTAGCTGGTGGAGGTGCCATGTGTACAAGAAGTCCGTAAGGCGATTTAGAGCCTAAGACCAGGATAAGCACCGGGCAGAGATGATCTTCCAAAGCGAAATGCTGAGGAAGGTAGTGTTTATCTGCACACTGCCCTATATGACATCAATAAAACCGTGTGGAGCACAGGAAAGGTCCCGCAGGAAAGCTAAAGATGCCCTCGTGGTCCCCATCTTTAAGAAGAGGGACCGTACTGATTGTAACAACTACAGGGGCATCTCGCTCCTTAGCGTGCCGGGAAAGGTCCTGGCAAGGATTATTGAACATCGCCTTGCTAAGCATGCTGAGGAGATGCTTCCCGGAACCTCAATGTGGTTTTGCGCTGGGATGGTCTTGCAAACGCGCCATCATATCCTCTGGCCGCTACAGCAGAGGTATAGGGAATTCCAACGGTACTTGCATCTCTGTTTTATCAACCTGGTCAAGGCCTACCATATCATCAGAAGGCCAGGGCTGTGAGTTATTCCTCGTGATTTCGGGTTCCCTGACTCTGCTCACCGTCAATAAGGATCTTCACGATGGTGGGCAAGATCTGGTAAAGCTACTTTGTTGGGAGTCAGAGACATTTCTGTTCATCTTGCAGTGCAACAGGGATACCCCCGAGGAATTATTTAACATCTTTTTTCTTTAGTTCGTAGTTCGCGAGGCTTTCCATGGATGTACCAGTGGAATTTCCGTCTGGTATTGGTACAATGAACAATGGGAGGCTCATCGATGCTCGGGTTTGGTCAAGGGATGGCTCTCTATCGGCCAACCATGTTATTTATGCCGACCATTTGGTAATTGTCGCTCACTCTGAGCAGGAGTTTGGGGCTCTGCCGTTGCCACAAAGAGGTGGCGTCATACCGTCAGCCACACCAAAACCAGCACTCTGCTCCCCCCCTCCCCCCATCGCTCCATATGTGATGGAGCAGTCGTGGAGAGAGTGGAGACGTTTCTATACCTATGCAGTGGCTCCGCTTCGACAGTGGAAGTCTCACTCCAAATCAGTCGGGCAACATTATCTTTTCGTCGGCTGCATAACGCTGTGTTGAAGCTGCCTGGCCTGTCAGTCCATACTAAATGTTGACCCCCCTGGTGGAACATCTGCGCCGATTTAAAAGTTTCCAGCTGGCCTGCCTACGATCCATCTTGGATTTGACCAGATTTGATTGAATGCGGAGCTCACAAACTCTCGAAAGATCTGGACAAAAGTCCCATTGGTGAGCTCCTTCGGCAGGCGAGACTGCAGTGGCTAAGTCACGTAGCCTGCATGTTCAGCCACCGCATGCCTAAGCAGCTTCTGCTTGGCCAGATTTAGAGGGGAAAACGCGCGCGGCTGGGGCTAGAGAAGAGATGGACTTATGTGGCACAGGAAGACCTGGATTTGAGTGGACTTGCTGAAGGCTGGCAGTAGTGGTGTTAAGATCGGCCTCTGTGGAGAAGGATCGTGAAGGACGCCACGGGCAGTTGGGCGACCTCTAGTGGATCATCACAGGAACCTAGTACATACAGCACAAAACCGTCAATGCACAAGATCTCACGCGATTCGATGCCAGTATCGAAATCAATGATCGATATCGATCGGTGCAGCGTTACATCTCCACCAACCCTGGTGCTTCTCGTCCAGATGCTCCACCACCACCCCCTACCCCAACTAATTAATGCACGTCTATTTCACCACCTCGAACGCGCCCCGGGGGAGCCAACGCGCCCCGGGGGAGCAGCGAGCCATCATCCCAGCACGACTACAGTGAGCCGCATCAACAGTCCTAGCCTGAGGACTTGAAAGCCTTTCGGAACAAGTGAGTGTTGAGACGAAATTTGAACATGTCCAGGTACTCAGCTGATCGAATCCCCAATGGAAGGGCATTGCAGAGTCTGGGAGCAGCGCTCGAGAAGGCTCTGTCACCCATTGAATGGGGATGCGATCTGGCTCAGAGAGCCGCCAAGCTAAATGCGCTGAGCCACGTCGGAGCCGGCTCTTAGCCAGGTACCAGCCGTGTCCCGACGATCCGTAGAGCTGAGCCTGAGCCACGGGTTCAGAGCGTTTGCGAGAACAACGGAGCCGCTTGAGTCTGAGCCGAGACTGAGTTAGAGGCCCGAGCCAGAGCTAGGGTTGCCAACCGTCCCGATTTTTTCCAAGGCTCGTTCCTCATTTAAGAGGAGACAGCCTCAGGAAACCTGGACGTTTTCACGGAGAAAGTCATCCTTGACAGCACTTGCCCCAGCAGTATGTGAGAACTACACGGGGGTCTTTGTATTTGCTATTGATATTTATCTTTGTAATTCGTGCAACCCCCCCGCCCGCCCTCCCCCCGCGTGATTATCCCTTCGGGCTATGAGATGCTGTTAGCACGGCTCCTAAACATACGGTGAAATCACAGAGGATCGGTCACAACAGCGCTTCCTTGAAACCAAGTGGCAGTGCCTTACGGCGATAACCCATCGATAGCAGCAGCGTTTGCGGATAGATTACGCGCAGCGCGATTTGGCCCCGCACAGAAACCCATCTCGCACAGACCACAAGGCACCCTGCTTAATTGCGTCCATTGCGCGCCGCTCTCAGCCGCCCTATCTCCGCCCGCAGGGCTGCAGGGGGAAGGAGGGGGGCAGCGATTGGGCCCTGGGGGCTGGGGGGGGAGAGGAGAGTGTGCATAATTAGATTTAGCGGTGCGACTTTCCCCCCCTACACTCCTCTATACACCCCCCCCACATCCTCCAGTGAGTAGCGCTGTCGTCTCACAATAAGGGGGACCTAGGTTCGATTCCCAGCTCGGATCTGCACTCTGCGTGTTCTCCCGTGTCCGCCGGGAGTTTTGCTGGGCACTCCGGGTTCATCGAGCAGCTGCTGCTGCTGCTGCTGCCGCATGTTCATTGGCCTGCTCACCGAATCACCCCACACTGGAGGCATATTCAGGCTCAGAGG
Source organism: Mordacia mordax (assembly GCA_036362905.1). Taxonomy (NCBI): domain Eukaryota; kingdom Metazoa; phylum Chordata; class Hyperoartia; order Petromyzontiformes; family Petromyzontidae; genus Mordacia; species Mordacia mordax. The sequence goes on from JAZEWT010000010.1 coordinate 16,198,060, forward strand.
CTGCGAGGCGAAACGTCACGAATGAGAGATGAGGATGAGGATCGCTCGCCACGACTACTCCGAAAGAGCGGCGACTGAGCACAATTGTGACGATCAGCTGCTGTGCGTTATCTCTCCCACGATGACCGCTGTGCGTGTCGGTTCATTACGAAGTTCGACGTTTCGATCCACGTGCCTGGGGCGGACGCCCGGACAACTGCGCCGAACGTCTCGCGTCTCGGACCGCGCCACTGCACCGCCCCCTGGTGGACGGGCGTGGGAACCACCGGCAAACTGGGCGCGGGTTCCACGATTCAGATTCATTCAAAAACATTCGTTCATTAACTATCAGTACCCTCTTAATCCTGTACATGGTTGTACATTAACTCAGTACCCTCTTAATCCTGTACATGGTTGTACATTAACTCAGTACCCTCTTAATCCTGTACATGTGGGGGTCTGGAGCCTATCCCGGCCCGCAGAGGGCGTAAGGCGGAGAACTACCCAGGATGTGACGCCAGTACATCGCAGGGCACACTGCTTTTGGGGCAATTTAACTCAGCAGGAAATGAACCTGGGCGGCGCGGTGGCCCAGTAGGTAGCGCTGTCGCCTCACAGCAAGATGGTCCCGGGTTCGAATCTCGGCTCGGGTGCTGCTTTCCGTGTGGAGTTTGCATGTTCTCTCCCCGTGTCCGCGTGGGTTTTCGCCGGGCACTCCGGTTTCCACCCACAGTCCAAAAAACATGCCGCTGCATAGGTTAATTAGCTTGCAGACTTATTTGCCCGCAGTGCTTGGTGATGGACTGGCGTCCTATCGTGGGTATATCCCTGTCTTGTGTCCTGTGTCTGCCGGGATAGGCTCGGCTCACCGCGACCCTGTACAGGACTAAGCGGTTTCTGACAACGAGATGATGATGAGGAAGTTAACCGATAATGAACGCTACCGAGGGTATCCGTTCAATATCGCCCACACGAGGCTTCCTGATGATTACAGCAGAAAGTACCTGTGAGCCGCACGTTCGACATACGGGAGTCTTACGATACAACGCTGGCTCCTGCCTCTAACATTGGCTTCTATCTCTAACACTGACTCCTATCTCTAACACTGACATATCTCTAATACTGGCGCCTGTCCTAACATTGGCGCCTGTTCTAACCCTGACTCCTGCCTCTAACACTGACTCCTATCTCTAACATTGACATATCTCGAATACTGGCGCCTGTTCTAACACTGATTCCTGCCTCTAGCACTGCCTTCTATCTCTAACACTGACATATCTCTAATACCGGCGCCTGTTCTAACACTGGCACCTGTTCTAAAACTGACTCCTGTCTCTTACGCTGATTGCTGTTTCTAAGACTGGCGCCTGTCTCTAACACTGGCTCCTGTCTCTAACACTGTAACAGTGGCTCATATCTATGACACTGACTTCTATCTCTAACACGGGCTTCTATCTTTAACACTGGCTCCTTCTTTAACACTGACTCCTATATCTAACATTGTGACTCCTATCTCTAACACTAACTCCTCTGATGATTGCTTCGAAAAGCTGCTCTCTCGGGACAGCCGCGTCGATGGCTCTCATCATCATGCATCGAGCCGTGAAAACCTACATCATTACACTAACCCCTCTCTCTAACACTGTGACTCCTATCTCTAAAACGGGCTCCTATATCCAACACTGGCTCCTATCTCTAACACTAACTCCTGTCTCTAATACTGACTCCTATCTCTAACACTGTGACTCCTATCTCTAACACTGTGACTTCTATCTCTAACACTGACTCCTACCTCTAACACTACATAGATATGTGTTATTACAGACGGTTGGTGAGATGTTGCGACTCGAACCCACGACCACCGTACGGCAGCGCTACTGCGTGGCGCCCAAAGTGGCGGGGGGGGGTGGTGGTCGTTGGAGATGACGAGGGAACCCAGGACGAGGCGGAGGAGGGGAGGAGGAACAGCGAGCGGACAGCCTCGCCACCAGAATGTGTCCATCGAGACATGACGTTATATCGACCTGACGATGCCTCCCAATGCGCGAGGCGAAACGTCGCGAGGAAGCGAGGAGAGGAACGCTCGCCACGGCAGCTGCCGGGAGCGTTTCTCGCGTCACCAGAGTGTTTCAACGCAGGCTGCTGTTGACGCAGCGCGGGTGGGTGGCGGAGTGAAGGGGGGGGGTCTCGACACGCGGGGGCTCCCCCCCCCCTCCGTCTCCGGAAGCCATCCTCTGAGGAGGCTACAAATCTTCTCGCTGTAAACTCGCGAGACTAAATATTTCTCCGAGCATTGACATCGACACTGAGGACAGCGGCAGCAGCTCGTTGTTGGGAGTGGTGAATGTACGCAGCCCCGAGCGGTTTACAGAGCGTTACACGCAACTCGTCACTCACTCACTGCTACTCCCGCTGGCAGGAACCGCTGAGCTGCCTAGCTCTTTGCGGCAGTTGCCCAGCGGGGGGCGGGGTAAGCAAGTTACAACATCTCGGTCAGGACAGTTAGCTTAAACAGCATGTGTTTGGACTGTGGGAGGAAACCGGAGTACCCAGCGCAAGCCCACCAGGACACGGGGAGAGAGAGAGGAACCACGCAAACACCCCCACAGACAGACGACACCCAAACCGGGGATTGAACCTGGGTCCTTCTGGTCGTGAGGCAGCACAGCCACTATCAGTCTGAAAGCTTGGGAAGGTGGGGGAGGGCGGGGGGGGCGGGGNNNGGGGCGGGGGGGGGACGATGTTCGGCCTGATGATGCCTACAAAGTGGGAGGCGAAACGTCGCGGAAGAACACTCGACACGGCCATCCCGAGCGAACAGCTACTGGGACCGACCCTCACGCATCGAACCGTGACGAACCCAAGTCATTAATTGATTAATTATCAACTCATTATAGTACATTAGGCTCCGCCTCCCCCCTCCCCGCGACCCTGTACAGGATTGAGCGGGTATCGATAATGAATTAATCATATTACGTGTATTGCATAGAAATATCGCTTGCTCTATGTTAAAATAAATGTTTCCCATCTAAGATTAAAAGCGGAAGCTCATTATTGTAACAATTGTTGGAAATATTCAGTGCTTTTAAATCAGTTGGGAGGAGTTGGGGGCATCATTGAATTTTGCCTGGGGCCCCGGAATCTCTGAAACCGTCCGCGTGTTCACACAGAGAGGTGCGCGGCGCCCGGGAGGCTTTGTGTACAGGGGGAGCGGTGGCGCAGCGGTTAGCGGCGACAGATTTGAACGACTGGCGACGACAGGAAGGCCGTGAGTGGCGACGCAAGGTCTGTCTGTGCAGGGATGTACAGTGTTTGCGGCTGTCTCGGTCTCACATGCGTGCCAGGTGCGGGGTGTAAACACCCCCCGTGTAGGGAGACAAAGGCGGTCAGGCGAGGCGCTGACCACCCACCCCCTCGTGAGCTGTGTTGCCCTTCATAGGTCTCATCTCATCCCATTGCCTGAAACCGCTTAGTCCTATACAGGGTCACGGTGAAGCCGGAGCCTATCCCGGCAGACACAGGGCGCAAGGCAAGGATATATCGACGATGGGACGCCAGTCCATCGCCGGGCACTGCGGGGCAATTTAGCCTGCGAGCCAATCAACCTATGTAGCAGCATGCTTTTTGGACTGTGGGAGGAAACCGGAGTGCCCGGCGAAAACCCACGCGGACACGGGGAGAGAACATGCAAACTCCACACAGAAAGGCACCCGAGCCGAGAGATTCGAACCCGGGACCTTCTTGCTGTGAGGCAACAGCGCTAACCACTGGGCCACCGCGCTGCCCGCCTTCATAGGTGCTACTCGTTAACAGCACTTGACCCTACACTAAGTTACGACTATACGGGTGGTCTTTACATTTGTACTGTGTTTGTACCCTCCGTTCGTGTAATAACGCGTGGCGTTTAAGAATTGCTCTTAAGAGCCGCTGTCTCGAAATGGCCGTGGCGAGCGTGCCCCATCTCTCTCCGCGAGGTCTCGCCTCCAACGTTGGAGGCGTCTTCAGGCGAAACGTGGCGAGGATAAGGAGAAGCCGCTCGACACGGCTAGCCCGGAGGAGTAGCCCTCAAGGGCAATTCTCATCGCAAATCGAGCCGTGATGACAGCGCGGACCAACGTAGCGTGTGCGGCGCCGCCGCCAATCCGCTGCTGGATGAAATCAGTTCGAACCCCTGCCAAGTTGTTGCCATCCCTCATTCCGTCCCATCCCTCTGATCTGCCTCTCCATCGCTCGTCTCGCCCGTCGGCAGTTCGCCCCTTGTAGAGACGCACGCGGTGCCCAGCGTCACGCGGCAGCCGTGTCGCCGCCGATGCCGCGCCGGACTGCAGGACACTTGCACGGGAATGCCCGCCACAGCGGCTCTGGCACCGATTAGAGCGATGACGCATTAGCAGCAGCGCCTGTCACTCACAGGCAGCATGGCGCCTGTGAGTGAAGCAGAGAGGGGTGGATAGGAGGCAGCCACGCGGTCGGCTGGCGACAGTCCGCCAGACACCGATATAACAACAAGGGTTCTCAAACTTTTGCTCCTTAGGGCCCAATTGGGTCTGGCCTCCATGAACCACTAGGTGGCGCTCGCGGCCCACTGGCTGAGCATGGTTCCTTCGTATTATAAGCTTAACGGCCGATTTAATCGACTTGTATTTTTGTTAAGTAATGGGAAGAAACCGGAGAACCTGGAGGAAACCCACGCAGAACGAGGCGGAAAGATCGCGCAAACCCCTGCACCCCCTTCCAACCCCGCCACACAGGAAACGTTCCCGAGGCGGGAATCGAACCGCCTCGGGTGGAACTCCTGCTGCGCGGCGCGGACGCGACCGCTGCACAGCCACCGTTCCGCCGCGACACCCGGCCATCAGGCTGCGGGACCGCACGCACGATTCAGTAGAACCTCGCGGTATCGCCTGCACCGAGAGCAGGCGAAACCCCAATCCTCGGCCGCGTGGATGCCGTTTATCACGGCCTCCCGTGCGGCGTGAGGACGGCTCTCAGGGGCGGCTCTTTTGGGATAGACGCGGCGAGCGACCCTCCTCTCTCGCTTCGCCTCCAACGAGCGAGAGGAGGAGGAACGCTCGACACGGCTGTCCCGCAAGAGCGGATCTTGAGAGCAATCGTCAGGCGTGCGTTATCGGTCAGGGCGCGCGACCGGGTGGTACGGGCTGTGGTACGGGCTGTGGTACGGGCTGTCGTGAGTGATGAGCCCTTCCCTTTTTTTTACACTAAAGTGGGCCCCTTTACAGCACGGAGTCTCCCCAGCACGTGGTAATGGATCCCGGGCTCGTAGAGGGGACCCGCGCGGGGTAGAACCCCCTCCACGCGCCGCCAAACCCACGCAGCGCTTATGAAGGTCGGCACGGCACACGAGGAGGGGGTGGGTGGCCGGCACCCCTCCCGGCCCCCTTTGTTTTCCGAGGCGAGGCCCAGGACCGCTTGTGACAAATGGTCACCGGTGGTGTCTGTGAGCAGGAATCGAACTTGGATCGCCGGGTTCGGAGCGCACGCATTAACCGCTGCACAAGACAGGAAAGGCGGCGCCTGACAGGAAGCC
>JAZEWT010000010.1:16262217-16280339 GCA_036362905.1 Mordacia mordax
CGATGGGACGCCAGTCTATCACTGGGCACTGAGGGCAATTTAGTCTGCAAGCCGACTAACCTATGCAGCAGCATGTTTTTTGGACTGTGGGAGGAAACCGGAGTGCCCGGCGAAAACCCACGCGCACACGGGGAGAACATGCAAACCGCACATAGAAAAGCACCTGAGCCGAGATTCGAACCCGGGACCTTCTTGCTGTGAGGAGGCGACAGCGCTAACCACTGCGCCACCGCGCCGCCCTGAATAACGCCTTGTTTCGTGTAAACCTACGACTCGAGGAGCCTGAGTTCGATCCCCAGGAGCCCCGTTGCCAGCCCCCCGCGTCTCACGTTGAACGTCTCCGGACGGCGCAGAGACGTTCCGGTTCCGCTCGCGTCGCGCGGGCGGCCTGCCCTTCAGCCTCTCTCTGTACGTGGACGGGCTGCTGGTCGGGCGGCTCAGCTGGTGCTGCGAGTTCCGTCACCGGCAGGGCGGTCGACTCAGCGCGGGACTCTCGCACTTCAGTCTCGTGGGCGTGCAGGGCGCCGTGCCCTGCTATCGGTGAGCCGGGGGGGGGTTGGGGGTTGGGGAGAGTGGGGGGGTGGGAGTGGGGGGGTGACGCCTCGGAGGGGCCACAAATGCGCTGCTCTATAAATCATCATCATCATCATCATAAATCTCGTCTCAAGACTCACTCGTTCAGAAAGGCTTTCAAGTCCTCTGGCTAGGACTGTTGATGCGGCTCATTATAATCGTGCTGGGATGATGGCTCGCTGCCCACCTATGCCTGCTCAGGAATACTTATTCCTTCCTTCGTTGGTTGAGCAATTATTATTATCGCTTATTTTTTGTCCTTCTCTAAATTATAGCCATTGTTTGGCTATAATTTAGAGTTCAACTGCACTGATGCTGTTGTTGTTGACATGCCATTCTCTCCATAACTCTGTTCAGCGCTTTGTGACCATCGGGTGCAAAGCGCTCCAGAAGTGCTGTTATTATTATTATCTACAACAACCGCTTGATCTTGTACAGGGTCGCTTGAGATCGGAGACTATCCCCGCAGATAGAGGGCGCAAGGCGGGGCTATACCCAGGATGTGATGCCATTACATCACAGAGCACTGGAGGGCAATTTACTCAGCAGGCCAATTAAGCTAGGCAGCAGCGTGTCTTTGGGCGGTGGGAGGGAATCGGAGTACCCACCGAAAGCGGTACACGGACACAGGGATAGAGAACACGCAAACTACACACAGAAAAACACCCAACTCCGGAATCGAACCTGCGATCTTCTTGCTGCGAGGCAGCAGCGCTACTCAGTGTGCCACCGCGCCACCCCTGCTATGCAAATGTGATCAGTTATTGTTGTTGATTGTGAGTGAGCACCTGCTGTATTACGCCGCTGCCACACTCTTCAGCTGGAATTTTCATTTAGTCCAAATTTCTTCGTCAGTTACGAACGAAATCAAATCGACTTCACTCAGTCACGAGTGATCGGTCACGCAGCGCCTGAGGATGTTTCCCACACGGGAGGCGAAACGTCGCGAAGGAGAGAGGAGGAGCGCTCGATACGGCTATCCCGAAAGAGCAGATTTTAGAGGCAATCATCATGCATCGAGCTGTGAAGACATATCCGGTAGAGTTTCTATCTCCCCCCCCACCAAAGTTCAACAAATCGGCAACAATTTATGAGAATAGTAATCGTGTCGCAAGTGCTATCCAGGAAATCGTCACTAAGTCTCAAGAAGCAATGCCACGTGGGATGCATCAAAACTGGGACAAATTGTGCGTGGGGTAAAGAGACCGAGAGAGGACGATCCCGTGTTACTGGGAAAAAACCAAGTGTCTGAGTGAATTATTTGTTCCGTGAGAAAACCTGCAGCTTTCCGAGGACAGCTGCGTCTTCAAAAAGATGGACGATCCCAGGAAAAACCAGGACAGGTGGTAACCCTATTCTGAAACCACGTTCTCAGGAGGGCCCTGAATTTAGATGATTGTGCCAATTTCATTTGGGTCTCCCTCCCTCTTCCCATCGCAGCTGTCTCCCTGCAACAACAACAAAAAAAAGGAGGCACGGCCCTGCTCTCGAGAGCAATTCCCCAATGTCCTGCCATCTCGTGAGCAGGTGCATCATCGCTCAAGGTCTGGACATCCAGCCGTTCCCGCCGGCGAGACGTAAGGCAGAGGACGGACGCGAGCGAGTGCCCCGCGTGGAGCGGCATCCGCCGCCGCCTCCGCCGAGCGAGAGCCACGAGCCTGAGCGGCGGCCCTCGCCCCTGGAGGACAGCGGCAGCGGGGACAGCGACGGGGATGATGATGATGATGACGACGTCGCAGATGCTGTCGACGGTGATGACGATGACAGAGGTGAGGCTGGCGCCAGCAGAGGAAGAACAGGTACCTCTGCCGCCCAATGGGACACGCATTGTCGTGATGATCAAACGTGATCTATTGGTCAGTTTTGTCCGCTGCAATACTTTCACCCTTTACTTTGTGGTTATAGTTTCATCCGTGCGTATTTAAATTCTGTTACGTCGCTGCATCACCTCGTGGTTTTATTGCTTACGTTGGTCAGTTTGAAGGTCGCAGGAATCTCATCCAGAGCTTGTGAGCTCAATGGGTATTTTCTGCAGGAATAATAAAACAGAGATCTATTACGGCTGGATGAAGGCCAGCCCATGCACTCTGTTGCCTCTATCATCATCATGATGCTGGGGATAGCCGTGTCGCTTGTTCCCCCTCCTCCTCCTCCTCTCTCCTTCGTGCCGTTTCGCCTTCCACGTCGGAGGAGGCGTCGTCAGCCTCCTGATCCCACCTCCGATGTCCGAGGAGAAGGGCTTCCCTGAACATGGCCAGCCCCAAAACAGCGGCTCTCACGGTCAATTCGCACGCGTCGGAGCCATTATAACCAACGTCATTCTCTCGTCATCAGCCATGCTCTATCCACCGTCAGCTGAAGGCCTTCCCCAAAGCCGTCACATTCAACATGCTGCCGAAATTCAACCGAAAGAATCGCACGGCCTCTATCTCGAAATTCCAGCTACCAACTTGAGCTCAGACTTCTGGGGTATTTATCGCCATTGTTTTTGTAATCGAACTGAAATCTGCAGTGAAAAATGAAGACAAGACTGTGAGGAAGGGCATTGGCGTTGGGAGGCCTTCATCTAGTGGTGGATAGATCATGACTCATGACAGCAATGATCTTTTGTGATTCTTATAACAATCATTACTCAATCATTCGTTGTTTTGAACATACGCTGACTGCCTCGCCATGCATGGCTTGATGTCAACCGGGTCTGTGACCTGTAAAATACGCTTTCACCGGCACACCACATCCAGTATACCGCTCGCCATGAGTTCTGGCTATTAATAATAATAATAATAATTGCACTTCTAGAGCGCTTTCACCCGGGGGTCACAAAGCGCTGCACAGATAGAAAATGCTCTTGGACTCCCGACAAACACAACTTTTTCCATAGCGCACAGACTCAATTGCCCGCAGTACCCGGTGATGGGCTGGCGTCCCATGGTGGGTATATCCCTGCCTTGCGCCCTGTGTCTGTCGAGATAGGCTCTGGCTCACCGCCACCCTGTACAGGACGGTTTTCTGACAGTGAGATGAGATGAGGCAGTACCTTGCCCTAAAAGCCACGATTCACGACACGTGTCACCAACTCCAGTCGACCAACGACCTGCAATGCATATGGCCGGAGACTAAGCCTTGTCATCTTCCTCTCTGGTTGGCGTTTCCCCAACTTCAATCCTCTCCCCGCTCCATTTCGCCACGCAGCACCGAACGAATACATGGAGGATTTTGAGGAGGAGGCGGAGGAGGTGGAAGAAGAGGAGGAGGAGGGGGAGCAGAAGGTGAAGGAGGAGGAGACGGGCGAGGTGATCGGAAGACGCCCAAGCCCGGGTGACGAGGGCCAGATGGACAACGAGGCGTGCGATTCGGACGAGGAGGACGCGGGAGTTGCGGAGGAATCCGGTGACGATTCCCACGCGGAGGTGGAGCGGTTGATGGAGGAGGACGAGGAGGAGGACGAGGAGGAGGACGAGGAGGAGGACGGCGCCGGCGGTGGGAGCGGTGGGCACGGTGAGAGGCTTGCCGGCAGCAGCGCCGATGGGTCGGGGCAAGGGCGACGGCGTCTCGTCTCCGAGGTCTCGATCGAGCCTCGCACGGCTCACGCAACCACACGAGGTTCCGCTCACAGAGTCGTTCCCCTTGTCTTGGGAGTTTTGTTGCTCGCAGGCCGACAAAGTAACTCAATAACCGACAGAGTCACTCACTCACCCGGCGTAGTCACGCACCCACGCAGGCAACCCACACACTCACCGACACACACACACACAATGGCTTGATGGAAAGAGATGGCAATTAGCGAACGTTTGCTCTACTGCCGTTTCCTGGCGAGTCAGGTCACCTTGACGTTCACGGCAAGGCGGTTCCACGCCGTCAGTGCAGTTGATCCACCAACCCTTGCTGCTACCTGCTCAGTGCCGGGTGAGAGGCGCCCACACGCGCAGCCTCCGCCGCCCGTCATCTAATTCGGTAACATCGCCGCTCCGTGCCGTTCAACCGCAGGGGCAAGCGCTCGCCGCTCTCCACCACGCAGCCGTGGAGGTGTCGTCGAGGAGGAAGAGGAGGAGAGCAGGGACGAGGAGGAGGAGGATGGGGAGGAGGAGACGCAAGGAGAGATACCGGACGACGACTGGGACAGGGAGACACCATCGCCGCTGCGCAGCTACGTGGAGGAGGAGGAGGACGAGGATCGCGACGATGCCGGTGAGGTCACGACTCGGGGAGGGAGCTCCCGTTCCGCCCGTTCCGTGGAGAGCGCCGGCGGTGACGGCCGACGGAGCGTCGCCTCCGGTGAGGAATCGGGGCGGGGGAGCGACGCGACGAAGGTGGACACGGCAGCGGGACAGGAGGGAGAGGATGAAGGGGACGAGGCGACAAGCGACGGGAACATCCCGGCGCAGGTGACGGAGGCGGCGGCGGCGGCGGCGGCCGGAGACGATGCGAGCAGAGGTGAGTGCAGTTGGGCTTCCGCGGGTGCAACGCGAACCGGGGGGGCCTCGAGACGGACACGGACAGCAAGCCGCGAGCCGTGGCTTCCGTTTCGATCGCCGACGCTTGTCGTCGATTTTCGACGGCGGTGGCGGGCGACCGTGGGCTCGGTAGCGCGGGCCACCGAACCGTCGCGGCCCTCGCCCCCGCGCCGCGTGCGCCGGCGGCTAAACCGTTCACCTCCGCCCGCGTGCCGCCGCGCAGGAGCCCCCGCGAGCGTGGCTCACCGCATCACGGCGGCTTTGAGCCACACGGAGCAGCGGCCGGCATCCGAGCCAGAGTTCAGCGACTCGAGCTCCGAGGACGAGGAGACTGCGGCCAAGCGGAACGGCGGTGAGAATATTCCGACATGAATAGGAAGGATTCTTGTAAATGCGTTGAGATGTACAAACCTCGTCCATCGTGGCACGGCGAGTAGCCTCACAGAAAACGGCCCCTGGGTTCGATTCCCAGCCTGAGTGTTTTTCTGTGTACAGTTTGCATGTTCTTCCGGTGTCTGTGTTGCTTTTACCGAGTACTCCGGTTTCCTTCCACAGTCCGAAGCTATGATGCTGCTGCTATCGAGGTTAATTCACCTGTTGACCAATGTTCTCCTAGTGCCCTGAGGTTAACTGGAGCCTCATCCTGAGTATGAGCCCCGTGCTTGCCGGGATTGGCTCCAGCTCACCGCGAACATCTGACCATAATGATGACATTTCTTGCAGTCATGGACTGACCAAGGGACTGTGAATGAAGACGATTCTTTGCTTAAGTCACTGAACGCTCCGATTGTGGATGTTTTGCAGATGTGAGCGAACGAGATGGCAAAAGCGACGCGGAAGCTGATGACAACGCCGAGGAAAAGGGAGACGGAGCAGGAGGTTCAGATACCAAAGATGTTGCCTCCAAGCAACGAGTGGACGTGTCTGCTGCTAATGAGGAAGAACACGTTTCGGAGGTGGCCTCTGCTGCGGCTCACGATGACTCCCTGACAACCGCAGAACCGGCGAACGATGAGAGTCAAGGTGACGCTAACGGCGGTGCTCACGATGTGACCGATGAAGGTGAAGCGTCTCGACGGACATCAGGAGATGAGCGAGAAGCTCTGGTAGAGACGTCAGACGGAGTGGATGCGGACGGATCAGGAGCCGCAGACACGGATCTAAAGGAGGGCACGGAGGCACAGGATGGAGCTGCAAAGGAGACCGAAGATGGAACTCCATCACTGCAGGTACAGGTCCAAGATGCAGCTCCAGCAGAGGTTGAGAATGAAGCTCCACCGCAGGAAGCAGAAGCTCAGGATGGAGCTCCAGTAGAGACCCAAGATGGAACTCCATCACTGGAAGCACTGGACCAAGATGCAGCTCCAGCAGAGGTTGAGAATGAAGCTCCACTGCAAGAGGCAGAACCTCAGGATGGAGCTCCAGTAGAGACCGAAGGTGGATCTCCATCACTGGAAGTACAGGTCAAAGATGCAGCTCCAGCAGAGGTTGAGGATGAGGCTCCACTGCAGGAGGCAGAACCTCAGGATGGAGCTCCAGCAGAGACCGAAGATGGAGCTCCATCACTGGGAGTACAGGTCCAAGATGCAGCTCCAGTAGAGGTTGAGGATGAAGTTCCACTACAGGAGGCAGAAGCTCAGGATGGAGCTCCAGCAGAGACCGAAGATGGAGCTCCATCACTGGGAGTACAGGTCCAAGATGCAGCTCCAGTAGAGGTTGAGGATGAAGCTCCACTACAGGAGGCAGAAGCTCAGGATGGAGCTCCAGCAGAGACCGAAGATGGAGCTCCTTTGCAGGAAGTAGAAGCCCAGGATGGTGTTCCAATAAGGGAAGGAGAGGCCGAGGATGAAGTGCCAGCACAAGAAGCAGAGGCTCGGGATGGAGCTCCAACAGAGAAAGCTGAGACAATGGATAGAGCTCCGTTAGGGGACGCAGAACTCCAGGACACAGCTGCAACACAGGAAGCACAGGCTCAATATGGAGCTCCAGCAGAGGAAACAGAGGTGCAGGACGGAGCTCCATCTCAGACATCAAATGACCAGGATGAGACTCCAACGAAAGAAGCTGAGCCCTTGCATGAGGCTCCTGTAGAGGTAGCAGTGACAAAGGATGAGATCTCAAGTGATAAATTGGAGGTTCAGGATGGAGTTCCATCAGAGGAAGGTGAGTTCCACGATGGAGCTCCATTACAGGAAGGTGCGACCCAGGATGGAGCTCCATCAGAGGAATCTCCTCTCCAGGATGGAGCTCCATCAGAGGAATCTCCTGTCCAGGATGGAGCTCCATCAGAGGTTCTCCAGGATGGAGCTCCATCAGAGGAAGCTCCTATCCAGAATGGAGCTCCATCAGAGGAATCTCCTCTCCAGGATGGAGCTCGATCAGAGGAAGCAGAGGAACGGCATGGCGCTTCATCGGAGGCCTCTCCTTCCCATGATGAAGCACCATCAGAGCAAACAAAGAACCTGCATAGAGTTAAATCAGATGAATATCCTGTCCGCGATGAAGCTCGATCAGAGGAAGCAGAGGACCATCATGGAGTGCCATCAGAGGCAGATCCTACCCATGATGAAGCGTCATCATATGAACTAAAGGCGCAGTGTGAAGTTGAAAGTGAGGAAGACGGAGCTCGAGCAGAGGCCCAGGATGGAGTTCCCAAAGCACAAAATGAAATCACTATTTCAGATGAAGGAGTGAATGTTGATGTTGATCATCAAGGTCAAGGCGTCCAACAGCTGACAGAATTGGAGAAGCAAGAAGAAGCCCCGCAGAAGAACAATGGGTTTGAAGATCAAGGTGTTGTCGAGGCAGTGGCAAATGTTAACACTGAAGCGACGAGCAACATTGATCCTGAAGATGCGGCGACAACGCACGCACAAGAGAAACAAGTTGAGGCTGAAGCGCTGGGGAGTGTGGATGACACGCTTCTTAAGGAAGAAAGAGTCAATGAAGACGATGCTGTTGAAGACGTAGAAGCCTCGGAAGCCGCCGACATAATGGATAAGGTTGAGTCACCAGTCGAGATAAGAAGAGACACCCACGATGCACCTCCACGTAACGGGCACGCTGAGCACAAAGAGACTACCGATGGTCAGATTCGTGAGATGGAGCGCGAGAGCGAGTCGTTGGATCGGGATGAAAAGAGACCTCCTAAGTTGTGGAAAAAATTGAGCCAGAAAGTGCTGAGTTTTACCGAACATCAGAACGGGGAAGCGACGACCGATGAACTGGAAGATCAGAAAGCAGGCACCGATGATCATGCCCAGGTCCAGGGTGCAGTCGCCGAGAGGGAATCCGAAGCTGCTGTGGGCAAGGTCGTCGCGGTGCAAGATGAGACACTCGCTGTGGGATCTGAAATGAAAACAGAGGACATCACGAGCGCGACTGCCACTCACCATGCTGTGCGAGAGAAGCCTAAGGCTAATGGTGCCCACTCGGATGATGGAGACCAAGCCGGAGTAGACGACCAATCAGACGGATGCACGGTTATGTCCGAGGCTTCACAGCAAAACACTGACAGTCCACGTGACAACCTGGACAACGTCGTTGAACCTGGTGACATTTCGCCAGCGGACGATATGGCTGACATGCATGGCGCGTCCGAAACGGACCTTGGCAACAACAACAACAGCGCTGATCGCAAAGCAGACCCAGAGGATGGCACAGCGCTCGGCAGCGGATCATTGGCTGAAAATCTCGACGGCACAGCGCATCCTCGCAATGCGTCAGAGATTGAGCAAGAAGGAGGAACTGACAACAACGCCGCTTCTGGCAATGGGGACATCGACGGCAAAGGCGACGGTGAGAAGCGTCCGCAGATCTGGAAGCAGCTGAGCAAGCGGGTTCTGAGCTGGTCGGAGCAGCAGAAGGAACCCTCGCTGACCGAGGAGAAGGAAGTGGAAGGAGGGGGCGCGCGAGAGGAGAGATCTCAGGGCGGCGCCGAGGCCCACGGCAGAGTGGATGAGCGCGACGGAGGGCCCCAGCTCGGCGCCACGACGGTGGGAGCAGCGGCGGCGGTGCATCGGGCGACTTTTGACGAGCGCGGACCGCGGCACGAGGCAGGAGCCGCTGCTCACGGGGACGTGGAACGCTCCGGCGGAGACGCGGAGATGGCGGAGGATAAGACTGCGGCGGGTGGCATCGCAGCCGACGGCGACCACGGAAATGTGGACACGATTGCGTCCGACGGTAAACCGGCCCGACCGGAGGATGATCCAGCAGCGGAGCAACAGCTGAGAGTTGGATTGGTCCGCTGTACCAGCGGCTGCGCTATCATCTGCTCGTGCAGGACTCTCGGAGATGAATAGTTTTCGAAGAAGCGATGGGCAGCGATAAGGCGCAAATTCGTGCGGTGAGTGAAGTTCGTGTGCCGTGACCACGTGTGCTTGTCTGCGATGGTGCAGCGACTCGAACTCGAGGCGAGCGTGGGGCGCAGCACCGCGGACGGGAGCTCACGCACCACCGCCTCCATGGCAAACCTGCACGGAGCGGGATCGGGACTGCAGGAGGGGAGGGGACCCTAGGAGGTCACGAGAGGTGCAGCCCTTCGCGGGGTTGTCAAGAAGGCAGGCAAGCGATGGCGAGGTATGACCTCTCTTTGAGCCGATCGCGAGTGTCTCCTTCACAGCCATGGAACTGCCTCTGAGTGGAGGGAATGTGCTAAGGCGGGGGATGCACTGATGTTGCTTATAGGGGCGCGGCACCATAGAGCCCACCGGTGGAATGACCACTGTTTTCTGGGAACCTGCTGAATGTGTTGGGGGAATGTTGGGGCTCTGTGTGATCTCAGCATCTTAGCGCTGAGAGAGATCCGCTTGGCGTGAGCGCGCTTGGTGGGCGTTCGAAACAATCAGAGCGGTAGCGAGAGCAAGTCACTGATCAAGGTCAGTAACAGAGATGGCCAGAGGTCAGATCGCTGAGATCGAGTCCTGGAGATCCCGGATTGGAATGGGGGTTTGCACTGCTTGTGATTGTAGCCGGGAACTCAAGGGTAGGGAGTCGATGAACTCGTCCTGATTTCTGTCGCTCTGTGTGTATGTTTGTGCCCGTGTCTCTCCGTGCCTGTCTTGCCGTGTCTATTTGTGTCTGTCTCTCTATATAGCTAGTCTGCCTGTCTATACATCTGCGTCCGTCTTGCTTAGCAATGAATGTATGCGCAAACGTTGTGTATTCTCTGTTTAAGTGACTGTGTCTCGCTCTGTGTCTCTCCACGTGTCTCTCTCCATCTGCCCATGTGCGTCCACAATCCCCCTTGTTTACAAAGCTGAGACAGCTTTCGTTCTCAGCTCAGCTTTTGAACTTCCAAGGTTCTGCTGCTTGGTTCCATCTCACAGTGAAGTCCATGACACGCTAATTAAATATTACAATTGTTACCAGCAATTAAGATCGATATATCATGGTTTATTTTTCTTCCATTGAGCATCTTTTTTGAGCTTATTTTACGTCCTGTAATTTATTGGCACTATTTAACGTTCGGTTGGGTTGTCCTGATGTTGTTGACACGCCGTTCTCTCCACAGATCGGATTTGTAAAAAAAAAAAACTCCAAAAAAAAACGTTATTGCTGATTTGCCGTTCTTATCTCGTTGTTGATGTTCCGTTCTCTCTGCAGCTCTGTGCAGCGCTTTGTGACCCTCGGGTGACAAGTACTCTAGAATTGCAATTATTTTTATTATACGATACATTTTTACATTAAATCAATTCCTAATATATGATCCTGAACACTGAAAATTTTGCATTTTAAAATATTAGTTGAAAGTCAGGTCATATTTTACATGTTGTTTTGCAGCAACGTGTATATTTAAAAAAAAAAACCCAACATTTTTTTAATTGTTGCTGATTTTCCTTTCTAATGTCGTTGCTGTTGACGTGCTGTTCTCTCCGCAGTTCTGTGCAGCGCTTTGTGACCCTCGGGTGAAAAGCCCTATAAAAATGCAATTGTTATTATCTTCTGGTTGAGAAAGCTGTCCTGGGATAATTTGTAGGGCTTTCTGGGGCATTTCAAGTCCTCAATGTTGTCAGTTGCAGAATAATAATTATAACAAACCACAGAAGAGTACGAATTCACATCTAATAATAATAATAATTTTACACTTACAACGCGCGCATAATCATTCACTGTCGATGGTATTCATTCAACAAGAGAGCGACTCAGGCGCGAGGAAAGCACAGAGAAGCGGAGGAGGCAGCCAGGCGGTTTGCTGGCGCCACATTGCCACACACTGCTTCCTATATATTAGGATATCATCGGTCAATTAATTAAGGAGTTTTTTTTTAAGTTATGGGAGGAAAATGGAGAGCCCGGAGGAAACCCACGCAGAACAGGGGGAGAATGCATAAACTCCACACAGAAAGGTGCCCAAGGTGGGTATCGAACCTGCTCGGGCAAGAACCATTCATTGTCAGACACAGCTGTTATCACTGCGCCACCCTGCCGCCCGAGAGCTCCTTCTCCTCCTCTTTCCCCTCCTCCTTAAACAACTGTGAGAAAATAACAATGACGCATTTGATCACCGGGCGGCGCGGTGGCCCAGTGGTTAGCGCTGACGCCTCACGGCAAGAAGGTCCCGGGTTCGAATCTCTCGGCTCGGGTGCCTTTCTGTGTGGAGTTTGCATGCTCTCCCCGTGTCCGCGTGGGTTTTCGCCGGGTACTCCGGTTTCCTCCCACAGTCCAAAAGCATGCTCCTGGATAGGTTGTTTGGCTCGCAGACTAAAAATTGTCCCGCAATGCCCGGCGATGGACCGGCGTCCCGTCGTCGGGTGTATTCCTGCCTTACGCCCTGTGTTTCCGGGATAGGCTCCGGCTCACCGTGACCCTATATAGGATTCAGCGGTTTCAGACAATGAGATGAGATGAGATTTGATCACCTGCTCGGGGACGAGACAGGCACGTTGAGGAGCGGAGGCGAGCTGAGTGTGGGAAAGCACGACGATTGTATGTGGTGCTCGGCTCGTCTTTTCAATGTCGAGGTTGTGGCGGTCTCTCCAAGGTGTCGGGGCTATAAACGAGGTCTCCCCGGCGATGTAGCACGGCTCTTACACTGGCGGGGTGGCGACTCCACACGCAGCGACATTCGAGTGACGGCGCGAAGCGAGCCCAGGCTCTGGGTGACCAACAAGGACGCTCGCGTTCGATCTGCACGTGAGCGATGCAAACGATCTTTGGTCGAGAGAGAAGCCGATCCGATCAGGTGGCCTCCGGTTTTTTTGATGTCATTGGATGTGGCCTTCACAGATTCCGACTCGGCGCAGCGGTCAACGGAATTGGGGGAAAACGTCTCATCTCATCTCATTGTCTGAAACCGTTTAGTCCTATACAGGGTCACGGTGAGCCGGAGACTATCCCGGCAGACACAGGGCGCAAGGCAGGGATACACCCACGATGGGACGCCAGTCCATCGCCGGGCACTGCGGGGCAATTTGGCCTGCGAGCCAATTAACCTATGCAGCAGCGTGCTTTTGGACTGTGGGAGGAAACCGGAGTGCCCGGCGAAAACCCACGCGGACACGGGGATAGCATGCAAACTCCACACAGAAAGGCACCCGAGCCGAGAGATTCCAAGCGGGGACCTTCTTGCTGTGAGGCGACAGCGCTAACCACTGGGCCACCGCGCCGCCCTGGGGAAACGTCGTTTTTGAGAATTTCTCTCCATAGCTGCTCTTTCGGGATAGTCGATAAAAGCGTCTCCTTCGCCACATTTTGCATCAAGAGGCTTCTGACGATGCCTCCAGCGTGATGGAGAGACTAAGCACTCGGCACGGCTGTCCCGAAACGGCATCAATCAAGAGGAATTCTCATACAGCGAGCCGGGAAAAGCGTTTCGTTCCGCGAAACGCTTTTTTTTTTATGGCAACGTCTTGCCATAAACATGCTTTAGTTGTACCGTGGCCTCATCAATCACGACAACGCGGTTCCGCCGTGTGACCGCCCGTGTTGACGCGATTCCGCCTGGCGCATTCATGATTTAGATACCGTGGACCTGGCCGAGTTGTGTCGTGCATCCTCATGGGCTGGGGCGTGAGCGCAGAATGTCCCTCGTGTCCTCGAGTGTCGTGCATCCTCATGGGCTGGGGCGTGAGCGCAGAATGTCCCTCGTGTCCTCGAGTGCCCGTTTGCCTGCGGCTGCGGATTGAGGAGGTCACACTGTCCATTGTGGGTGTTCCAGCCTCGGCTCCTTATATACTGCAGGCGGAGTCATCGAGTCATTGTGATGTGCAGCCATTGGCTTCGTCAAAGGTTCTTTGCACTTAAATTCGTGGAGGGACCCGTCGACCCCATATGGAGACCCGTAGACTAATACAGAGATCCATAGAGTCCTACAGAAACCCGTCGACCCATATAGAGAAGCGTAGACTCATCGAGACCCATAGACCAATGTAGAACTGCAGAGACCCATAGACTCGTATAAAGGCCAGTCAATTCACAAGTGTTTAATGCACCATTATTGTGACCCTCGGGTGAAAAGTGCTCCAGAAGTGCAATTATTATTGTGTCAGCTCATCCGCAAACTGCAAGAGCAACTCTCAGCGTAAACCCTAGCAGTGAGATATGGATCAGTACTTAGCTTAACAGACATTAATTGCGAAACATAGTATTGGCGGGCGGCACGGTGGCCCCAGTGGGTAGCGCTGTCGCCTCACAGCAAGAAGGATCCGGGTTCGAATCTCGGCTCGGGTGCCTTTCTGTGTGGAGTTTGCATGTTCTCCCCGTGTCCGTGTGGGTTTTCGCCGGGCACTCCGGTTTCCTCCCACAGTGCAAAAGATATGCTGCTGCATAGGTTAATTGGCTTGCAGACTAAACTGCCCGCAGTGCCAGGTGATGTACTGGCGTCCCATCGTGGGTATATCCCTGCCTTGCCCCCTGTGTCTGCCGGGATAGGCTCCGGCTCACGTGATCCTGTACAGGACTAAGCGGTTTCTGACAATGAGATGAGACATAGCATTGGCTGTGGAGACGCACGTGGCAGCGTCAGAGTGTGTGTTACTTCTCTCAACGTAACGAACGCTGGTTCATATTAACACCAAACGACACGGCACATTCCTCAATAACGCTGCGCCCTCAAAATACATGTACAATAGGCAACGTTTCGGGCAATGCCCCTTCTTCATAGAACATAGCGAGGCGCAGAGATGATGGGCGATAAGAGTAGAAGTCTGCACATGTTTACACCATGGGCGCTGGCGAGTGACATTTTCAGCATTGTTCGATTGACCAAGTTTCTCAATCAGCGGATGGAATCTAGCTGGAGCTCTCTCGCTTGTGGGCTCGCAAGTGGATTGCGTTAAGCAAGTGTTGTAGCGTGTGTTCTCTTCAATACGATTGTATCGGCTCGCTTTACGAATGTTCGATTAACGATTTTTCTCGTTAGCGCAATTTCAACGCTTGACGCCTTTGTCGTGGCGCGCAGCGATTTTTCACTGCAGTTTAGTAAACGTCAAGCACGATATGCGTAAATTACCATCCCTGCCAACCACCCTTTCATTCCCTCGCCTACCCAGGGGTCGTCTCGATGCAGAGCCGCATCGGCCGATGTTGGCAGGGAGGAGGGCAGCAGTGAGCTGCTTAGGGTGCGCGCTCCGGGAAAGCGTCGGTGTGCCGCGTGATGACTGCAGTGCACGGCACCAGCAGCCGACAGCAGCACTGTGCGGCACCGTGGGGGCATCTGTTAACCCGGGTAGTATTGCTCGATGGCTTTGACTGTGAATGTATCCGTGCGTATTCGTGACGACACGTGCGAGACATTCTGAGACGCGGGCGCAGTGTGATTGGCATGGGCCCTGCTGCTATGGGTCAAATGGGACCTCCTCCTCATCCTGCCTTCCCCCCGTTGCATTGGGTTTTACATTTTTTATAATTTTAATTGTAGATCTTTTATTAATATTACGATGGATTTATGCAGAGAGGATCTCAAGACCGGCATCCCAACATATTTTGGGAACTGTTCCCAGTATGAGGATTTTAAAAAAGAGTGGATATTTTATCATTTTTCTGGCAATTATACGGATGTTAAGCTCTTAAAACAATGCAATTATATTGCGTTGTCCTGAGCTGAATTGCCTTTTGGCAACAACTGGCTGACACTGCGATCTAGGCTGTACAGCAAGCCGTTCTCTACTGCGGGCCAATTCGTTTATAATACAATGCATACATTATCAAATAATTTTTGTTCGCATAAATTGCGACAAGAATAGGTGTTTTTGCTTGCAAACTGAACACTTTGTGTAAGGTGTCTGGTGTTTTCAGATCTTAACACCTGTACAATTGTCAGAAAGGGTTAAACGTCTTTAATATTTTTTACAGCTTTTGGGAAGTTTGAGAAATTCATTTGGATTCAGAATGTTTGCTAGCAGTAGTCCTAGATTCATATAATTATTTATCGATACTGTTATTCATGATTCATATCAATCGTGAGACTATTAGATGTAAGTATAATTAAGCACAATATATGAACGTAAAATTCCACGGACGACATATTTTGTGATAATATGTTGGAAAAAAGTTTGCCTGGCTGGCTGGAGGAAGGAACGGATGGTCAGGAAGATAGGACTTGGGGTTTGCTTGCACAATTAAAACACTGTTTGTGAAAACAATTGCTTTTAAGAGCTTCTCTTAAGAAACAGTTCACATACATATAGCCGTGACAACCTACATCAATACGCTGTTGTCATAGCCATGGGAACATATTTTGCCAGTCTACGGATAATGAACCATTCCCGCAGCGATACGGTGAGCCGAGCGTTTCCGGGCATCGAACTCGGGTCGCCGGGTTCGTAGGGCAGTGCGCCAACTGCTATGCCACCGCTTTTCCGTAAGCACTTTAATAATCCAGCACGTTATAAAAATAATAATCAACAGCAAGGCTTTGGCATTCACGTTCTGATGTTGTGCGCCTTATTAATAGAAAACGATGCTGACAGCAATCATCCTGAGCCGTGATCAATCCACTGTTGGATGGTGGCCTTCCCAAAGCGACGCAATACCTCCCGCGCTCTCGCGATGTAACAATCCCCGGTGGTGGAACAAACGACGGTGGTGAGACTGGATCTCAAATGTGTCAACTGCGTTCGTGTATTGCCTCGGCGCAGACAACATGAAAACCAATGACCTTGCCAACGCGTGTTCAGGCAAAGGTCGAGGCGACGTAGCTCGAGCGACAGAGGGCGCGAGAGGGGGGCATCTGAGACTCTCCGTGCAACAGTTGCTTGTGATGTGTGACCCTGCCCTGATGGAACTGCGCCCGGCGAGCGGTGGCGCAGCGGTTAGCGCGCTGCGCTACGAACCCGGCCACCTGAGCTGGATTCCCTCTCGCCGCCCGCGATAGGGAGCAATTTTATCAACCGGTCCTGCGCCTCCCCTAGGTAGACTCGGCCTCAAATGAGTATCTGGTGCGATGTGCAAACATTGCAACTAACTAGGGAGACAAAGGCGGCCGGTCGTGGGGTGTTGGCGACACTGCGTGTATCGTGTGCCGACCTCAGCCTCTGCCCCACCGGTCTGTTAAAGGCTACAGAGGAGATCCATTGTCTTTGCCAGTTGTTGGCTCTGACTCTTATCGATGATTTTCCTCGAATGGCCCCGGGTTTGACAATCTGTCCCAACAGGAGCACTTATTTAGAAACCCGCATCCCACGCAAAACCACCACCAGCTGACTCCGATCCTCAGTCTGGCCGATGGGAGTTTGGTGGATTAACGGTGTGTTGAATTGTTGGAAGGATAATAATAATAATAATGGCAATCATATTAACGTTAAAAATATTTATGTGCATGAAAATGCATTTTCTGTTATAAGTGTAACCGTATGTGATTTTGGAGATATATAAAATAAAGCTATGTAAACGAAGCAAACATATGTTTGGACCATGTGTGAATCGAATTCCGTTTGGTGTCTCCACACCGATTCACCGTAGCGTTAGGAAAACACATTTTGCTGGCTGGCTGGATGACTGGAGGGACGAATGAGCGGTTGCGCCCAAAGAACTGATATTTTTAAATGTATTTCAATTGCTCTCCATAGCTGTTCTTTCGAGATAGCCGTGTCGAGTGTTCCTTCTCTGTCCTTCGCGACGTTTCACCTCCCACGTTATACCCACGTCGGTACAAAAACTAAACAACCTACATTAGAACAAATATAAATTTATAAATGGAAAAGGTTTTAACCATTTCTGGCAATTATACAGGTGTTAAGATCTTAAATATGAATTTGGTTCCAGACACAGTGTGGAACAGGGAGTAGCGCTGTAGCCTCACAGCAAGCAAGTGCCAGGTTCTATTCTAGGCTCGGGTGCCTTTCCGTATGGAGTCTGCATGTTCTCCACGTGTCTGTGTCTTTGTTTCACAGGGTGCTCCTGTTTCATCCCACCGTCCAAAGTTACGCTGCTGCTGCCCAAGGTGAATTGGCCTTCTGACCAAGTTTCCCCCAGTGTCCTGCGATGGACCCTGCCTTGCGCTCTCTGTTTGTCGGGATAGACTCCACCTCCCCCCCCCCTCGCGACCCTGTAAGCAGGCATTGAGCATTGTCTCATCTCATCTCATTATCTGAAACCGCTTAATCCTACATAGGGTCACGGTGAGCCGGAGCCTATCCCGGAAACATAGGGCGTAAGGCAGGAATACACCCGACGACGGGACGCCAGTCCATCGCCGGGCATTGCGGGACAATTTTGGTCTGCGAGCCAATCAACCTATCCAGGAGCATGCTTTTGGACTGTGGGAGGAAACCGGAGTACCCGGCGAAAACCCACGCGGACACGGGGAGAGCATGCAAACTCCACACAGAAAGGCACCCGAGCCGAGAGACTCGAACCCAGGAACTTCTTGCTGTGAGGCGTCAGCGCTAACCACCGGGCCACCGCGCCGCCCCGCATTGAGAATCGTGATGGTGGTAATCAGAGGCAGGCGCCTGTCTCGCCTGCTTACAGGGCGCGGAACTCCACTGCCACGTGAAACCGCAAGAGGGCAGTGAAACAACGCCACACGGAACCTCATCATCAGAGGCATCCCAACTCCCTCTCCCCAACCCATCCACCGTGCCAACGTCCCCCACCCCACATTGCCAACATCTCCCTCCCCTGCCAACGTCGCCCCCGCATTACCAACGT
>JAZEWT010000010.1:16292203-16303721 GCA_036362905.1 Mordacia mordax
CCCCCCCCCCACGAATAATATAAATATATATTTGTGGTGACGTAACCGCAGGAGAGAAACTGCCAGAGTGACCCCCTCCCCGTAAATCGTGGAGCCAACTGGAGGAGAGCGTGCGCTGTGGGACACAGTGGCTCTCAAGATCATCATTAATTCACCGGCCGCTCTCTTAATTATTAACGGGCGAGACACACAACCCGAGAGGCCCGTGTTTTGTCCAACTCGTCCAAAAGGTTGCCACGCACTCCCGAGCGCGAAAATAAATAAATAAAGAGACACACAAAGTGGCAGCTCGCGGCCACCTTGTGGCCGGGCCGCTGAGAAGCGGCGACTTTGAAAGGGCTTTGCACGGAGAGCGAGTGCCATGCGGTTGGCAGAGTTCTAGTGACACCGCGCGTCGATGTGGGGTGGAGGCAGCCCACGTGGTCAGCCGCCGCTGACCACGTGGGCCAACGGAGTGTTTCGTTTCGTTATGGGAGAAAAACTATAGAACCCGGGGGAAACTCACGCAGAACGTGAGGGGACTATCCGAACGCCGTACAGAGGCGAGAGTCGAACTGCCTCGGGGCATCACGGCGAACGGCTTTAACTCCTGATCCTGATGCTGTCTGTGTGTAACGTGTGTGCTCTCCCCTCGTCTTTGAGTGGGGTTTTCGCCGGGCACTCGTGTTCCTCCCATAGTTCGAGGACACGCTGCTGCTGCATCGTTACGTCGCTCCTTCTCGATGTTCGTTGAGTCGCAGGAATCCCGCACCGAGAGCTTGCAAGCTCGCTGGGTGCACCCTGCTGTAATAATAATAAACATATATCTCGGTGGGCGGCACGGTGGCCCAGTGGGTAGCGCTGTCACCTCACAGCAAGAAGGTCCCGGGTTCGAATCTCGGCTCGGGTGCCTTTCTGTGTGGAGTTTGCGAGTTCTCTCCCCGTGTCCAGGTGGGTTTTCGCCGGGCACTCCGGCTTCCTCCCCCAGTTCAAAAAACATGCTGCTGCATAGGTTAATTGGCTTGCAGACTAAATTGTCCGCAGTGCCCGGTGATGGACTGGCGTCTCGTCGTGAGCATATCCCTGCCTTTCGCCCTGTGTCTGCCGGGATAGGCTGCGGCTCACCGCGACCCTGTACAGGATTAAGCGGTTTCTGACAATGAGATGAGATCAGATCTATCGAGGTTATTTGGCCTGCTGTCTAAATGTCCCACCCAGTGTACCAATGAGAGATGACAGTAATCCGGTACGGTCCGGCACGGTGCACCGGTGAGAAAGCGGCCAGAGCATTCAGTGCGGTAGAGGTGAGAAGGGGGTTGTGATGCAACCCCGTGCACGGTAAGAAATTCAAGGTTGCTTCCACTGCTGGTAACAACCCTGATGATGTTGATGACGATGGCGAAGACTGTGTGAGACACGGGTACCGTCTGGCCCTGCTCTCCCCCTCCCAGCGAGGGGGGTCCTCGTGGCTCCAGTCTCCCCCGTGGCTCCAGTCTCCCCCGTGGCTCCGGTCTCCCTCGTTGTCCTGACCTCCCTCGTGGCCCTGCTGATGCGGGTCGCCATAGCTCAGACCTGCTTGCGCCAGTGCTCCATCTGCCTACCCGACATCACCGTGTGCCAAGGCCTCAGCAGCGTTCCAGGTGCGGACCCTCCAACGCCCTCGCGCTATCCAGGCTCAACCCCTGCTTAGCTTCCGAGATTCTGACGGAATCATCAGGAGAGAGCTGATCACAATGATGAGTTGCATTTTTCTAAGCGCACAACTTCACGCGGAGGGTCACAATGTGCTCCACAACAGGGGTTCTCGCCTGTTTACAACTCCACACTTGGCCCACTTGGGCCACTAGGTGGCGCTCGCAGGCCAAGGATGGGTCGCGATCTACCGGTGGAGAACGCTTCGTGTATATAGCTTTAAAAAATATCAATACGTAAAAACATAAACAAAGCCATACCAAGTAAATGAAATGAGAGAGAGAGAAAAAAAACGAAATTAAATCAACGCAAGGATATAAGGAATCCGTGTACGTGAGGCAAATCATATTGGGAAAGCGCCTCATTCGCGAAGCCGGAAGGCGCTACGCAGACCCAAACGCGTTGGTGCTGTGCAGATAAACATTGCACTTAGTAGAGAGCAGAGCCCGGTCCCCTCAGTGCGGACACACACACACACGTACAAACACTCGCCGCATTACATACAGATGTACGCGTAACGGGGCGACACAGTGGCTGCGCAGTGAGCAGCGCTCAGCTTCACAGCAAGAAGTTCCCGGGTTCGGTTCCCTGTTAGGATGCCTTTTCTGTGTAGAGTTTGCATGTTCCTCCCGTGTCCGCGTGGGTTTTCGACGGGTACTCCGATTTCCCCCCACCGTCCACAGACACACTGCTGCCCAGGTTTATTGGCCTGCTGAGCAAATTGCTCCACAAAGTGTGCCCTGCGGTGTACTGGCGTCACATCCTGTGTCTCGCCACCGCCTTGCGCCCTGTGTCTGCCGAGATAAGCTCCACCACCAATCACAACCAAACACTATGGAGATCTTCCGTCAATCTACAGGCTGGTTTTATGGTCGCCGCCCCTCCCGCCCCCCATATTTATAATGTGTGTTCCTTTGCGCATTAATTTTTGTTTTAAAATAACCCTTATTTATTTCAATGCTGACACTAGTTCGTGCACCAGCGCAGCACGGCTCACAGTGTGGAGGGGACGGCATTGTTAAAGATCACAAACAGAAGATAAAATGGGGATCGCAAGCAATCTGGAGCACTCTGTACGACATCAACAGCGCACCGTTAATTTGACAAAAATCTCCGCACCGATTTGCGATGAGCATATCTCTCCAGAGCTGTTCTTTCAGGGTATCCGCGCCGAGCGTTCCTCCTCTCTTCCGTTTCGCGACGCTCCGGCTCGGTCTCTCGGCGCGCGCGTGAACTCCGGCACGCAGCCGTGAGCCAGGGAACGAAAACCCTGCTACTCATCGACGGCACGATCACGGAACTCCGCGCCACCCACTTCGCGGGCCTGGCCTCGCTGACGGTCGCGGCGTTCAGCCGCAACGCCGTGAGCCGCATCGAGGACGGAGCCTTCGGGAACCTGTCGCGTCTCCAGAGTCTGCTGCTCGACGGCAACTCGCTCGTCGACGGTTCCATCACGGCGCGGACCTTCGGAGGTCTCGGCGGCCTGCGCACCCTGCGTCTCGATGGCAACTCGCTGAGGGCCGTGCGCGCCGACTGGTTCGTGGACCTGGCCTCCCTCGAACTCCTCAACCTGGGGGGCAACGTCGTCTCCTCGGTGCGCGTCGACTCCTTCTGGCCGTCGGCGCTGTCCAACCTCACCGGGCTGAACCTCACGCGAAACATCCTGTCGCGCGTGGACCGCCGCGCCTTCCAGGGCCTCCCGGGTCTCCGCTGGGTGGACCTCAGCGGGAACGAACTGAGCGCGATGCCCGACGCGTTCGCGTCCCTGCCGGAGCTGCGCAGCCTCCGACTCGACGGGAATCCGTGGGACTGCGACGACTGCTCGCTGCTTCAGCTCGCGGACTTCCTGCGCGGATTCCTGCGCCCGCGGCGCAACGGGACGGCGGCCGGCGAGGTGACCGGAGCGCGGTGCTCCGTCCCCGCGTCGAAGCGAGCGTGGACCGTAGCGAACGTCACCGCGGGCAACTGCGGCGTGGGGGGCGAAATGGAGACGACCTTGCCCGCCAGGGTTATCGGGCTCTGCGGAGAATACGTGTTTCTCATCGCGCTGCTGTGCATCCTCGGTGAGTGCCAACGATTTGGCGGTGTGGCCTGCCGGTGCGTTACCAACCTTCACGGGGACTGAGAGATTGTGACACGGGCCGCTAGATCGGCACGCGGATCTAGAGCGTCACGTGGACCGCTAGATCGTCACACAGACCGCTAGATTGACAACTGTACTGCTAGATCATCAGACAGACCCTAGATCGTCGTCAAACCCCTAGGTAGACTCCAGCGTACACTAGTCCTTTGCATTTTTTTATTTTTACACAGCCTATGATTGCGTCAATTTTGCACGTCAACGGGTTTAAAAACACAGCTACTTCTAATAGTTTATTATATGATACGATTACACTATTGTTTTCAATAGAATTTTCACCATTTGATATTATTATTCCCGGCGATGGACTGGCGTCCCGTCGTCGGGTGTATTCCTGCCTTACGCCCTGTGTCTGCCGGGATAGGCTCCGGCTCACCGTGACCCTATATAGGATTAAGCGGTTTCAGATAATGAGATGAGATGAGAGATATTATTATTTGTTCGCGGACAAACCGCATTACAATACTCTCACGGACCACTAGAGGTCCGCGGACCCCAGCAAAGGAACCGCGTGATACACGATGGTTACACGCGCGCGCATGGGTGATTTGTGAAAATAAACCTTGGAGGTTGCAGATTTCTGATTATTGGCCGGACTTTAGTTGTTGCTGTTGGAAATCTACGGGCATTTACCGTTAACAGACTTTCACGAGGATGCCACGAGTCCAGAAGTTCAAAACCTCTTTCGCCTCTCGGCCCATTCGGCCCACTCGGATCTGATCTCCAGGGACATCTGGGTGGTGCTCGCGGGCCCACTGATGGTCTGCCACTTGTCGATGTCAACGAGATGTGAAATCCCTCTGACGTTCGGAATGTCGTCTGCTTTGCGGGTGACATTGAAAACTGAAGTCACGATGTGATCCACAGTTTAAGGGAATGCTGCTCGCCATCGGTGAGGCCGTAGCAGTAGCTACGGCGCACACGGATGACCCCGGCGTGCGCGTCTCCGTGTCTCCCCGCGTCTCTCCGAGAAGCCCTGTTCGCCGTCGTCATCATCGTCGCCACCATCTGCCATCACAAGCTGCAGCCGGCGTGGCCCCGCCTGCGACCTCAGGTCAAGCCGGCGGCGGTGGCGCCTCACCAGCGGCGGGCGGCCGGGGCTTCCGGAGGAAAGGAGGAGGACATCCACGTGAGCGACTGCACGAGCCTGGGCTCGGCGGCAAGCGGGCCCGACGGCACTGCGGCCCGCGAGGCCGCCGCGGCGCCGCTCGCTAACGGGCGCCGCTGGCGCGGAGGGCAGACGGTGGGCGTAGCGACGTCCAAAGGTAGGTTACCCGTGCGGTGGTAACGTCTGCGCCTCGCCCGTAGGTTGACCTTTGGGACACCGAGCTGCTGTCACGACTCAGCGCGCGCGTAACATTTGACGGCGCTCAGAATGTGCGCCGCCCAAACCCGATAAACAAGAAACTCTCCGGTGTAATAAAGTCGCATTTAATTAAAACAGTGTTTGTTGATCTTTTGGCAAAAATAAGATGCTGAATATAGCCAAATAAAAAAAACTAATTACAAGGTAATGTATGCAAAACTCTCTAATCCGCGGAAGATATTAATGCATACGCAGACAGTGATTAACCATCTGAGTCGCTTGAGCCTCTAAGCAAATATTGTCTTGACTTGTACAACACAGAGGACTTGGAAGATTGACATCAATAGAGGTGGCTCACTTTGACCCAGGAGTCAAGGCAGGGGTGGCTGAGGTCTTGGCTTTAAGTCGGGAGTTTCAGTCGCCTGCAAGT
This sequence comes from Mordacia mordax, assembly GCA_036362905.1. NCBI lineage: Eukaryota > Metazoa > Chordata > Hyperoartia > Petromyzontiformes > Petromyzontidae > Mordacia > Mordacia mordax. Next base: position 16,297,751 of record JAZEWT010000010.1, read on the forward strand.
AGTTTCGTGGTCCAGGAACCTCCGAACCATGCCTGTGAAAGTTGCATCGTTTAGGTGAGCGAAACGAAAATATCCAGCTTGGAACACGCGGGGAAGTGCAATGGAACTCGGTGACGTGAACAGGGGGTCGTCCTGGTCAAATCTCAGGAGTAGGTCTGTGACTCCGCGTTTCTTGCACCGTCATCTAACCCTGCAAGGGCGCTTTTACCGCAGGGGATTCTAACATTTTAAAATTCAAGAGCACTTTTAAAAAATCTCATCTCATTGTCAGAAACCGCTTAGTCCTGTACAGGGTCGCGGCGAGCCGGAGTCACAGGGCGCAAGGCAGACACAGGGCGCAAGGCAGGGATACACCCACGATAGGACGCCAGTCCATCACCGGGTATTGCGGGCAATTCAGTCTACAAGCCAATTAACCTATGCAGCAGCATGTTTTTTGGACTGTGGGAGGAAACCGGAGTGCCGGGCGAAAACCCACGCGGATACGGGGAGAGAACATGCAAACTCCACACAGAAAGGCACCCGACCCGAAATTCGAATCCGGGACCTTCTTGCTGTGAGGCGACAGCGCTACCCACAGAGCCGTACTTAAAAAAATATCTAAACACAATATCTACCGTGGATAAAAGACTCTACTGAACTAAAACTCTAAAATATGTATGCTGTTGCCTCTAAAAACTGATCTTTTGGGATAGCCTTGACGAGCGCTCCTCCTCTCTCCTCCTGTGCTCAACATAGGTATTCTGCAAGAATAGCTTTTGGAGGCAATCATCTTACACAGAGCCGTGGTAACCTGCATCAGTTCCGCGCAGAGCGCTCACACAGTTTTGGTTTGTGAAGCGATTCTTCAAATCGGTCCTGGAATTGACTACCGATGCATGGTCACACGTGGAGATCATGACACGTCAGGCCACAGTGGCGACATTAATAGTGACTGATTCGGGACTCTGAGACCGACTTGTGTCTCGCGATTAGCCGGTTGTAAACCCCAGAGTGTTCACCCTATTGACAATGCGTTAAACTGTGAGGAAGTGACATCACTGGCAAGTTGTGATGACACACGTGATCTGAACATCGAGTTTATTTCTTGATCAATCAAAGGTCCGTACCTTGGGAGTAACGTCACCGCAGTGATAAAGCGACGGACCTCTTGACGATTACTTTAGCGGCTATTATTCGCCCACCAAGTTTGAGATGTGCGTAGAACGACCCAGAAAAGACCTCGCCAACGCACGTTCACAAAGATCAGAGCCATGCATCGTTGGCGGAAGATTTACGCCTGTCCGGTAATTCGAGTGTCCGTTCCTGTTCACAGCCTGGCCGGACTTCAGCGCTGGGAATTACGGAGGTGGCACCGGCCTCTTCACGGTAGCTCGAGGCACGAATCCCACGAATCCGGCCGCGGACGAGGATAATCGCCTGTGGCAAACATTCAGCGCTCACGGCCGCCTCGACCGCGTCGTTCCTGCGAGCGGAGGACACGCGGCGCGCGACGAGACCCGGGGCGGTCCACCCGCCTCGCTCACCCCCAGGGGGAGCCGGCGTCTCGGCGGCGGGGCCTTCTCGGCAGACAAGATCGAGATCGTGGTCAAGCGCCCGCTGCCGCAGCGGGAGAGGAGCCGGCGGTCACCGGGGGGCCCGGTGTCCGCCGGCGCCTCCTCCATGCGGAGCGCGGCGACGCTCGACGGGAGCCGAGCCTCGTCGCGAGACGCCGGCTCCGCGGTCCTGCGCGCCGACGGTTTCCTGTGCCACACGACCATCAGCAGACACGTCACCTTCCTTACGCCCGACGCCAACCTCCTCACTGGGTCCACCAGCTCAGCCGAGGTGACGGGGTCAGGCGGCCCGAGCGGGCCGGGTTCAAACGGCCTGCGATGCGACGATGGATCGGGGATGCGCGGCGTTGGCGGAAGGGCGGCCGCCGCCGTCACCGCCGCCGCCGCCGTCAAGGGGAACGGCGTCAGGTTCATTATGCAGCCGGCGCCAGACGACGAGACGCCGGGACGCCCCGTAGGACAGCGGACGGAGGGGCAGGACGGCTCAAGACCGACGGCCGACGGTGGCGACCCGGCCGCGGCGTCGCGCCGAGACGAGGAGGGCCTCCCGGGTGGAGCGGCGCCCGGGTCCAGCGAGGGAGCCGCTCGCCGCACAGCGAGGAAATCGCGGCGGTCGCCGACCCCGTCGGCGCTCGCGTCGGGCAGCGACCGCGGCACGGCCGAGACGCCCGCGGCCCCGCAGTCCGGGCCGTCGGGCGAGGCCCGCGACGTGGCCTCTGCCGGTGCGCGGACGGCCCCGGCGGACGTCGGCGTTCGGCGCGACGACGCTCGGGGATGTGAGGCCGTCGGCCCGGCTGAGCGAGCGGCCCAAGTCCCGTCTCGATCGAGCTGCGACGAGTGCACGGGGAAGTACGCCATGACGGCGCAGGGCCCATTCCCCGACTCCTGCGCCGTCGGACTGGGGGAGGGCCCGGGGGTCGCGGCGGACGGAAACCTCGCGATGCCACACCGGCGCCATCGCCCGCGCTCTTTAGACGTCGTCACCTTCGCGCCGGACAGCGCCGAGCCCCCGGCGGGAGACGGAGGCCGCCAGGGACACCACGGGGACGGCGGCGTCGGACCCCAAGCCGCCGTCGGAGCGCCGGCGCCCGAGGCCCGGCAGGACGCGGCGGCCCCCGGCGGCCCGCGGCGTGCGGCGCCCGAGCGTGGTGCGGCCGCGGACGCGAGAGCGACGTCCAGGGTGAAGGCGGGAGCTTTGCGGGTGTCGGGGAGAGGGGAGTCGAGAGGCCACGGAGGTCCCCTTGACGGGGCCCGGCTCACGCAAGCTGCGGTCGGTAGCGGCGCCGGCAAGAAGCTGCGCCTCGTTTTGCCGGAGCAGCAGACGGAAGCGAGCGCCGAAGATCGTCTCAGCCGCAGGATCAAGTAGGCTGGGGGGAAGTTGCCGCTNGGGGGGGGGGGGTGGCGAGTCTATTCATAAGACAGTTGTTAAGAGCAGCTTTTCGAAGCAATCGTCGCAATTGTTGTTGTTTAATAAAAATAACGAATTCAATTTATAATGCGCGAATATTTGTTCAATGTTGGAGGTATTTGTAGAGAGAACGACTTAGAGGTGGCAGGAGGGCGGCCACGCAGCCAGCCGGCGCCAACATTTGCCAAACACTGCGTTTTATACAAATTATGATTTTATCGGCCAATTCATGAGTATGTGTGTGTTTTTTTAAGTCGTCAAAGGAAACCAGAGATCCCGGAGAAAACCCTCACAGAACAGCGGGAGAATACACAAAGTCCACACAGACAGGTGCACGAGGAATCATACTGCGCGGGTGTTACCGCTATGCCAGCCCCCCACAACCTGGTACCTATTTAGCGACCCTCTCACGGATGATGGGCTGAGACAACCCCCAACCAGGATTTGAACTCATACACGTACGATTGGGAGCCACTTTGCGGTACCACTGGACAAGCCGCGTGGCCTCGATCCGATCGCATCGGTCAGGGGGTTTCTCATCCTTGTGCATCTCAAGGTCCACTCGGGTCTGGTCTCCATAGACCACTAGGTGGCGCTCGCGACACCACCGATGGGTCGCGACCTACCGGTTGCAAAAGGCAGGCGATGGAGTCAGAGACGTCTCACGGCAAACGAAATACGCGTGCGAGGGTAAAGTGATTTAACAGGCAAGTAGCCTATTCACTGGAATATAAGACGCACCCGGTCCACATGTACAGTTCTCATCTCATCTCATTGTCTAAAACCTCATCTCATCTCATTATCTGAAACCGCTTAGTCCTATACAGGGTCACGGTGAGCCGGAGCCTATCCCAGCAGACACAGGGCGCAAGGCAGGGATACACCCACGATGGGACGCCAGTCCATCGCCGGGCACTGCGGGGCAATTTAGCCTGCGAGCCAATTAACCTATGCAGCAGCATGCTTTTGGACTGTGGGAGGAAACCGGAGTGCCCGGCGAAAACCCACGCGGACACGGGGAGAGCATGCAAACTCCACACAGAAAGGCACCCGAGCCGAGAGATTCGAACCCGGGACCTTCTTGCTGTGAGGCGACAGCGCTAACCACTGGGCCACCGTGCCGCCCATGTACAGTTCTGTAAAAGTAAATATTGGGGGTGCGTCTTATTATCCGGTGCATGCGTGCGCGCCACCGAATTTGACTGATTTTAAAGTGCGCGTCGTATAATCCGGTAGCCGTGCGCGCTACCAGCTTCGCGCTCTTCTACAGGATGCGTCCTATAATCCGGGCAGCTGCGAGCCCTGCCCGACCAGATTGGTGTCATTTCAATTGACATCGGACACTGGGTGTTTTGGGTGCGTCTTACTTTCCGGCGCGCCGAGGACAATTCTGTGGCTGTGTCAATCAACACAGACCCGCGTGACGCGTGCAGTGACGTGCGGCGCTCGTCATCAAAGGCAGGGGGACGGATAGTCGCTTGGGTCTGCGCAATAACTTGCGCGTTGCGATATTGGATATCGCGATGTAACGATGAACGCGTTGCGCGTTTCGTTTTCGAGTGAGGTTCACACATCGCTCCGTGCTCACTGCACGTCATACCAAACACGGCCCACTCACTCACTCACTCATCCACTTACTCATCCGCTCACTCATCCGCTCACCCACCCACTCACTCACCTACCCACGCTCCACTCACTTATCCACTCACTCATCCACCCACTCAACCACTGACTCGTTCACTCACTCAGCCACTCACTCACCTATTCACCCACACACATCGACTCATGCACCCACCCGCCAATTCACTCACTCAACCATTCACTCACCCACTATCGACCCGCTCACTCACTGACCCACTCACCTACTCACTCACTGACCCGCTCACTCACTGACCCGCTCACTCACCTACCCACTCACAAACCCGCTCACTTACTGATCCACTCACCTACCCACTCACCGACCCGCTCACTCACTGACCCACTCACCTCCCCACTCACCGACCCGCTCACTCACTAACCCACTCACCTACCCACTAACTTACCCGCTCACTCACTGACGCGCTTACTCACTGACCCACTCTCCTACCCACTCACCGACCCACTCCGTCACTGACCCACTGACCCACCCACTCACCGACCCGCTCACTCACTCACCCACTCACCTACCCACTCACCGACCCGCTCACTCACTGACCCACTCACCTACCCACTAACTGACCAACCATATTCAGGGTCATGACAACACAAGTCAAAGACAAGCTGCATAGCCTTAACGGACGTTATGGACAAGCACTGTTTGCGAGTACCCACGAAGCCTGCATAACAACAAACTCCGTCTAACACGCACTGGCGGTGACAAGACCACGGCGCTTGTGCCAGACCAGGTGCATCCTGAGGCACCTGGCCTGGCACAAGCGCCCACCCATCCACCCACGAACTCTCGCACTCACCCACGCGCTCACCCAAATTACTCACTCACTCACTCACCCACCCACCCTCACACTCAACCACTCGCTCAACTACATCACTCGTCCACCCACCCACACTCACACTCAACCACTCGCTCACCGACATCACTCACTCACCCACCCACACTCACACTCACCCACTCGCTCACCCACATCACTCACTCGCCCACCCACTCTCACACTCACCCACTCGCTCACCCACATCACTCACTCGCCCACCCACTCTCACACTCACCCACTCGCTCACCTACATCACTCACTCACCCACTCTAACACTCAACAACAACCGCCATTCGCCACTAAGTGGCGGTGACGTCACCATGGCGCCTGTGCCAAGCCATATACACCTTGAGGCCACGTGAAGTTTCGAAGGCTCGCCGACAGGAGGTTACGGGACAGACCCAGGTGTTATGGGCTGCCTGGCTGAGATGACTGGTAGATGCACCACCTACGCTCCCTACTGTGCCAACTTGCTGTGTTTTAGCCGCCCGACGCTCCGCTCGTTGTTGTGAGCGTCACTTTTCCGCCCTCTGTTGTTG
>JAZEWT010000010.1:16682249-16704679 GCA_036362905.1 Mordacia mordax
GGTTTGCTCTCACACGAAGCACAACCATTGCATCAGCAGCGGGTCAAGGCACTCGTCAATAAGACTGCATTTCAGGGCAATGGACCCAACTCACTTGTGCTGCGGACATGAGCTGTTAAGTGACTCGCTTACCCCTCCCTGTTGGGACACCTGTTTAAAATAGCTACGGCTCAACAGTTCCTTCCAACTTCAATAAAGAAACTAATGAAGGGCCATTTCTCAAAACGTCGCCTATTACATCGGTTTTCCTTATCAGGACACATTATTGATGAAAGCGTAATGGTTTTTGAAATATATATTTTTCACTCATCCGTAGGTGCTGCCATTGGTGAGTCAGCTCTTCCCGGGCAAGTCGGTGGGAGCCTTGATGGCCAGCTCGCTCGCTCGCTACGCAAGATCTGCCCTAAGAGCGGCGCGCGGTCACGACAATGCGGCCACAGCTGAAACATTGGCGCCACCACGCGGCTGGCGCACGTAATGCGGCTGACACATTCCACACAGGAATCCTCCTCCCCCCCCCCTTGCCACGGTGGCCCCGTGGGTAGCGCTGTCGCATCACAGCAAGAAGGTCCCAGGTTCGAATCCCCAGGTTCGAATCTCGGCCCAGGTGCCTTTCTGTGTGGTGGAGTTTGCATGTTCTCTCTCCCCGTGGCCGCGTGGGTTTTCGCCGGGCGCTCCGGTTTCCTCCCACAGTCCAAAAAAGCATGCTGCTGCATAGGTTAATTGGCTTGCAGATTAAATTACCCGCGGTGCCCGGTGATGGACTGACGTCCCATCGCGAGTATATCCTTGCCTTGCGCCCTGTGTCTGCCGGGATAGGCTCCGGCTCACCGCGACCCTGTATAGGACTAAGTGGTTTTTTCTGACAATGAGATGAGATCATCCCCCCCTCGCCAGGTCCGCTGTGGGGTGGGGGGGATGGGGGATGGAGTGTGGGGGGGGTGGTAACGTAACAAAGTTCGGCGTGGAAACCAAATCTGCAGCTGGCCGATCGAATGTGCGTCATCCGGACCAAACTCGTGCGACAACGGCTCGATCTCACATCTCGGAACCCCGAGTCGAGGGCTCTGCTCGGGTGGACAAATGCCGAGCGCAGCACGGGTTGCCAGAGGCTGTGCTTTGTGCTGGAGGGTGAGCAGGAGGACCGCTCGGGAAACGGCCTTGCCACGGTTCTCTCTGCTCGCGCGTCCACGCTGGGTGAAGCCTCCGAGTTTGCGCCGCTAGTGTTTTTGCTTCAAATCCGCACGACAGCGTCCGACTAAACGGGGTTCTTTACTCAACTGTGTTCGTTCATCCCGCACTCGGGTTAAATTCTACCGAGAGTCGAATGCCGCTCCAATCTCCCCCACCATTGGGGGGCAACCGGCCAGCCTGGCTTAACTCAGATACCGGCCGTTTAAAGCGGCAACGACAAGATATCGGCTCGACTGTCGCGCAGTGAACATTGCTCTCTCTTGCACGACTGGTGGGAGAGTGCTGCCCCCTCCCTCGTACTGCGTCGAACTAATGAGGTCACGTGCCGGTATCTCACAGGTAGCTTTGTGGTGTCCACTCCAGCGGGCCTTACACTAACATAGTGGTTCTTAACCTTGTTGGAGGTACTGAACCCCACCAGTTTCATATGCGCGTTTCACCGAACCCTTCTTTATTGGAAAAATAAAATGTGATCACCTGCAGCCAGTGATGGCCAAGCGAGGCGTGTCATCACGAATCATGAGTGAGGTGTGTGTCTTGACCTCCACCGAACCCCTAAGACTGACTCACCGAACCCCTGGGGTTCGATCGAACCCAGGTTAAGAACCACTGCTAACAGGAGGAAGTCACTGCTTCGTGAGCTATCTAAATGACGCGATGCCAACAGCACAGTCAAGGTGCAGTTTGTTGAGATGATTTGCACGCTGTTGCTCTCCACCGCCTCGCAGCTGCTTCGAGAATAGTTCCGAAATGCATCGCTGAGCTACACAGCACAACTGCGACAATTCTACGCAGTAAATATAACCACCTTACACTGTGTCTACGCTCGTTCGCCAGCGCGGTTGGAGTTTGGTCAAATAACCCGCACGACCAACGCGCTGTGGTGAAGTCCTCTTATCAGGCAGTGTATTGCTAAAAAGTGTCTGCACGTGTGACGTTTGCTGACACTGGTAACAGAGACGGGTATTCCTGTCAGAGTGGCAAAACATAACATTTACTGGCTTCAACACAAGGGTCACGCGCAAATCCCCGCGGCGTTAGTCCGCGATGCAGCTCGCACTGCGCAACACCTTTTCTGTATATTGCTGTCAGCAGTGCCGCGACGGGGAAAGGAAGCCTCGGAACATCTCAACCGCCTGACACGGGCGACACCACGAGCGACTTCACCTCCTGTGTACCGGATTCTCGCCAAGTCCACGAACTGATGGCGGAGAAGAGAAAGGTGTTGATGGGGGGAGGGGGGGGAAACGTTTCACATCGCATCACAAGCTTTCGCCATGCTCGCCTCTATTTTTTATTTGCATTAATTCAACCTGACGATCGCTACCCTTGCAGGCGGATTTGGACGTAAGAAGAGCACTGAAGGAGAGGGCATCCCTAAGCCCGGTGGTGCCTAGACTGACACTCGTGCATGCAGCCAGTGGCCCACAAGAAAGCAGACCCGACCAGACCTACGCTTGGAGAACCTACAGCAAGAACCTCTGAGAGCCGAGCCCCTAAGATCTTAAACTTTGGCTGTGTCCTGGTAACACTGCCAGGGTTCTCATGTTACAGAGTGTAAGGTGGTTATATTTACTGCGTAGAATTGTCGCAGTTGTGTTGTATAGCTCAGCAATGCATTTTGGAACTATTCTCGAAGCAGCTACGAGGCGGCGGAGAGAAACAGCAGGCAAATAATCTCACCAAACTGAACCTTTAATGTGCTATTTGCATCGCGTCATTTAGATATCTCACGAAGAAGTGACTCCCTCCTCTTAGTGCAAGACCCGCTGGAGTGGACACCACAAAGCTACCTGAGATACCGGCACATGACCTCATTATTTCGACGCAGTGGAATGGGGGGCAGCACTCTCCCACCAGTCGTGCAAGAGAGAGCAATGTTTACTGCGCGACAGTTGAACCGATATCTTGTCATTGCCGCTTTAAACGGCCGGTATCTGAGTTAAGCCAGGTTGACCGGTTGCCTCCCAATGGTGGGGATAATGGAGCAACATTTGACTCTCAGTAGAATTTAACCCAAGTGCAGGATCATCAACTCAGTTGAGTAAAGAACCCCGTTTAATCGGACGCTGTTGTACGGATTTGAAGCCAAAACACTAGCAGTGCAAACTTAGAGGTTTGCCCCAGGTCGCTTCCTCCCGGACCACGTGAGAGTAAACAGAACTGAAAAGCTATTTCTCTCAGCGCTAAGCTATTCGTAGACTTTCAGGAACTGTCCAAAAAAATCTAAATCTAGTTCAGAAATGTGTTATACAATGGATGATTTTTTTTTTTACAAAGTATTCCCTCTACAGTATTACAATGAATAAACTGATGTGAAAAATACCCATTATTGAAATACTTTGTTATCCGTGGCTTTCAAGTTCACCAGAAGCATCAACATTCCATGTAAGTACATAATTAAACTTCTTGCATTGCAAGTGTATAAATTACATTACCCCTATACACTAAGTAATTACAGCGATTATGGTATTTAATCTTAGCAAATGCTCTACTGAAAACATTAATACCTGAATGGAAAAATTGCATCTCTCGGCAATAATGTCGACAGTCATACGAGCAGCAATAAGTCTTCTCTCAACAGAATTCTAGAGCTCTTCTACTGGTCGATCACAGTGTTTAATTTAACTCTGAGGAGCAAAGTGTATTAGAAACCAGGTGTAATTCGTCGATGAAATCCATTTTTGGGTCAGGTCATGTAAAAAATTATAAACTAGTGTCGTTTAACCCTCCACCACCCGACACAGCCAGTCAGTAACGGGTTGTCACGTGAACAATTAACGTGCCAATTGCTCTCTCTCTTTTTATGAAATATTGTGGGGTTGCTTGTCAATACACCGGTGTGCTGAGATAGTACAGGAATTGGCGCGTTTTCTGTTCACGGACAACCCCCTTACTGATTGGCCGTGTCGGGTGGTGGAGGGTTAAACGACACTATTTTATAATTTTTTACGTGACCTGACCCAAAAATGGATTTCATCGATAATATTGGTCACGAAAGCCTTCGAATTACAGGTGTAATTCAGTTGCAATCCCTTGCCAAGTCCTGGATCTCGCTTGCAGAATGCACATTTTTCTTCTGGATTAAACCAGTTGCTGGCCACTGGACCAGTTTCACCATCGACGTTTGAGTGTTGAGCAGCTGTCGTTTCGGTGGCGACGAGTCCGGTATGACGAGGCGAACGCCGTGATCGAGCAGTCCTAACTGCTGCCGCCACTTGGCTCTTCATCCTCGCAGAGGGTTGGTTCAAGAGCAAATCGTTAATTTAGTCCCCGGTTCATATCCCACCGCGGAGTCGCAGACAACATTGCTCTCCGCCGGTCAACGGCGTTCACGAACGACGGCAAAGTTATCGACAGAGGGCCCATCCGGTCGACGCGGCCGCGGAGGAGCACCGGCGACGAGAAGGGCTCGTCGTCAGCGCACGAACAGCGCCGCTCGCTGGGCCACGTGCTTGCACCCGGCCACCGCCAGGAGGCCCTCGCCCTGCGGCCAGTAGGCGAGCGAGGAAGCGAGGCTCCGCACGCGGCCGGGGCTCGGGTGCCGCCCGCGGGCCAGGAACTCGTCGCACGCGCACAGGTGCACGTGCCGCGGCTCCAGCGGCAGGAAGACGATGGGCGTCACGAGCCGCAGCAGCGGCGCGCTCTTCGCGCCGTCACCTGTTGCCGCGAGAGGACGCGGCGACACGGTCACGACTCGCCGAGCGGCGGTTGAACCCGGGCCGGGATGTTACAGGGTGGCGCGGCGACGCGTTTACGGGTGCACCGCGACGGTCAGCTCGGGTCGATGGAGGGTGATGTCACGACTATTTCGGACACATTGTTACGAAATCTCAACCGTGACCGGCAATCGAAAAGTTATTTTCACTGTCGTACAACAGTATCGTACGTATTTTCACTGACGTACGACAGTATCGTACGTATTTTCACTGTCGTACGACAGTATCGTACGTATTTTCACTGTCGTACGAGTGTCATATGAATTTTCACTGTCATACGAGTGTCGTACGAATTTTCACTGTCGTACGACAGTGTCCACCTCTGCGGTGGATACCGCATAAATTAGCACAAAAAAGTGTCCACCTCTGCGGCGGATACCGCAGAGGTGGACACTTTTTTGTGCCAATTTGCGCAGCGTGAAGTGACGAAGGGCTGCGCATGTACGAGACTGTATTTACCAAGGTGCAGTCGAAGCGCTTCCCTGAGCTTGTCCGGCAGATCTTCCATCGCTATCTCCGTTCGGCTTCTTCCACTCTGCAGCATCTCCAGTGTCCGTGTGTTAATGATCAGTGTCCCAATGTTACTGCTGCACACAGCCAAACAAACACGACAGGTTAACGGCTACAATTATTTTAACACGTGTTTTCTTTCTATTATTACACGATGTCATCATTATTGTCGAAACCCGCTTAATGCTGTACAGGGTTGCGGGGGGCCGGAGCCTATCCCGGCACACAGAGGGTGCAAGGGAGGGCTATACCCGGGATATGACGCCAGCATATCGCAGGACACTGGAGGTAACTCACTCAGCAGGCCAATTAACCTAAACAGCAGTGTGTGTTTTGATGGTGGGAGGAATACAAAGTCTCATCTCATCTCATTGTCTGAAACCGCTTAGTCCTATACAGGGTCACGGTGAAGTCGGAGCCTATCCCGGCAGACACAGGGCGCAAGGCAAGGATATACCGACGATGGGACGCCAGTCCATCGCCGGGCACTGCGGGGCAATTTAGCCTGCGAGCCAATCAACCTATGCAGCAGCATGCTTTTTGGACTGTGGGAGGAAACCGGAGTACCCAGCCAAAACCTACACGGACACGGGAATAACACGCAAACTCCACACAGTACAACACCTGAGCCGGGAACCGAACCCAGGATCGTCTTGCTGTGAGGCGATAGCGCTACTCACTGCGCCACCACACCACCCTTGTTGACACGGAGTAAGTAGGATAATTAACTTGAATGCTTTTCAAGTTGCAATATCATTACTTGAGCAGATTAAGCAAAATGTAGAAGCCAGGATAAGGTTTCATTGGCAAGGGTGAGCCAAGTCCCAAAATTTACAAACGCGAACCACTCCAGTTACGGCAACAAACCAAATAGAAATCTATTAAATAATCGCAATAACATTATATCCCAGCATTGCGTCTGGCAGACGCCACGCAAAAGGACGATCGCAGGCAAGATATGATTCGAACCTAATGAAGATAAACATGGCTTTCTTGTAGGCACTCTGCGGGGTGTCCAGGATGTGGAACAGCAGATCATCGAGCAGCCCTACAGACAGCTCCTCCACAGAGTCGACGATGAAGAGCGAATGTTCGCAGACTTGTACCCCCTCCAACAGCACGGTCTCCAGTCTGTCCTGTAGTGGGAGACACGCGCATGGTACCGCCCCGCACTTGATAGGTTTCAAGGCATGATCCGGCACTCGCTAACTCACTCGATACACACACACTCTTTTATCACTCTTCTATTGCTACTGTCACGGATGCTATTACTGTCAACTTAACGCACTGATTCCCCCATCTCAGTGTTGCGGCTCAGTGTTGTCGTGCCGGGATGTTGGCTCTCTTCCGATTTGCGCCTGCTTGGGAACATTCATTCCTCCCTCCGGCTTGCACTGTTGATGCGGCTCAGTGGTGCCGTGCCGGGATGTTGGCTCTCTTCCGATCCACACCTGCTCGGGAACATATGTTCCTTCCTTGTTTGTTTAAGAAATTATCTATTATTTTGCTAACTTTATGTCCTATAATTTGTCACTGCTGTTTGACTTTCCGTTGAACGGTTCTGATGTTGTTGTTGACATGGCATTCTCGCCAAAGCTCGGATTTGTGTAAAAAAAAAAAAACCCAAAAACGTTATTGTTGCTGATTTTCCGTTCTCTGCCATTGTTGCTGACGTGCCGTTCTCTCCGCAGCTCTGTGCAGCGTTTTGTGGCCCTCGGGTGAAAAGCGCTCAAAAATAAAATGCTTATTTTTATCTTTATTAAAGACTTGGTATAACCAATGCATGTAAAAAATATTGTACGTGTACTGCAGAGGCATCTTTATTTTCTATGAGTAAATATATTAATTTTGGAAAACTTACGTATTAAAATAAAGCGTAGGTGGTAACGGATAGCAGTGTCTCAGATTTAGTTTTGTTTGCGCCACTTTGACGTAGCAAAGCATGAACATTTCTATATTGGAAATAGTCTCACATGAATAGTTTGATGCATCGTGAATATAAACCTCGATTAATGAACACAACGCAGACTTAGGAGACAATGTACGCAAACAATGCTCGTTCTCATCGAAGGCTCCATTAAAATCGCTGCACCTCGACCAGCAATAGCCGGCCCGTGCCCACGCCGCTCTCACCCAGCGCGAGCGGCGATCCTCCGTCCCAGAGAGCAGCAGGTTGGGCACCACCGCGTGCACGCACTGGCTGCTCATGCCGTCGCTGTAGAGGCGCTGCGCGAGGGTGCGCGCCGCAAACGACTTCCCCGTGCCGCTGCCGCCAAACATGATGAGCAGCCGGGGCCCGACGGTCGCGCCGTCCCTGCACGCCATCGAGAACCGCCGCGCCGCCTTCTCCAGCACGCTCCGCGCCAGGTGCTGCCCGTGCAGCCTGCGGTGCAGCTCGCGCTGCAGGCCTGAATGGGCGGAAATGAGCGAACGTGGCCGTAGGGCCGATTTATTGATTCAATTTTGAGCCGCAATTTTCATCCATGTATTCGATGGATCGCTTCATCACCGAGGTCTTCATCCAGCAAATTGAACGAGCGTGGCTCATTGTGATCGGTGGAGAATGCAATATCGTAAAGACACCGATACGTTAGAGGTATTAGAAAATGAAGTTGATTCTTTAATGCTCATTAACATCGGTTAAAGGAAATTGCTACCATGGGAGAGTGCAATGACTCCTCGCTGTGGGGATGCTGATGGAGATGTGGCATCCCCATTGCTCTCTCTATCTCGTTGAAGGCAGTTGTCCCACCTGGCAGGTCGGACTTGATGCGGCAGTCGCGGTCCAGGCAGCTGAGCAGGTTACGAAGGTTTGGTGCCGGCAAGAAGCTGGGGTAGATTTCCGTCGCCGCAGTTCGGAGTTCATTGTCTGCCAGGACCTCGACTGCGGGATACAGTTGGGGCTGTCAGAGAGCAGCAGCTACAAGCTTAGGCTGGACAAAGTGGAGTTTTCTCCGGATTATAACATGCGCTGAAAACTCATACACGGTGTCTACAATTAAATAGACTAAGTCGCACACACGCCGACCGGATTATAAGACGAACATCCAAAATACTGCTTCAAAACACACCAATATAGAATTTCATTTCGGTAAAGGCGGTGTAAAATAATGCCATTGGCTTCGACATAAAATCCGTTGATGGGCCAACTAGATCTTTAAGAAAATAACTACAAATATAAAACTACACTCTTCAGTGCTCGACACATGCATGGACTATTAGGAGAATATTCGCACGTGCTAGGTGGGTACCCTCCAAGCTCTGCACAAAAAGGTTCAAGAATTGTGGCCAGAAGGCGCAAGCCAAAATACAAAGTACCCAGGCCAAAGTGTTCCATATTTCCAGACTCCTTTCCATGTTTACCGAACGCTAAAATGTATGCTGTCATTACTGCAAACTCAACGCGTCTGATGACGATTAATATACACGCCCTACAATGACGGTACGATCACTGTATCGATACCCCCGTGATGTTATTGATGCGGCAAAAAAAAACCCAGTCATAATGATCGGATTACCAACTATGTCGTGGATTGTGATCCTGTGACGAGTAATGCCGTATAAGATTACAATAGGTTTTACCGTATCTGGCGATTATGCAGGTGTCAAGATCTTAACACCTGCATAATTGTTAAGATCTTAACACCTGCATAATTGCAGGTGTTAAGATCTTAACACCTGCATAATAATCGCCAGATACGGTAAAACCTATTGTAATCTTATATTTGTATACTGGCAAAAAAGTACCCATAGAGTAATGCCGTCTTTCTGTGGTTGACACCACAGGTACCGACACCGCGAAACCAGCATCACACCATTAGAATTAAAATGTTGTGGTCGCTACCCGTGATGTTGTGGCCTCGCGCCTGGCAGCGCCTCTCGTCGCGCTCGCCGCAGTCCGGCACGCGGCAGTAGAGGCTGCTGTAGATGACACCATTCTGTGGCAGAGCGCCCAACCAGGTCGCCACGGCCCCGGGCCAGAGCGTTGGGTCGGCCCACGACCAGGGGTGAATCGCCGGGATCAACGCTGCGTCCACGCGGTGCCACGGCAACGTTAAAATCACCAGCGGCAGGAGCGCATGAGCAGTCATCGCTGTCCGCCCGACCGCATGCTACGACTGCGGCGAGGGATCGGGGAGGGGGGGCAATGTCTGTTGTTGTTTACTGCTGAGTTGTTTGTCTCACGACCGTGGTGATTCAGAGGTCAGGCGTTGGCCGTCCAGGCTCAAGTGTCCGCCTTCAAGAGTAACGGTCTGGCCTTCAAGGGTAACCGTCCGGCCTTCAAGGGGTAACAGTCCGGCCGTCCAGGCTCAAGTGTCCGTTCTTCAAGGGTAACGGTCCGGCCTTCGAAGGCGGAAAGGAGCTTCTTGGAGTCCGAGTGGGGACTCAACTGTCCGGATGGCGGGACTCAGGGGACTGTGCGCCTCACCCGGGCAGGGTTAAAGGCCGCCCGGGTTCCACGCTTCGGACAACTGCAACAGAACTCGAGCGGCGCTTCCGTCGACCCGCGGAGGGTGGGGGGCTATCGGGGACTCCGGCAGGAGTCCGGGGTGCGGAGCGACGCGGCTCACGGCCGAGCGAACTCAGCAGCGAGCGGGCGGCAGCAGTGACAGCAGCTGCGGTGACAGCAGCAGCGGCGTCAGCAACAGCAGCAGGGACGGCAGCAGCGACGGCGGCGGCAGCAGCAGCAGCGACGGCAACAGCAGCGACTGCAGCAGCAACAGGGACGGCAGCAGCAGCAGCAACGCGGCCACCGTGCAGCCGTGCGGGGAAGCGGCGGCCGCCTCCCTCCTTGAAGGCGCCCACGTGGTCTCCGGCACAATGACCTACTTCCGCGAAATGTAGTGCGGCGGCATTGGCGGCCGTATCGTGTTACCCTCTTGCGTCGTGCACGATTATTACCGTCGCTTGCATGGAAAATTAATTCGGGCGATTGCAACGCGCATGGGTTGTGCAGTAATCGAGCGGCGCGTGCGTTCGTTTCAGCGGGCACCTGACGAGCCACCTACGCACAACGTGACACCGGGTTCCTCGCTGGGGTCCTGGGCGCACTGCGCGATCAGGCATCGCCGCGGACAACTAAGTCACGAGGTCGCCTCTTCGCGCACCGCCTTTCGGTTGCGCGGCGCCGCGACAGAAAACGAGTCCCTTGTTTTTCTGCCGCTTTCTCTCGGAGCGCTCGCAATGGCCGCGTTGTTTCTCACCGCGCCGGGGCTCGAGACGCGGCCGCCGGCCTCGTCGCGCCGAGCGTTCGCGCCGCTCGCCACGTTCCCTGAGCGTCGCTCTGTGCCTCCTCCCCCCTCCCCCCCCCGCGAGCGGCGGGCGCAGTGATCGGCGGCGCGGTGAAGCTGCCTATGAAGATGGCCGCGTCCCGGGGCGCAGGTAACGACGCCTCTCGTCTCTCGCTCCGTCGTCTCGCTCGAGGCTCGTGTTTGTGCACCGGGGGGAGGGAGGAGGAGGGGAGCAGCAGCAGCAGCCGCGTCGCCCGACATCAAACGCGGCTCGGCCGTAAACGCGAAGTTCGGTCGTTGTGGGGGTTTTGCGGCGAGGGCGGCCGCGATGTCCGAGTCGAGGTAACAACGGCGCTGCTTTTCTAGTCGAGTCAGCTGTGAAGCGGCCAGGCCGAGGCCGCGGCCCCGGCCCCGACCCCGGCCCCCCGGAGCCACGCAGTCTCTCCTCCGTTCAGGGTCTCTCTTTGTTTAGAACCCCGGCGCCTAACTGTCGAGGCGTTCATGCAGCGGTAGATAGAGAATGGCCGCTTGCTGCTGCTGCTGCTGGTGGCAGCAGGAGCGGTCAGACGGGGGATGGGAATTGGGAGGGGGCGTTCATGCAGCGGTAGATGGAGAATGGCCGCTTGCCGCTGCTGCTGTTGGCAGCAGGAGCGGTCAGACGGGGGATGGTAATTGGGAGGGGGGGGGAGATTGACATTCGTTTACAAGTTGTTTTTTGGCGAATGCGCGCGTTGTTTTAATTGGTGTCTTTTTATTTTAAATCGCGTAATAGTAAGCCATGCGTTTGGTGTCGGTCGTTGTGGCTTGATCGTTAAAGCGCAGGTAGGCTCGAGAGAGAGAGGCGCCGTAGTCTCGTTGAAGTTCTTTATTCAGCAGTGGAGAGACCATGGCTCATTGGTGTTGGAAACAGCTGTGCCGGGCGATGCCACGAGGCCCTCGGCGGACAAAAGGAGGCGGAGGGGAAGGTTTTTTTTCTAAAGACCGTATTTGTAATGTATCGTTAGCCGTATTCATAGGTCGCTTTCCTAAGGCGTGCGTGTACTTATTAAGTCGTTTTGTTAATTTACTAAATGCATCATCCGTTGCTGGTGTGCTTTGGTGTGGTAATAATTGCGCTTTTAAAGCGATTTTCACCCGGGAGGGTCACAAACCACTGATCGCAGGTCGTAAGAAATAGGAAGTGACTTGGGCAAGCCCTCCATCCAGCAGTGGATCGATACTCTATACTGATGAGTTGTACGTTAAGGCAAGGGATTATGTGAATGAAGGAACAGGAGTGTAGCACCATACCAACTAAATGCCATTTTAGTCAAACTAGGAGTCTCGTGCAATAATGTGGGTTTTTTGCAGCATTTGCTATACGCGCAGCTCTTTGTCTGCTGCTGGATGAAGGCCACTCCGCACTTTGGCAGATATGGAAGTTGTTTGATCATACTTCACGGTTGTCAGTGCGCGTTTGTGAAGGCGGCGTGGGACTTGTTCAGGTTCGCATTGGCCACTGATGTTAGCCGTGGCTTGGAATAGAACTCGTGCCGTTGAGTTAGTGACGCATTCCTTAACCACACATTAACTGCTTCACTTGATTTAATAAACACCGCAAATTAAATTCGCACATTACATATGAATAGTAAGGCGACTATTGGTCCGCACTTTAATTTAGCCCCTGGCAGTCTGGTTATTTTATTTTTAACTTAATGCATTAAGGGCTGTGCTTTATGTTTGTAGCCAACGTGTAAGAAGTGAACAAAGGCATTGTAACGATGTAGGTTTTTCACGGCTCGATGCATGACGATTGCTTCGAAAAAGCTGCTCTCTCGGGACAGCCGCGTCGCCCGCTTCCTCACTCCACCTCGCGACGTTTCGCCCTCACTCGTTAGAGGCATCCTCAGGCGCGAGAGAGCAGCTTTTCGAAGCAATCATCAGACAGAGGCATTGTCTTGCAGCTAATACATTTGTGAACTATTATGGCCTATCCGTGTGTAAGCTTAAAGCACCGGAATGTTTAAGCAACATTTTGGGTTTTTTTTGCGGGCAAACGTTGGACAGGATTTGGCCTCTTGACACTGATCAACAGCGTGTAGTCAGTGGTGTTTTTTATATGCGCGCGTGTCGCTTGGTGTTAGGCACGAGCCTTTCACAATCACCATGGGTTGCATTACAGCAACCGTGCGCACAGTGTGTCCTGGGTCGGTGGGTTCAGCGAGTGAGGCGGTCCAACGCTTAGCGTGTTGTGCTACAACCATGCATATTCGAAGTCGATCGTCTTTCACGTGCGGCACCGTGGCCCAGTGGGTAGCGCTGTCGCCTCACAGCAAGGTCTCCGGGTTCGAATCTCGGCTCGGGTGCCTTTCTCTGTGGAGTTTGCATGTTCTCTCCCCGTGTCCGCGTGGGTTTCCGCCGGGCGCTCCGGTTTCCTCCCACAGTCCAAAAAACATGCTGCTGCATAGGTTAATTGGCTCGCAAACTAAATTATCCTCAGTGCCCGGTGATGGACTGGCGTCCCATCGTGGATATATCCCTGCCTTGCGCCCTATGTCTGCCGGGATAGGCTCCGGCTCACCGCGACCCTGTACAGGACTAAGCGGTTTCTGACAATGAGATGAGATCCTCATTCACGATTAACGTCACTGACGAGTGGTCAATGCCCATCCTGGCTTCCCCACCATCCACGTTGGAGGCATCCTCAGGCGTGATCTCACAGCACGTCTAATTATGCTGTTGGTTACTGTCTTCATTCGTTTGTTTCACTGCCAACAAAATATATTGCATTTAGTTACGTCAGCAAAAAAGGGGCTTCCAGACGAATGCTTTATTTGTTTAAAAGTATTACTGTAGTTGCTTGTGCGCCACTAAACTCTTCATTGAGAAGGCTATCGTGATGCTGCCAGCCTAGTCTTGTTTATGCAGTAGCGCTGGGGGCATTGAGTTTCTTAAGTGTGAGTGATTCCACACACTCTTATGTCTTGTGACGTTCAAATCGACAGCACTTACCGCCGTTAACACACAACAAATTGAATCTGTATTTGCTTTGGTGCCTGTAAAAAAACAACTTTGCACATTATCAGTAACTTTGCCTTAGAGCATGAAAGTATTACAGTAGAATAAGTCCACCATGCGGGCGGCACGGTAGCCCAGTGGGTCGCGCTGTTGCCTCACAACAAGAAGGTCCCGGGTTCGTATCTCGGCTCGAGTGCCTTTCTGTGTGGCGTTTGTATGTTCTCCCCGTGTCCGTGTGGGTTTTCGCCAGGCACCCCGGCTTCCTCGCACAGTCCAAAAACCTGCTGCATAGGTTAATTGGCTTGCAGACTAAATTGCCCGCAGTGCCCGGTGATGGACTGGTGTCCCATCGTGGGTGTATCCCTACCTTGCGCCCTGCGTCTGCCAGGATAGGCTCCCCTCACCGTAACCCTGTACAGGACTAAGCGGTTTCTGACGAGATAAGAAGTCCATGTTGTATCTTGGAAGTCTAGTTTCAAATGCACATCAATTTTCGCTCCAGGGAAAAGTCAGCACCTGAAACATTGGCCTGTCATTTATTTTGTTTTGCAGAAGGCAATGTAAATTATACAGGTATTGTTGTTTTTCAATACTATTTTACGATACAATTTGTATTTGTACTGTTATCTAAATTCAGCCACATATAATCTGCATTAATATGTGCGGGCGTGCGATTTGTTTGCCCTTTTTATTTTAAAGCCAAAATTCGGGTTCCTTGCAAGCTTGAGACAGATTTTGCTCAAAAACCTCAGCCTCTCACTGACCACCTTTTTCTATCGCTCAGCTCGTCGTTGTATTTTATTGAGGAGAGCCCCGCGGAGCACTGCCTGCTTGTCCGGCTTTGCGAATGACCGTGCCGACCTTACCGCTGCCACTTTGGCAGTGGCGCTCATAAATAACGCTTCTGCCTCCATAAAAATGGTGCTGGGTCACCTGTGCGGGAATTGCAATGCAATTTAAATGTACGTCGTGTGTGTGTGTGCGTGCGCGCCATCGCTCCACACGACCCATTTGCATGGATGGCTAGGGGGGAGAACATGTACATTAGTTTGCCATTGCTGTCGATTGCAAGGCAAGCAAGAGGTAATCGTGGTCACTGGCGTTGATGTCACCGCAACCTGTCATCGCTTTGTTTTCTGTGAGCAGCTCTTACGGTCTCCATTACTTGGAAAGCAGTGTCCTTTTGTTTTATTCGTTTTGTTCATTTCTGCCACAATTTAAAAATAAATCCGTTCGGTAATAAATACACACTTGCAATCGGGACTTGGTTGCACAATAGAACCTTGATCCCATCACTAACGAGAGCAAAACGATCTTAAAACGACTGTACATGGTCAAGTTCCGAATTGCAAGGTCATAGAGCTTCTTGTCACCTCACTCTGCCCCCCCCTCCCTTACCCCGACATCTTTTGAACTGATACAACCGCATAGAGCCAGCGCAGGGCTTATAACATACCAGTGATACCCGTCCACACTGGACCACTGAATCTGGCTCCGGTCCAAGCGGACTATGTTCAAGATTTAATAGTTTTCATCATGCGTTACATCATTCAGTGCACTTGAGCACCTGCTGCCGACAACGCACGGTTATTTCGCGTCGCAGCTGTGGCATGGCTCTGCAGTGGCAAAGCCAGGTGCCACCTTGGCCATGCCATGCTGACTTAACGTGTCACCGGTTATGGCTCGGTTGTGCCGTGGGGGGGAAAAAAAAGAGACCGAGCGATATCTTGTTGTCGCCGGCAGCGGCGAGCGGGTGCCCTCCGAGGAGGTGATCGCGGCGTGGGAGGATTATTGGGCGAGGGTGGGGTTGAAGCGCTGGACCCTGGACGGCATCATGACGACGCAGCAGGTGAACGCCACCGAGCTGCTCAGCCTGCTCGAGTCCTCGGAGCTGCAGGTGGCGGAGGACGTGCGCAATCTGCTCGTCGAAAACCTCAATGTCGGTGAGCGCCGCATGCCCTGGTGCCGACGGGCGGAGACATTGCCCACGATGGGACGCCAGTCCATCACTGGGCACCGAGGGTGATTTTAGTCTGCAAGCCAATTGACCTATGCAGCAGCATGGTTTTTTGTACTGTGGGAGGAAACCGGAGTAACCGGTGAAAACCCACGCAGACACGGGGAGAACATGCAAACTCCACACAGAAAGGTACCCGAGCCGAGATTCGAACCCGGGACCTTCTTGCCGTGAGGTGGCAGCACTACCTGCTGGGCCACCGTGCCGCCCCCCGTTGATCATTGAAAAATGATAACAAATATCCGAGTTTATCCTGTTTGTGGTAGTGGCATCTCGTCATAAGACAAAGATTCCCCGTTTGTAGAGGTTAAACTGTTAATTTTGGAACCTTTAAATTCTCTTTCTCACCTACAAGGCTCTCACTGGCACTGCTTCGACATACATCTGTGACCTACTTCAGGCGCCCTCCTCAACACGACAACTCCGATCCTCCAATGCGGGCCGCTTGCTGCATGTGCCCGGATCGCGCCTCCATTCAATGAGTGACAGAGCCTTCTCGCGCGCTGCTCCCAGACTCTGGAACTCCCTTCCATCTTAGATTAGGTCCGCCGAGTCCCAGGGCATCTTCAGATCTCATCTCAAAACTCACTTGTTTCGTAAGGTTTTCAAGTCCTCTGGCTCGGACTGTTAATGCGGCTCACCGTTGTTGTGCAGGGATGATGCCAACCTGCGCCTGCTCGGGAACACTTCTTCCTTCCTTCATTGCTGAACAATTATATATTTATTGCTTATTTTACGTCCCCTAAATTATAGCCATTATTTATTTGACTTTTAGTTGGACTGTCCTGATGTTGTTGACATGCCGTTCTCTCCACAGCTCACATTTGTAACAAAAACAACGCTATTGTTGTTGATTTGCTTTTCTTATGTCGTCGTTGTCGCGGACATGCCGTTCTCACTGCAGCTCTGTGCAGCACTTTGTGACCCTCGGATGAAAAGCGCTCTGGAAGTGCATTTATTATTATTATTATTATTTTACCACCAAACGCTGTACGCTACCACTGGCCTGCTTCATAGTGGGCAGCACTTTCCCACCAGTCAGGCTAAAAGAAAACATTTTTTTTGTTATTGGACAGCAATGTGGTCATATTGCATCTGGAATGTAGCCAATATAAGTGCAGAATCAATTTTAATAAGATGCGTTTTTATTACCAAACTTTCACCGTGCTGGTCTGTGCCGTTAAATAAAGGTGGGTGGCGTGGACGTTGGAGGAAAGTACGTTACAACTTAGGATTACCGCCGTATCGATCCTAATGGTAATTCACCTACCTGCACCCCCATCAAAGTGCTATCTCGCATCCAAGTTCAAACGGGCATATTCCGGGTGAAAAAAAAAGTTGTTTTGCCGTTCATACGTCGTCATTCTTGCTGACACGCCGTTCTTTCCACAGCTCTGCAGCACTTTGTGACCCCCCCCCCCGGTGACGAGCACTCTCGAAATGCTATTATTAATGTTGGACGGTGCAATCGCGTCAGGCTTGGAGAATTGTCTTGCTGTGGTGTAAGTGAAAGTTTAGCGCGAGAGTGTTTTTCGATGATGTTTGCAGAGCGCGGGCCGTGGCTACTCAACAGCCTGGTGGATTACTACATGATCCGCAGTTCGGAACAGGCCCTGCAGATCCTGTGTAGTGTCCGAGAGCCGCATGACAAGGTGCGTTTACAGAAGGCCGTCTCCCTCTTGCCCCCTCCCCCCCGTCTCCCTAACTGCTGGGGATCGCCGATCTGTTGACTCGTACGAGAAGAGTTCACAGGAGGACATCGCCACCCGCGGCGGCTTTATTCCTAGAAATCCGTTTTCAGAAATGAGAATTGTGGGGAAATAGGAAGCCTTTTGTCAGTGTCCTGCTACGTTTAAGTGCTCCGCCAACACCAATGACAGTGCTTAACAATGGGAGGTGAATGGAGAACCCAATGAAAACGCATACAGAATTGAGGGAGTACATGCAAAACGTCATGCTGAAAAGCCTACGAATCGGGCATTGAACGCAGGTGCCTCGCTCCTGCGCGACACGGTTATCACCACATCACCGAGACGCTGCTGCCCAATAGCCAACATCGATATATTTAATGGTTTGCCGTCTGCGTGTCGTAGCATCTACTGGACAAGCTGAATGAGTGCATGGCCCGAGCAGTCACTCGTCTTGCCAGCCTCAACTTGCTGGGCCACGTCGTGCGGAGGCAGCCGTCCTGGATCCACAAGATTTACAGGGCTCCCGTGTTTGCCTCTCTGCTCAAGTGCCTCAAGGCAAGCGTGTGCTGTGACCGAAGCAAATCGAGAGCAGTCGGCACATTGACGCGTTGCTCCAGTCGACGGACTGCAGTGTGTTCTGCACTGGTTGATTCGTTATTAATAATAATAATAATTGCACTTCTGTCAGTCTGGTATATATTTTGGAAAATTTTGAAAATGTATGTCGGTTTTCATGGCTTGCTCTATGAGAATTGTACTGACGTAGGTACATCGGGCTGTTCTTTCAGGATAGCCATGCCACGCTTCATAAATGCCTGACGCCTCCATTGTGGGAGATAAAATTCTGTGAAGGAGTGAAGGGAACTCTCTGTACGGCTCTCCTGCTTGAATAGTTATGAAAAGCAATTGTCACTGTTGGAAATTGCCTGCGACTTCATTAATTGGACATTGCGCACAAGGAACTTCGTCTCTCTCGCTGCTGAACCGCCGTGGACACTTCCTGCCTTCGCTATAGCCGTGCCTCCGTGCGAACGGCGCAAACGCCAAGCCCGCGTTATTGTTCCTGGGGATTGTCGCCGCGAGCGATGCGGCTGTGCGAGCCGCCGTTGGTTTTCACGCCGTCTCGTTGCCTCCGCAGACGGACTCCAATGAGGTGGTGCTCACCACGGGAGTGCTGGTGCTCGCCACGCTCCTACCCATGATCCCGCAGGCCGTCAAGCAGCACGTGCACGAGATCTTCGACATCTTCAGCCGCCTCGCCTCGTGGGGCCTCAAAAATGCTGGTGCGCCCCTCCCCCGCAACCCCCCCCCACCACTCCTGCACATTCAGAGGCGCGCGCGGCGGCAGTGTGCGGTGCCGATCGAGCAATGCGTCGGTGTTTAACGCCTACGTTTGTGATGATCGGTGTTGAGTTACTTTTAATGCGAGATGGGGTGTTCACGAGTTATGCCGCCAGAATGCTGATGTTACGCTTTTGGCTTAAGCGCGAGTCACAGCTTTACAAGTAAGACCCGGAATAATGAGAGATGCTTCGAATGAAATGGTTTCAGATGTCGCGCGTGAATATACGGGTCCACGGATATGCTATTAATGTTAAAACTATAATGATGTAGGTTTTCACGGCTCGATGCATGATGATCGCTTCGAAAAGCTGCTCTCTCGCAGCTGTCCCGAGAGAGCAACTTTTCGAAGCAATCAATGTTAAAACTTTCAACTAGATATCCATTGGTGGAGCAAAATTAGTTGAGAATTGTCATTCAGCATTTCTCTTTTTTTCTTGTCCTATACGTTTTATTCATAAATTATTAGTTTCGCCTGAGCACCTTTTTTGATTGTATAAATATAGCTTCGTTGAACATAAATTTTAAAATAAAATTGATTCCCGGTGTGTGTAGTAATGTTGATTGCACTTTAGAATAGCTTTGACTCATTAAGTTAAACAGAAAATTTTCAACCAGCCATTAAAGCAACAGCACGTAAACAGATTTTAAAATAATTTTTAAATAAGCAGACAGTGTCTCTTTCACATCCATCTGCCACTGTAGAAAGTTAAAGTGTTTCTTACACAACCCGTCAGCTGTATGGTTATGTGGGAGTGTATAATTGAGCAGCATTGTCTCACAAAAACCTGGCTTTCTTAAATCAATGCTGATGGGGGAACTACTGATCTTACAGGCAAGCACCGTATCGTTGCACAACACCCAAAGCGTTGTTTAGAGTTGTTTAATGATTTCTGCATCCGTTGCTTGCGGGCACTACCAGGCCATGTCCCCGAGGTGTGCATGGTGCACCTGCACGCCGGCGTGTACGCCCTCTTCCACCGGCTGTACGGCATGTACCCGTGCAACTTCCTCTCGTACCTGCGCGCGCACTACAGCATGCGTGAGAACAGCGCCCTCTTCACGGAGATCATCCTGGTGAGCGCTCCGCCAAGCGCACGCGTACGCGTAACCTGCTTCGTCCGGGCGAATGCTGCGCTCGCGAGCACAGTGCCCATCTCGTCCGTCAGACGAGATGGGCACTGTGCTCGCCATAGCACTCCCATCAGACCTCACGTGATTACAAGTCAATCTTGGGAAGCACAATCCGTCACTTCACGGCTGAACGCACAGCGCTAGCCCCGGGACTGTGCGCCGCGTGGCTATTCCGCGCCGCGTGGCTATTCCACGCACCACCGAGGTGCAGCATGGAAAACATTAGAATTGCTGTATGTACACCGTACTGTTTTTGAATTTAGGATCTCTGCCCTCAAATGTTATCCTACCAATTCAGAAAAAAAAATTGTCTGTGCCCTCTAAAATTAATTCCACTCACTTTTTATATGGAGTGCACACTGCAATCTCCACGTGACCGTCTGTTGTCATTCTGCGCTGTGCGTTTTTTCTCAGCCAATGGTGGAACGCGTGCGAGTGCATCCAGAGCTCGTCACGGGGACCAAGGAGTACGAGATGGACACCAGCAAGTACGTTTTGTCGCTGCCGGCGTCACACCCTCGCCGTCGTTTGCGTTGCTGACGTCCGTGGAGCGGGCGGTTTGTCGCGTGCGCACACGCGGTCGCCTGCAACTGCTCGCGATCGGAAATGTGGTGGGGGGGGGGAATAAACGCGCCGTTGTGCCAACGCGGCACATTTATTCCCCTGCACAGGCGTCACCGCATTGTCGCCGCATTGTGGATAACGCGTGAGGTTAGGCCGGTGCCATAAATCTGTCAAGACATCAGCCGTAATCTCTCGTTCGTTTACGCGCATATATTCATGTGTGAATTAGAACCAAGTAAGAAACTACTGAACTTAAGTTGCAAAAAAAAGTTGAATTGAATAGATCTCCTGTTCAAGGAGGATTTGCAGAGGCAAAGAAAAAATATTCCATTCTTTCGTCGATGCAGAAAAAATATCACAATTCCTAATACCATCGGATTTCCGTATTTAATGATTTGAATCCGATATGTGTGAGAATTTTCCACACTTGTGAAGGCTGTGTAAAGTGTTCTTGGTGACAATAACCGTAATTTAATATTGCAACTCGCTCAGCAATCGGCCGTTCTTGACGAGTGAACGGCTCATTTTCTTGAATTCGTCGTCGCCAAAAACGTAACGTGCCTTCAAAACCGCCTCCTCCCCAAGGTGGAAGAAGTACGAGACCCAGGACGTGGTCATCGAGTGCGCCAAAGTGTCGCTCGATTCGAAGGAGGCGTCGAGCGAGGAGGGATTCTATCCTCTCCCCGATCAGCTCGCTGTGCATTGCCTGTCCCAGACTACACCCGACGTCTCCTTCCTGTCAGGTACAGCGCTCACGTCTGTGAAAGCGCAGCCGTCGCATTGTCTACAGCCTTCGGACTCCTCGTTGGTCCTTGGCATTGTTTGATCGTACTTCACCGTTCTGGTCGTTACGTGATGGTAAAGCATTCCACGGAGGTGCCCTGGCCTGCCGCTAACGTTAACCGTGGCTGTTAATTTCGACCGGGTTGCCGAGTTCATAACCGAGACCATGCCGCCACGTCACTCCATTTCGCTATAAATATCTGAAATCCATCATTGCTCGGAGGTTTATTAGGTTTCACGCTTAGGGGCAGAATTAACCTTCCTTTTAAATTTTGTTTGTCTTACGGTATCCTTTTAAAATGTGCTCCATCGCTTGAAACGGATTGGTCTTCTACGGAGTGACATCCTAGCTAAGTGGCCAAAACCCATTACCATTTCGCTAATGCAATCTTGCGGCTCGAGTGGACTTCGTGCAAAACGTCTGCTGCAAGAATCGCTCTCACTTGATACATTGTCACGTTCGGCCAAGCATGTTGAGGATCTTCAACGCTCTCCTTCTCCCAGGAACGTCGCTCTCAGTCTCCGTGTCCACGACACCCTCCTCGTCGCGACTCTCCCATTCCTCCACGCCCATGAGGGTGCGTCGCCTCTCCGTGGAAGATGGTGATGACCATGGCCACCAGGTGACCGGTCCACGTTTACACAGGCCTTGCACGCGACGTTCGGTAGCCTGCC
Source organism: Mordacia mordax (assembly GCA_036362905.1). Taxonomy (NCBI): domain Eukaryota; kingdom Metazoa; phylum Chordata; class Hyperoartia; order Petromyzontiformes; family Petromyzontidae; genus Mordacia; species Mordacia mordax. The sequence goes on from JAZEWT010000010.1 coordinate 16,704,106, forward strand.
CCCATTATCTGGGTTATTGAAAAGAGTCGGGCCCCCCCGCCATTGGCAGTGTGTTATATCCAGCCACTTCCTCATCTGTCGCTTCGGCCGAACATCGTTCCCACCAGTCCGTGTTTTCACCTCGTGTTACGATGCCTCGGCCGACCTTGATCCCCTTCGCCGTCGATTATATCTCCGGTCGTAATTGGTGTCGAGCTGCCAGCGAGACGTGCGCGTGCACCACGTGTTTGGCAGTGCTCCACCTCAGTCAGTGCAGATTGGTGGAGACCGGCTGCCAGGCTATTAACAGTGGTTGAGATATTGCTCACCAATGACTGTGCAATGCAGCATGATGACCCATTCTTAGCCTGGATTTAAATAAATGGTCTATCATAAAATTTGCCAAAAAGTCAAATTGTTTCTGATGTAGATGTAGGTTTTCATATCTCTATATGGAAATTGCTCTTAAGAGCCGCTCTATTTTTTTTCGCTCACGGCAGAGAAATGCACGACATGGCAGTCCTGAAGCGACGGCTCTTGAGGGCATTTCTCAAATTTACGCTTTGGCTCGCTCCCAGCAACCGCAGATGTTCAC
>JAZEWT010000010.1:16742938-16753468 GCA_036362905.1 Mordacia mordax
AATGGTGATGATGGTGGAGGTGGAAATGCGACTGTCGTCGGGGCAGCTGTGCATCACAAAGCGCCCCATTGTGATGCAGACCCGCAGTGATGACCGCGCAGATGGTGTTAGATACATCATTCACGCGGACAGCGTGGCTTCTTGACTGGCCTGGGACCGTCCTCGGTGGCAGCCTGCGGTGCGTGCGCTGAAGCAGTAGCACCTCCGACGGGAGAGGCGCGCGACGCGGCCGGCTCGAAACAACAGCTATTGGGAGCAATTCTCATGCGTCCAGCCGTGAAAACCTCCATCGTTGCAAAGCGAGACACAGTCTAACCAACCACACGGCGCATTCCTGGCAACTGGTGGTGCATTGTTGTGTGACATGGTTCATCGACTGTTGAAAATTTACAAGCAAAAGCGAAAGCCACGTCTTGTAAAACTTGCGTGGAACTTAATTTCACCATTTTCAACTCGTTTAGCTTATGTTGGTGAACTTGCTAATTAGTATAAAAATCATCATCATTACCAATATCCGCTTAATCTTGTACAGCTTCACGGGGGGACGGAGCCTATCCCGGCTGACAGAGGGCGCAAGGTGGGGGAACACACAGGATGGAGATGCCAGTACATCGCAAAGCACGGGGGGAAATTTACTCACCGAGCCAATAAACTTATTAGGCAGCATCGTGTCCACGGTGGTACGAAACCGAAGTACCCAAAGAAAACCCACGCGGACACGGGGAGAACACGCAAACTCCACACGCAAACTCCACACACAAAAGCATCCGAGCTAAGGATGGAACCCACCGCCTTCTCGCTGGGAGGTTGCAGTCCTACTCACTGCGCCACCATCCCGCAGCATTAGTTTACACACAGCAGAACTTACGAAACTACATCTCACAAAGGGACGTCACGGTGGCGCAGTGAGTAGCGCTGTCGCCTCACAGCAATAAGGCCCGGGTTCGATTCCTGTCTCGGGTGACTTTCTGTGTGGAGTTTGTGTGTTCTTTCTCTCTCCGTGCCCACGTGGGTTTGCGCTGGGTACTCCGGTTTCCTCCCACCGTCCAAATACACGCTACTGCATAAGGTAATTTGCCTGCTAAGTGAGAGTGTCTGCGTATTCCAGTGAACCCCTACGGCTACGTCACCTGGTGTCCAACACTTCTGCTAATGTCACTTGGTGAACAGTTTTGGAGTCTTAACATTCCTGCTAGGGTCTCCCTTGGTGAACAGGTCTGCAGTCCAGCGCTCCTGCTTGTGTCTCGTTGATAAACAGGTCTGGAGTTTAGCACGCCTACTAGGGTTTCCCTTGGTGAACAGGTCTGGAGTCTGGCATTCCTGCTTGTGTCTCCCTTGATAAACAGGTCTGGAGTCTGGCACTCCTGCTTGTGTCTCCCTTGATAAACAAGTCTGGAGTTTAGCGCTCCTGCCAGGGTCTCCCTTGATGAAGGTCTGGAGTCTAGCACTCCTGCTAGGGTCTTTCTTGATGCACAGGTCTGGAGTCCAGCACTGGTGGTAAGGTATCCCTTGGTGAACAGGTCTGAGGGAGGTCCCAGACAAATAATTATCAAGTTATGGTGGTGGCCTTGCGGTTCTGCACCATGTGTCTGCCAACATCCGACCGATTCCGTCGCTGACCTTCAGTGCATTCGAGCAGATGTCTCTGGATTGGAGGTCGGCTCAACTTTTGAAGTTGGTGCTGTTCTACCACCCACCTGGAGCTTCCACTTCTTTTGTCAGTGAACTGTTTGAGCCGCTTTATAAGCTGTTCTCCAGTTCTGAGAGGATTCTGATCCTGGGTGATTTCAACATCCATGTTGAGTCTCTAAAGAGCCCTCTTACAAGGGATCTCATGGCCACTCTTAACTCACTTGGCTTCACTCAACACGTGACATCTGCCACTAAGAGATGCGGCCGTACTCTCGACTTGGTTTGCTCATGGGGCATATGGGTAACCAACCTATCCATCACTGATCCTGGTCTGCCTGATCACACTGCTCTGTGGTTTAGTCTTTGAGTACCACCTCCCATTTCCATAACCAAGTGCCATATACAATTTCAAAACCTTAACGTCCTCACTCCAAACATATTCACTGCAGCAATCAATAATTCAATGAAATCCATTTTTGGGTCAGGTCACGTAAAAAAATATAAATTATAAAATAGTGTCGTTTAATCCTCCACCACCCGACACGGTCTATCAGCAAGGGGTTGTCACGTTGAACAGAAGACGCGCCAATTCCTTTACTATCTCAGCACACCAGTGTGCTGAAAAGCGACCCCACAATATTTTACAAAAGATGTGTACGACGTTTCGCTGATAACTCCGTTCAGCATCATCAGGCACCCGCGCCAAAAACTGGATGGGCAGATCGGATGGCTCGTACCGCTTCCGGGTCTGTTTATATGGGGGTTGTGATGTCATCATCCGCGCGGTCAGTAAGCCTTCGAATTAAAGTCATCAATAGTTCATCATTCTCTGCCTCGGCTCAGTCTGCCTCTGATGCGACAGCAGAAACTTACAACAACGTTCTATCAAGGCGTACGGGATGATTTGGCCCCATTAAAATCACTCTGTCTCAGGGGGAAAACCATCTCTCGAGTATACTGCTGAACTCCGGGATCTCAAGGCGAATGCACGCAAAGCCGAACGGGCTTGGAGAAAATCTGGCTAGGACTGTTGATGCGGCTCTCTGTTGTCGTGCCGGGATGATGGCTCTGCTGACCTGTACCTGCTTGGGAACATTTATTCCTCCCTTCATTTATTCCTTCCTTCATTTATTCCTTCCTTGTTTGCAAAATATTTTTTTTTATTTATCACTTATTTTACGCCCTAGAATGTATTGCTACTACTTGACTTTCAGTTGAACTGTCATGATGTTGACATGCCGTTCTCTCCTCAGCTCTGATTTGTAACAAACCCCCCCCCTAAAAAAAAGTTATTGTTGCTTATTTTACGTTCCTATGTCGTTGTAGTTGTCATGCGTTTCTCTTTGTAGCTCGGTGTAGCGCTTTGTGACCCTCGGGTGAAAGGCGCTCTGGAAATGCAATTCATTTGACATCCGTACCCAAATTCTGCTGTGTTCAACATGAGGAACAGAAACAAAAATACTCACCCTAATCTTGATGTATCCTGTCAAAACACAGGCAGAGGGCAACTCCTGGTATAAGCATAGGTCGGATATAAGCAGACTGGTCTGCTTCCGAGCTCTCTTGTTCTCCTGATTACATTTCTCCCAGTTCCCTGCGAGCTAGACACAGCTCAGATGAGTAACTGTTAAAAAAATAACTTATTCTTGTTGAATCCGCTGTTCTTATATCGATAGTGCGATCCACACACGCTAGGGGGCAGCACCTTCACAAGCCGCTGTAAAGTATCCCGGATCACATGGCAGTCAAACCCGCACTTTAATATCTCAGGGCTGGAATGTAGCCCAAGTTTAACGAATGAATGAATTAATGCAGGGCGGCACGGTGGCCCAGTGGGTAGCGCTATCGCCTCACAGCAAGAAGGTCCCGGGTTCGAATCTCGGCTCTGGTGCCTTTTCTGTGTGGAGTTTGTATGTTCTCCCCGTGTCCGCGTGGGTTTTTGCCAGGCACTCCGGTTTCCTCGCACAGTCCAAAAAACATGCTCCTGCATAGGTTAATTGGCTTGCAGACTAAATTGCTCTCAGTGCCCGGTGATGGACTGGCGTCCCATCGTGGGCATATCCCTGCCTTGCACCCTGTGTCTGCAGCGATAGGCTCCGGCCCACCGCAACCCTGTACAGGATTAAGCGGTTTCTGACGATGAGATGAGATAATGCAAAAGCTACGTTTTTATTCGTCTCCAGCCGTAGTTGATCGAGTTTAAACCGTCGGCTCGCAATGTTTGAGAGAACCCGTGTCGCTCACGGGCAGCTTACTGGGTCGTCAACGAACGGAATTTCAGAGCTGACAACTCAGTGTTCTGGTCTCTGAGCCACTTGAGATTTGGTCGAGTGCTGCGGTCTCTCAGCGATCGTCTGGCTCAGGAAATAAAGATTTCTGAGAAAACTTAAAGAGGGTTTATCGTTAGCCTGTCAAGCATTGTTGATCAATCAGCCGGCAGGCATTTATTTGCGTGCGGTTACATTTTGAGTGCTCGGTTTAGTGGCGATCATATTGATAAGAAATTGCGTGGGTGTAAAAGTTTGTAACCTTGCGGGTTACGTGTTTTTATTAACCGGCTGTTGGTTTGAAGCAGGGATGAGGTTGCGTGCAGATTTGCGATGACGGCCGCTTGCGGTTTAATTGCCGGCTGCGTGTGACTGCGTTCAAATGTTGCGTATGCAGTTGCACGTGGGTTACACGCGGGGCTGCTGGCACGATCGCGTGTGCTTTGCGTACCTTGGACACACTCGACGTGGCCTCCAGGTGCACCTGCCTTGCCACGGGCCCCGCGGTGCCGCCGTCGCCGTCGCCGCCGCCGCCGCTTGGGGGCGAGCGGCAGCGGCCTGAACTTCAGACACGTGGGACACATGGGGCTTGGTGTTTGCGATGGAAGCGGTCGCTGCGAACATGGAAGTCCAAACACGTGCGGTTCAAGGACAAGGAACTAACGTTTCGGTTCTGAGTACCAAACGTTTCCACTTTACTGCAGACGGAACTGTTCTGCGTTGTACCCATTTACGGAGAATAACGCACCACCTACGCTGCGGCACAAGTTCACTTTTTGTCAAAAAATGTACCATGTTGCTATTAGGGCTATGGCCACGGGTTCCCGTGTACAGTCGTTATCGCTGAACTCGGCACAGGTGGCAGGGATGCGGTAGTGGCCGAGTCGTTCCGTGGATTCTTGTTGCCCAGTGTTCTTTTCAGGGCATAGCCTCTCGATAAAAAAAAAAAACCTTCGGTCTTTAAAAAAACATATTTTTATAAATGTATGGTTTATTTGCTGTTTGTAAACGTTACACTGTTTAGACATCAGGTTTATGCGGAATGATGGACGAAACAAAAATCTTTAAAGAAATCAGTGCTAGCATAATAATCATAAGGTTATAGTTTTACATCTCAGAGGCTCGAGGGCTTTTTCTTGAATGTCCTGCACTGGGTTGGGCCATTTGGCTAAATTCCTTTGCAAAGAGTTGCGCGGCATTTTAGAGGAAAACCGGAGAATCGACACGAAACCTACAAACTGTTCCATGATTGCGTATGATGGATGTATGCCCAGGAGCTAAACGCCAATGCGGAGGTGGTCTGCTGCTGACGGCGGACTGAGAGTTTTACCGTTGGGTACGAGTTGGGAGTCCTCTCACGGCCCCACCTGTTACGGTGCCGTCTTAAACATAACGGATCCCTGCTCCGCACACCCCGCTCGCGCACAGCCTTTGCGCGACGCCGCTTCTCCGTCGCGTCACCAAGCAGCCGTGGATGCTCTGCCGCGTCAACCCCGCCGGATTAAGTCTTACCCCACACCACCCCCGCCGACCGTTTTCAAGAGCTCACCTTTTCGCCAGGGCGGCGCGGTGGCCCAGTGGGTAGCGCTGACGCCTCACAGCAAGAAGGTCCCGGGTTCGAGTCTCTCGGCTCGGGTGCCTTTCTGTGTGGAGTTTGCATGCTCTCCCCGTGTCCGCGTGGGTTTTCGCCGGGTACTCCGGTTTCCTCCCACAGTCCAAAAGCATGCTCCTGGATAGGTTGATTGGCTCGCAGACTAAAATTGTCCCGCAATGCCCGGCGATGGACTGGCGTCCCGTCGTCGGGTGTATTCCTGCCTTTCGCCCTGTGTTTCCAGGATAGGCTCCGGCTCACCGTGACCCTATATCGGATTAAGCGGTTTCAGAAAATGAGATGAGATGAGACCTTTTCGCCAAAAACCCCCTGAGCCAGGCTTCACGCCTCTGAATTCATCACGAAACATGCGCCCTTTACAAATTAAATGTACTATTATTATTTATCGGTAAAATTGGGCAACGTTATTTAGAACGCACTGCTCATACGAAACGGATGACCAAAAGATTCGCGCAGATGGTTTTTAAAAAACACAATTGCTCTCGTGCCATCATCGGGGCCACTCTTCGGCTGGCCGCTTGACGAGTTTGACACATCACGGAAACCCCTGCCTCCCCACAGCGCGCCGGCTCACAGGGGCCGCCGGCACCACTTGCGCGACGGTGTGAATAATGTGCGTAACGTCTGAACAGCCGTACTGAGCCAAACCCAATTACCGCTACCACACCGTGCACGGCGTGTGTGTGTGTGTGTTGTGGTTTTCCCATTTGAATCAACGTTTGCTCGGTGGGAGGTCACTCGTTAACCCTCTGCAGCCCTCATTGTCTTGAACTCGCTTGGCCCCAGTCGGGCTGAGTGAGACCATTATGTCTGAGAACCGGAATTCATTATGGGTGTTTGAAACATGGCTTTTAAGCGAGGATCTTACCGGGGCCGGCAAAGCCCTCTCACGCTGCGGCGTTGGCCATCAATCCTGCTCTATGTGTCCAATCAACCGAAGCTGAGCGCAGAAGAAAAACGATTCTGCTCGGGCACCATAGATATGCTTGCTCAGCGAGATAACCACGGTCCATTGCTCAATGCGGATGAAGCTCTCATACCACGAGCCGCCCACGTGTATGGTCTTGTTGTTCTGGTGGCACCTGACCTCCCAGCCCACGCTGCACGTGGCTGCGATCTGCAAAGCACTGCGTTTTCAAGTTTCGACGTCTGCGTCGTGTTCCATCGATCGCTTGATAGCGAGGCAGCCACGGCGCTCGTGCACGCGCCCCTCACTTCTGAAGCCGACCACCGCAGCGGTATTTTGGCCGGCGCAGCCGCGGACGTGACGGACCAACCGCGGCGCGTAATGAACGCGGCAGCCAGACGACTTACAGGGAATGAGAATAGAGACTAACGCAATTTAGGACATGTGCAGATTCCATACCTGGTCACGGATGAGACACGGAACAGGGAGAGAACGCACGAGAACTCCTCGCAAAAATGCACCCAGGGTGGGAATCGAATTGCCGCAGGGTGGGAATCGAATTGCCGCAGGGTGGGAATCGAATTGCCGCAGGCCGGACTTTTTTCCCCGTGAGGCTCCGGTGTTTCCGCTCTGCCGCCCAGGCCGCCGACGATACGAGCGATGACTCTGCTGAGCTGACGCGGGAGGAGCGTCATTGGCTTTCGGCTCCACGGCGTGTGAAGTACAAGCTCTGCCGCCTTGTAAACAAGCCGTGCATGGCATGCCACCCCGCTATCTCCTTGCCAATGACGATTTGTCCAGGAGCTGAATGTCGAGGTCTGCTCGCCACGAGAGGGCTTCAAGGAAGATTTTTCTGCAGTTCCACTATGCCTCCGATATGTCTCAGTCTATCTTTGAGTCTCTCTGCGTCTCTCTGCCGAAGGAGCGCAGGCCGCGGGGGTTTGCCATGCGGTCCGCGCTTTGGGGCCGCATGGGCACAGCCGCCACTCACTGTGTCTCGCCTTTAATTTACGCTCGTGGAGGAAACGTGCGCACCACCGGCCCTGTTGAACATCCGAAACGGGCCCCCGTGATGCGTTGGAGCTGCGCACGCCCGTGGCCTATGATCAGAAACGACGACACCTCGTCGTGGAGATTTTGCCGCGCGAGCCCGACTAAAAACGTACGGTGACCCCGTTTTGAGCCTCGTCGCGTGGCAATATTCTGCGGACAAGCTCAAGCAATCACTGTCATTCATTCATTATCAATACCCGCTTAGTCCTTTACAGGGTCGCGGGGGACCGGAGTCAGTCCCGGCCCACAGAGGGCGCTCAGTTGGGGTTCACACGTAAGGAGTTATCAAAATTGCCTGCTACGGCTCATCTACTGCAGCCTGCACGCAAGTTGGATCAAATTGTGAGAGGCTTGCTCTATAAGCTTAGCGCCCAAACTCAATGCACCCAAATCAGCCATTTTCAACCGGCGGGTCGCGACCCACCAGTGGTCCGCAAGAACCACCTACAGGACCGTGGAGACCAGACCCAAGTGAGCCTTTAGGCGCAACAGATTGGCAACCCCAGTACCCAATTTTAAACGAATGGGATATTGTTATCCTGGGCTATGTTCGCCCTCTGCTGGGCAATCTGACTCACTGCGTTAAAACCGTGCCCTCATCTCATTGTCAGAAACTGCGTAGTCCTGTGCAGGGTCGCGGTGAACCGGAGCCTATCCCGGCAGACATAGGCGCAAGGCAGGGATATTCCCACGATGGGACTCCAGTCCATCCCGGGTACTGCGGGCAATTTCGTCTGCAAGCCAGTTAACCTATGCAGCAGCATGTTTTTTTTGGACTGTTGGAGGAAACCGGAGTGCCCGGCGAAAACCCATGCGGGCACGGGGAGACACAGAGAACATGCAAACTCCACACAGAAAGGCACCCGAGCCAAGATTCGAACCCGAGACCTTCTTGCTGTGAGGCGACAGCACTAACCACTGGGCCACCGTGCCGCCCCACGCCCTCATCAACCAGCTGTAATGCCCCGTAGTTCACGGATCTCAATAAAGTTTCACGATATCAGCACGATAATCGTGATATATTTTTCCCATAAGTTTACGATACTATTTTCGTACATCTTTAGTTCTACTATTTTTTGTGTTCTTTGCTGTGCTATTTAGAATTCGTTCACCGTAAGCGTGCGTCATCTATATTTTTTTACAATCTACATCGATTTTTACGCTCATGCTGTTCATGATAAAACAACCGTAACACTCTCCGTTGACATAAACCAACAGTGGCGCAGTGAGTAGAGCAACCACCTCATGGCAAGAAGGTCCCGGGTTTAATTCCTAGCACGGGTGCCTTTCTGTGCGGAGTTTGAATGTTTTACCCATGTCTGCGTGGGTTTTCGCCGGGCACTGCGGTTTCCTCGCACAGTCCAAAGGGACGGGTTAATTTCCCTGACTAAATTCTCGCCGGTGTCCTGAGATTTTGCAATTTGCTTACCCCTCCCCGCTGGACAACCGTTAAAAAGCGCTACATCGCTCAACGATTCCTTCCAGATTAAATACAAACTGACTGACGCCGTATAATTGCCAACCAGCCCATCACTCCGGGAAGCATTTTTTACCAAGCGTCAATTTTATATCCCTCATTACCGAGTCATTTACAACATTAATTAGCGATTTTGTTACTTCATTATATATTGCCAGGTAATGAGTGGCGTTTAAAATCCCACGGTAAACATGCTAATGAATCTAAAAATATATGTACGATGTAGCTGGAGTTGGCCAAGCATCCCAACGGTAACACTTTCCACGTGCAAATTCCTCTCCAGGGATTATAGCCATGGGACCGCTCTGCGTTTGAGTCTTGAGACTGGGTGAGACTTTCTTGGGTAAACACGCGTTAGTAACGATATTAATTATTTCAGAGAAAATCCCAACACAGAGACCGATACGAAGGAGTAGAGCGCATTCCAGGCGAAAATATTCACGCTGAACAGTGTTTCGAAAAATTCGTACGGAATTTGAACGTGATTCAAGAAAACGACGAACGATGATTATTCATTCATGTATGTATAAACAAACCCACCATGACAGACAAAGCGTGCTCATGTTCAGCTGTAACCCATTGCTGGAAATCAAGTTATGTCAGTTTCCGGAATGTTTTACTTTGGTTCTGTCTCAAGTTACCCGTTTAGACGACTCACCACATGAGTCACTGCGCACGCTGTGCGCGTCTCCGCATTTGTCGTGACCCCAATTTCGCGTCTCTGCGTGCGGGGGGGGGGTGTTAGGGTTCAGCATGGCCTTCATGGTCGGGACCTCGGCCACGTGTGTGGCCGGACTGTGCCACCGCCCTCTCTCGATTTGCCGCGGAGCAAAAGCTTCAGTGGGCGGACGGGATGCGCGGAGCTTGTTGGAGCATGGCTGGCGCTGGCACGTGGTGCAAGTTTGTGTCCCGCGCCATCATGAGGAATTTGTCGTTTTCGCAACAATCTGGAGGTGAGAGGAACAACATTTTTCCATTCAGTCGTTCATTGTCAGTACGTGCTCAATCCTGAACGGAGTGTGGGGGGGGGATCATATTCTATCTTGGCAGACATCGGGCGTAAGCTACGGCTATGCCCAGCATCTGAAACCATAGTCAAGTACAGGGCATCGAGAGGTGATTTTATTGAGGTCAATTAACGTCGCTTGCAGCATGTGTGTGGTCTGTCGGCCGAAACCAGAATCCTGTACTCTGGGAAAACCCACGTGGACGCAGGGGAGAGAACTTTAGTTTTATACTAACACATTGATGCTTGGAGTTGTTGGGCTATCGGAATTATGTATATATTTTTTTTTATTTGAAATGTATTTGTGGGTGGGATGTAAGTCGCCCTTGATGAAGGCCCTTGCCTTCATCCATTCTTGGGTCGCTGGCAGACACGAGCAGGTTCCTGGAGAGCAGGTTCCTGGATAGCAGGTGTAGCCAGAGCAAGAGTCACTCTGGATGTGGGGTGTCAGGTGTAAACATATATTCTGAACAACCCGGCTGAAATATAAGTCAGCTTAAATGCAGGCTTGTGTCCATGAATTACTGTAAACAGGAGCTGCCCGGGGCGGCGCGGTGGCCCAGTGGTTAGCGCTGA
>JAZEWT010000010.1:16771961-16782847 GCA_036362905.1 Mordacia mordax
TTTACGCCGTGTGTTTCTGGGATAGGCTCCGGCTCACCGTGACCCTATATAGGATTAAGCGGTTTCAGATAATGAGATGAGATGAGAGACATGGGCCCACACAATTTGGTGGCGCAGTGGGTAGCACTGTCGCCGCACAGCAAAAATGTCCCAGGTTCGGTTCCCGGCTCGAGATCCTTTCTGTGTGGACTTTGAGTGTTCTCGCTCTCCCCGTGCGCACGTGGCTTTTCGCCAGGTAATTCGTTTTCCCCCCGCCATCCAAAGACGCTGCTGCCCGGGTTAATCGGCCTCTGAGTAAATTGCCCAAAAAGTGTGCCCTGCTATGTACTGGCGTCACATCCTGGGTATTCCCCCACCTTACGCCCTCTGTCGGCTGGGATACGACAAATGTTGATGCCGGCTGAATGCATGGCTGCCTTCCCCTCGCCGCTCTGTGGCTTAATGTCACTTATATAATGATGTCATTGGCCCTGAATAAGGGCGTCTGCTAAATAATAACTATAATAATTTTAAAAAATTATAATAAATAACCGGGCGGCATGGTGGCCCAGTGGTTAGCGCTGACGCTTCACAGCAAGAAGGTCCCGGGTTCGAATCTCTCGGCTCGGGTGCCTTTCTGTGTAGAGTTTGCATGCTCTCCCCGTGTCCGCGTTGGTTTTCGCCGGGTACTCCGGTTTCCTCCCACAGTCCAAAAGCATGCTCCTGGATAGGTAGATTGGCTCGCAGACTAAAAATTGTCCCGCAATGCCCGGCGATGGACTGGCGTCCCGTCGTCAGGTGTATTCCTGCCTTACGCCCTGTGTTTCCGGGATAGGCTCCGGCTCACCGTGACCCTATATAGGATTAAGCGGTTTCAGACAATGAGATGAGATGAATTAATAACCCACCCCCAGCCAAAGAGAAGTACGACACGTTCTCACGGTGCGTGCGCGGCGCGGTTATACGTACGAGCGGACCGCGCGCGTAACTGCGCGTCGTGAACCGCGCGCGCGCGCACGCGTGCAGAGGTGGAGAAGGAGCTGGGCAGGAACGGCGCGTCGTGCGTGCAGGCGCCCCAGCTCCCCGCCAAGAAGGGCTCCATCCGGCGCCCGCCCGAGCGCAGGGACGCCGGCGGCACGCCGGGCGCGGCTCCCTCGTCGTCGTCGTCGCTCGAGGGCGTCCCCAGACGAGGTACCCTCGCCAGCAGCTCCCCCGTGGCCGCGGCCACCGCGGCCGCCGAAGCCGCCGTCGCCATCGCCCGCTTGGCTTTGTGATGCGCTCTCATTTTACCCCAAATCCTCCTTGTTCTCTCGGCGTTTCCTTCGGCGACCGAAGAATGCGCGTGAGTAAAAAAAATGGCGCGATGACCTCTGAACATAAACAGGATGCAGTGTCTGGCGGGTTGGCACCGGCCGACGACCGCCTTCCTGCCATCCTCACGTCTCTCTGCAGTCGCAGAGAGGCGTGACGATGGCATCTTCAGCCCCGACGCAGCCCCCGCCACCCACGGCAATGAAAGCTTCGCAGCGGTTACGCGATCGGCCGATCGCCGCGCCCGGCAGACTGTGCACCGCGCGCCCCTGTGCCGTGTCGAACTCTCCCCCCCCCCGTCCCCGTGGCCGATGCAGACACCCCGTGCTTCAGTTCACCGCAGCTGCCACGAAAGATGCGCGACGTCCTGAGCTGCGGCGGCGGCGGCGGCGGCTCGGCCGCGGGCGGCGGCGGCGGCCGGGCGGCCGCGGACGACTCGGAACTCCGCGGAACCGGGTTCCCTCCGGCGTCGGGCGCCGCCTCGTTGCTGCCGTCCTTCAAGGCGAAGAAGAAGAAGACGGCCCCGGCGCCGCCGCGACGGAGCAGCTCGTTCCGCGACACGGACGGCCAGGCGGAGAGGGCCGAGGAGAACGGCAACTTCGGGCCCCTGTGCTCGTCCGACGAATTCCTCGACGCCCGCGCCGCCTTCTTGCGCGGCGACGCCAGGGAGAAGGAGAACCGGCTCGCGCCCGTCTCTCAGTTCTGCACGCTGAGGCCGCTGCCCAAGACGTCGTCGCACGGCAAGGTGCACCACAGCATGGTTCAGCAGCAGCTGCAGCAGCGTCTGGAGGAGAAGCAGCAGCAGCAGCAGCAGCAGCAGGAGCAGCAGCAGCAGCAGCAGCAGCAGCCGGTCGCGACGTTATCGCTCGACCGTTTCTCCAGGTCTTCGTCGATGTCGTTCTCCAACGAGGGCGGTGCGGCTGACGTCGAGCGGAAGTGCCATACGCTGCCGCTGGACGGCCAGCGGGACCGGACGCCCACCGCCGGCGCCGCCAGGGCCTCCGACGGCGTGGCCGGTGCGGCCGTGCCGCTCAAGAAGGGCAGGGAGCTGACCGAGAAGCTGACGCACTTCGGCCGATGTCCCCTGCAGAAGCAGCGGAGTCACAACAACGGGGAGAGCGACGACGGCGCGTTGAGGGACGCGGAGCCCGGCGCTCGCGGGCCCGTGCCGAGGGTCGCGCGCAAGCAGCCGGGCTCGCAGTCCAAGCAACCGTGCGCGGGCGACGAGGCGACGGGCAAGGCCCAACCGCCCGGCGTCGCTCGGACCGGCGCCGGCCCCGCCGGCAACGCGTTTCGCGGCGCCGTCCGCCTCCTGCCCACCTCGGAGCCCCCGCAGAGGCGGGCCAGGCCTCCACCGATGGACAAGTCTCCGCCGCACGCCGACAGAGCGGCGCCGTTCTGGTCCCAGAACAAAGCCAAGCCTGCGCATCCGCCGCCGCCGCCGCCGTCCGCCAAGCCCGCCGGCAAGCCACCGGCCAGCCCCGGCGCCGAAGGTCAAACCGCGGGCGAGACCGCAGGCGGCGCGACGGGCAAACCCAAGTCGCCGCGGCGCGCGGACGCCGCCGGCGGCGACGGCGGCGACGCTCCCGGGAAGAAGCCGCTGATGCCGCCGGGCAGCAAGCCGTCGCTGCCGTTGAAACCGCCCAGCGCGTCAACCGGCGGGGAGCAGCCGGCGTCGCACGTGATGCTGCGCAGGACCGCGAGGCCTCCCGAGAAGCGCTCGCCGAGCCCAGACCACGGCGACGGCGCGCTGGTGCCGCCCGACAGCAGGGAGGGTGTCCTCGATTGCCTCGATGGCCTGCAGAGGTCGCTGGCCGCCGGCGCGACGCAAGCGCAGGCGCAGGCCGTGTTAGAGGCCGGGCAGAAGGTGTCGGAGCGCTGCCGGATGTACGCCGACTCGGCGCAGCCCGCGAGAAAGTTTGCGCTTTTGACGGCGCTGGGAAAGCTGGAGAGTGGGTTGCGCGAGTTGCAGGGTGGCAGCGGTGTGGGTGGTGCGGCCTCGCAGGCTCACGCCGGCCTGTCCGCCTGCGCGAAGGAAATTCGGGACATTGTGAACAGGTAGCTGGCGCTGTGCGGTTTTTACTTTATACACAACGCTGCTTTCGGGCCACGCTGAAATTGCAGCCATAGGATTTTGAGCGAATATCTTCGCGAGCGAGCAGTCTTGTGAGCGAGCAGCTTTCCAGTGGATCCTCCAAGTGGGCCCCAGAGGACATTCTAGTCGGGGCGCGCATCCTGCCCTACAAGAGCCATCGCCGCCGGTGAACAACTACGGTGGGCGGCACAGATCCACGATTAAAAGCCATCGTGACGCTCACCGTCAGCTCGTATTGGGGAAATCGGTACGGGCGCAAGAGCCTGCGCGGTGATTTGCCGGTACTTGTCGCACACAGACGCGAGCGGAAACGCGCGCCGATATTCCGCAATCTGCCTTTGCGGTACCAAATTAGTTTTTTTTTGTTGATTGTTTTTTTTTTTACTCGAAAGCTTTTCGATGGAACGCACTGCATCGCGGGTGGTAACCCCCGGCCTGTGCCGGGGATTGGCGCGCGATTCCCCCCGTGGAGCTTGGCGCCGTACGGCAACACCCGGTACGACCGCCGTGAGCGTGCGGCGTTTGTCGAGCGGCAAGCAGAGGGAACTCTTGTGCGCGTGTTTCGCGAGCAAGACGAGCATGCGTGTTTTAATGCCTGGGTTCGTCCCCAGCTCTGCGGCGTGCGTGTGTGGTGCATCGTGAAGCTTGCGTGCTCTGCCAAAAAAAAAAAGAGACTCCGGAAGATGTTACTTTTCCCAAGAGCACACCCGGTACGTTGGACACAATGCAGCAACGTGGGACAGCGACGCAGGAAAACCTGTCCGGGACAAAAGATGCCTTCGACATAAAAACAAACAAACGTGATAACAGGTACGAGATGCCCCGCCTGTCGCACACACGTCCTCAAGGCACATTAACGGGCGTCGTCTACGTTTGGTCACTGACACGAGGTTCGGTGCGCGACCGACACGTGGAACAGATGCTTGCCTGCCCACGCTTTCCAGACTGTCGACAGCAGGCGGCCAATTGTACTCTCACTGCCTCCGTATACCCAAGAGAGCCAGACCTCCCGAGACGTGCACGAGAATTAATAGGACTCCTCCACCCCTNATGGTCATAATCCAGAGGTGGAAAATCAATATTCCCGTGTCCATACCTCCCGGACGGGTACCCATTTTCCGGATACCCAAGGGTGTGGATAATGGGCTGTAGCACAATGCAGATACTGTAATGATAATGGTGTAGGGTTTTCACAGCTCAATGCACGATGATTGCTTCGAAAATCTGCTCCCTCGGGAGAGCCGCGTCGATCGCTTCCTCTCTCCACCTCGCGACGTTGTGCCTGAGGATGCCTCTCACGTGTGAGGCGAACCGTCGCGAGGTGGAGAGAGGAAGCGATCGAGGCGGCTTGCCCGAGAGAGCAGATTTTCGAAGCAATCATCACTGCAATGATAAGCACATGGACAGTCATGATATATTTTGTCATGCCGGGCCGACAAGTGTTTTGGTCACAGCTGCAAATTGTAACTGGGGAACAGATCTATTCACGACGCTGGCAGGCTCGCTTTAAAGGGAAAACCTTCCCCGAAACAAGCCACTGCTTTCTTGTAGCTGTACACCTAGGCCGTCCTGAGATGTTCAACGACAAATAAGTTTAAAATAATTGATTTTAAAAAATGTTAAAGTTGCTTTCATGTGCCCTACCGTAGCACGTCGCGATGCAGTGCGTGCAGTCAAACCGTGACCATGCTAGCGTGACATCTGTAGACTCTACGGTGGTGTTCCTGAAAGTTGTTGTTATGACGACGTCACCGCAGTCCTGGTCCTCTGTGTGACGCGACTTGATTGGCGCGCGTCCGCCACGTGCCTGGCAAGTGAGAGCAATTGCTGCCGCGTAGACGTTACAGTTGTGCTCTGCCGCTCTGCCATGCGGGTCCCCGGTTGTCCCCACCGAGCGTGAACTGGCACGGTGTCGGTCGTTTCACCGCACGAGCCGCCGAGCGCTTCAGGAACCGCACACGCTTCGCCGCGCCCGTCGGTCGCTTCGTCGAGGAGACGGAGGCCGCCCGACGTCGTTGCCGATCAACGAAGCGGAAACACAGACAGCGCCAAGCAAGTCACTCTATTTGGGCTGCATCTTGCTCGCGTTGTCCACGCCGGGGGTTGGTCGGTCGATCGATCGATCGGCGTGGCGAGGGTCTCGCCACGCATCGCAGTCTACGGGGTAGAGACGATCGAGTTGGCACAGATGTATTTCCCGAGATGCCAATAGCCATGCACGAACGGGGGCACAGCGTCGGGAAAGCGACGCTGCCTGAACCCCAAACTCAGGTACCCGTGAACTGCCGTCGCCGTTTTGTATCCGCGCCAGTTCTCTCCCACAGTATGTGACTTTCTCTCTCGTAAAATCTTTTGTTGTTCGTCTTTGAGCTGCCTTGCCTTTTAATGCTAAAAGTAATAAGTCAAGTGCTACGCGCCCTTAAGATATGTTGAGCCTAGATGCGTTTGTAACTCGGTGGGAGAGCCCTCTGTTGCATCTCTAGCTTTGTTACCTGATAGCTTAAAGTTAAAATAACATAAGCCAACCTCCTGAGTTGACCAGAGCCAAACCAATTTTCCTTGGTGACTCTGAGCCCTTGGTGTCCCAGAGTCCTCGGTGAAATGCCTGAATCCTCATGGCAGCTGCCAGCACCTACATACCATAACCAATGTTGACCTACCACAAAGCAGTATTAATTTTAGTGACCCCAGGATGTGTGATGCGCTGACCCAACCCCCACACTTTGGACCTGACTTTGCAACATTCTGAACACGTGTCAGTTGCACTTTTCCACAACGCCGCACGAGTAGATCGATGCAACAGAACGCGTGCAATTGCTGAGTGATTGGTCTGCTCGGGTCCATGCGGTAACCTTGTTGTGCACTGGTGGTCACCTGGTTCGGTACCACCTTCTGTGTCTGAAGAATCCCCAGTGCCTTGACCAGCGCTGCTGTGAGAGAGGGTTCACAAATGACAAATCAGTTGGCAAATACTCGGGGTTCTGGGATCTTTTTTCAAGTATCCCTTTATCATCATTAGCTCGAGATTAATGTTAGGGATCAATGTTAGCCTTAAGACAGTGTGGCTCATTAACACAATGGGTTAATGTTAGTCTGACACATCATCCACGAATTGGGCGATATGGAACTGCCCATTCAAGGCCTGTTGGCAGAAATGCCCCCATGGCAGGCTGATGCGATCTTGTGAGTCGAGCAACCTGAAGTGCTTACTTAAACACCAGCGCATCGTTAATTTGTGGTTTATACCACCACCAGCTATTTCCACTGAACACACATCTGCTCCAGCGTTGTCTGTACAATGCCCTGTTTCACCGGTCATCAGGCGAAAACCCTCGCTCCGTTACACCAGTTGACTGACATTTTTCATGCACCTTTTCTTGGCAATAGTGCCGGGACATAGGAACAGATGTCAGTTAAATCAGCGCCACTTACATCAGATGTCACACACGGTTGGGTGCGGGATCAAACCTCCGTCCATTTCCCACGTATGCTGCCTGACAGTCGCGAATGGGCAGGGCTTTGTGACCACATAGTAAAAAAATAATTAAATTTCCGGAGTGCTTTTCACCCGAGGGTCACAAAGCGCGGCACAGAACTGTGGCGAGAACGGCGTGTCAGCAACAGCAACGACATACAAACGGCAAATCAACAACAATAACATCTTCGACACACTAGGCACGTGTTGTGTGGGATTCGTCGTGACCACAGCCCCGTTCATTAGGACTCGGCGTAAATTCACTGCACACAGCGTTCGGTTAAACACGCGCTCCCAGCTCTATTTGAACACAGATAGCAGTACACGCACTGTGCATTGTTTGCGAAGCCAAAGTAAAACTGCACAGCCTACTAATTGTTTCGTAACCCGACTTTAGGGTCCGCTCCACATTTTCTTTGACTGTTCATTTTACGTACATTAAAATAACTAGAGCCTGTACCTATCGCTGTACAAGAGATGGTCGTCTTGCTTTTGATCGCGCAAATAGATTTCCGCGCGCTACGGAAGCACGGCTATCCCGAAAGAGCGGCTCTTAAATGTAATTATTGGACCGGCTGGTCTGTCACCTGGTCGGGTGTGGTGGAGAAAGCAAAGTGTGTCTACTCGCCTCTTCAAATACATCTCGTCTGCATGGAGAAGTAGGGCAAAATTTGCGCTGTCGAGCCACCATTCCCAACCGGTGGATTGCGAGCCCCCATTAGTGGGCCACGAGTGTGTCACGGAGGTCCGTGGAGACCGAGTAGAACGCGGCACAGAAGGTTTCAGAAACCCTGCTGTCGGAGGGGCTTCCCCAAAACTTCATATTGCGGGCGACTTTTCCACCAGCAGCGGCATTGCCGAGATGCGCTCTCTGAGAGGCGTTCGTTTCTTGCCAAGGGGCCCCGCTCACGGTCGCTCGGCGTTGGCTGCAGCAGCCGGCTCTGCGGTGTTCAAGAGGAAAGCACACGTTTACATCGTCTCCCCGCCCCCCATCTACTCCGTGTACATCTGCTTTGATCCACGTGTGTAGATTGACGGTAACGCTGTCCTCATTGAATGCAGTCCTTGTTTGCCTGTCGCGCAATACACGTGTTTTTAGTGCAAGTCACGGCGCCCACTTAAACGTCTGTCGCCGGCAACGATTGGTACGGTTTACAATTCATCGTCACGAAAAAAAAGTGTACAACGGAGAGCGCGTGATTATTCCATTGCGTCGAGGGACCGTCTGTGGAAGTGAAACGGCTTGTGCGCGTCAATGTTGGTGTGATGGAAGATTTTTCTGCCTTAAGCTCCCCACGTCTGCGAATGCTTGGATTCCATTAGTTTGTCCCCTCCTCCTCCCCCCCCCCGCCCCCCGACACGAGTTTAAATCCTGTCGCAGATTCGCCGCTCGCATTCTTGCCCTGCGGGAAACCGCATGGCTTCGACTCCAGGCAACGGTGAAGAGATTTTCAGCCGCAAAAATTGCGCGTGGCATTACGTGGAAGCAACATTATTGCTCCATTCCACGCCTGAAAACCTCCTTGTCCCATTCGGACCCAGTCGTATTTATTTTCAGGAGCTCTACGATGGGAAAATAGAAAATTGCTCGCAGCTGTGTTGCATCCACCATGACACCGCAAATAAAAAAAGTCTCCCCAGCACGTGCCAGGCTAAGTGCACGCAATGGCCATGTGTCGCTCACTGATGAGTTCACATGGACAGACCTAGATATTAGTTCGTTCGTTAAATCATTACTTGATACAAATCCAATATAGCTGAGGTCAAAGACCTAAAATTAGGATGATTTATGTAGTTACGTTGCACACATATACACATTACTTTGGTAAGTCCTACATTTACAGTAGAGCTATACGCACAACCCTCAGTGCCAGTCGGTATGTTAGGCGAACAATGCATACAGCGCTTTATGACCCTCGGGTGAAAAGCGCTCTTGAAGTGCAATTATTATTATCAATCCCTGTTAACCCCGTACTACATCTCACGCAACATTCAGATTGCACATGAAGCTCCCTAGCCAGGAGTTGAACATAGGTCGCTCGGTCTCCAGCACGGCGGTCGACTCACCGCTCCCCATGCACGCCAATGGTAACAAATGCAGTTGCCAATTAACTTAATTAAATCCATGCCGGCAAAAGTAAATCCAAAATTCACAGACGTGTGCATCTTGGGACATCCTGATTACCCCGTCCTCCCCCCCCCAATCCCTTTCTTCCCTGATTAACACCACTTCAACCCCCAGGTGCAGTTCTTTGTGAGTTTGCGAGAGCCTGTTATTGTTCGGACTGCACATGCGCTCCCGCACTGCAGCCCACAGCAGCCTTAGGTCGCCCAGATACGCACTCCGGGCCGATCGCGTGTCTCCGCCTCTCTCTCTCTCTGTAACTTCTCTCAGTGTAAATATAAATTAAAAACACAACGCAGCAAGTCGGCCTGGTCTCTATTATCGTGGCATTCCTTATCGGCGGTCGTAATGCAAATTTAAAACAAAAAAAGGACACCGGCTGGAGGCCGTTGGTATCAACTGCGTCGGCGGCTGCTCGAACGTCACGGTGCTGGAGCGGCGGTGAGCAGCGCTGCTGCCTCGCAGCAAGAAGGTTCCGGGTTTGATTCCCGACTCGTGTGCCTGTACTGTCGGGCGTTTGCGTGTTCTCTGTCCCCGCGTCCGCGTTGGTTTTCGTCGGGTACTCCGGTTTCCTCCCACAGCCCAAAGACACGGTGCCTCGGTAAAATGCCCTGAATAAATTGACCCCGGTGCCCCGAGATAATGTGACTGGTTTTCCCCTCCCCGCTGGACCACTTTAAAAAAGGCTACATAGCTCAACGGTTCCTTCCACTCCGGTTTCCTCCCACAGTCCAAAGAGCATGCTGCTACATAGGTTGATTGGCTCGCAGGCTAAATTGCCCCGCAGTGCCCGGCGATGGACTGGCGTTCCATCGTCGGTATATCCTTGCCTTGCGCCCTGTGTCTGCCGGGATAGGCTCCGGCTTCACCGTGACCCTGTAAAGGACTAAGCGGTTTCAGACAATGAGATGAGACTTGCAAAACAATGTTTCGAGTAACGTGTGCTCAAAGCAACTTTTACCGTGCGTGCGTCCTGCTCTTCCAGCGTCGTGGATTCGCCAAACCATGGTTTACGTTCCCCACGGCAATCACATTTGCGCACAGTTACTACGTGGTCAATCCCCACCTAAATGAACGTAAGATTGCCGGAACCTATCCCGGCAGACTGAGGGCACAAGGCAGGGCTATGCCCATTATGAAACGCCAGTCCATCACGACACCACGTGTACATTAGGCCCATTAACTTATTGCACCGGGCGGCACGGTGGCCCAGTGGTTAGCGCTGACGCTTCACAGCAAGAAGGTCCCGGGTTCGAATCTCTCGGCTCGGGTGCCTTTCTGTGTGGAGTTTGCATGCTCTCCCCGTGTCCGCGTGGGTTTTCGCCGGGCACTCCGGTTTCCTCCCACAGTCCAAAAGCATGCTCCTGGATAGGTTGATTGGCTCGCAGACTAAAATTGTCCCGCAATGCCCGGCGATGGACTGGCGTCCCGTCATCGGGTGTATTCCTGCCTTACGCCCTGTGTTTCCGGGATAGGCTTCGGCTCACCGTGACCCTGTATAGGATTAAGCGGTTTCAGATAATGAGATGAGACTTATTGCACCAGCAGCCCATCAGTGCACTGCTCGTAGCGAACCGGAGTACGCGGGTTAAACCCACGCTGACGATCGACAGAGCGTGCAAACTCCACGCGGAAGGCACCACCAGCTCCGGGAACCGAATCCCAGGCTCCTCTTGCTGCGAGACGGCAACGCAACTCCACTGCGCTCTACCGTGCCGTCCGAGCTGCTCTCAGCGCCCACACACGGTAAGAGCCCACAGCTGCAACCCAACCTCCCACGGTCGCTGCGCTCTCACTGAGCGAAGCCACGCCGCGCCTCGTGGTCTCTCGCGGAAGACGTGTCCGTGACGTTCAATGCTGCCCACGAGCATCCACGCGCCCCCCCCCCCCCCCCCCCCCCC